>OY728156.1:1564370716-1565570716 GCA_963277665.1 Viscum album
GTACATATTTTGTATTATCGGCCACAGGTCCTGTGTTTTCAACAAGATCAACATACAATAGAATCACATCTCTTTGTTACAATTGTTATTCATCACATGAATCTGACTCCCTAAAGAAAATTTCCTATAGTAAAATCATTATATATCCAATTATTCTTATATCCATAACAATATAACACAATTCATGAGTAAAAAACACAAAAATAAATTAATCATTCCACTTCAACTATAGTAAAAACATAAGCACGACCTTGATCCATTTGCTTCTTCAGAACTATATTACCTAAATTCTTGGGACATTCATTTGTATAGTTCCTGATATAAATATATTTGAGTCATTGGACATAGGAATCTTATTTACTTCCCTTGAAATCTTGAGCATGATTTCCTTTCTCACCACACATGAAGAATCCAACTTTTCTGTTTAAGAAGGCTATAGGGTCTTCCTGTACACAAGTATAGCACAATGAAAAATTATATTCTTTATTATTCCCTTTATATGTTCAGTACTCTACCACCCTCTTCTTATAATTTATTCCTATAATGTAATATGTCATATAAAAATATTTATCTATATTAAAATCACGATAGAATATATCATTGTATGATGTGAATGTTTGGGACACCATTTCCCTTCAGTGGAATGATTTAAACCCATGAAATAATATATTCTCATTTTTATTTGGGATTTTTATGAAATAAAAAACATTCCCTGATATCATTGTAGTGTTGGAGTCATACATAACAATATTTTCATCAACATTTTATATCATATGCAATAATTATCATTCCATGTTCTCACATTGTTCTCTAAGAAAATATTTCTCCAAGAAAATTTCCTTAAAATACATCCATTCGATGAAGGTAATTTCCTCTCTATGCTTAGCGTTTTGAATCAATGACTATAATTGATATGCATCTCTGGATAGATAATACTATTCCATGATAACTGTATCCCTCTCATTAATTCCCAAAGTATGAAATATCTTCTCTAATTGGTTATGCATTGCTCATATACAAATGTATTTTTAGTCCCCTTAAATGATGGAGGTTTTTGTCTCATGAAGCGGTATTATATTCTTACACTGTGCGGTGTATAAAGATTCTCCATGCTAGTAAGGTTATTTTTTATATCCTGATTCATTTTTCCTAATATATTTATATGTATTACATATCCATTTATAGATTCCACTCGATCATCATTATATTTCATAGAAGGGAAATCCCTACATGAAATATGTGCATTGATATAGTTTCAATTGATTCAACAAGGCTCTAATTCTAAAAAATGTTAGATACATGATTAGATGATAATATAATGAGGGGAAATGTGTAATCTCATAACTTGTCAACCAAAAATTCCTGAATTGATAATTTAGGTATAACTAATCTCTAAATATAATTCATGGTTTCTTTGGGAATATGTTTAGTTTTATATAATTCATAATGATTTTTAATGATCATGTGAATTATAAGAATTATATTCCCTGGGACTATCAAATGATGTGTATAGTACATCCCAGTGTCCTTTACAACATTACGTTGAGTCAGGCCGAACACACCTTGTCAGATTCTTTACTCCTAGGGACATATGTCTTGTACCATATCATCAAGAAGTATCCAGTCATTGATGTATTTCAAGGAATAATCACATATTATCTACCTTTAAAAAATTATATAATGTTATTATATGATTATCCTCAAAGTATATCATATGATTATAAACCATAATGTAAATATTCTAAATCATATTTCAAGGGTTTCTACTAAAAATTCTCTGATACCATCTATGATGACCCCAACCCCAGTAGCCCTAAGCTTTTGCCTTACCTAATTAAATGTGTACTAAGAAGAAGGGTTCACATCCCAGAGGACTGAATAGATTAGTAGATTTGGAAAATTATATAATAACATAATTATAACATTGCCACATTTAAAGGTAATACTAAAAATAAGATCAATTGGAAACACTCATAAACTCCAAGATTATACCACCATGTCATTCAAAAGATACATCTTCTCATCCCATGAAAAAAATAAAACCTAACAAAGGGGTGGGATGATATTCACAAAAAGGGCAAGAAATAGAATGGATTCTAACAAAAAGAAACACAATAAATATGGAAAGGTGAATAACTAAAAACACATTCCATTAAAAAAAATGTTTAGAATAATATGACATTAATAAATGATGATTCAATAGTGTCATATAAATAATCATATGAGACTAAAACATAACCATGTATATTATACATGTAAAATTATCACATGGATTATCAATTAATAATATCATAATTAGGGAATGAATTATTCTGGACATATAAAACATACCATTGGGGAATCAGCCTAAACATCTGAAAATAAATTGTTAAGGCCTTAGCCAAATCCATATAGTAAAATAAAATGGCAATAAATTGATCAAGTCCATAATTGTTTTGTCTCATGAGACATACCAATGAATCTATAGGCTATATAGTGACCCTCTCTTCTCTTAATAATTAAATTTCACTCCTCATATGAATTGGGGAAGCATTGACAATGTATTAAAAATGTAAGTAACTTTTCCAAATCAGTAAATAGAATCACTAACCATTCTGTGTAATATGATGAATAGTATCAAGATAGCGCATAAACATCCAAACAGATCATAAAAAATTTAACAAAATATCGTAGATAATTTAATAAAATATCCGTCCTAAATTAATCATATGATTAAACATACGTTATTAATGTTTATGAAAATACTCTGATAAAATCATCGAGAAATTATTGAGAGATATTCCGTTTGTACTTTTCAATAAAGACTTCATTTCAAAAATTCATATGTATTATTCATAAAATCTACTTTTAAACCTGTATATCCTAGAAATTAAATGTGTACAAAATTGATTCAATGGTTTAGGAACAAATGAAGTCCAAATGTACTGAAAAGAAGTAGAAAAGGTCTATTGAAATGGGTTACTTTTGTGCGATTTAATAGATAATATAAGAATATTTAAACCGGAAAATGTCTTAATTGTTTACATAAAACCATAAATAAACAAATTTATTTTTTACATGGTACATAATATTTATTTATAATAGTATAGGTTGCTTATAATAGATTATTGAGTTTACTAGAAAATTGGTACGAAATTGGGAAGTTCCCTTAACTCTGGATTTCATATCAGGAAGAATCAAGAATATATCCTTATAAAACAATTTATTTCCCATCAAATAATGATAAAACGATTATGATACAGGATATTAGAAAATATAAAAATAAATTATACGAATTTTATAACAATAAATAAGAATTCCGTTGTGTTTAATGAGAGATAAAGCCTAGCCCTAACGAGAAATGGAGGTTTGGGATGAAACCCTTACCTTATGCGTGAAAGTGATCTGCAATTTCACTTAAGGTCCATGTAAATAAAATTATAATCATTAATAATTTAATCTAGAATATTTTAAAATTATATTTTATGTAGTTTAATATTTATATTTTCAATTATTATATTTTTTGTTTTCTGAAATTCAGTATCATGCTTCTAGAGTGTTTGTTTTGCTAGATTTTCATGATTTATTCTCTTGTTTGCATGTATGAAAGATCAAGTAAAATTGGAATAATTATTCAAAAATGAAATTGTATGTTATTAATGAATTTGAAATGGAAATAATTGTCTTATAATGTTTTCCCAGATATGATAATATTTCATTAGATTAAACATTTATGATAACAATTTAAACTATTTGGGTGTTTTTTCAATCACCATGAACTTGTTTTTTATTTTTTGATAATAATATATATATATATATAACTACTTATATAATATTAAATAGGTTTTAATACATATATCATAGTATATAATTACCAAAAAATTGTTTTAAGGAAATAAATGGCGGCTGATTTGAAGAGTGAAGACTTGTCACCCATGAAGGCGGTAAATCGGCACCACTTAGATGATGGTTTATATTTAGATTAAAAAATAGAAAGTGAAATGAATTTATGGTGTATATTATATTATCATAACATAATTAAACTTATATTTTGTATAATGTTGTTATAAAACGTTGGAATTTCAAGGGAAATTTTTCTTAAATAAATTGGAATTTTGCGAGTCTGTGGCTTCTGACGACAATTGATTCTGAGGCCCGGGGTGCCCAGAATCAATTTCCAAAGTTTATCTCGGGTACGTTCAGTGAATGAATGAGTGGGTTTTTCTAACTTTTGAACTGATTCTCGGAATTATAATCTGAGGTCACCAATGAACTCGCAATGCCGGTAATTTCTTAAGAGGACCTTTACCACAATTGCATTTACACGGGATGAGAAGTTAAAATTTGTGGATTAAATAAAAAGTGGATAAAAATTGTGGAACACTTTTTATTTTATATCTTAAATGGTTATATCCTACATGGGGGAGTTGTTATGGGACCCACAAGCTCCTAACTACCCATGTAAGGATATTTGGGATGTGGGGCCCACACAAGCCCCAACATTTCACATTCCCATAAATCTCCCATAACTCTCATAAAACTCCCCCTTTAAACTTGAAATCTTCCATAATTTAATGTGGACCTTTCCTCTCTCCCTCTAACTTCATTAAATATTTCCAACACACACACCTTAATTAATTAGTTTAAACTCTTTCATTAATTAATTAAGTGTTTGAATTATGTGTTTTGAAATGTTTGGATTGTTTAATTAAAATAAGGTGTGACCTTATTTTATTTTTGTGGTGGCTTGTTGTGTTGAGATTTTGGGGAGATAGCTCTTGAGTTTCGAAGAATGCTTCATCTCCTTTATCGAAGAACACCAACTCTCCGATGATGAACATCGACTCAGTGACCCCGGATTCTCCATTCCCTTCTTCCTCTGCAACAAAGGAGGAGACACCGATGTGGGATCTCGCCAATGACTTGTCGCCTTATAATATTTTCTCTGTGAAAAAAGGGGAGACACCGCTTCCTCCACGGGCGCACTCCGTCATCTCTTATGGAACCTCACCCCATGATGTCCTCTTCTGCGACACCCAATGTTAGATATCTTTTGTTGAGGTAGGGGTTTGTTTTGATTGGAACAATATTGAGTCTTCTTTCCTTCTTTTTTTGTTCTATTTAACCGCCTACTACCGAACTAATGTGGAGAGACTGGGCCAAACTATCACAGTCTGAATCCTCCGCCAATTTTTTGATTGTTGGCGGTTCTTCGTGTTCATTATGGGTGAAAAACAACGGATCGTAATGTGTTCAATAAACAATACAACGATTTCAAATTAAACACGCATCATCATGGTTACCTAGTGGAGGTGCAGCGACAATAGCTGGTGACAGTTTGGACCAGAACGGGATGGACCGGTCCTTGCCTATTCTTCAAGCAAGAATTCAAACGTGATTTCGGAGTCAATCAGAAGCCTGAGAATATAGGAATCGACTTCAGGGCAACATTGGAACCTAGAGTTTGAAGTATTGTGATGAAAAAATGATCTGAATGAAGAACCGGCATCAAGGGAGGTGCGTTGGCCAGAGACATCGCTTCTAGAAAATTCCAGAATACACGGCGTGTACTCCTAGAGAACTCGCCGTATAGTACGAGATTTCAGCAGCTAGGGTTTTGGACGTCAGACGGCTAACACACGGCGTGTGAACTCTGTCACACTGTGTGTACTTTCCACATAGTAAAGAGGTGGCGGCTATGCTAGACTGGGCGTGTAACCCGGGGATACACGGACACGATGTGGAGTACACTGGCATGTATAGTAGCACACGGCCAAACATGGCCTGTGGTACGGATAACCCGTGTACCATTTACAAGGGTTGGAGAACACGGGTTGAGGCCGTGTACGAGCACATTTCCAGCGTACATGGAGCTGACCCAGAAGTTTGGACACGGCGTGTAACCATACCACACGCCGTGTACATTCTTTTTTACACGAACAGCCCTTCGACATGGGCTGTGGTACACGGACAATACCTGAGGACTAAAGACACGGTGTGTAACCATACAACAAACCGTGTGCTTACTTTTTACACGAAAAGCCCTTCGACATGGGTCATGGTACCTGGGAAGTACCCGAGGTCTGATGACACGACATGTAACCATACCAACACGCGATGTAATTTTTGGAAGTTGCCTTGGTCATCCTGTACTCAGTGTCTTAGACATGTTTGTTTGGTTTAGACCCCTATTACATGGAGGACCTTCAAGATACATCAACTATGGACTTCGTGACAGTTGATATATCGACCCCCTTGGCTCGTGGAGCGGGCCCTCCCAGAATCGAGTGTGCTGTCTGCGGGAACCCTAGAGCTGGCTGCGACTACGATGACGATGAAGAATATACTTCGATCCTATGTGGGTTCAACAGTGAGGATGACTGTACGTGGATCCTCCATGGGTTCAGCAGCGATAACGACTGTACATGGATCCTACATGGGTTCGGCATCGATGGTTACTGTACTTAGATCCTACGTGGGTTCGGTAGTGAAAACTTTTGTACTTGGATTCTACATGTGTTCGGCAGGGGAGATGATTTAGAGGCTACATCTATCATCTCCACCCCTCTTCGTGACTAGTATACCTGTGTGTGTTGAGTCTTGACTTTCATCCATTATCATTGTTTGTATTTACTTTAATTCCTATGTGGACTAGGTTGTGCTTTTCTGTGTGGACTGGGTTGTACATGGGCTCGTGAGTCGGAGCCAATCTGGAATTGATGACTTAGGTATATGTATGGGAATATACCTAAGTGGAGTTAGTTGATACTTCATATTTCAATATTTCCATTTTGGTTAATCCATTGTGGATTCCAAGAGACCATCAGGGGTCTGGGGGTCCCTACTGTGTATCGTATACTCACCCCTACATAGGCTATGCTTGTACTACGTTATGTTGGAAGTAGACAAAATACATCACTGATTGAGGTGGAGTCTGGTGGAGCGGGATGGTAACTAGGGGTGGAAAACTTCACGGGACGTACACGGAGCGGACCACAGGACCTGAGGAGCTGAGGGTACCATTTGTAACCAACCATCAGGTGGGATATCCGGAGGACAACTCAATGGTTGTTGGTTTACTTTACTTCAGTTGTTATTTCTTCTCTGTTGTATTGTACTTTTCGTTGGGTTTTTATACTGGCCCATTTAGTTTCCTTCACTTACTTTTGTACTCATTTTACATTGTGTTTACTTCAACTTGCGTACTCTATTGTGTTTGTTTACTTATATAAAGGAAATGCCTTCCCTTTTTATAGGGATTTATGCCTTTAGTGCTAGTCTCCAACCTCTGTCCTATGGAAGGCGGGCTTGGGGTAGTCACAGCACAGGCGCCGAGGATGGTTTGTGACAATGTTTTATCAGAGGGAGGTTGTTCTGATTAAAAACTCTTGACTCTGATAATTTCTTCTCTATGAAGCAGTATTTTTAAGAGTATTTAGTGTGGTAATCTTTCCAAAGAGTCCAGTGTTGGTGCAATGGCCGACATATCCATACACCAGGACCCTGACTTATGATTTTCGACTCAGTGCTTGAAAACATTGATAGTATATGTGTTTCAAAAGTTTTCTTTCTGATTACTTTGTGTCAGCTCACTAGGTATAATGTACTAATCATGTCACACCATTTTCTTCTCAGGATGGCCCCATGAAGGCAGCCGGCTTGGGTTCCGAACATTGTGCGAGATGGGAGACCACCGAGCGATGAGGCATCGGTGCAGGGGCCCATTACAGCGGAGGCACCAACGATACCACTACACACTGGGCCACCGATACCACCAGCCCTAACAGCGGAGAGTGAACGCCACCTGATTGTGTTGTACGAGTTTCAGCGACAGAGGCCGCCCAAGTTCCGTGGAAAGACAGATCCTCAGGCAGCCGAGGATTGGATAGAGGCTATCGTCAGAGTCTTCTGATTGGTAGGGACACCAGCAGATCTTATAGTGATCCTTGTGGCGAGTCTCCTGCATGAAGAAATAGGTAGATGGTGGAGCCTGATGCTCCAAGTGCACGATGAGGCATCACTACTTTGACAAGACATCAAGAGCCTCTTCTTCTCAGAGTTTTTTTTGGCCACCCTCTGTGCGGTTCACATCCCGGAATTACTACAGCTGCGGCAGGGCAGCATAATAGTAGCCTAGTATTCGACGACACTTACTGACCTCTCGTGCTACTCCACGGACATGGTACGTGACCCATTCTTCCAATCCCGAACCATGGAGCACGGACTGAGGAATGAGATTAGGGCTTTGATGATCTCCCTCAGCTTTCCGACGTAGGTTGGAGTAAAAGAACGAGCTCTTCTTGTGGAGATCTTCATTATTGAGATGACACCAGTAGCGAGGCCTACTGTAGGGAGACACATAGCAGAGTCTTCTGCAACCGACAGTAGACAGATGTCGCAAAGGTCCAAGCAGACCATGCCATGAGTTGGGTGACCATAGGATATTGGTTCGGATGTGCAGGGAACACTCAGTAGAGCTAGCCATACGAGAGGCTGGTAGTTCTATGTATGCGGCGGGTAGGGCCACATGGCCCATGAGTGCCTAACCCTCCATACATAGGAGCAGCAGACGGTTGAGGGGCCACCCATGTAAAGGCAGATGTTCAACCATGGTGGTCCACAGGAAGCTGGCAGACGAGGTAGAGGAGCTGGCCGAGCAACAAGTGATGGACGATGCTTCGAGGCTTTACCACCACCTCCACCGGGAGGACCACCTCGACCACATAGAGCTTGTTGATAGGGACAGGCTCAACTCCAGGCAGTCGAGGCCTATGACCACGATGCACCTGAGATGATTCAAGGTACTATATGTGTCTACTCCACCATTGATACAGTTCTTATAGACACAGGAGTGAGTCATTCTTTTATTGTCACTGCCCTTGTTTGGAGTTTGGAGATTCCGACGGAGTCATTGGCTCGATCTTTATGTCTAGAGACTCCTACGGGAGAAGACTCAACAATTACGTACTGGTGATGGTAGTGTGAAATTACTCTATGAGGTGAGGGAATTGGCTGGGATCTTTTTGTAGCAGTACCGAGGCCTTATGACTTCATCTTGGTTATGGACTGGTTATCTACAGTCCATGCTCAGATTGACTGCATTAGGCGCGAAGTGCGGTGTATCCGCACATACGGGACCAGGTTTACCTACACCGGTGAGAAGTAATCCTTTGCATCATAGGATGGAATTATAGAGAGGAGGATGCATACGATCACACATCTTTTGGCTAGTCTCATCCTTGGAACGGTTGATGTGTAGAGTCTGAGTTTTCCTGTTGTGGTGGATCAGTACGTAGACTTTTTCCCTGACGACATTCCAGTACTACCTCCTCGCAGAGAGGTCGACTTTTACATTGAACTATACCCCGGGACAGCACTGATATCTACTCCAGCATATTAGATGCCTCCCACTAAGCTTCGTGAGCTACGAGTACTGTTGGAGGACTTTCAAGGCAAGGGATTCATCCAACCCAGTGTTTCACCCTGGGCTTCTCTGATTTTATTCACCAAGAAGGCAGATGGGATCTTATGACTATTTGTCGACTACAATCTTCTGAATTAGGTGACCGTAAAGAACAAGTATCCAATCCCAAGGATAGAAGCTCTTTTTGATCTACTCAAGGGAGCACGATGGTTATTGAAGATAGACCTCAGGTCAGGCTATCATCAGCTCAGAGTTCCAGACGAGGATGTGTAGAAGACAGAATTCAGGTGTCGATATGGCCACTACGAGTTCTAGGTTATGACCTTCATCATAACCAATGCACCAAAAGTTTTCATGAGTCTCATGAACATGATCTTCGAGAATTACCTTGATCATTTTGTCATAGTCTTCATTGAAGACATATTTATTTACTCGACTACTGTGGAGGAGAACACCTACCACTTGCAGGTTGTCCTGGATACACTCTGAGAGAACCAGATTTATTGTAAGCTCTCGAAGTGCTAGTTTTTTATTTGAGAGTTTCACTTCTTGGGGAACATCATCTCAGAGGTGGGAGTTGTTGTGGATCCTGTGATGATCAAGGAAGTACATACTTGGGAGCCACCCAGAAGTGTGACAGAGGTGTGGAGTTTCCTAGGTTAGGCTAGGTACTATCAGATATTTGTGCCAGACTTCTCCGGAGTTGAATCATCGCTTTTAGCTTTGAAAAAGAAGGGGAAACCCTTCGTGTGGTCAAATAGATGTTAGCAGAGCATTCAAAGGATAAGACTGAGATTGACCAGTGCGCCCATCTTAAGGCTACCGGAGGAGGGCGTAGTGTGCGTATTCTACTACAATGCATCAGGGAATGGACTCGGGTGTTTCCTTGTGTAGGAGGGGGATGTGATCACTTATGGTTCACGAAAATTGATGCAACATGAGCAGAACTATTCTACCCATGACCTGGAGTTAGCAAAATTGGTTTTCGCCATGAAGATTTGGCGGCACAATCTGATGGGCAAGCTCTTTACAGTCTACACTAACCACTAGATTCTCAAGTACATCTTCTCTCAGAAGGAATTGAACCTGAGAAAATGATGATGTCTTGAGTTCCTCTAGGACTATGACTTTGAGATAGTCTATACTCCTGGGAAGGGGAACGTTGTGGGTGATGCTTTTAGCAGGAGCTCGGGAATTCAACTACATGGAGAGGTGACATAGTAGTTAGCCGCTTTGTAGATATCATTCATGAATAGCGATGGGGCAGTCTTTCTATAGTCCCTCATAGTCACTCCTTCACTACTTCTGCGGGTCAGAGAGGCACTGTGTGGGGACGTTGACTGTGAGACGCGACATGCTCATATTTCCACAGGGCAGGCACCTGATTGATTTTCGGATGGAGGAGAGCACGTCATCATCTTCAGGGGATGTAACATGGTACCAGATTCACTACAGGAGGAAGTGATGAGGGAGTTTCAAACATCCCCTCTAGAGGTACATCCTAGAGTGGAAAAAATGTACCAGGACCTTAGACGATTGAACTAGTGGCCAGGTATAAAGAATGTTGTAGCAGAGTTTGTTTCACGATGCCTCACATTCCAACAAGTGAAGGCAGAGCACCAGGTACCAGCAAGCTTGGTACAACCCTTAGTGGTCCTCGAGTGGATGTGAGATGTGATATCCATGGATTTTTTGATGGGGCTTCCACTTACTTCCAAGGGACACGACCCCATCTAGGTGATTGTAGACTGACTAACCAAGTCGGCCCACTTCCTACCGATCAGAGAGCAGGGATCAGTAGAGAGATTATGACACCTATACATCCAAGAGATCATACGGCTTCATGGTGTTCCATCATCTATCGTCTCCAATTGAGATACTCTCTTTACATACCAACTTTAGAAGGGGTTGCAGGAGGCATTTGGGATGCAGCTACACCTAAGAACTTCCTTTCACCCTCAGACGGATTTCTAGATGGAGAGGACCATTCAGACTCTCGAGGACATGCTCTCTGCATGTGTCCTCAACTTTGGTCATAGCTGGCAGGATCACCTACCTTTGGCGGAGTTTTCGAACAACAACAGATACCACTCCACCATCGGGATGGCACCATACGAGGCATTGTATGGCCGACCATGTAGATCACCTCTGTGCTTGACAGACCCTGGGGAGTCAGCACTTGTAGGACCACAGATGGTCCAGTCTACAACGGAGAAGGTGCAGATCATCCAGGAGCGGATGAGGACTGCACAGAGCATACCGAAGTACAATTATGAGAGGATATGTATAACACTAGAGTTTGAGGATGGAGACCATGTTTTCTAACGGGTCTAACCTCAACGTGTATTATGGAGATTTGGCTGGGGCGACAAGTTATCTCAGTGCTTCATCGTACCTTTCCAGGTCCTCGGAAGGGTAGGCGAGGTGTCTTACCACATGGCCCTTCCACCTCACTTGCACCGAGTGCATGCCGTCTTCCACATATCTCAGAAGAAGAGATACTTCCATGATCTGACCCACATCATTGATCATGGGTGTTGGACAACGATGATGGATCTAAATTCTCAAAGGTCCCGTTGGAGATCGAGGATCGACATGAACAAGTTCTACGTGGATGGTCGATTCCAATGGTGCACATTTTTTGGTAGCACGGGAACCTCCAGAAGAGCACATGGGAGCGGGAGGCTTAGATGCGTGCACAGTACCATCATTTGTATCCCTAGATTATGATGTAGATTTACGGGGACGTAAATCTCTGAGGAGGGATTAATGTAAAGACCCTGAAATTTCAATGAAATTTTTTTCTTAAATAAATTGTAATTTTACGAGTCTTTTGCTTCTGACGGCACTTGATTATGAGGCCCAGTGTGCCTAGAATCTATTTACGATGTTTAGCTCGGGTACTTTCAGTGAACAAACGAGCAGGTTTTTCTAACGTTTTAACCAGTTCTTGGAATTGAATTCCGAGGGCACCGATGAACTCGCAACACTGGTAATTGCTTAAGTGGACCTTTACTGCAATTGTGTTTGCACGAGATGAGAAGATAAAATTTGTGGATTAAATGAGAATTGGATAAAAATTGTGGAACAATTTTTATTTTACATCTTAAGTGGTTATATCCTACATGGGGGAGTTGGGATGGGACCCACATGATCCTAACTACCAATGTAATGATATATGTGATGTGGGTCCCACACGATCCCCAACTTTTCACATTCCCATAACACTCTCTTAACTCTCATAAAACGCCCCCTTTAAAAGTGACAACTTCCATAATTTAATTTGGACCATTCCTCTCTCCCTCTCACTTTATTAAATCTTTCCAACACACACACCTTAATTAATAAATTGAAACACATTCATTAATTAATTATGTTTTTGAATTTTGTATTTTGAAATTCTTGGCTTGTTTAATTAAAATAAGGGATGACCTTATTTTATTTTTGTGGTTGGCTTGTTGTGTTGAGATTTCAGGGATAGAGTTCTTGAGTTTCGAAGAATGCTTCATCTCCTTTGTTGAAGAATGCCGACTCTCCAATGAAGAACATTAACTCGGCGACCCTGGATTCTCCATTCCCTTCTTCCTTCCCAACAAGGGTGGAGACACCGATGCGAGATCTCACCAACGACATCTCTCCTTAAAAACTTCACTCCGTGAAAAAATGGGAGATGTTGCTTCCTCCTCGGGTACACTTCGTCATCGCTTACAGAACCTCACCCCGCGATGCCTGACGTTTGATAACTTTTGTTGAGGTAGGGGTGTGTTTTTATTATAACAATATTGAGTCTTCATTTATTCTTGTTTTGTTCTCTTTAACCGCCTGCTACCGAACTAATGAGGAGAGGCCAGACCAAACTAACACGGTCCGAATCCTCTGCCAATTTTATGATTGTTGGCGGTTCTTTGTGTTTTTCTTGGGTGACAAAGAACGGATCATAACGAGTTAGTTATGTGATACAATGATCCCAAATTAAATACTAATCATCATGGTAACCTAGTGGAGGTGCGATGAAAATAGCGGGTGATGGTTTAGACCGGAATGGGATGGACTATTCCTCAACCGTTCTTCAATCGAGAATTCAAACGTGTTTTCAGAGCCGATAGGAAGCCTGAGAACACTAGAATCAACTTAGATACAATGGGAAAACCTAGAGTCTGATGTTTCATGAAGAACGAACGATCATAATGAAGAATCGACATCAAGGGAGGTGCGATGGACAGAGGCGTCGTTTCTGTAAAATTCTAGACTACACGACGTGTACTCTTAGAGAACACGCTGTGTAGTACAGGCATTCTGTGGCTAGGGATTTGGACGTCAGATAGCTAACACACGGTGTGGGACCTCTTTCACATGGTGTGTACTTTCCATATAGCAAGGAGGTGGCTGCTACGCTAGACTCGGCGTGTAACTCGATGATACACAGACACGATGTAGTGTACATGGCCATGTACGGTATCACACAGCTAGACATGGATAGTGGTACAACTAACCCATGTACCATTTACATGGGTTAGAGAACACGGGTTGAGGCTATGTACGGGCACATGGCCAGCATACACGGAGGCGACCCCAGAAGATTGGACACGACGTGTAACCATACCACACATCGTGTACATACTTTTTACACGAACAACCCTTCGACATGGGTCGTGGTACACGGACAGTACCCGGGGACTGAAGACACGACATGTAACAATACCACATGTTGTGTGCTTACTTTTTACATGAACAGCCCTTCGACATGGGCTGTGATACACTAGTAGTACTAGAGTTATGATGAGATGGTGTGTAACCATACCAAAAGGTTGTGTACCTTTTGGAAAATGGCTTGGTCATCTTGCACTCAGTGTCATGGACACGTTTGTTTGGTTTATCCCCCTATGATGTGGAGGACCTTCAGGATACATCAACTCTGGAATTCGTGACAATTGATGTATCGAACCCCTTGGCTCATGGAGCGGACCCTGCTGGAATCAAGCGAGCTATGTGCATGAACCCTAGAGCTGACTGCAACTGCGACGAAGATGACTGTACATGGATCCTATGTAATTTCAGAAGCTAGGATGACTGTACATGGATCCTCCTTGGGTTCGGCAACTATGACGACTATACATGGATCCTACGTGGGTTTGGAAGCAATGGTTACTGTACTTGGATCCTACGTGGGTTCGGTAACGACAACTTCTGTACTTATATCCTACGTGGGTTTGACAGGGGTGATGATTCAGAGGCTACATCTATCATCTTCACCCCTCTTCGTGGGTAGTATACCTTTGTGAGCTGAGTATTGACTTTCAGACATTATCATCAATGTGATTGACTTTCTTTCCTATGTGGACTGAGTTGTGCTTTCCTCTATGGACTGGGTTGTACATGGGCTCGTGAGTTGGAGCTGATCTAGAATTGGTGACTTAGGTATATGTATGGGTATATACCAAAGTAGAGTTGGTTTATACTTCATTATTATATATTTTCTTTGTGGTTTATCCTTTTTGGATTCCCAGAGACCTTCAGGGGCCTCGGGGTCCCTACTGAGTATCGTATACTCACCCCTGCATGGGCTATGCCCGCACTACATTGTGTTGGATGCAGATGACAGACAACACTGATCATGGTGGAGCCTTATGGAGCGGGAGAGTACTTGGAGGTGGACCACTTGGTGGGGCATACACGGAGCGGACGGCGGGACCCGAGGAGCTAAGGAGACCATTTTTACCCACCCTTCAGGTGGGATATCCATAGGACAACTCAGTGGTTGCGGGTTTAGTTTACTATAGTTGTTCTTTCTTTTCTGTTGTACTATAATTTCAGTTGGGTTTGTATACTAGCCCATTTACATTCCAGAACTTATATTTGTACTCAGTTTACTTAGTGTTTACTTCATCTTGTGTACTCTGTTGTGTTTGTTTACTTATATAAAGCCAATGTCTTCCCTTTTTCTCGGGATTTACGCATTTGGTGCTTGTCGCCAGCCCCTGGCCTATGGAAGGTGAGCTTGTGGTAGTCACAGCACGGGACCCAAGGACGTGTCGTGATAGTAGTTATCATGATTTTTTGGATAGATAAGTTAAGGAATGTATAAGAAAAGAAAAATAATTGAATGAAAAACAAATAAATGATAATGGATTTTACCTCATGAATTACTTTTCTTTAGAAAATCCATAAGGAACATTTAAATGTAATTTTTGGGTGAAAAAATCACTAATATGCGGGGGAGTGGTTTGGATGTTTTATTGGGAAGAAATTTAAAATTATTCATGGAAGTTTCTATGTGAGGAGAATAGGTGGTGAATGGTGGTATTGCGAGTGGAGGAGAGGGGTGGTTTTTTATTATTTTATTAATTAGTTTATTATTTTGGAAAATGAATATGAATTATTTTGGTTCCCATGAATAAATAAGGTAAATATTGGATTATAGTTTAATATTATGGGCCTAAATCATCCATACATCATCCATTAATCAATAATTCCTATATGTGTTTTATATAGTAAATTACAGTATTTCACTATTAACCAAAAATTCAACTACTTTCAAAAAATACAAAAAATTCACCATAACCATTTAATGATATGTAGAATTAAAAAATGGCCTCAATTTATTAATATAATTTTTCAAATATGTATAAATTAATTTTTATATAAATTAATCATTGAATCGATAATTATTGTTTTTAATATTATTAACGATTTTATAAAAATTTCGAAATTAAATTAGGGTCTTATATAATTTTAATACAATCATAAGACAAAAAAAAATTTAATATATTAATCCATTTTATTTAAATAAATATTTTTTTAAAACAATATATTAATTTTAAAAATTTATATAAGCATATATGTTTTACAAAAAATATAAACAATTAATTTACCCGTTTAATAAATTTATGTAATTTTTATAGTAGATTAATATTTCATATTTTCATTTATAATGAACCAAAAATTTTTAAATAGTAATTGGTTAATTTACAACTTTAGTCACTAATACACTATTAATATAATGAAAATGAATAATTTTAAAAAATCAGGATTTGTCACTATTCACTAGAAAATATTTTTTTTATAAAAATAAAAAAAATCACCCTAATATTATGTTGAAATTACTATTTTAAAAATGAATTTTATTTTGATCAATATAATTCATAAAATTTTAAAAATGTTATTTTAAAACAATTGTGACATAAAAAGGATGTAAAACCGTCTTTAGAAACAATATAGTACTCTATGCATAATATAGGATTTATTCTTATATTAAGCATATCAACATAATTAGGTGAATATAAAATCATTTTACACTATATGTAATAAATAAATTCCATTATGATATTTAAATAATATTTATTATTTCAATTTATTAATATAAAATTCGTTGTTGTTATAAAAATAGTTTTTATAAAAATAACATCTTTTATGTTCAATTGAATTTTATTTTCGTTTCCAATTAATTTTTATCAAAAGAATTACTTTAATAAAAAGGTGATAAATAAAATAAAATATATTAATTTTTTATGCTCGATGATTTATGTAATTTAAAGTATCAATTAACATAAATTTAAAAAGAGGCATGACATAAATATTCGGGTGATATAATGAAATATAAATCTAAAAGGATATAAATATGTATATGGTTCTGAAATAAAGAACTAGTCTTCTTTAGTTTATTATAAATGAGGTCAGAGTGCATCTGACTAATTGGGTATAAAAGGAAAGGGTTTTTTGTATCAATTTCAATTCCTTTACATATACTTAATTTCGTGCACCATGTTATCTTTTATAGTTATTATTTTGATTCACTAACTGATGAATATCATATATTATATTTTTCATGTAATTCATGGGACTTATAAAGCCAAATATATTTCTTCCTTGAATTTGGTTTTGATTCTAGTGATAAAATTTTTTATTGGTAATTTGTCTCAATTTCTTTTTCTGAAGACATATTTCAATGAATACATCTATTCTTCCCTAAAATAATAAATCTCTTTATCTGTGATTTAAAAGTCTATATAAACATATTTTTTCTATGTGATTTCAATTTATTTAAAAACTAATAATAGAATTATTAACTCAATTTATATTAACTAAGTTATATATTATTTTTATTGATATTGTTTGTATAAGATTTTGTGAAGTATAAAATATGATAGTTTTTTTATTATTTGTAGTTATTTTAGGAAGATTTATGAATCATTCATATGATAACTTCCGTTATATATTATAACTCACTTATTAGGTGTTTTTTTCCTCAAATTCCATTCATTGAAAATTGTTTCATATATTAAACATATTTAAATTTATATGGTTTATATATGTTGTATTTGAAATTTTATATCATGTAAAAATTTATACAGAAAATATTTATTCCCATATCGTGTTATTAATTTCATGGGTGTTTGTATTTTAAAATTTATTTGAGGATTTATTTGGAATCATTGATTTAAAAATATTGACATCTATTACCAATCAATTTCTTCTCCATAAACATATTACATATAATATTTAAATAATGTTCTTCTCTAAATTTATATTATTTCAAAGTTATTTTAAACTATCTTTTATATTATTTACAACTATTAAAAAAATAATCATTTTAATGATATACAGACATGTCATTTTTTAATCATCATTATAAAGGTGTGAAAAATGTTTTCTTAACCATTACTACATGATTTTTTTCCCTGAATCTGTGTACACAATTAATTATCAAAATAAATTTATATATTTCATATGTTTTTTAAATAAAATCATATTCCCATTGTTCTATTATTGTTTTAAAAAAATATCCAAATTAATTGAATATTTCTTATATTATTCAAGAATATTTCTGATGATTTTATAATGTTATTTTACCAGTATATGAACATAATTCAATGTATTTTGTTCATAAATATGGATATTATCAAATTATGTAATGCGATGTATTTATATGGATTTATTTTATTGATGTTGTGTGGAACTTGTCATGATACCCATTTCTTTTTAAATGGTTAATTATAAATTGATGTAATGATGAATATTTTTATTTTATTATGTAATAAAAAAGAATGTAATATCATTATATAATATAAATGGTCTTATATAGACCTCTAACACATTGTAAAGTTATTTATATCTCATGATATAATTATTTTAAATGATTTTTTAATTCTCTATTCACTATGTAAAATTATTTTTGATGCCTGATCCACTATGTTAAAATGGTAGTGAAACATGATCTACTTTGTTGTGTGAAATAATTATTCATTAATTATTCAATTTAGTATGATTTATATTGTTATGTTTATTCAACAATTTAATTCCATCTTTTTATGCTTATATTATGAACTTAGTGATCATGGATGTCGATTCTCTTTGGAATCATATCATATGTCATTCACAATATTTTTTCCATGACTATTTCTTCCTTATATATGTTTTATTATGAATTAACCTCAACTATTATGTCTAGGAACACTAATTATGTTTTTATAACTTATATTCATCATATACTCACTTATGATCTATGATTTTTATCCCCCATGCTTACACATATTGAGAATCTATGCTTACCCTTCTTATGTTTCCATTTTCCCAAATTATACAGAAAAATATTATATTTTTCTATGTAACGATGGGTATAATATTTGGGCAATTTTATGGGATATTTTGTAGACGTTGTGTGATATAAGTGATTATTGATATAGTTGAAAAATGACCATTTGGATGAAAAGACATGTGTTTTTCTATAAAAATGGGTTATTCGTGACTATTTAAAACTCTAAAACTAAATGGTATTAGTTATGTTGTTGTTGTAAAGTAAGTTATTGATATTGAAATTTTTTATGGATAAATTTGTATCACATTAGTTCGTATCAAAACTATTAAAAAAGAATATTTTTTCTAGCAATGAGTGTTGGTGTATGGGTTTGGGGAATCTAATGTTTCTCTCCAACAACATATTTTGAAATATTAATGATCCCATGAGAGTATAAATAATACCAAAAAAATACTAGGGAAAATTTATAAATATATAACCTTCAAAATATAATACTCATTTCATCAGTGAGTTACAGATAAAAAATTAAGGGAGTATCGTACTGATGGTAAAGATGAGATATGAATATATTAATATAATTAACATGTAAAATTGTATTAAAACACCATAATAAGTGTAGTGGATTATTCAATTATAACCTAGACTAAGAGAGATATCCATCATGAATTCTTCCTCCATCTACTAACAAATATAATAACAATAATAGTAGAAATAATTTATCAAATTCAAGGGAGGGGAAAATCTATAAGGAAATTCCAACTATTACACTCACACATTGGGAAACTCCATAAAACATGACTTCCCATATTCTAGTCAAAGTCACTACCAATTATCTTCAACCCACACTAACTATAAAAACAATAACTTTAAAAAAACGATAACAATAACAATAATGAAAACATACCTATTCAAATCCAACAACATATAAATACCACATAAAAATATATAGTAATAAAATAAAAAATATAACCATTATTTATTTTCATATTATGTCAATTTATTATATTAAAACATGTGATATAAAAATTACTAATGAATAATAATGTTTTAAATATCATAATAAAAACATAGTTTCTGTGCATAATTTTTAAATTATTCCCCTAAGAATAGATCCCACTATCACATCATGAAAACATAGAACAATTACTATAATGTTTTTGAACCATGTAGCAAAAATATAAATAAACATTTATATGAAATAATTCTCATTTTAATCATAATTTTTATTAAAACAACATTATTTTTTTTCTAATCAAGGTTTTACAATTATAATCCATATCTTGCAAATTAACTAATATCCTAAACTGAATTACATGGGGTAATTGATTATCTTTTTCATGTTATAAATCATCTTAAATTATTAACAAGATCATACAAACTCCCTTAATTTTCATAAATTCCCTTTTAAATGAATACATTATGGATTTAATCATTAATTTTTAAGGAACTATTAATTAACTTAATATTTATTAGTTTCCTAAAATTTATAGGTATATTCATGGGTGTAATGGAATGAAAATTTATAGTTAAAACAAATATTACCCTTCATATCATAATTTATTGCATGAAATAATTTATAATATATGGCTCATGAATTTAATCATCATCAATTAATAGTTTTATTAGATATTTTTTATCTAGATGGATCATAATTTTTCTTGTGATGATCATATTATCCTCTGGGAAAATATTAAAATATATCAGTATATATAAATTCATCATGTGATTAATCTATATTTATTTATCAATTTTGAAATATATATTAATTTTTTTTGAAACTTTTCTTATTACATATCAATTAGTTTTTCAATTTTTTCCTCTCTACCCATATTTAAACTTTTTTATCCATATTTTTTATATATTTCCATAGATCAATACAAAAAGAATTTATTCTTGGAAATTATACAAATATATTGTAAATATTCCCCATAATATCAAATTAATATGGATTCATGGAACATTGAGTATTTGAACCTATTATTTTGAAATTAATTATTTCAATGAACATAATAATATATTTAAATGTATTATTCATTGAATTTAATCTAATTATATATTATATAATGGTAATATTTCACAGAATAGTAAAAAAAATTAAATTTCAAATATAGATACCTTTTACAACAATATAATGTATCTCTGAAATATTGGTGACCTATTTTAATTGTTATTGATCCTTATAAAACTTTGATTAAAAATAAATATATCCTAAGTAATATAGAAATTTTTTAATTCTGATTATCAAAAATCATAACATCATTTATGCTCTCAATGATGTGGTTTATTTCATCAAAATTAAACTTCCACCAACAATCATGCATTATAAGATAATTATATTATATCCATTTACTATTGTTCCATTTGATAACTACTTTTTTGTATCTAATTGAAACTTACATATTTATCCAATATCTAGTAAGATCATGGAATGTATTTGAATATATTATATCCATGTCATATCTAATGCATCACAACCCTATATTGCCCATATTTACCAAAATTTTATTTTATAGAGTATAAATCATGTATAATATTGGGTAGAATAACACTATCAATGTATCTAATAACACCACATTGAGTAAATTATTAAAAGTTTAATTTTTTAATGTAAAATTTTGGTAGAATAATGTTGAGCTAACTATCCATGCATTATATTGAGTATAATTTAATTGATTATACTTCATATGTACTATATCTATAAATGTTCAATGATACTTTATATATCATAACTCATCCATTATAAGACCCCTCATGAGCCAATATAAAAATCCAGAGTGCCTCCCTATGCTAACCCCCAATAGTACTAGTCTTAGAAAATATGATTTTGGATAAAATAACATAGATGGGCAATTAACATATAATAATAAAATATAGAAACCAAACAAAAATAAAAATCCATTGATATAAAAGTAATGTCGATATAATCTATATATAATTATCATTTTAGGTGTCAATAAATGAATTCTAAAAATATGGAAGCAACAAAAAATAGTACAATCCATAATTTTATAATGTAATTTCAAGGACCATAAATCTAGAAAAACACATGAAACATGAATTATATCCATATTTGAACTCTAGATACATATTTTTTTAGGCATTTCTTGAATAATAATATTTTCAAATCCACTAGTATAATATATAATAAAATCATAACACTATCACCTGTATTTCTTATAGTATGGTTAGTAAGAAATTTATAGTTCGTTCATACTAAAAATATAATTCATTTGATAAACAAGAATTTAACATTAAATGAAACAAATATATTTATATTAATCAAGACTAATATTTTATACTAATAATTGTAAAGCTATTCCCCATATAGGTGACTCATTCTACCTACACAGAAATAAACATAACCACTTAACATAGTTATCCAATGAAAAGATCATACATGAACTTATATCACGTCTATAAGGTTCATTACATGAGATAAAAAATGATAAATTTTTTATTTTAAATTTTAACATAATTAATATCATAACTCAAAAGAAACAACACACATTCAAATACATAACAATATATATATAAAAACACACATTGGAACCGAGTACCTTAAACCACATCCATAACTACAAAATAATATATTTTTGATAATATTTGGTAGTACAAAAAATCATGGAAAATGATCATTTGAAGGATACCAAAATCCCATCATAGAGGTTCACACACCATCAACAAAAGTATATCCCAAAAGAATACCCAAAGTGTAT
The DNA here is from genome assembly GCA_963277665.1 of Viscum album. Lineage (NCBI taxonomy): Eukaryota > Viridiplantae > Streptophyta > Magnoliopsida > Santalales > Viscaceae > Viscum > Viscum album. Next base: position 1,564,393,371 of record OY728156.1, read on the forward strand.
ATATGACTTAGTAAAGGATAAAATACATAAATCATACATTTTAAATGAAAAAACTAAATGTAATATGACCTAAGCATGAGATAATGTAGAGTATGATAAAACTTATCATAGAGAACATGAATAATATATCAAACAGATTTTATTTTTCCAAATGATGGTATCATATTGAAAGATAACGTGATATCATATATATGATATTTAAGTATGTCATATTTTTTGATATAATTTTATCACAGTACTATATATCGAATGGTTTATTAAGTTAAGAACTATCATAATTAATTTAAGACATGAAAATGTTAAAAAATAATCATTTGAAACTACTTTGCATGCCTAATATAACTAAGATACATTGTAGAGTTATCCGATGAATTTACATGTACATTTATGAAATGTTCAAGTAATCAATAGCCAATGTAGTGTCTTTATATACAATATAAAGGAGTATCATCCATGGGTAGATTGTGCATGATCATTGAACAACAACTACCCCAAACCACCCCTCCTAATTCCTTCCCTATTACTCAATTTCTCTTGATATACTAGAATATCCTAAAGGTTTAATACTCCCTCCAAAATTATTTTGGTGATTTAGTGAAATCAACAGATTCATATTGAGGTAAAAGTATTTTTGGTTGTTCATTAGGTTTCTTCATAAAATTATGATGTAAGGTGATGGGAGAAAAAATTATATGGTGCAAGGCAAATAATTTAATTTCCAACATTTTTTTATTCTTGATTCAAATGAATCATAATATCAGGTTTCATGGTTTCATTACAATTTCACAAAATTTATTAGAATTATTATATACCTATAAACCTCTTAATGGTATCAAGTCCTTTACATGTAATTTGATTCAATTATATTTTGGATATATGAGTTTTTTATAAAATGTAATTATTTTAATATTAGTAGTGGTAAAATACTATACTGAATTCATTATATCTAGTTGAATTATAGGTTACAATATGGGATATAGATATAAGAGTATCATTATAAATATATAAGTTTTACAAAATTCATGTTTTATGAAACTAGTATACCATATCATATGATAACAGTTTCCCATTTTCCAAAAAAAACACAAAGCTTTGTATCACTATTACAATATACCTATAAATTCTAAAATATAAGTATATATCATATTTGATGACTAGATTATCAGTCAATTTCAGGTTACTGATAATGATTATATAGTTTATGAACCATGAATTATCAACTGTATCCTATTATTGATGGTGAATCCTTAAATATGATTCGTTGGGAAAAATTTTCTTCATTTTTATTTATTATTAGAATTATATAATTTTCAAATTATTTAAGACAATTAAAGATTTTATTTTTGGGTATTTATTATTTTATAATGTGAATATAAATTAACTAATTATAAATAGTTTATAATTAATTAATTAATTCTTGATAAATCACTTTATGATAAATATTATGTATTATTAATTATTATTATTAAAAACACCTTTTAAAATTTAATCAAATGAATTATAATATATATATATTATTAATATAAAAATTATAAGTATAATTTATAAAAGGATTTATACATTATGAAAATAGTGATAATTGTAAATTTTTAATAGTTTAAATTAAGAATTGTTCATAATGGTTGATTTAAATAGTTCAAAAAAGTGCCTTATATATATAAATTAATTAAAATACAAGAGAAGAATTTTAAAATATGATTTCATCAAAGTACTAAGTAAATATTAATATATGAGATTTAGATAATTTAAAATGTATACATAATAGAAATTTAAATTCAAAATGATTACATTTCAGAAAATACCATACATTTAAACTAAATACCATATTATGTATCATATGAAGGATTTCAAATTTAGAATAAATGTAATGTTTTCATATTTATATTATTATGGAATATCTACAAAAAAATACCAGGTTTTTGTAACTGTTAATTTATGAATCATTAATAATTTAGTATTTCATGATGTGAAAATAAATAAAATGTGTATTTATTTATTTCATTCCATTTAAATATTAATATCTACAGATTTTTTTAATTTTAATAATATATATGCATTAACTAATGAGATAAATTGGTTCTTATCATATTTTCATTCCTTCTATGTATGAGAACACATTATTTAATTTTCATCTACCTTACCACGAGTTTGTAATTAAATTTATTGGCCAGAATTGAGTTGGCAAATATATATATGAATATTTTATTTTATTGTTTTTATAAAATGGATTATCTATTGAGTAATATATTCATATGTTGATTGATTTTGGGTCATACTTCCCATAGCAATGGATGGTTATTCCTTTTTATATAAATGTGGTGTTGGCTATTTGCAACTCCATATATAGTTATATAATGGTCATAAATCAAATATAATTCTAAAACATTACATTAAAAGTTCTTCTACATTATGTATACAATGGATTTTTATATATGTAAATATTTTATAAATTTAGTTTTATATGATTAATAGAAACTCTGGGTAGTGTAATGATCTACAAATTAATATGGTTTTTATAGATTAATTCAATAGATGGAATAAGGTTTTGAAAACAAAATCATTAGAATCATAGATATATTAATGAATAAAACGTGAAAACAAAATATTTAATGTGATTCAATGACTTTTTAATGTACATATAATGTATATTGAATTGTTGTGCCTTTAAAAGGAATCCTCTCAAGTACTAAATGTGAGATTCATTAATAAATAAAACATTGCAGTACCTTAGTCATTTCGTATGGGTGGCCAAAACAATTTGGTTCCTATAATGATGGAACCAAGTCTATTCATCATTGGAAATGTTGTATGGTTTGTGATTGGTGTCAATCCAGATATGGTTCATCGATGAGTTTTCAAGGAATGTGTTCTTATGTTTGAGGACGAACAAAGTATTGACAGTAGCATAGTTTCCTAGTGTTTTCAAAATATTTGGCTCTCTAAATCGAATGTTTGTTTTTGGAAAAGTAATTATTTATGAATAAGAAATATTGAGATTTATAATGGTAAAGTAATTTAGTAAAAGAATTTTATCTCATAAAAATGGACTTGAATAATGTACCATATATCGGGAATGGTTCAGAGACGATGAATGGAACTTGGAAGAGTAGATAAAAATGTTTCCTAGAATGAGAAATGGTTCGTGATGAATTCATACGGTTCGCAGGAAGGTTCACTATATGTGGAAGGAAAATTGGAATTAGGATGGTTAGTCATTTTAGGAAATGAGACAGTGTTATGAATATATGCGAAGGGTGTATTTTATGGTAATGAGGTAGTGATTTATGTTTCCGCGTATAAAGAATAATGGTACGTGTAAAGTTAGGGAAAACAGTTCAACAGTTAAGTAGTTCTCAGTGAAAGATGTACCGAATCTATGATTTGATAAATAATTTATTAGTATTTTATTCACAAATATTTTCATGTATAATGTGAATTAATACCTTCAATTTTAAAAATGAGAGATATATTAAAAATCATGGAGGAATATAGTGACGTTTAGAGCAATTCGTGGGAAGCCAACCTCACAAAGGTGATTCTGATTATATTGGTAATATGTGAAGTGGTTTGTAGGAAGACATATCCATGTAAGAGAGTAAGTATGTTTTGTATGAACATGTTCTGCAAAGATCTTATAGTCTTTGAAGGAGTAGTGGTTCAAAAAGATATAATCTCTTTGGGTAACCAGATGGTTCGCAAAAGTGGTACATGGCCAAAGATCTCAAAAAATTATGGAAACACTATTCGTGGAAGGAATTTTTCATAGGTATCACATGAAGGTGGTTCAAATAGGATGTTTGTGATGGTGTTAAACAGAGGTGGTACGCGGAGCACACGCAGTAGGCAGTGCAGCATTGTATGGGGAGGAAGAAGTTTAGTCCACAGAGAAGTAGTCTATTAACCATCAATGTATTGAAAAAGAACATCGTCAGTTGGTAAGATGGGATAACAATATAGAATACATATTTATTAGGAAGTATTATTTAATTCCAACCCATTGAAGTGACCTTCGTTTCAATAATCATAGTTCAGATACCTCCCAACACAGTGATCAAAGGAGAGTCAATGGATGTGATCTGAGGGATACATTATTCCATCCCTAAAACCATATAAAGTTAGTGAGTCTAGAATACCATGACTAAGAAAAAAAATTCAATCCAAAGCATGTGTATATTAGTGTATTTCTGGTATGACCGAAGTAGTATTGGCGTATTCTCCTTAGACATATACCTTTGTGGTGAAACATTTAAAATATTCATGTATTCTCTTTGCGTGTGATTTCATGTTTTCTACAATGTCTCATCAGATAGGTTTAATAGTTTTCTACCAATGTTGGATGAAGATCCAACTAATTAAATGAAAAATATGACACCATGATTCTCCCCTCCCATCTCAGGGGGTTCTGGGTTCCTTCATATAATGTGTCTTGAATATAGAAATCAAGTAATGTGGTAACCACAGTTACTACATTCCTTATTCTCGGAGTCTACTTTGGGTTAAATATACCTTGGAAAACCAAAAACTTAATATTATAGAATAATAGTGTTGAGAAAATCCATATACTATATTTGGATTATGATTTATCAACATAGATATCCAAGAATTGTATATGATATGATCGGACATTTTCTTGAACCAGATATATTCAAAGATTATTTACTTACTCAAACTAGTGTATTTCATTATTAAATATGATGCTTTGTCCACTAAATGGTTATATTTTTTGGGATCATTTTTAATGGAAGTACATTTAATTAAATTTCTTATGAATTGAATAAGAAACACATTACTCATATGAAAAAAAATATTATATTTTATATAATGGAATCCTCGTTATCATGTTTGAACTTGCGATCAATTTTAGGTAAGGAAAATATAAATGATAAACACATCCTCTAAAAGTATTAGTACTTGAGAATTGTTTCCAGGAATGAAGGAATTTTTTTTATGTTTTGGGAACATCATCCAAATCGATTAACATGTAAATACATTAATCAAATTGAATTAGATACATATGATAAACATTTAAAGGGATCACTATAAGTCTATAATGGAAAAATTTCGACCATGGACAACAATTTTCCAAAGAATCATAAAAACATGGAAGTTTATAGGATTAAATAAAACCTATTAATTCAATTTCAATAATAAATTATGCCTGATTGGTATGAGGTGTCAAAGTCACTTTATCAGTGTAAAATAGTGTAAAAATATTAATTAAAACTCATTCTATCAATATGGTTGGGTGCATTAATGAAATAAGGAGACTCATATCACCTATTAGAATAAGTCTAGATCAAATTGTGCATCATGTTGTGCCTCGTGTTTCTCTGGTTTGAAGTATGATGGTTGTTGACAATGGTGGTGTGGCGTCTACTCCATCACAATTGTTGTTTCTAGTTTTTATATGATGGCAGCGACATTGTTGGATTTCTTCTCTGTCGATGGTTCTAGGGATTCTTGCTATTGTTTTGGTCTTTAATTAAACATTTCATTCTCTTCTCTGGATCCAAAATTCCCCTTCTCTCTCTGAGGTGGATCCGCATAGTAGAGTTCAAGGTTCTTTAGGATGTGAGTTTTATTAGGAGGCTTCATGACGAAGATGGTGATGATGGCTTGTTTCTCGACAGCGTGGATTTCTTTGGTTCTGGTTTTGATGGTGTTGGTGATTGGTATTGTGTGATAGATGGTGAAAACGAGACACAGGCTAGCTCGTGGTCCAAGTATGGTATTGTTTGATCGGTTTTAAATTTGAGTTATGGGAATTTTATGTCCTTTGAAATTTGTCTTTACAGTGGGTGGATCTTTTAGTGGTTGAATTTGAAAGGTTTTGAGTTTTTTTAGTTCACACATATCCTATAAATGTGTATTTTCAAAAAAATATGGATTGTGGTATTATCTTATAATTCTTATACTTATAATGGTATATGATACCAAATATATTTTTTAGAAGGGTTTGAAAATATAAAAACGTATATTATTGAATATGTTAAACAAATAAGATTGATTTTTTATTTAATGTAATAGATAAAATAGATATTATAAAAATAACATAGATATAAGGAGTAATTAAATATTGATTAAATTTTTTAAAAGTATGTGTATTTCATGTATAATTTTTCTCTAGAGAAGAACATGTCAGCAATCCTTATGTAAATGAATTAAATGATGATTTTGACAAACATGGTTTATGATTTTTCTAAATTATAAATAATTCTTGAAAATGATAAAATGATAAATAAATATACGGGATAAATATTTTACCCATTAATATGATGGTATATAATTCCTCCACAAAAAATGGATTATTTGATAAATTCTTTTATATAATAGATTTACAAACACATATAATATCATACATTTTAAGAAAAAAATTATTCTGAATATATTCTTACTTAAAGGAAATAATGGATTTTTTAATCATAATTTTGTATATGTATCTTAACATGATATTATAAACAAAATATCATGTCTAAGAGACAAGTGAGAGTATGTTTGAAATTATTAGAGGTCAACGATGAAAAATAAAATATTATACATATCAATGACTTCAGTGATATTCACTCAATGTCATATATGGTTTAAGATATGATGAAAAATTAATAATTTAAAAGCTATATTTGGTTACAATAAATTGAATATCACATGATATCCAAAATTACATTACGATATGATGGTAAAGATAAAATTTAAAAGATACATTGGTCAGCCAAGGATTCCAAAGAAATGTTTTCTGGAATGGTTTCCATGGATAATGAAGAACATATAAAATTATGAATAGATAAAAATGTAATTAAAATAATAACACTATATGTTTTGGAGTTGATAAATTTTAATATGTTCAAGATGGTAAACATCAGTAATATGATTCCTAAGACTCAAAATTATTCAAACCTATTTTTTCTATATATGTTACTCACTAATAATTTTAGTGGATGATTCATATTTTATGGTACTATTAATATTTTCCAGGAATTAGATATAGATTTCATGAGTAAAAAACACCCAAAAGTGTAGAAAACATAAGTTCAGTATGGTATTATTTCATATATGAGATGTTAGATATGTTTATTTAATGGATTTTTATTATGTATTCATAAAAAATTATGTATATAAAATGTCTCATATATAAAGAAATATATACTTTATAATTCCATCACAATTGCTGAATCTATGTATATATAGATATAAATATGATCACGTATCATGATTATTGACTTATCAATTTACAACAATGAGTTATCCATAAATAACGTTTTCATGAAGTATTGTTGGTTATGGTGAAATGATAATCTTATAATGAGTTCAATTCTTGTATAGGGAAAAAATATGATAATGAGGAATGAAAGTGTTTTTTATGAGGTTTCACCCACCAAGTATTCAAAATGGAGTGTCGTACACAACTTATGTGGTATATTATGGATGCATTGATCATATTTTTATTCCTCACAAATGAGGTTGGTGGGATACCTAGCACGAGGGCCTTCATAATTTGATATATTTCCTATGCTGGCCACATGGATTATATAATCATGGATGGTTGGTTATGTTATTTATAATGTCTGTACTTTGAGATTATCCATTATGGGATTTGATATCTTGTATGATGAGAATTCCATATGGTCCCCTGATTGAGATAGACGGAGGAAATGTGTGGACACACATAAAAAATTACAGATGATGTTTTTATCAACATAGATGATGGATAAGTGATGTGGTCATCTACTCAATCAATAAAATGTGATATAATCATTGGATATGTTAATATATACTATGATAAGTTATAATTTTTTGGGAGGCTCTATGGTGTTGACATGCACTATGTCCCACTGTCAACTATTGTCTTGGAAAAAGGTAATCTATGAAAATGAATTCTAGTGTGTTATGTGGCTAGTAGAAATAAGTATAAAGATACATGTGTTTGAGGGATATCACTGCAGTCCTCCTTAATGCTTTAGTTTCATTTATTATTTTATATATTTCACACTTTTTATATATTTACAGAATAATTGAATCATATTTTTTTCAATGACATAAAGGCATATTGTGTCATTATTTCTAATTTTCCAAATGGGTATTGAGTTTTAATTAGGTATATAATCCAAATATGATTTATAATTTAATCCAATGTAATATTAAAATAGTGATTTCAAAAGGTATTATATATGATGGAACATAAGGTGAATTTTATGATAGATTCTCAAAATTATTTTGGAAGCTATTAATTTTTTTAATATGATTTCACAAGTTAATTTTTATCATATCATATATGATAAAATGGAATGAAAATTTTTATAGGCTTTAGTATGACTGGGTGACTTATTGGAATAATACTCAAAGCCATATATATATATATATTATATATTACAATAATTATTTTTATATACAATTTCAATTACATTTATAATGTATTTTATCCTAATAAATGCATATATCATGTTTGACAATATAGTCGCACCGTATTCAATGTATTTTTGCATATCATATTATATGATATGATTTAGTTTTAGTGAAAATTAATTAAGGTTTCATTATTTTTGAATTTCTATAATTCTTTTAAGTTATCCAATTTTTAGAGAAATACATTTCAAAACTACCTTACAAATAATCTATCATTAAGTGGTATCACATATATAATGGTCATATGATATATGTGATGTGACCAATGTGTATTCTTAAATATTTATAAATGTATGGGTAAATATATTACTCATATACATGGCTCAAATATCCTCTATAGTACCTATATAAAGTGTCTCTACCATAAGAACTATATGGGGTCCTTGAAAAACCACAGGCTAAAATATATCCTTTTAAAGATCCCACATCCTCTTTCTTTTTATTTGAGATACATGTAATTTATCAAGGATGAAAAATACCTCCAAAAGCGATTGGATGATTTAGAAAAATAATTTTTGTTCAACTCAAAGGGAAGACTAATTTTTTCTTCATTAGAGTTCTCTATGAAATACTGAATGAAGGTGATGGTAATAGGAATTATATGATGTAATGTACATGTTTGTATTTCAACACTCACTGATTATAATTTTAAATTCATGATGTTTATGATTTTCAAGGATTCATTCCACTTATAGTATATTAATTAATAACTAATACATAATTATCAATACTCAAAAATAAAAAAACCTACAAAATATATTGAGGATCACACACTTACTAACATAACTGTTACATATTGGAGTAGCCAACATGCATAAAAAATATATCATTTATCTTGGTCACTAAAATATCAATATTAATATTATAGTATTTTCCAAAATAATTTAAGTCACTCCTAACATTAAAATGTCATATTATAAAAAACAATACACTGATTTCTACACATAAAACCCCATATAAAATAAACCACACCATTACATATATTTTTTTTTCTAATTTAATCAGTAAATTTTAAATTCGTCTTGAAAAAAATGCGTGAGATGGAAAATATCCATCATCATTTAGTGACCTAAAAATTAGAATCATTTAAATTTATAAAATTATTAATGTTATTTTTTAATTTTGAATCTAAGGGGAATTATAACATTTTCTAAATTTTAAGTAATTTATCATTTGATTTTAACCTAATTTAGAGATGTAAATGAATGTTATAAGCAAATTTAATCATATGAAAATTAAATACTAATATTAAATATGTGTATGAGCTTTCTTTATATAATATAAATATTTAGTTATAAATTAATATACATTTAAAAAAAAATATTATAACCATGGATTATATATTTTTGGAGGTTATTAAAGATGTATAGTTTGGTGAATAATTAGGTAACCATACAAGGTAAACTATAAATCATAGGTATCTAGGAAGAGGACATAAAAAATAAAAAAATTGTTATAAAAAAATTCATGATACAAATTTATATGAATTAATGATGCATAATTTTAGTTTTAAATCCTTTAATTCCTTTATAAATACATATTTTACACCATATACTATCTTCATAAATCATTGGAGACCATTTAATGTGATTTGTAATCCTTTTAATCGTTTTTTATAATTATTTTTTCAGATCTATTTATTAAGAGATGAGTCATTGAAATATTTTATAATATACCAGGTTCATTGACCTCATTATTACCGTCATTTCTTTATTTCACATATATATTATACAATGAATATCCATAGAAATGTATATGGAGATCATATGAGATATTTTTATTTAATATTAGGGATTAATGGTTTAATTTTTTAATCTATTATTTATAAGAATATTTCAAATTTAGATTTTCGGTTTTTTGAATATTTTTATGTTTATTATGGATCTAAATTTAATTATAGAATAAAATTAAATAGATGTTTGGGAGAATATTATCTAATGTTAATTTAGTGTTCACTAAAATAGTCCCCCAAGACTACAATAGATACTAATATGAGTATTGTATCTAAAATATAGAAAGGGTGGCCTCTAGGTGACCACTATGAGGACTGTGATTATGCTCTAGGAACCTAGTGGTCCATAATGAGTCCAAAATGGGTCTAAAATTTCTCCATTGGGTTATCTACAAAATAATTTAAGGAGGGAGTTTTTTATTTTTATGTCATATATTGGATCAAATCTAGGAGGGTGAATTTCAATGTTATTTTAGATGTACAATAGTATTTATTGAGGTTGTTAATATGTGGTATTGTAGTAGCCAAAACTATAAATATGATTTTCAATTCTAGGACATTGGGTTGGGACTATCGGTCTCAGGGATTTATGTACAAAATGTCCTCCATGCCATAGTGCCTTTGGGACACCAAAGTCATTCAGTCCATAGGGCCTTCAAGCAACCATAGGCTTCTGGGAAACTGGGTCACAATGAAACATGAACCATCCAGGGCACACCACATAAGAGAAGGCTCCATTAGTGGATTCATGGAATGAAACATCCATTAGAGAAAAGCTAACCCGATTAGAAGAATGAGAGGGTATGAAAATTTCCATTAGAACCAGAACCCTTGCATATCTTCATGCGGTAATAATATTTTGTTATCCCTGATATTTGAACTGTAACACCCCGACACCAGTTACCCAGAGTCGGTGCATTATTACATAACATTGGCATGAACACAAGAAAGATCAATTATCAAAAGACCGATTAGTTTAATAGCCTTGGAATAACTAGATACATTAATAAAGTTTACAATACATCATAAAATGAAAACTAGAACAATATAGTATCCATAGTCCACACTCTTATCCCCTCATACTATCCCTGTAGGTCATTCATAAATTACTTCTTCACATCTTGGGAAAAATAAAAAATAGAAAAGGGGTGAACTCAAATGCCCAGTAAAGATAACAATATACCGAAAACTTTCATTAATAAGAATAAACATTTAAGCCCATTAATAACTAAAAAAATAATTTTAAACTTGAAATTCAACATAGTATGGAAAAAATAAAATTAAATTATTCCATTTACTTATTCACATGGATATTCTACTAATCGAATAATCACATTCAATATCAATAACCACATTCATAATGATGGAATGCATAATTCTAGACTATCATAACCACATAGCCAAGGCCTCGTGCCAAGACTACAAATATGATTTTGTCAAGGCCTTGTGCCAGGACACTAGTATGTCTCATGAGACCTACCAATGATTCGAGGAGCTGTAGCGGGCTCCACCCGTCACATATTAAGTCCAATGCATTCCCATATGAAAAGGTTTAAACATAACATAAACATTCATATTAAAACTAGCATAAGAAATGTAAATACATAATCCATAAACCAAGAATGGTATAAAAATAACACATCCACAGTAAAAAATATCACATAACCTTCAATACAATATAGAAGTATTGTATCAGAAAAATCAACTTCAAATAAACATAAAATCCATCAAAGGATGTTGACATAGATGAAATCAAAACTCTTTTTAGAGAGATATATATTTCTATTTTGAAAACATTTAATAGTCATATATCTATAACATAAAACATTTTCTTTGAAATAATTCTTATAAGATTGTAATGGAATATTTGATGATTTAATAACAGTGGAAAATAGCCGCACCCGCCGTATAAGTTAAAAAAACATTCTTAACTTAATTCTATCGAAAAGGATAAAAAGAACCTTGTTTGGAAAACGATGGAAAGATCCCTTTATAAACCCTTTATAAAAAGTTAAACAAGTGGGTAAATGACTTTAACTCGTATTCTTGTAAATTGTAAAAATGTTTTTAAATACATTTTTATGAAAAATGGATGTGGATGATAAAGAGATCCCAGTATATTATTATGTATAAACAACCTCTGGTAATGAAGAGATTGCGAAATAAACCCTTAACTTGTAATTTTCCTTGGTTGGGGGTAGGTTAACCTCTTGTATAATTTTGAAATAATTGATATTAAATTATATAAGAATATTATACATTAATATGATATCATATATGATCTTTTGACATTGCTTTGTTAATAATATCTTAGAATTATCGTCATTTCGGGTGTTAACTAGCTCATTTTCTTTTATATGTTTTGTTACATAAGCTATTTTAGTTATGGATAGGTTGTATCTTATTCATATCCAGAGTTATATCATGTCCTTAAACATTATTTTGAATCATCAAATGAGAATTAAACTTGAATTTATACGATGGAGAATGAATCTCATCACGTTCGTGGAGATGGTAGTCCATACGTACGCACGAGCGACGATATCATTATTTTGATTTTAAAATAATATATAATTGGATGGTATATCATATATAAAATCTCATTACCATGTTATATTTATTATTTAAATTAATTACACGTCATTATTATACCCATCCAAATAATAATATATTGAATAACAATTACACCACGTCGTGGATACTGTAAGCCATACGTACGCACGTATGGTGAGATGTCATTCAATGGATGGATAGAATACTGAATATGGTTTCACCATATTTATAATAATATTACATTATATAGGAGATACTGGATTAATTATTTTTCTAATGGGAATAACAAAGTAAGAAGAAGTTGAAGAAGAAATGAATTTGAAAAAGGGTGGTGAAAACATTACCTCTTCTTTGGGTTCTTCCTTTTTATTTGATAAAAAGGGCTCCTTAGGTTGGATTTCTGATCAAACTAAGGCCTCTTGGTTGAAGTGAGGGAAGTTGAGAGAGTATTTTGGCAGGGTTTGGCCGATCAAAAAGGCTTTGAAGATGTGAATTAATGAGAAGGGGGAGTACCCTTTTATAAGAGGGGTGAGGGGCACCTTTGGAAAAGCTAGAAATATTATTTCATAATAAATTAATATTCGGATTCTAATGGATCCGAAGTGTATTTTTTAAATTTTATGGTGGGTATGGGTAGAAAACCACTCAACCAATATAATTTAGATAGTTTTGGGTCATTGTATTAACCTTATCATTTAGTTTTAACTCTTAGTTAATTAGTTTGACAGTTACCATGTAACTTTGTATTTTTATATTATATAGTTAATAAACTTACTATATACCTCCAAGAGACCCCCAAGTAGTATATTAATGATAAAACTATCAGGATATAATTCTTTTGGTCTAACCTTATATTTTTAGGAATTGAATATCAATTAATAATATAATATTTGTTTTAAAAACTCTTTTATGTCAATTTTGACACTATTTGGAAAATTGATTTTTTTGAATATGATAACAGAATGATTACATCGAAAAATGTTAATTAAATCAATCCTAACAATTCATATTAACCTAGAAAATTAGTTTAATTCATAGAAAGTCTAAAATTATATTTATTTTGGTATTTATAATATCAATTATTTTAATTTTTCACTATTATAGTAATTACTGCATCATCAATGTTTCAAAAATAAATTAAATTATATAATGTATAAAAATTATAAATAAAATATTATTATGTAGGAAATTTTTTTATCTTTCTAATGAATATTTATAATATAATATATCTTATTTGTAACCCTATATTAAAAATGTTTTAGTAAATAAACCAAGATTTTAACTCTTTTAACTCTTCTTTGAATTAAATAATAATAAATGTCCTAATCTAATCCAAGTGGATGTAAATGATAATATTTTATTCCTAAGCTTGTTTTTGGTCGAATTAAGCTTATACAATAGAATTATGACATGTTTTAGGGTAATATTAATATCATTTTTACCCTTAATTACCCAATTTAATTTTAACCGTGGTAAATAAAAGTAAAAAGTAACTATTCACCAAAAATTATTTTAATCTCATTGAACCACATTTTACTCCTTGATATTAACTGTGTCTCTCGGATTCTCTAAATTCCACTCATAGAAACTATAAAATTATGTTTTGTGAAAAATTCAGTTTTTTAACTACCACTTAGTGGTATCACTATTCATCAAAAAATGAGGTTTTTTAGAAAAATACCAAAAATTCAACCTAGGCTAATTTCGATATTCCGAATCCAAAAATGAAGTCCATTTTGAAATATAAAATTTATAAATTTCAAAAAGTGTGTATTACTATTCATAACGGCTAGTTTGATTGGTTGTGGTGTGTTAGAACTCGATGTTGCGTACAACACACGCTATTGCATTATTCAAAGAGAAGCGTACCATAGAAGCTTGGGGTGTTACATTCTCCCCTCCTTCCGATAATTTCGTCCTCGAAATTTCTAGAATACTACTACATGAAAAGACTCGGGTGGTTCTTCATCATATCTTCCTCGGGTTCCCACGTTGCCTCTTCCATCTTATGGTTTCTCCATAAGACTTTTACCAGACGAGTCAGACGGTTTCTCAGTACTTGTTCTCTCGTATGAAGAATCTTGACGGGATCTTCGCAATAAGATAGATCGGGTTCCAGTTCTAATTCCACATAGGTGAGTACATGCGTTGGGTCAGACATGTATTTCCTCAATAGTGATACGTGGAACACATTGTGAGCTTTGGAAAGATTTGGCGGCATTGCCAAACAGTAAGCTACAACCCGAATTCGTTCTACAATTTCAAAAGGTCCGATGTACCTGGGACTCAATTTACCATTCTTACCAAAACCTATGACTCCCTTCCATGGAGATAACATCAGGAAAACTTGATCACTGACTTGAAATTCCAAATCCTTTCTTCGATTATCGGCATGGCTCTTCTGCCTACATTGAGCTTCTCTGATATGGTTTTGGATTACCTTCACCTTTTCCATCGTTTCCTCCACTAGTTCTGGGACAACAAGTTTTCTTTCACCAACGGAATCCCAACAGGTTGGTGTGCGACATCACTTTCCATATAACGCTTCATATGGTTCCATCTGAATACTCGAATAGAATCTATTGTTATAAGAATATTCTACCCGAGGTAAATATTGATCCCACATACCCTGAAAGTCAATTGATCAGGATCTCAACATGTCTTCTATGGTTTGAATAGTTCATTATGATTGTCCATCTGTTTGAGGGTGGTAGGCAGTGCTCAAATGAAGTTCAGTATCTAAGGCTTTCTGAAGACTTTTCCAGAATCTTGAAGTAAAATGGGGATCACGATCAGAAATAATCGATAGGGGTACTCCATGAAGTCTCACAACTTCATTAATATATAGTCTTTATAGACATCCCGGTGGTAGATCTTCTCTTATATCAAGAAAATGTGCTGACTTGGTAAGGCAATAAAAAATAACCCATATTTCATTGTTCCTTCTAGGAGTCTTTGGTAGTCCCATGACAAAGTCCATTGTGATATTGTCTCATTTCCACTCCGGTATGGAAAGAGGTTTCTTGACTCCTCCAGGATGTTGCCTTCCAGCATTCACTTGTTGAAAAACCATACATCTTGACACAAAATCAGCAATCTACCTCTTCATGTTGTCCCACCAAAAATGTTCCTTCAATCTCTATACATTTTGGGGCTCCCAGGGTGTATAGAGAAATTAGAACTATGAGAATCATCCAGAAATTCCCTTTTTAGATCAGGTATATCGGGACCACAATGTCTCTTCGCAAATTTCAAAATTCCATCTTCATACACAATGTCCCTCAATCTCCCATCATTCACAGCAGTAATCTTCTTTTGAAATTATTCATCATCGGTCTGATAGCTCATAATAATTTCTAGTAATGATGGTTTGGCAACCATTTGGAAAAGAATTGATGTTTCACCTTCCCTGGTTATTCCCATGTCCATCTTCACTAGATCCATGAAAATTGGATCCCTTTCAATTCTCATATTGTTTAAAATTACGTGGTCTTTTCTGATCAAAGCATCTGCCATCTTTTTTGTTTTCCCTGTGTGGTAGTGTATCGTACAATCATAATCTCTAAGTAATTAAAGCCATCTCCTTTTCCTCATGTTGAGTTCTTTTTGTGAGAAAATATACTTCAAACTCTTGTGATCAGTATAGATCTCACATTTTTTACCATAGAGGCAGTGCCTCCATATCATCAAAGTAGAGATCACAACTACTAACTCGAGATCATGAGTAGGATAGTTTTTTTCATTAATTTTCAACTGTCGTGATGCATAGGCAATAACCCTATCATTCTGCATATGGACACAACCAAGTCCATTCTTCGATGCATCACTATAAATAATGAACCCATCATTCCCTGATAGTGGAGTCAATATAGGAGCATTTACTAATCTTCTCTTCAGTTGTTTGAAACATTTTTCACACACTTTTGTCCAAACAAATTTAAGGCCATTACGTGTGAGCTTTATTAATGGGTTAGCCAACTGGGAAAAATTCTGGATGAAACATCGATAATAACCTTCCAAACCAATAAAACTGCGTACCTCAGTTATACTAGTCGGTGCTGCCCATTCTTGGATTGCCTTGGTTATAGAAGGATCAACAGATATTCCATCTTTAGAGTCAATATGGCCATGAAAAGAAATATCCTGAACCATGAATTTACACTTGCTAAACTTCCCATATAATTCATGTCTTCTCAGAATCATCAGGATATTGTGCAAGTGATTTTAATGATCTTCGTAGCTTTTGGAGTATACCACAATATCATTAATAAATACCACCACAAATTCATCGAGATATTCCTTGAAAACTATATTCATCAGATCCATGAATACAGAGGGTTTATTAGTCAATCCAAAAGGCATTACTGTAAACTCGTAATGCCCATACCTGGTTTGAAATGCTGTATTTGGAATGTCTTCCTTCTTCACACACAATTGATGGTATCCAGATCGAAGGTCAATCTTTGAAAATTATTGAGCTCCATGTAGTTGGTCAAATAAATCATCAATGCGAGGTAGGGGATACTTGTTCATTATTGTTATAGCATTGATCTCCCTGTAGTCAATACATAACCTCATAGATCCATCTTTCTTTTTTAAAAAAAGAAGAGGGGCTCTCCATGGAGAAACACTGGGGCGAATAAATCCATTATTACTAAATTCCTATAGTTGTTTCTTTATTTCAACTAATTCTATAGTGGCCATTCTATAAGGGGTCTTCGATATAAACCTTGATCAAGGAATTAAATCAATGAAAAACTCAACTTCTTGTTCTGGAGGATGTCCAGGTAAATATTCCGGAAACACATCTATATATTCATTCACGATAGGTACATACTCTATTTGAACATTCATTTCCTCACCCACAGTCATTTCATTCTCTTCCTCCCCAATAATTTAATTTAGTTGAGCTGCTGGGGGTGGATCTAGATTATAATTGGGTGGTGACGATTCTTCTCTAAAGAGAAGGTGTTCCTTATAATCATCATCAAAAATCATAACCTCCTTCTTATTCTTACAAGAAATCTTCACATCAAGGTCCAAAATCCAATACTTACCGAGGATTATATCAAACTCAATCATAGGTATGATGATGAGATCAGCAGATAAAGAACATTTTTGTGCTCTAATGGAGACTGATTCACAAAACATTGTTGTAATGATACTTCCCTTAGGAGTCTTAACTGAAAAATACCTTATTAAATAAAATTGGAAATATCTAATTTTCATAGAAAACTGGGAAGATACGAAACAATGCGATGATCCAGAATCAAAAAATGCATTTACTAAACTTGAGGAAACCATTAAATAACCTGCCACTACATCTTTCGGAGCTTCTACCTCCGCAGTAGTGATAACATAAGCTTGGGCTTGATCCCTTGGCCTTTTCTGAGGTAAGTTCCCCTGACACTTAGGAAATTCATGTGCATAATGTCACATCTCCCTACAATTGTAGCATTGGACATCGGTAGCTTCCTTCTTCCCCTTGCAATCATGAGCATGGTGGCCTTTTCAACCACACTTGTAACAGACTCCTGTTACTTTTAAGAAATTACCGGGGTGTTTCTTCCCACATTTACTATAGGATGGATATTCAACTTTTCCCTTCTTCCCCTTATTTCCATTCCCAGATTGATTAGTAGATCTCTTCATCTCTTTCTTTTCTTTAAAGTCATATGACATAGAGAATTCTTTATCTATCCTGATAGCACATGAGACAAAGTCTTCGTATGACGAGAAGGATTGTGAGACTAATGCTCGATGGAAAAATGGTTTTAACCCATCAAAGAAACGATCAATATTACTTCTTGGGTTGCGTATATAATCTCTAGCATACCTTGCTATCCTTGTAAATTTAGCCTCATACTTTACGACATTCTCATCCTCCTTTTATTTCAGACTCGGAAATTGCCTTTCCATATCTGCTCGATGGTCGCGAGGAAAGTATTTTAATAAAAACAACATCTTTGAACTCCCTCCATTCCATATTTGATACCTCATCATCTTCCTTCATGTTTTGAATCAATGACCACCATTGATCAGCATCTCCAGTGAGGTGGTAAACTGCGATGATAAATTTTTCCCTTTCACTACGTCCCAAAGCCTAAAATATTTTCTCTAGGGAAATTATCAATTGCTAAGATACTAATGGATTTGTACTCCCATGGAATTTTGGTGGTTGTTTCCTCATGAAGCGATCTAACATTGATCCTCCATGCTGCGGATCATGGTTCTCATTACGGGTAAGGTTATTATTCATAACCTGAGTGAGTAGTCTCACTATGGTGATAAGTTGATCAGCACCAGTTGCATCACCAGCTCCACTACAATTATCTTAAGCTGGAGGGAAATCCCTACATGGAGTGAATGCATTGATATGGTTTCCATTTCTTCTACTCGGCGCCATTTCTAAACAATGGCATAAACTAGACCAGTTTATGAATCAAAATACATAATTCCATACTTATAAAACACTTAACATAAAATAAACTATTTATGGATATAATCCATAATCATAAAAAAGTTTTCTTTGGGGAAGTATATATTCATAAACCCTTCATAATGATTTGTAAATAAAATGAGAGTTATCCTAAGCATATCCCCCAGGAGTGTCGTAACCAAGAGTGCAGCAAGGCCCGTTGTCATGCACCAGTTCCCGTTCGAGTCTAGCTCAAAGTGGTGTTTTCGGGTTTTACCCCTAGGTACATCTGTGCCAAAGCCGCCTCAACCTACTCATATCCAGACAGGGATGTATTGCTCGGAAAACTCACAAAATCTCTACAATACCAAAATTCTAGGAAGTTCTTCTATACTAATGCTCAAAGTCCATCTTAAATATATGTTCTCTAATTAGAGTTTATCTAAATATAGCTTCCATGATTTTTACTAAACATCCTCTGATAAAAAATGTAATGCCCCGACCCCAGTTACCCAGAGTCGGTGCATTATTACATAACATTAGCATGATCACAGGAAAGATCAAATCTTGAAAGACCAATTAGTTTAGTAGCCTTTGAATTAATTAGATATATTAATAAAGTTTACATTACATAATAAAATGAAAAGTCTAACAATATAGTCTTCATAGACCACACTCCTATCCCTTCATACTATCCCTGCAGGTCATTCATAAATTATTTCTTCACATCCTGGGAAAAATAAAACATAGAAAAGGGGTGAGCTCAAATGCCCAGTAAGGATAACAATATAGCGAAAACATTCCTAAATAAGAATAAACATTTAAGGCAATGTATAACTAAAACAAAAGCCTTTTAAACTTGAACTTGAACATAGTATGGAAAACATAAAATTAAATAATGACATTTACTTATTCACATGGATATTCTACTAATCTAATAATCAAATGCAATATCAATAACCACTTTCATAATGACGGAATGCATAATGCCAGACTATCATAACCACATAGCCAAGGCCTCGTTCCAAGACTACAAATAAGATTTTCTCAAGGCCTTGTTCCAAGACACTAGTTTGTCTCATGAGACCTACTGATGCATTGAGGAGCAATAGCGGGCTCCACCCGTCACATATTAAGTCCAATGCATTCCCATTTGAAAAGGTTTAAACATAACAAAAACATTCGTATTAAAACTAGCATACGAAATGTAAATACTTCATCAATAAACCATAAATGGTATAAAAATAACACATACATAGTTAATAATATCACAAAACCTTCAATATAATATATAAGTTTTCTATCATAATAAATCAACTTCAAAAAGCTTAAAATCCATCAAAGGATGTTGAGATAGATGAAATCAAAAATATTTTTTGAGAAATATCTCTTTCTATTTTGAAAACATTTAAGAGTCATATATCTATAATATAAAACATTTTCTTTGAAAATGTTCTTATATGCTTTTAAGAGAAGCGTCGATGATTTTATAATGGCAGAAACTAGCTGCACTGCCATATATGTTAAAAAAACATTCTTACCTTAATTCTGTCGAAAAGGTTAAAAAACACCTTTTTTGGAAACAATGTAAAGATCCCTTTATAAACCTCTTATAAAAAGTAAAACAAGGGTATAAATGTAACAACCCAAGATTTTATGAAAAATATTCTTTTTTATTTTACTAATGTCTTGTGTTATACGCTACATCAAAAGGAGCTTGCACAACACGCATCCTTGACTTGCCTTGCATTACACGCAATCGCAACCTTCCTCGATAGCGTGTGTGGTACGTAATCCTGAGTTTCACGAAACAATGATATGCTATTAAAAGATTATTAAAACTAGCCGTTATGAATAGTAATAACCACTTTTTAAATTTTAGAAATTTTAACTCTCAAAATGGACTTCATTTTTGGATTCGGAGTATCGAATTTAGCCTAAGGTGAAATTTTGGTACTTTTCGGATAACTTTCATATTCTGATGAATAGTGAAAATTACTAAATTATAATTAAAAATAACTTTTTTAATCGAAATAATTAATAGTGATAAATCATTAATTTGAGTGGTTTTAAAGTATATTTAGAATATATTTTTACAATTTAATACAATGTTGGTCATTGGATGTAATTTCACATTTAAACTAGACATAAACAAGTGTCAATCTTTTGATAGATATTGTTTCTTAAAAACACGCTATTTGTTTTAACAGCGGGATTTAATTATAAAATTAATTAATGCAACTTTTATGTTATGAATTTGGTAAAATAGACTTCATTTTTGAATTCGGAATACGAAATATAGCTTGGGATGAAATTTTGGCATTGTTCTGAAAAACATCAATTTTTGATGAATAGTGAAACTACTAAGTGGTAGGTTAAAAACTGAATTTTGCATAAAACTTAATTTTACCGCTTCTGTGAATGGAATTTCGAAAATCCGAGAGACACGGTTAATATCAAGGACTAAAATGTGGTTCAATGAGATGAAAATAATTTTTTAGTGAATAGTAACTTTTTACTTTTTTACCACGGTTAATAGTAAATAGGGTAACTAAGGGTAAATATGATATTAATATTACCCTAACACATGTCCTAATTCTATTGGACAAGTGTAATTCGACCAAAAACAAACTTACGAATAAAATATGACCATTTAGGCCCACTTGGAATAGATTAGGACATTTATTATTAATTTATTTAAAGAAGGGTTAAAATAGTTAAAATCAAAGTTTAATAAGTAAATCATTTTTAATATGGGGTTATACATAAGATAAATTCGATTGTAAATATTCATTATAAAGATGAAAAGATTTCATACATGATGGTATTTTATTTGTAATTTTTAGACATCAAATAATTTAATTTATTTATGACACAACGATGATGCAGTAATTATCTTATTAATGAAATATTGACATAATTGATGTTATAAACACCAAAATAAATGTAATTTGAGATTTTTTATGAATTCCACTAATTTTCTAGGTTACTATGATATATTAATGTTGATTTAATCAACTTGGTTAGAACATTTAATTCTGTTATGACTTTCAAAAAAATCATATATCTAATAGTGTCAAAATTGACTCAAAATAGTTTTTAAATCAAATATTATATTATTAATTGTTATTGTATTCCTAAAAATCTAAGGTTCGGCCAAATGACTTAGATAAGGATATATATATTAATAATAAACAATTTGGGGTTCGTTTGGCATGTTATAGTAAGTGTATTAACCATATAGTGAAAGAAAACAAAAAGACATGGTAAAAGTTAAATTATTTAACTTAGAGTTAAATCTAATTGATAAGGTTAAAATAATATCCTAAACTTGTCTAAATTCTATTTGTTGATAGGATTTCGACCCATCCCCACTTTATCTTCGAAGTAAGACCCTTTGGAACCATTATAAACCGATTTTGACTTTAATATAAAATAATATTTTGAGATATTCCTAAGGTGCCCCTCTCCTCCCCTATAAAAGGACACCTCCTCCCCCTCCTCCTCACACCAATTTGAGCACTCAAGCTCGGCCAAACCCTATCAAAATCTCTTCTCCACTTCCCTAGCAACATCCTAGAGGTTCTGGTCTTCCTCAAAGACCAATTCTAGTGCCCTAAGAGGAGGTCTCAAAGAGGCACTTCAAAGAAGAGGTAATTACCGTTACCAATTCTTTCATCTTTATTTCTTCTTCCACTTCTTCTTCTTAGGTTGTTTCATTATGAAGTAATAACATCAGTATCACTCATATACTTATATGTTATTATAATTATTAAACAAACCTATTTCACCATCTATCCATCCTACGGAAAAAGAAATCACCGCGCGTGCGTACGTACGGAATACCGTCTCCACGCCGTGGTGTAATCTATTTTCCACCACCACCTTACATGGATGGGTATAATGGTGTAAAGAATAACTATACATAGTTATTACAACATCATATTGATTCTGATATATTTTATAATCCACTCCAATTCAATTCAATATTTATAGAAATGATATCATCGCTCGTGCGTACGTACGGACTACCGTCTCCACAACGCGATGAGATTCATTCTCCATGTTAACCATTTAAGAATGATTATAATGTATAAGAAATAATAATGAAATATATGACATTATAAAGATACTGGATTTATGTATATATATACATATGTATGTCATCTACTTACTTCCATTTCAAGACAATAAGGAAAGAAAAACAGCGTTCATGCGTACGTACGGACTACCGTCTCCATGAACGGTGTTTTTCATTTTATTTATCTACCTGTTATATATATATATATATATACTGAATATATATGATATATAAATCATATTTTATATTCTGTAAGTGAGTAAATCATGATATAATTAATAATGATGTTAAGAACAACAAGTCAAAACACCTACGATAAATGAAACAATTTTACCCAAAACGCTTCTTTAACATGGAATTTACAAAAGAACGAGTAATATAATGTCATAAGTGAACCATATATGATATCATAACAATAAATATGATTCTGTAATAAGTCAATAACATGATTTAAATCATTATACAGGAGGTTCGGACACTTACAAAGCAAGTCGGACCAAAGGTAAGGGAAATATCACAATCTCATTTTTATCCGAGATTGTTTATTCATAAGTATTTACTGGGGTGTATTTTATCATCCACATCCATGTTTCCTCAATATGTAATGTTATTTACATCCACCTACAATTGTTTAAATCCAATTTTACCCTTCGGTGAGTTTTTAGTAAAAGATATGAAAGGAATCTTTTGTCGTTTTTCATACGAGGTAATTTTTGACTTTTCCGACAAAAGTACGAGAAGAATGTTTTTTTAACTTAAACGGCACGAACGGATTTTTACGGTTTTATAAAGCCTTATTTTTATGAAGATTCCTCCAAAAGATTTCATGACTATTTTCAATAAAATCTCTTTCTTTTAAAAATTTCATGATGTTTTGTGAAAAGAAATTGATTTTGAAGAAGAAAGGATATTTTCCTCAAGAATTCAATTCAAGTGTTTTCATCAAAATTATTTTCCATCTAAGATAATAAAGGGTTCTGTTTCTATCCATATTTTTACATTGATTTGACTATGTTGTGATGGAATTATGTTTATGAATTCCTTTATCTTATATGAATGATTTTATGATGTCATGTTGTTTAAGAATCCCATTTTTATTACATGGGTTATGAAATGATGTATGATTTATGATTTTGTGGCACACATAAGAATGGTATCATTAAGAGATGGGTGGGACCTATATCTCCCTCCAATGCATTGGGTAAAGATTTTATATCTCATGAGATAGACATGGCTGGAATGGTAGGTTATACCGGTTCAGTGGAACAGGACTGAAACGAGGATTACTCGATTCAGAAAGGGACTTTGTCCACTAAGATAGTCTTGGCAATGAGTCTTGACTAACAAGAAATGATTCTCTATGATTATGTGTGTATTCCACAATGAGTAATGTTTTAAGTTATGATTTCATTTTCACTTCTATGATTTATCCCACGTTATGATATTATGAGCTCTTTTGCAGGTTAAGATTTCCAAAAGCTATGTTCTTATGTATATGATGTGATTGATATTTCTTTTGTTTACCCTTACTGAGCATTTGAGCTCACCCTTTTATGTTTTCTTTTCCCCAGGATATAAAGAAAGGTTTTAGGTAAAAAAAAGATCTTTATGGGAGATGTTGAAGATCTTTCACCACGTTTAGAAGATTACGTTCCGAGTTTCCAAAGACACTAAACTATTACGATCCTTGTGTGTGTGTTTTAGTTATGTACTAAGTATTCCGCAAAAGTAATGTAATGTCCATGTACGTCAGGCTTCGGTTCTCTACAGTTGGTATCAGAGAAAAGGTTTAGTCAACCTTTGGAAACTAGGATGCGAAAACGTTAGTGAGATCCCTAGAGATATTTCTAAGGTATGTCTAGGGATGCCCCTAAGGATAAGTATACGTATAGGATATAGTTCTAGAACTATAGTAACGATATTAGATTAAACCAAAGATGATAGATATTTAAGTTACTCCCCCTTTATTACGATTTTTGCATCTAACACTATTCTGTTTGGGTTTTAGAAAATGGCTGGAAACAAGATGATTCACAATAATGGAGGATATGATGGACAATGGAATGATATTCTTCATGAGCAACCAAATGAAATGGGATTTGGATGTCCAAACATCATTATTATGCCGAATCAGCAATCTCACAACATGATCAATAAAGTAAAATTTGGTAAGTTTCCTGACTCGACTAATAAGAGAAAGATGGAGTTCCATGATGATCATAGAGGAAAGAAAGTTCAATTTCCCCTATGTAAATCATGTGGGAAGAGGCATCAAGGAGAATGTTTCAAGGGAACTGGAAGATGCTTTGGGTGTGGAAAAGAAGGACACAAAGCAAGTAAGTGCAAAGGAAAAGGGTCGGTTAACACCATGGATGAGGATAATGGTAATGCTACGACATCAAAAATGGTTAAGTGTTTTAAATGTGGAATGTATGGGCATTATGCAAACAAATGCCCTAAGGGAAAGACTCATGAAGAGAATCAGTATGGTCATATGGGTAGTATTTATGTGGATGATGATGAAGAGACTACAAATGATATGTGAGATGAAATAATTTTTGAAGCTCGGTCAATGGTTTGAGAATGTAGTGGAATGATTAAATGTTTATCATGTGTAATTTTGGAATAAAGAGACATCTATGGATTGTTACACTGTTGCCTTTCCTTGTGTTTTGAAAGTGTATTATTAATGTTACCAGTATCCATGAAAGGTTATTCAGATATTTTTGGAATGTAGATGATATGCGCATAATGAAGGGATAAGAAGAAAATTAAATGTTTGATAGTATTCATGAGCTCATGATTGATATAAGGACTAAGTGATATCATGGTTTGAGTATATAGAATTTTGAGGATTTTGGTATGTGGAAAGTGTTAACTTTTAACTGCACTCATGTTTTCACTAAGGTATTCAAGAGAATACACGATTAAGGACTTTGAATGTTTGGAATGTGACCAACAAGACATATCTTATGATATGTGGGGATCAACGACAGTATTAAATCTCTGGTAATCGATGTCACTATATTATGAGAGTGGACTGCAGTATTATGTATAAGCCTAAAGATTAGACTGGATTATGTTGGACATAAGTTAGTATTGTTTAAGGATAGAAGATTTTCGATATTATTGATGGGATGTTATAGTAACGTAGTTTTAGAAAAAGGGACAACCTGCAGGACGGGCGACAGCCCATCGCTTCGGACAAGGCTGTAGGAATCGAACCCACAACCGAAGTGCGACTGGCCTTTATCGCCTACCACTGGCCTACAGGAAGTCCCTGTTTAGTAGAAACTAGTTTTATTATATTAAGCAGCATGATATATGAAGTATAAGTCCATTTTAGGAACCATATATGATTAATCCACTATAGAATGACTTATGTATATTTAATAACTTTTTCTAACCTTTTGTTTGAGACAGATGGAATGAACAGTCATTCTATCACATGATCTGCTAACACTTCACAAATAACAAATTCAACTTCATTTATTTAAGAGATGAAGTAGAAATTGTTCAAGGCACGAACAAAAGTGAGATTGTACCAAAATAAAGTAAGTATTTATTCTAAGCAAATTTTCAACTTTAGGGAAATGATCTTGAAAACCAAAAATGTTGTCCTAGTGATCTTATACCTGATGAATCAGATGGTACCTTATATCATCACAAATCTATGGATTTGTGATTACTGGCTTTTCCATAGCCATGTTCTCTACCACTCTCCATCAGAACATGATGGTTAGATTTCTCTTCCATATCCATATTTTCACCTATGTGGAAACCCAGTGATTAGTTTATTTGGGTAATCGTTACATTTCATACTTTAGTTTTTAAAGCCAAGTTTTGGTATTCCCTTTTACGATGTGGGTTTCTATTAAAGAAACTTTCGAATAGTAAACCATTTATAACCCCGACGAATTTCGAGGGCGAAATTCATTTTAAGGGGGGTAGAATGTAACAACCCAAGATTTTATGAAAAATATTCTTTTTTATTTTACTAATGTCTTGTGTTATACGCTACATCAAAAGGAGCTTGCACAACACGCATCCTTGACTTGCCTTGCATTACACGCAATCGCAACCTTCCTCGATAGCATGTGTGGTACGTAATCCTGAGTTTCACGAAACAATGATATGCTATTAAAAGATTATTTAAACTAGCCGTTATGAATAGTAATAACCACTTTTTAAATTTTAGAAATTTTAACTCTCAAAATGGACTTCATTTTTGGATTCGGAGTATCGAATTTAGCCTAAGGTGAAATTTTGGTACTTTTCGGATAACTTTCATATTCTGATGAATAGTGAAAATTACTAAATTATAATTAAAAATAACTTTTTTAATCGAAATAATTAATAGTGATAAATCATTAATTTGAGTGGTTTTAAAGTATATTTAGAATATATTTTTACAATTTAATACAATTTTGGTCATTGGATGTAATTTCACATTTAAACTAGACATAAACAAGTGTCAATCTTTTGATAGATATTGTTTCTTAAAAACACGCTATTTGTTTTAACAGCGGGATTTAATTATAAAATTAATTAATGCAACTTTTATGTTATGAATTTGGTAAAATATACTTCATTTTTGAATTCGGAATATGAAATATAGCTTGGGATGAAATTTTGGCATTGTTCTGAAAAACATCAATTTTTGATGAATAGTGACACTACTAAGTGGTAGGTTAAAAACTGAATTTTGCATAAAACTTAATTTTACCGCTTCTGTGAATGGAATTTCGAAATTCCGAGAGACACGGTTAATATCAAGGACTAAAATGTGGTTCAATGAGATGAAAATAATTTTTTAGTGAATAGTAACTTTTTACTTTTTTACCACGGTTAATAGTAAATAGGGTAACTAAGGGTAAATATGATATTAATATTACCCTAAAACATGTCCTAATTCTATTGGACAAGTGTAATTAGACCAAAAACAAAGTTAGGAATAAAATATGACCATTTAGGCCCACTTGGATTAGATTAGGACATTTATTATTAATTTATTTAAAGAAGGGTTAAAATAGTTAAAATCAAAGTTTAATAAGTAAATCATTTTTAATATGGGGTTATACATAAGATAAATTCGATTGTAAATATTCATTAGAAAGATAAAAAGATTTACTAGATGATGGTATTTTATTTGTAATTTTTAGACATCAAATAATATAATTTATTTATGACACAACGATGATGCAGTAATTATCTTATTAATGAAATATTGACATAATTGATGTTATAAACACCAAAATAAATGTAATTTGAGATTTTTTATGAATTCCACTAATTTTCTAGGTTACTATGATATATTAATGTTGATTTAATCAACTTGGTTCGAACATTTAATTCTGTTATGACTTTCACAAAAATCATATATCAAATAGTGTCAAAATTGACTCAAAATAGTTTTTAAATCAAATATTATATTATTAATTGTTATTGTATTCCTAAAAATCTAAGTTTCGGACAAATGACTTAGATAAGGATATATATATTAATAATAAACAATTTGGGGTTCGTTTGGCATGTTATAGTAAGTGTATTAACCATATAGTGAAAGAAAACAAAAAGACATGGTAAAAGTTAAATTATTTAACTTAGAGTTAAATCTAATTGATAAGGTTAAAATAATATCCTAAACTTGTCTAAATTCTATTGGTTGATAAGATTTCTACCCATCCCCACTTTAGCTTCGAAGTAAGACCCTTTGGAACCATTATAAACCGATTTTGACTTTAATATAAAATAATATTTTGAGATATTCCTAAGGTGCCCTTCTCCTCCCCTATAAAAGGACACCTCCTCCCCCTCCTCCTCACACCAATTTGAGCACTCAAGCTCGGCCAAACCCTGCCAAAATCTCTTCTACACTTCCCTAGCAACATCCTAGAGGTTCTGGTCTTCCTCAAAGACCAATTCTAGTGCCCTAAGAGGAGGTCTCAAAGAGGCACTTCAAAGAAGAGGTAATTACCGTTACCAATTCTTTCATCTTTATTTCTTCTTCCACTTCTTCTTCTTAGGTTGTTTCATTATGAAGTAATAACATCAGTATCACTCATATACTGATATGTTATTATAAGTATTAAACAACCCTATTTCACCATCTATCCATCCTACGGAAAAAGAAATCATCGCGCGTGCGTACGTACGGAATACCGTCTCCACGTCGTGGTGTAATCTATTTTCCACCACCACCTTACATGGATGGGTATAATGGTGTAAAGAATAACTATACATAGTTATTACAACATCATATTGATTCTGATATATTTTATAATCCACTCCAATTCAATTCAATATTTATAGAAATGATATCATCGCTCGTGCGTACGTACGGACTACCGTCTCCACGACGCGATGAGATTCATTCTCCATGTTAACCATTTAAGAATGATTATAATGTATAAGAAATAATAATGAAATATAAGACATTATAAAGCTACTGGATTTATGTATATATATACATATGTATGTCATCTACTTACTTCCATTTCAAGACAATAAGGAAAGAAAAACAGCGTTCATGCGTACGTACGGACTACCGTCTCCATGAACGGTGTTTTTCATTTTATTTATCTACCTGTTATATATATATATATATACTGAATATATATGATATATAAATCATATTTTATATTCTGTAAGTGAGTAAATCATGATATAAGTAATAATTATGTCAAGAACAACAAGTCAAAACACCTACGATAAATGAAACGATTTTACCCAAAACGCTTCTTTAACATGGAATTTACAAAAGAACGAGTAATATAATGTCATAAGTGAACCGTATATGATATCATAACAATAAATATGATTCTGTAATAAGTCAATAACATGATTTAAATCATTATACAGGAGGTTCGGACACTTACAAAGCAAGTCGGACCAAAGGTAAGGGAAATATCACAATCTCATTTTTATCCGAGATTGTTTATTCATAAGTATTTACTGGGGTGTATTTTATCATCCACATCCATGTTTCCTCAATATGTAATGTTATTTACATCCACCTACAATTGTTTAAATCCAATTTTACCCTTCGGTGAGTTTTTAGTAAAAGATATGAAAGGAATCTTTTGTCGTTTTTCATACGAGGTAATTTTTGACTTTTCCGACAAAATTACGAGAAGAATGTTTTTTTAACTTAAACGGCACGAACGGATTTTTACGGTTTTATAAAGCCTTATTTTTATGAAGATTCCTCCAAAAGATTTCATGACTATTTTCAATAAAATCTCTTTCTTTTAAAAATTTCATGATGTTTTGTGAAAAGAAATTGATTTTGAAGAAGAAAGGATATTTTCCTCAAGAATTCAATTCAAGTGTTTTCATCAAAATTATTTTCCATCTAAGATAATAAAGGGTTCTGTTTCTATCCATATTTTTACATTGATTTGACTATGTTGTGATGGAATTATGTTTATGAATTCCTTTATCTTATATGAATGGTTTTAGGATGTCATGTTGTTTAAGAATCCCATTTTTATTACATGGGTTATGAAATGATGTATGATTTATGATTTTGTGGCACACATAAGAATGGTATCATTAAGAGATGGGTGGGACCTATATCTCCCTCCAATGCATTGGGTAAAGATTTTATATCTCATGAGATAGACATGGCTGGAATGGTAGGTTATACCGGTTCAGTGAAACAGGACTGAAACGAGGATTACTCGATTCAGAAAGGGACTTTGTCCACTAAGATAGTCTTGTCAATGAGTCTTGACTAACAAGAAATGATTCTCTATGATTATGTGTGTATGCCACAATGAGTAATGTTTTAAGTTATGATTTCATTTTCACTTCTATGATTTATCCCACGTTATGATATTATGAGCTCTTTTGCAGGTTAAGATTTCCAAAAGCTATGTTCTTATGTATATGATGTGATTGATATTTCTTTTATTTACCCTTACTGAGCATTTGAGCTCACCCTTTTATGTTTTCTTTTCCCCAGGATATAAAGAAAGGTTTTAGGTAAAAAAAAAGATCTTTATGGGAGATGTTGAAGATCTTTCACCACGTTTAGAAGATTACGTTCCGAGTTTCCAAAGACACTAAACTATTACGATCCTTGTGTGTGTGTTTTAGTTATGTACTAAGTATTCCGCAAAAGTAATGTAATGTCCATGTACGTCAGGCTTCGGGTCTCTACAATAAATGACTTTATCTCATATTCTTGTAAATAGTAAAAATGTTTTGAAATACAATTTTAAGAAACATGGATGTGGATGATAAAGAGATCCCAGTAGATTATTACGTATAAACAACCTCAGATAATGAAGAGATTGCGTAATAAACCCTTACCTTGTACTTTTCCTTGGTTGGGGGTAGGTTAAACTATATTTTAATGGTGAAATAATTGTAATTAAATTTTACAATAATTGTATACATTAATATGATATCATATATGATCTTTTAACATTATTTTGTTAATAATATCATAGAATTATTGTCATTTTGGGTGTTAACTTACTCATTTTCTTTTATATATTTTGTTACATAAGCCATTTTTTTATGGATAGGTTTTATCTTATTCATATCCAAAACTATATCAAGTCCTTAAAAATTATTTTTAATCATCAAATTAGAATTATACTTGAATGGATATGATGGAGAATGAATCTCGTCGTGTTCGTGGAAACGGTAGTCCGTACATACGCATGAGCGACAATATCATTCTTTTGATATAAAAATATTATATAATTCGATGGTATATCATATATAAATAATCATTATAGTTATATATTTATTATTTACATGAATTACACATCATTATTATACCCATCCAAATAATAATATATTGAATAACAATTACACCACGACGTGGAGACGATAAGCCGTACGTACGCACGTATGGTGACATGTCATTCAAAGGATGGATAGAATAATGAATATGGTTGTACCATATTTAAAATAATATTACAGTATATAGGATATACTGTATTCATTATTTTATAATGGGAATAACAAATAATGGAGATGTTGAAGAAGAAATGAATTTGAAAAAGGGTGGTGAAAACATTACCTCTTCTTCGGGTTCTTCCTTTTGATTTGATCAAAAGTGCTCCATAGGTTGGATTTCTGATCAAAATAAGGCCTCTAAGTTTAATTTAGGTATGTTGAGAGAGTATTTGGGTAGGGTTTGGCCGAACCAAAAGGCTTTGAAGGTGTGAATTAATGAGAAGGGGGAGTTCCCTTTTATAAGAGGGGTGAGGGGCACCTTTGGAAAATCTAGAAATATTATTTTATAATAAATTCATATTCAGTTTAAAATGGCTCTAAAGTGGATTTTTTATAGGTTAAGGTGGGTATGGGTCGCAAACCACTAAACCAATATAATTTAGACAGGTTTGTGTAATTACATTAACCTTATTGTTTTGTTTTAACTCTTAGTCAATTAGTTTGACACTTACCATGTCACTTTTTATTTTTATAATATATAGTTAATAAACATACTATATACCTCTAATATACAACCCAGTAGTCTATTAATGATAAAAATATCATGATATAAGTCTCTTGGCTGAACCTTATTTTTTTAGGAATTGAATATCAATTAATAATATAATATTTGTTTTAAAAACTCTTTTATGTCAATTTTGACACTATTTGGAAAATTGGTTTTTGTGAAAATCATAAATGAATGATTACTTCGAAAAAAGACAATTAAATAAATAATAAAATGTAATATTAACCTATATAATTAATGTAATTCATAAAAAGTCTCAAATTATATTTATTTGGGTATTTATAATATCAATTATTTTAATTTTTCACTATTATGGTAATTACTGCATCATCATTGAGTCATAATGAAATTAACTTATTTAATGTCTAAAAATTATAAATAAAATATAATAATGTAGGAAATCATTTTATATTTCTAATGAATATTTATAATCTAATTTATCTTATGTTTATCTCTATATTAAATTTTTTTTATTAAAGATACCTTGATTTTAACTCTTTGAACTCTTCTTGGAATTAAACAATAATAAATGCCCTAATCTAATGCAAGTGGACCTAAATGATAATATTTTATTCCTAAGGTTGTTTTTGGATGAATTAATCTTATCCAATAGAATTAGGACATGTAATAGGGTAATATTAATATCATTTTTACCTTTACTTACCCTATTTACTTTTAACCATGGTAAATAAAAGTAAAAAGTTACTATTCACCAAAAATTATTTTCATCTCATTGAACGAAATTTTACTCCTTGATATTAATAGTGTCTCTTGTATTTTCAAAATTCCACTCATAGAAGCGGTAAAATTATGTTTTATGAAGAATTCAGTTTTTAAACTACCACTTCGTGGTTTCACTATTCATCAAAAAATGAAGTTTTTCAGAAAAATACCAAAAACTAACCCTAGGCTAATTAAAATATTCCGAATCCAAAAATGAAGTCCATTTTGAAAAATAAAATTTATAAAATTAAAAAAGTGGGCATTACTATTCATAATGGCTAGTTTGATTGGTTGTGGTGTGTTAGAACTCGATGTTGCGTACAACACACGCAATTGCATTATTCAAAGAGAAGCGTACCGTAGAAGATTGGCGTATTACAGGAACCAATATGAGACTTTAAATAAGTAGATATTGGGGAGGGTTAGTTGAAAATTTTAGTTAGTTCTTGGTCCTTCAATGGTTATGTTTGGGCCTTGTGCCTCTAGCCCTTTGGGTTATGTATGAGCCTTGTTCCTCTTGGTCTAAAGTGTCATTTAAGGGTTCCCCCTTCAACACATATATGATATATAATCAAAAAATAAATAAAAAACAAATTACATTGATCTATTTAGAATAAATATTCATTTATATTACCAAATATTCCACTTTTTCAATTGATCAAACTACCTTGTATTTCATAGAAATTGTGATCTATTAGATACATAATAACCATGAGGGTATGGTGTCCATTTTATCTTTGATAATTCTTAAATATAATGAATTAATGATTCTTATATTACCTAATAATCCCATTCAATTCAATTTGATGATAAATCTGGATTTTAAAGGATTGCTTAGGATATTTACATTGGTTCATAGTAGGGATATAAATTTGATTAATTGGAATGAACTCTCAATATTTTTATAAAAGTATAATAATGTGATTTTTTGTGAATAATTATTTTTGTGAACGGATTTATCATTTACAGTTATGATGATATTGTACATGAAAATAAACTCATTATTTATTGGGTTTTTTGAATTGATGTGATTTGATTGATTAAATTACACTATAAAAACTATTTTAATTGTGATTTAATTATCAAATTATGAATTAGTTTATGGATAAGAATGTGTTAAAATGAAAATCAATGTTATGTATAAATAAATTAATATTTTTATTTTTTTATTAAAATTTTAAAAGTGTTTCTATATGAAATTTTATTTTTTCATTTTTATTAATTAAATCAATTGGATGAAATTGACTTAATGTGGAAAAAATGGGTTTGGTTACGGGTTTTTACATGAGTTAAATAATAAATTTCTTCTTAAAATTTTTGAAATTTAATCCAATTATCAAGATTTGGATTGAACAATTTGGTTTTTTTCAATGATATTTTGAGAATTTATGTGTTTTATTGAAAAATTATAAGAGGAATTTTTGAGTTATGATTTGTTGAAGTGTTCTATATGTTGTAAATTTCTATTTTAGATTATTTGGTTAAATATATAACTTCATATTGAGTTTTTAAAAATTTCAATTAGGAATTGTGATGATAATTGTTAAATTATGAAATGTGAGTATAAATATTAAAAGGGGTCTTAGTTTTATTTCAATATAAAAAATACATGAAAATTTATAAATGGAGATCTAATTCATAATAAGGGTACTTATTTTATGAAAACCCATGTTGATTTCATATTGTGGTTTATAAATTATGTTGATTAGTTAAAAAATTAAGAGAGATTAAATGTACTATGAATCGACTACTAAAAACTAAATTTACTGTTATTGGATGAATAAAAATGGGAATTTAGTAACTTGTGACCATTAAATATGATGAAAATTTAGAACAGGATTTGAGATGTTGATATGAAATTAAAAATCGGTGTTATTATTATTGAGATTTTGTGTTTTGAATAATAATAATGTTTTTATTGAATAATTTCATATGAAATGCATAGTTGAAATACTAATTTCTAATTAAAAAATGGGATTTATCATTATTTTATATGATGGAAATGAGTTGTGTTGGATAATTAATTAAAATGTATTGTTAAATAATTATAAATTATATCAAAAGGTATATTGGATAATGTTTTTTGATAATTGAATATATGATAAATTTCATATTAAAATTAACAATTGTATGAGCATTGAATTGTCTTCATTGAATAATGAATGATTATGTATTGAATGATTTTACATAATTTAAGATTTATTCACAACCATATGATGTTCAATAATTAGTAACTAAATAAATAACAATTGATAGTTTGAAATAGATATAAAAAATATTTTTCTAATCATTGGATGATATGGGGAATTCATTAATGATTATATTATGATATAACATGGGGGGATAGCCTTATACTATGTTATATATTGGTATTGATAATTTTCAGAGGTAATGGTATGATGTATGATACAAATTGGGATGACCTTGGGTGATGTTATTCCATGTTTTATGTCCTATAATGAGGTATACATATGATAAATGAGTATCAATCACGAGTTGAGGTTGTAATTCATAATTAGATATAGACATTATAAGACAATTGTTTGGATATTATACTTCTATATATGTACTAATCATTAACTGATATTTTCTAAAGCCAGTAGAGATGTATTGGATGTGGATTAATTAAAACATTATGTATTATGATGTATGTTTTTTTATTATTAAATATGTTCCTGTCATTTTAATATAACACATCATACATAAAAGATAATGTTAAAGACTAGGTGATTCTTGGGGTAACTTTAGTTTTCTACTAAGACTTTATCACACACAATACATATACATGTAATCTAGCTATACAATTTATTTTTGGTGATGAATGTAATGAGAAGTTTATTTTAATTGAATATAGTGGGAGATGGTTGTTTCATGAACTTAATTGAAAAATTATTTCAGAGTTCTAGTGATGATATATTTTCAATTTATCATTTTTTGATATTTTTAATATTTTACTATTAAAATTATTTTAATTGGGTCATGGTTATACATTATTTGGATGCATTTTATCATTGGTGATTATAGGGATTATATTAGGGTTTATTGATGATGATGTTTATATTATTCCACTAAAAATGGTTATTTGGAACATTTATTGTTAAATTGACGTTTTCTAATCTATTGAAGTGTAAATTACTCCCCAAGAGTTATATTTAAACCCTCAAAACTAGTAGGAAACCTCGAGTTTCCAATAAATGCACCTAATACCATGTTTCGTTTCGCCTTGGTTGAATGATTGTTCATTGGTAGGAAATTAATTCCCTGATTGGTAATTGGGATATGTAACTCCAAGTAAATTTATTTTTTTATATTTTATTCTTGTTATGTGAACCTATCTCATTATATCTATAAATTATAAGTTGTTTAATATGGTTTTGAATTTTTTTAATCAATATATATTACCTAGTTTCCCAAAATTATATATAATATGAGAAAAAAGTTTATTATCTTGGTGTAGTACAAAAGAAATTGTTTTTCATTAATTATTGTTATAAAAAAGATTTAGAATTGAATTATGATATTATAAATTAGTAATTTAAGTGTATTGAAGTTTTTATAAATAATTACATTATTATAAGTATTTAAATAAAACTATCATACATTTTATATCTTATATATATATATATATATTAAAATGGGTTTATAATAGATCAAATATTTTTATGTGGTGTTTTTTTATTATATAAGTATGTGAATATCATATTTATTTTTATAAAATAATCAATGTTAATTTTTGTGAAGTTTCATTTTTTAAACAATAGATACATTGGACAGAATTATGCTTGTTTGTGGGTAATTTTTTGTGGAAGATTATTATCAAGGATTTTTTCCATAATTAGAAATACATGCCTTAAAATTAAAGTTTAAAACAATTTATATAAAGAAGTGAAAAATATAATAATTTCTTTAATGATAATTATTTGTTTCTATGGATTATATTAAAACATGTTAACAAACAAAAGTTATTTTTTAGTAAAGGTGTTTGATATTTATTTTAAATTATATTGGTAGATTAATGATAATGAAATGTGATACCCTAAAGTATAATGAAAATATTGAGATCCTAGAAATGGTGGAACATGGGGATTTCCCACTCCCACATCTCTTTTATGAAAAAATGAAATCCATCAATGATAAATTATACATGGATTAATTTGGGTATTTAAATAGATCCATGTAAATGAACATAAATTTGAAATAATAGGAAAATGTTAAACTATATTATTTAAAAATGTATCAGGGACTCAATGAAGCTATTAAGAATTGTTTTTTCATAAATTACATAAATTGTTCTCAATTTTAGTCATGATATTTTACCTCTTGAATATATTTGGGGGTCATGGATTCGATTACCTTTGACATTGAAGAAAAACATTGGTCACACATTACTCGTGGTTTTTGTGATCCTTCTGAAAATATATAATCGACCCCTCTAACATAAATATTAATGATTTATAGTGATCTTTTTCACCCTCATGATGTACATTAATCAGTTATTTCAGTTTTATTACATCTATATTTTGTTCTGATCCTTACTAAACCCATCAAAATATATTCCATAAATGATAAAAAATGAGATTATAAAGTATGTTTATTAATTATTCTAAGATATGTTTTATTTTTTAATATTATATTCAGCCTTCCAAGATATCATGAAAATGATGATATTATAATATTTTTTTAGTGAGGATATATAGTCTTTATATGATTATTTTTATAGAAATGTGATTATTAATGTTACAATAATTAATTCAGCGATGACAAAAATATATGGTTTGTGTAAAAACATCCTTAGTTATCAAGGGATATTATTTTTTATCCATATGATCAATGAATCATTTTTATAACGTGGAAAAATATAGTTGATTGGCATTGGAATTATGAAATTATTAATTTTCATATCTTTAATTTTAGTATATAGATTGTTTGATGTGACTTATGGAATATATATGAGGACTTAACATACCAAGAGTTTATTATTTCATGTTATATCTATCATTAATAGATGAGTTAGTATTCCCTGCTGACCTAGACACATGAGGGTTCATGGAAGGAACCTACTAATTATATTTTTTGAATCACCCCTACCATATATAGGTAGTTTTTCTTTTTATAGAATTATCTCAGAGTTAGTGTTGGAAGATTTTACCCTAGGAATATGGAGATAAATTTTCATATAGGATTTCTTTATTACATATATATATATATACCTGGGGTATATTAAAAATATTTGGCATCTAAATGTAAGGAAATTTTTTTAGTTTTTATTCATAGTTGTATAGAATTACGTACATTTTGATTTTCATAAAATTAGTATTGAAGATAGTTATTTTATTATATACACTTTATACATGATATATAATAATTATTTTTTATCTATTATGGTTATTTTGAGTTTCATTTAAAGGTTAATGCCTTACATATTAGATAATATGCACATAATGTTAGTCAAAAACCATAATAATTTCAATGATATGTCTACAATGTCACTCCCAATATTATTAAGTATTCATCATTGGTTATTCTAGGTTATGTAATGATAAAATGGTATTAGAGATAGATTTTTTTAAAGGAGCATAGTGTAGTTATATTTGGGTATTTATTTTGTTTGGAATAAAAAATATTATTTTTACCATGTATATAGACATGAAGGGAACATTTTATTTAAAAATGAATATAATC
The DNA here is from genome assembly GCA_963277665.1 of Viscum album. NCBI lineage: Eukaryota > Viridiplantae > Streptophyta > Magnoliopsida > Santalales > Viscaceae > Viscum > Viscum album. Next base: position 1,564,432,441 of record OY728156.1, read on the forward strand.
ACATGTGGATCATTATTAAGGAAAAGTATATTAATTATTGGGAATCTTAATAGGTATGAGTTTGGGCATCATATAGTATGAAAACATGATGATTGTATGTGTTGATTATAGGATGATGGTTAATATGGTGTTTAAAATAGGGATACTGTATTTAAAGATCCTACATTATCATTTTGTAGATATGTCATTCCCTATTATTAGTTTTTAATATATATATCATAATGATTAAATTTCCTTTTATGAGGTTCAAGTGGAAATTATGGAAGTTTTTTTCAATGGATAGACTCAAAAATTAATACGCCTTGGTTGTTAACATTATAACATTTTTAGTAATATTTTTATTAATGTATGCGGTAGCATTCTATGGACATGAGAATAAAAATTATCAATAGGTGTTGTAAATATATATTCACTTAATTTTGATATTGGAAGTGAATTAAAAATAATTAGTTAATAGTATACTATGAGGAGATCATCAAAAATCAGGGACTCTATACCTTAGTGATTATATTGTTTCTCAAATTTAATATATTCACCTAACGAGTATTTTAGTGAATAAAAATTATATTTTACTCTTTAAAAAAATTCATTGCATTTTTTGAAACTCAATAATGAATGTTTAGTTTTCATGTGTTTGTGATTAGGTTTATGGGTTTGTTGTACATTTACCTAGATTTATTATTTTCATATAGAGTAGATAAATTACAACCTTAGGTAGTAAAATTATGTATATAGGTGAAAACACTACAACATTCTAATTTATCAAGATCTCTACGTTCTAATCAATTGGCTTCGAATCCAGAAGATATATATTTTTTAAAGAAGATATCATCTCTAATTTCCCATATATAAAATTTGTTTGTCATGTACTAGAATTTAGAATATCTATAGAGAATAAAAATCATTTACTGAAAAATACTCTTAGGACCTTTCAACCATAACATTATCAACAACCTATCAGAATACTGACGTAAGGTGGTATTTGTTGGGATGAATATAAAACTATCCCCAATCCAGAAGGATTGGGAGTTGACTAGTGGTAACACCTCCAACTATACTATTAGGACTATGATTGAGGGTTACATAACCTTATGAACACATCCCAATACACAAGAGGCTATCAACTATCCAAGAGGGTTCATACACTATTAATCAGGAGACTATACACTTAGTATTATTCCATTTCAAATATAATATAAATACTAAAGTATTATGTAAATTTATCATACATGATAAAATAATAACATTAAAAAATAATATCATTTGGAATACATTAAAACAAAAAATAGATAAATAAGATCCCAAAGTGGTAATCCAAATAATAGTATAACTGATGGATGATAAATAAATTAAATTGGTTAATACACTATTTTTTGTTATATTAGTACTCCAAACACCATTTTCCTTGGGTTAACCATTTTCCACAAGCCCATTTTTCTTTCTGTTGCACCTATAAATTAAATTTTTTCAAATATCAATAATCATGTATGTGTTGTGCCTAATAATACATAGTATGAAACGAACAATGTTCCCTTAAAAAGAGTACATAAGTATAGTAAGGGTATCACATGAAAAAAAAATGTGTAAACAATCATAAAAACATAGAATCATGTACTAAAAGGTAAAGAGATAAAAAAATTACCACATACCCATGATTGTAGCTATGTATTCTTCATGCCTAAGGAAATTTATAGGATGTGTTATGTGTGTAAGAACATGAAAAAAGACTCATAATCAAACCTCTTAGTGGTATCTAGGAATCAATTCATATCTCGCCCCCCAAATACTCACAAATTGGATTTAGTCTAGGCAAGGCCTCTAGGATATTGTGCCCCTTAAATGCCTAAGGTCACTTGTTCAGGCATTCATTCGCCAACTATGGATTCCTCGTGTTAAGCCTCCTGGCCTTCATGCCCTTACATTATGCTCAAGTCCATCACCATAAATGTCACAGGTCTTCCATTCTCCCCCTCTAAGGAATAATCATCACATTGTTGTCCACCGAAATTGATTATGAAGAACAAACTCCAATAATTGTAACACACATAACAATGTATATCATTCAATTAAATCATAGAATATTAACATTATAAAATTTTTGTAATATAAAATTCATGTGATTAATATCAAACATGGTAAAATAATCTTGTGGGATTATTATTGAGTCAAGTAACATAAAATGGTATTAAGTAATACACACAGAACCTTGTGTGATTATAATCAATAATGATCAAAAAAGGAAATCCAATGTAGGAATTTCATGACAGAAACAAGTGTATGTGAGAGCCCCAATTGTTAATTAGCATCCAACCTCATGGTTGTTGACAAATTACTCCATGGTTCATCAAGGAATAAATGGAATAAAACATCACACACCCATGAAGTGGGGATCACACATCAAGGATGTCTAATTCAACATTAAATTCATTAGGAAAGAAGTTTTGAATGGAGAATCATGAGAGTTTCATTTCAAGAATGTCATTCTGGAGTCAAAGACCTTAAAGAATCCTTAAATGAAATCAATTAATATATATGTTGATGGAATTAATTGTAATTCCCTAGATTTATTATTTATCAAAGTACAAAATTTTTATTAATTTCAATTCCTGGTGATTTTATTCATTCTATAGAATGATGATCGACACAACCTCAATTATTTAGTAGAAAATATACTCAATAAGAGAATAAAAAAAATTTATGATCATTATAAAAAACATACCAATAAATTTCCACCAAATTATGAATTCCAAGAACTATGATGAGGGTTATATTCATTGACATAATGAATCCAGACCAATCTACCAAGTAATCATAAATAAATTAATTATCCATAATTATCCCAGCATCAATGAACTATTTATGGAAGATGATTCTAAAACACATACTTGTAGAGTGTTCATTTCTAGTGCTAGATCTTATTTTGATCAGGAACCATTGTCAAAATTGTATATCCATCATCAATACAAGTATGATGAAAAAATGTTTCATCATATTATGATAAACAAACATTGAAACAACATAGATATCTGTTCATATCATAATAATAATCGATAAAATGGAATATATCATAGAACATCTTACCATTTTAGCATTGCTAAATCAATCCTGAATTGAAGGAAAAATGGGAGTTGTATTGTAGAGATATAGGAACCATGTAAAAGGTTTAAAATTTATAATAGTTCCTTGGGATTTGGATTTGGGAGTATAAGGTGGTCAAAACAAGTTCCATTAATATCATATGTGGTTTATTACTTAGACCTCTCGTCTGGGACCACAAGTTAACTAGTAGATCACCCAGATTGGTCGGTGTACCAAGAAGAACCAAATAACTTCTTCTAGTTCCATTAGTAATCCAAAGTCACCCCATTGTCTATACAAGGGGTCTATATTTTTATAGGCCTTCTATAACCCCACAAACTTGTGGTTTAGTTTTAACCGAATGTCGATTGCTATTTTCCAACTACCCCAAAGCTGATTCCTTCCTCAAATATAGAATGACCTATTTGTCGTACCTATACCCAAAAAGACATCCTCATAATCACCATACCAAAGAATAAATAAATGGTAAATTAATATTTCTAAAATCAAAATAAATCATTCATCGAAATCAATGATGTATGTAACAATTATTATCCTCTCGCATCTTATTATCAATAAGATGTACCATGAAAGGTTCATCTCAAAAAACTCAGGACAATGAGGCCGAGCATCATCCTATCACTCTTATGTCACCTCATAGATCATTCAATGAAGACATTAAATATAGACTAGTTTTATTATCTTACATTCAAGTAATTTCTCACACTAGTATACAATTTTCCTCAGGGTCATTATGAATAATATGTCAGGCTCCAACCCAATATCCACACAGTTAATGAAATTCATGGGATCAAAATATACCTATACAGCTAGGACACATGAATCACATAATTCATACCTAGGTAGTGTGATGTAAGATATAGATGGATCAATAGTCTCCCAACTAGCTCAGAGATCATGAAAGGTCTAACATAGTAAGACACTAACATCCCCTTCTTCGTAAACCAATAGTTTCCAAAATGTGGATCCTCTCTTAGAAAAGGAACCCATCTCCAATATCAAACTAAAATAGTCTATTTCTATGGTTAGAATACATCTCTGGCCATATCAAATCAATGGTAGACCACTACTAAATCAAACACACTCTCTTGGAGTCCTCCAATAATATTAGGTACCACAACTGATCTATCACCAGCCTTATGCCAATATACTAGTGGATGACATGCCCTCTCATATAGTTCCTTGTAAGGTTCAAGAAAATTCAAAATCCAGTAACTATTATTGTTTGAAAACATAACCAAGGCTTGGTGATCATCCTCTGTATTTCAAAATTCTTGTCCATAATCATGAATCATATCCTCTATTATGAGAATCATTCTATAGGATTGTAGATCTATTTGGAGAAGGTATTCTTTTCCCATTCTCATAAATGTAAAAAAGTCCAATTATAACCCATTCCAAAAACATGACATAAAACATGCATCTATGTAAGTTAAGGTTCTCAATGAAAACTATGTAAGAATAATATTTATTGTATATACAATGTTCCTAACACATCTACTGAGTGAGTATCACAGATCGGTTTATAATTACCATCTTTCCTTATCTAATCGACAATCACCCACATAGATCCATGACATATCGATGTCTTGGGTAACCCCATAAAAAATTCCACTGTGATATCCTATAACTTCTATATGGAAACTATAGGTGACTATATTATTCCACTGGATGATGGTGTTTTTCCTTTATCCTTTCACAGTTGCGGTACCAAGAAACAAATCCAAAAATATCCTTCTTCACCCCACATAACCAGAATATCCACAATAAGTTGGGGCACATATTTGTCACCGTAGTATGTACCACTCACATAGTTGTAAAAAAGTACCTCATCAAATACTCAATAATGGAAATAATGACTAAACATCTATAACGTATGAGAATCACACAGTTATCACCTAATGACCACTTATGTATTGGGTCACCTACCACAATATATTATTGTATCATAGTACACTCTTGGCTTGCCTCTTATCCATAATTTTCCTCATCTATTAAATAAAATGAAACCAACCATAGGGAAAACCACATAGATTTTTTATTGATAGATTTATCTATCCTCCATGCAGCCAACAAGCCTATTAAGCACCGTTGTTCCTTAAAAGTTCATGAACCATTCTCTAGAGCTACCAGTGACTTACAGATTTGGGAATTTACAATTAACATACCATTATCCTAATTATAATCCATCTCAATGTTTAGTGATTGTATATACTCTACCTAGTTCATATTCCTCATGTATAAGACCCACTTTGATGAGATACATAGAATTATTTTGTGGTTACAATAAAAAAATCTCTCACAAAAAAGAGATAATGTAACTAAAACATCAATGTGTGGAATATATTTTAATTCTCTATGTCATGAGTATGATAGTTCCTCTCATGGAATCACATATTATTTAACACATTATATACTACCCACTCTCAATGATTTAGTAATCCTCGCAAACAAATTCCTAACACATCACATGATAAAAAATATCAATTCCCTAGCTCAGAATGTATCAGTACTTGTATCATAGTCAACCTCTTATTGAGCTAATTAAACCCTTCTTCACACATCTGTGGACATTAAAACTCCACACCATGTTAATAAATGAATTCATAGGCGTTTCTAATCCAGAGAAGATGATGATAAAATGTCACAAGTATCTAGAATAACCTATAATCCTCATAATCATGATCTTGTTTTGGGAATGTGTCTAAATGAACACTGCCTGAACATTCTCTGAGTCTGTGGATATACTCATCTAATACAACATGTTCCCCATTAAATTCACTTCTTGAATATAAATGATATTACTTTAAATATTGGAATAACTATGATGTGCTCATAGTGTAATCCGAAAAATCTTGAGATGTCGGGCATGTTTTTTTGGGGTTGGTGAGTTGATGGGGACATTGTCAATGAATACAATAATTAATTAGTCCAGATGTATATGGATGATATTGTTCATGAAATCAATGAACAATTTGGGATCATTATTTAGTCCAAAATAGATATCATAGTACTTGTTTGGCCCATATCTACTCATTAATTTCATATTATGGATGTCCTCCTCTATAACTCGTAAGTAGTAATAGGTCCATCAAAGTTCACTCTTGGTTAAAAACCTGAATCAAAATTACTAATCAGTGACATCATAGATCCTAAAAAATAATTTTTTTATTAATTTTCACATGATTAAACTATCATTAATATTAGTAACACTAAAGGATGTCATCTTCCTTCTCAATGAACAAAACTAGTTCACCCCATGGTGAAGTTCCCAACCTTATAAATCCCTTCTACTCGATGTTGAAATATAATACCATTATATATTTCAGCTCATTTGGTTACATATGATAATGGGTTTTGAAAATGGACATTACACCCAAAATTATGTGTATCACATAGTTAACTCCTCTATCAAGGGTATATACTCAAAATTCATCTTGAAAAATGTCTTGAAATAGATCCAAAATAGGAGGAAAGGACAATGTGTTTCCCGAAGTCGTATTGATAGTGACAATATGAAAATTTATTCCATGATTGTGTCAAGATGAGTCAAGTCTGTACCAATTATTCCTAATCCTTTTTCCCAATCTCTTGCCATTAAATTCTTCTCCCAATTAGGTTAGGTAAATGACACCTATCTCTGGTAGTAGTTAATGTGGGATTGAAATATGTTAATCAATTCCATGTTTATTAACAAATTGAATGTATTCGTGTGGAGAATTCTAAACTAGAATATATTTCAATAAAATAAAATGACTTTAGGAAGCTATCAGAATCACTAAAAATGTTCTACAATCATTTCCAAAGGTGTATCATGGGAAACTAACTCAATGGATTACTCGACTAGACAGTGAATTTCAGATAAAAATTATATAGATATAATGTAATGTGAATCATTGGTATCAAATAAATAGATAGAAATGGTAGTGGTGATCAAAACATATATTGAACAATAATGGTCCATCACCACAATCTACAAGTGTATTCTCTTATGCAGAAACATGACAAACATGGCTCTGTGACCCTATACCTAAGAATCAAGACCACTCTTAATCACCATGACATGAGCCTGCTACTAAGGACTTGGCTGATTCCCTAGTTCACAAACCACATCTACCTTGATAGTTAACCAAATACTAAACTAAAATATCTATAGATTTTTTTTGGTGATGACCCATCTTTCCAGATTACATACACTTTCTCTAAGGTGATGAGAATTCAAATTGGTATTGTCCACTCTTCCCATAGTAGACTAATTGTGGGTCACCTCATGAATGAATTGAAAAGTAAAAAACCATGCTCCACCTACCTACTACTATCGTTCTCCACATCTCTAGTATTCATCTTCCTACTACCAAAAATTAATAATAGCAGTAGTTAGAGGTCTACCCAACTAAAAACTGATGTGTATACGATGGAAAACTGGTCGATCCTCCTCAAAATCCTTCTTAATGTTCTAGGTATTGGCCATAATAATTAAGTATGATTATAGTTCAAAACACTATACCTACCATATAAAGTCAGAACAAATTTCATTAATGAACATCCTGATCTTCTATGCCTCATTTCAGACCAATAGTGGAGCAAAGAGAATAAGCTAGAAAAAAATTTGTGGTGTATGAAAATACCATAAAAGTCCCTAGATATAGCTCTATATACACCTACACTCTAACAAGATTCCTCATATCAAAAAATATTTCCACAAAGAACATGTCCTTAAATGTTTCTGAGGTTACACCCTTATAACATCTATCCAGTCACCTCATTCCCCTAATGCTTTTTGGGACCCTTCAACAAGAAACTACCATCTTTACCATATAGTATTCATGTGTCTCATATAGGATAATGATACCATTTATGATGTTTAACTAGTATTTTGTGTCACATTTTCGTCTAGCTCCATGAATGTATGGAGGATTATAGTGTTATAAATCTCTTGAATAGTTGACCATGGAATTGATGCCACTCCGCACTGAAAAAAATGAGCGAATAGACCCCCAGCTGGGTTGGTCTTACTACATGTACTACTGGAGAAGGTGTGGGAGTATAGTTATATCACTCTCCTACAAATAATGTTGTAGATAAAGGGAACCCACCATAGTTTTAATACCCAAACCCCCAACCACAAGACATCCCATCAGTATTCAATGAGGATGCATATTCTATAACAGTAAGGGAAACACCTAGGAAATTTATATATATATTAATTAGTCCAAGGGATCCTATAATGGTTTGCATATAAGTCTAGAAATGTCACAATAAATGATCCTCTTATATCTAAACATTTTCTATATCCCCTCACATTAGTCATATTCACTTATATGTATGAAACATAACATCATTCTTAGGTTCAACTATCTAAAACCAGCATATACATCACAACAACCAAGAATATCACCAAATCATAGAATACAAGTATTTCCCACACATATAGAATAATGAAGTTAATTAATTTAGGAACTAATTTTAAACACATAATTTTTATATGTAAGGAATTTTATTATATGTGTATTGTCATGATTCGAGAATGCACCCAAAATACCATAAATAGTAACAAAAAACTCATCATAGATAACCCGAAGGTCTATTACACATGTGATGGAATGGCATACAGTAACACCCATACACAAAAGTCCATGATCTGGAAAAAACCAATCCTAAAATGTTTCATTAAAAAGATACAAAGGATTCAAGCATACAAGGAATTATTAAAAAAGTGAGAATACATGGCCCCACACATGTGTGTATCCACCATTGGACTACAATAACATGGGGTAATGAAAGACCATGTTATATTCTATTCTATGATTTATTTATTTGACAAAGTTTCTGCAACTTGGTTTTATTCCATGAATGTGTTTGAGACTTCCAGATTGAGATGAGTGACCTTTTTGAGGAAATCATTCCATTAGATTATGACTCTCCGTGGAATATTAGGGGTTCTTGTTTTCAAGGAATGTACCGAAAGATGAGAATTTGATAAAATCTATTATAATTGCACTTTTAATTTGATTGAAATACCTGACTACATAAATAATAGCCCATAATGATGCTTCATAGGCCACCAAAACATTAGTGTACTGATAAAATCATCATTTTAGAACAACAAGTTTTGTGAGTAAGACACCTCCATACACCGAATTCCCTATAATTCCAAAGACTACCCATTAACATTTACATTGATTCATTTTCCTATCAGAGATATCCATCAACTGTATTTGAGAGTTTTTTGAATCTGCAATCAACTGCACACCTAACGTTATGAGGATCTTCAGTTCAAACAAACTATTATTCATCCAACCTGTTTCTCCCATAGATGATGCATACACCTCCCTGTGTATAGATATCATTGCATTTTGTATGTGAATAAGATTTTTGTCAAATAGTATCACATTTTGGGCATGCCATACAACATATATTATTTCAGAAAAAACTAATATAAGGAGGTTCCAGGTTTTTTCACATTTTCCAACAATGGACATCATTTTCAGCAGGTTAGGAAACTACATATTTTTATCCACATCCATCCCGAACATAGAACATACATAAAACAAAAGCTGATGTGAAGAACTACACTCCACAGAAAGATGTTGTATTCACTCTTCTTCTCCCATACATAAATAACATGTTGATGTGAGATGAATTGTAGTCCTCTATAGTTTATCCTACATGGGGAGTATATTTCTTTGGATTCTCCATATTATTATAAATCTAGATGGATGAATGAAAGATACTCAGAATGTCTTGAGAAAATATAGTAGGTAACTGGAGGCTCCAAATTAAAACTTATATAAATCCTTGATATCAATAAAATAATGCCAATTTGGTTTCCATATAAGAGTATCATAATCCATGAATGGATAATTTTGTATCTCCATCCTAATTTGAGATGGGACGATATTTTAAAAGTTATTTCATTGTGATATAAAATTAGAAATGGACATTTTCATTATCTTTGGACAAATATTCATGTTTTATGGTAGTGGCCTATCAAGCCATGTACTTTTCCAACAATTGAGAGTAGAATTCCAAGAAAAATATCTCTTTTATATCGTGTCCCATAGTAGTAAAAAATAAAACTACAATAATAAAAAAAATATGCCTTTAATATATATATAATAATTCTTTATTATAATTTAATACACAAAAAATCCGAGCATGATAAAAATCCTAAAACATTTATCTGTGCTAAAAAAGTTGTGTACAAGGTGTCCCTTATTAGTTATTTTTTAGCATTGTAAAAGGGAAAATTTAATGATTTATTTTAGAATTGTAAATGGGATCCATTAACATATATTTTTTAGCACTGATAAAGGAAGTGATGTTAAAGGGGGTAATATTATATTTTTTCAGATGTCCACAAGCACGATCCCCTTATCAGTGCATCCACAACAACTATAAAATTTCTCCCCCACCTTTATAAGTAATTTTCAAATAACACTACTTTTACCACTGATTTTCACATTTTTAACCTCATGCATGTCTGGCTGGATTCATACCATGTACCTCTCATTTGATTATGGATCAACTATACCACTACACCATGTGATTTTTTATATATTTATTGATATTTCTATTTATTACTATAAATATTTACATTTTTTATTAGTATATTTTTATAATTATTTTTAAATACATATATAAAATATATACATGTGTGTGATGTTAAGTCAAAATATTTGTTATGACATGCCCATTCAATGTCTATTTTGTAAATACCAAAATTTTTCTAATTACAGTCCACATTTATTTACATCGAATAAGATTTACATATGTTGTTTTAAATCGTAAATTAAAACCATGATATCAATCATAAATAAAAACCATGATATCAATCATAACGACAAGTCATGTTTTAAATGGTAACCACATATTATTATCTTAATGAAAATTATCTCAATTAAAAGGGTGTAATTTAATCTATTATATATTTTAATTAAAATTATGTCATGAAATCTGTTATGTATTTAAATTAAAACTAAGGTTTGTATATTTATTTAATAAGACCGTTGAAGTGCTTGGTGTCCTAGTACCTCTGAGTTGTTTGGAAAAATGTTACCCACGAAGCATGAATATGAGCATCGAGATGATGCCTATAAATACTAAGTCATTTTAATGAGCTCATATAATTTTTGATGATCTAGAGATACCCTGCGAGAGCTCTGTCAAAATTACTTCCTTGTGTGAAATCAATAAATAATATATTTTATGAATATCTTGTTCCAAGAACTAGTATGATCCAGTATTTTTATATTCTTTCACACGATACTGATAAATTGTGATTATGATCGTGGGAATTTAGGGATATGAAGATAGACCAGTGCCAATCGTTAGTAAATTGACTGCTTCTGAGGATAGAAAGACAGAAGTTCTGATTACTAGCTTAGTGGATTTCAGGGATAGGTAAACATATTTAATCCAATATTTAAATCAAGGTCTTACCCTTGTGGGTTTAAGAAAAACTTTATGGAAAGTATAAATCACTGGAAATCTATTCTAGGTTAGAGGATACACATATCTTGGGGATAAAAGAAATATATTCTGTTCATTTCCACTATATTTTTAATAGAAAGTTGAGTCTTTTAGTTTTCCATTCAATTAATTATTTATATCATTGTAATTCTTCCAATTAAAATACATACATTTCACTTTGTTTTAGTGCTTCCGATTCAATATGCACTTTGGTAGAATCATTTATTTTATTAATACTATAATTAACGTAAAAATTATGATTTCTTTCATTTTACTGTGTACTCTGATCATTGTATTCATCTAGGATATGATTAAGTTTTAAATTCAACCTATTTTATAATCATTATAGTCAATCTGATTATGATTTATATCATAACCGACATAATTATGAATATCATCTTAATCAAAACGAGGGCCCATAAAAAATAATTATTTTAATACATTTATAGGTGTTGGGAATTGAAATATTTTAAATCTTTTTAAACTATGTTTCATTTTGGTATGATAAATATATTTTTATAACCTAAAATCCCCCCCCCCCAAATCTTGTATTGATCCATCTACATACATATTTTGATAGAGAAATTGGTATTAGAGCTAAGTGTCTATCATACAGATACATACATTTGGTATCAGAAGATGATTCCATTTCTTTGTACTTGCTCAATTTTTTATTACCTTTTAAATATTGTTTTATTATGAACTAATTTTATTTATTAATTACTACACTAATGTATATAGTGGAAAAGTTGTGTTTTTAATATCGAAGGAATCAATGTTGGTTCTATAGATAATCTAAATCCAACATAACCACCTATTTTTTATGGTAATGATTATGATTTTTAGAGAGATAATATGATGAAATTTGTAATTAAAACTGGAGTATCCAGTTTTTTTATGCTCAATGGTGATTACAAGATACAAGAAAATAAAGTCATATTATTTATAAACATATAGAAACAAGAATATTAATTGAATTATAAGTTACATAATACTTTTTTCATCTATGTCCAAGAAAATATACATCCATATACCATCCTAAAAAGTGGAAAATTGGATTTGGAAGAAGCTGGAGGTTTGTCATTTGGGAACATCTGGAATTATTTAGAGAAGAAGATCCATGCTTAGAGAAGATGATCATAGTTTTGTTCTTTACATATAAAGAGGAAATTTCTAAAGAACAATATAGATTACGGACCATTGCAAAAAGATTACTATCAATGTGAAATAATGGTCTTGATGATGTGATTCATTTAATGAATTGTATTGACATCATGCCTAATAAATGATAATCGATGAGAACATCTATTAATGAATCAAGGAATGTTACAATGTTAACTCTTGATGTTTTATTAGGATCTATATTTCCAAATGAAAATATATTAAAGAGAGATATAAAAGATTAAATGAAGAATAATGTAAAGGTTTCTTTTACTTCAAATAAAAGTCAATTGAAAAAAGTGACTCATGATTAGACATTAATTTTGTCCATGAAAATTGAATTCTTTATTCAATTAGACTTATGTGAAGATGATCGATCAAAAAATGATATAGAAAAAATTACTCAAAGAATAAACAGGATTTTTGGAAAGATAGATTTTTAGTATAGATATAAAAAAGAGAAATAAGTACTGAAATGATAAGATAGATTCGAATGTGAAAATATATGAATTTAAAATAACTTCACACATAAGACCAGATTGTCTTAATCTTAACAAGAAAGAATGAAAGTATACACATTAAAATTGAATTCAAAAGATGTTTTGTATAACAATTGGAAGGGAAGTGCTCATTGAGAATGATTATTGGAGTTCTAGTGGTGGAGACTCACCTGATGAATCTTTTGATGATCAAAATTAAGCATAGAGAAATATAGGCCTTAATTGTGGAATTTCAATATACAATCATTATTTCATGTATAAGGTACCTAATGTTGATTCTTTAACTAATATTTATTTTAAATTATAATTATCCTAATAAAAATTATTCATAATCTTTTAATGAATAATCCTCTTCATCTATTGATAATGATACATCACTTTAAATTGAAAAATAATCATTATTTTACATGTTACTTGAAAATGATCATTTTATTTTTTCTAGGAATCATAAGAAGTAAAAAAGATACAATATACATTTTAATGGAAGAAATATTAGATATTTCAAAATATCTTGATATAAAATATATTTATTTTGATTCCATTTCTAAAAGCCATAATGAATAGAATTTTTTGAAGGATAAATTCTCTACGAATATAGAAAAGGTTATTATAGAGAACGATGTTTTAGAAAAAAACTCAATTTGAACATAATTGTTTGTGGGGATAATGATTTAGTTATCAAACAAAAATATGAAATTTTTTCATTAATTAACCATTTATTAAATATTACTTATAGAGATAAATAATTTGATAAAATTTTTCAAAAAATTCATCTTATATGGAATAGTGTTGGATTTGGTATTTCTCACTCAAACGCCATTTTTAGCAGTAACTATTTTGTTCAAAAAAATCATTCAATTTGAAAAATGTGTCAAAGTTGAGGACATTAGAATAGAAATTGTTTTTTAAATATAATTAAAACCTTAGGATTCCATAATGGTCATTTTTCAAAACAAATTTGGGTTCATAAAAACTTTCAAACTAACATATCCAGAACAAGGAAAGTTGGGGTCCCAAAAACATAACTATTTTATTTTTAATAATAAAAAGAAATTTAAAAAACTATAGAATTTGGTACATTGATAGTGAATGTCCGTGTTATAAGGATGGAAACAAATATTTCTTAGAAAAGATCATTGAAATGAAAATTGTATGAATTAACTTCTGATATAATGTTAAATGAAAGATCATCTGTATAGGTAATATTGTTCTTCATGGAAAGGCCTTAATTTTAGAAGGTTTATTCATTAGGTTTTTTAAACACACCCTCATAAGCATAATTCAATTGTGTAATATAGGTTACCTTGTAAATTTTAGGAATTATAAATGTGTAGTACACAATTCCAAAATTGAATTCATTCTTTCATCCCATCAGAACGAGAATGTTTATACACTCAATATAGAAGACATTAGGAGACATCAATTCCCTTGTTTTGGTGTAATAGATGATTAGTAATGGCTATGGAATTAATGTTTTAGACACTGTAACCATATAAAGCTATTTAAATTGAATAAAAATAGACTTGTTAATGATCGACCAAATATTATGTTTGATTCATCAAAAGATTGTGACCCTTTTCAGATTCAAAATAGTAAAAGCAAAGATTTAAATCTATTAGTGATGTCTCAAAAACTAGAGATTTATATCTACTGTATATTCATCTTTGGGCTGCAACAAAAACAATTTTCTTTGGAATAAAATATTATGTATTTGTTCTAGTTAATGTTACACTAGATATAATGGGTCTATTTTCAAGCAATAAAATATGAATAATTTTTTTAAATTAAAATTTTTTTACCCAAAGATAAAAATGAGAAAAATCAACCATTGATAACTATTTATACTGATCCTGGTGGAGAATATGAAAATTTGTATTTTGGAACATTTTGTAGTAATACATGAATTAGAAATAATTTCTCAGCTCCTAGAACCCGTAAATAAAATGTTGTTTTTAAAAGAAGAAATCATATTCTTCAAGAGATAACAAGAACCATATTGGGTGAATATTCATCTTCTAAACACTTTTGGGATGAATCCCATAGTAATTCTTTTTATAATATTTTTTGTTTTTTAATAATTATTTTTATTAAAAAAACACCTTATGACTTATAGAGAATCCATAAACAAAAAGAATCATAATTTAGAGTTTTAGAATGAAAAGTAATAATTTTGAATACAAATGATAATTTACATACATTTTCATCCATATCTGATGAAGGTACATATTTACTCAATTCCACTACTTCAATAGAAGATAGAGTTTTTTGTAAAAATTATTGTACAGTTGAAGAATCATTACATGTTAAATATGGTTAAATTGATCCTTTTGGTTTTAAACTAACCCAATTTAGATCATATAATGTTTCTTCCAAACCAGATTATAAATCTATGATAAATGATTCATTCAATACAAGTAATAATCAAGAAATTGTTTATAAACTATTCACTCCAAAATACATTCTAAAATATGTTGATGAATAGGTTCTAATGAAATCCAAATCAACTGATTCATAGGAATAATACTACTGATAATATCCTTGGAGATGTGAATCACCCTATATGGACTAATAGTTTCTTGAGAAATGATGTATAACATCCAGCATTTCCTTCCCAATTCAATCCTAAATGTACCAATGAGGCCTTAGGTGATGAATATTGGATAAAAGCTATGTAACATGATATATATGAATTTGAAAGTAATAATGTATGGACCATGGATTAATGCCCTAATAAACCCAATGAAATTGGAGTAAAATGGGGGTTTATAAAAAAATTTGATTAAAATGGAATAATCATTTGAAATATGGGATTTCTTATTTCTAATGGTTATAATCAACAACAGAGAAACGATTATGAAGAAACATATTCTTCATTATCAAGACTTAAATAAATTTATATTCAACTAGATATTGAAGCATTCATTAATTTTATACAATTTAAAATTGATGTGATGTTTTCCTTCCTTAATGGATATGAACATGAGGAAGTGGTGGTAGAAAACCCCCATGTTTTGTTGATTAATAACATCCCAATTTTTTTAAGCATACCAAATCATTATATATCCATAAAAAATATCCTAGATCCTAACATGATAGAGTAACAAAGTGTTTGATAAAAAATAATGTTAAGGGATCTGTGGATCCAACTATTTTTATAATTTAAGAAAAAAAATGTTTTGATTTGTAAAATATATTTTGATGCAATTATATTTGGATAAAATCATCAACTTTTAACTAATTATTTTGAAAATCACATAAAATATGATTTTGAGATGATCATGATGGGTGAGTTAAAATTATTATAGGGCTTTTAATTTTTCAATCACCAGAAGGAAAATATGTATCTGAGAACAAGTATATAATAGTATTACTAGAAATCTATGGATACACTGACACTAAATGTAGTTGTACTATAATCGATACCTTAGAAACACTTGATCATGATAAAAATGGGAAACTAGTTGAACAATAATCTTTTAGATGTATGATACAATGATTATTATACATAATATCTATTTGTCTAGAAAAAATATTTTCATTATTCTTATGTGAAATATACCAATAAAATCAAAATGAATATCATTTAAAGGATGTGAAAAAATGGCTACATAAATGAAAATATGGATTTAGTAATATTCTATTATTATGGAAATTATTTTAAACATACATGTTGTTTTAAGGCTAAATATTGTGGATTTATAATTTCTAGAAAGATTTTATATGGATGTTTTCATTTCTTAGGAGATTCACCAGTTTCATGGTCATGCAAGAAACAACACTTGGTCATTGTTTTCATTGCATATGATGAATATGAGGTAGTTGGAAGTTGTTTTGATCAAGTATTTTGAATTCCAGACACATTCATAGCTTATGGAATGGGTTTTATGAAAATTAAAATATGATGTGCTATTACTAATTCTCTATCCCTATGTTAAAAATAATACACATAACTTGTGTCAAAAAACACATATATATTAGGCATCACATTTTTAGGGATCACACTCATCAAAGATGTATCATTTTACAAATAATCCGATCATAGGAACAACATTGTGAAATTTAAAAAATACATTACTTTCTGATATATTTGAATACATAAAACAGAATCTAGGAATGATCACTATAATGTAATAATTCACATATACATCTTATTTAAACAATTTCCTTAAATTAAATTACTCATTTTCAATGGGGTGTATACATTTTTTAATTGGTTTAATTTTTTAATTGGTTCCATGTTTTTAATCATTTTAATGTTTTAATTGGTTCAATGCTTTATACAATTTGAGGTTCTAATAAGTTTCATGTTTTTAATCAGTTTTCTATTTTTAATCAATTTCATGTATTAATCAGTTTCATTTTTATAACTGGTTTCATTTTTTTCTTTAATTTTTATTATAATATTTTAATTATTACAATTTTATCGGTATTACAATTTTATCAGTATTAAAATTTTATTGGTGTTACAAATTTATTTGTCTTACAATTTTATCAGTATCTCATTTTTATATATATCATAATTTCTCTTATATTTAATCATAATAGAAATATCAATTGTATTTTAAATGTATTTAACGAATTATATCATTTTTGAAATGTGTATTCCTACATTCAATTTATGTTTCATATGAAAAACATATTGAAACCAATATATCTATCGTGATACTCCATCATGTACAATTTATAAACCATACACTCTCTATTACATATATATTGTTATAATTTAATATTATTTCACATGGTTTTAAAAATTAACAAATTCATAATTAATATAATTTGTTTAAAATCCCTAGCTGTCAAAATCAATTTCAACCATTGGATATTTCTATATAAACTAATTCATAGAATCTCAATTGTCGTATTTTCAGTTCCTATATAAAGGGACCCCTACCTCATCCCACATATATTTCCCACCAAAGAGCACTGAAGCTCAACTACCATTCAAACAGTCAATACTACTTGTTTCTAAAACTAAAGGAGTTCTATGTTTTCATATTCAAAGAACATTCCAGTTTTCATGGCAGAATCAACCACCTCTTCTATATAACTCATATCTTCATAGGAATTATCTTATATGAACATTCATGGTGAAAGGTTAGTATTTCATGAGTTTTATGATTATTTTTATTCTTAATTGAAAATAAATATATTCTTCCAAGGGTGAAAATCTTTGTAACATCTCATTACCATGATCGGCTGTGTTTTACCTCTTTATAAGTCACCATTTGGTTCAATGTACTTATATGTGGTTTCCTAGATTTCCTAGAATCTATAGATCATTTACACTTCGTGTACCGGAAGATCACGTTGTGTTCTAGTAGCTGGATACAAGTCATGAATGGGGAGATCATGCTATGAAAGGGTACACATCGTGTATCTAAGCTATAGGAAATGACTAAAAAAGTTAATTTTTATTCCCAAGAGATTGGTTTTTTAGTGAATCTTATTTGGTGTGGACTGCATGTAATGACCATTGGGTACACATCATGACCCATCCCACACCTATATTTAAGTCATCCGCATGGTAGTTTTTCTCAATCTATTCTTTCCAGAACTCATAGATCTCATACCAGAACACTCCATAAGACGTTTTCAAAGGTGCCACTACTTCCTGGTTGATCTGATCAGCTTGGTTTCGTCATTGTGTCTATAGTGAATCTCTCTAGGTATGTGATCTTTACATTTTTCATTTTTGTTTATCAGTATAACACCATAGCCTTGCATTACTGGATCTTTTAATCTAAGATGGATGTTTTTTGTTGTATTCTTCTATATCCGTTGTGAGAACACATTCCATAGGCCATTTCCTTCATTAGGTTTGTTGTGGAAGACATTCATCTTTGAGGGATGTGGGTTTCCTCTCTTTTGATGATCTCTTGTGTTTAGATTTGTATCATTCACGTGATTTTGACTTGCTTCCAGGGCATTCATTGATGTTCTTGGGTTTTATTGGTTTTGGATGCCAGTGTCGGCATGTGTAACCTGAACATTTAATTCATTGGTTACATCTATAGCTTATGAAAATGAGACTTATTTCTATTTCTTTATAAATTTATTTGTGAAAATGGAATGATTGTATTTTTGATATGAAAAACGGTTTCAAAACCGAAATGGTATTTACCTTTATTTTAATTCTGAAATCATTTTGAATGGATTTCAAAGCATTAGCACGGATATGTGAAATAGTTCTCAATGGTTTTCAAATGATTAAAATGTATTTTAAAAAATAGCACATTAGTTACCTTGGGTACTTAGGTGGAACGTTTATCTTTAGGAAATCATCCATTGTTTTTGGATTATCAAGTAGGTTTTTCTTGCGGATTTACATGGTTTACTTGGACCACTATTCTATGGTAAGGATAGTGACAATTTTGGGTGTTTAATCCTGAGGTATTCCTCCTCTTCCTAGGATTGTTCTCTAGGATATGTTTTGGTGGCAATGATTATTGCAGTATGAGTAGTCTGCTTCCTAGACCTATATTATTCCCTGGTTTTGTGATGCCTATGGTTCTATTTTTTACTTCTTTTCATTCTATGTAATATTTGATATTCATGTTTATGATTATGAAAATGATATTGAAAAAACAAAAATGATTACAATGTTTTCTATAGACTTATTTCCTTCATATCATTCCATCATTTTTTTAAAATTATCAAACATGATTTTTTATAAAGATACTTGTTATGGAACACCTAGTTGGATCCTATTGAGAAAATTATCTCATACCTTGTACCCCTCTTCAGTGGTGTGTAAACGTTCTTTTTTCTGATAGTACCGGGAAATGAAAGGCACCATAGTATAGCAGGGAGGTTAGGGTCAGCAAGGATGGATAGATTGTGATGATATGTTGGGGCTTCTCAACACTATTGCTTGTGATGATATGTTGGGGATTCTCAACACTATTGCTCGGGCGGGTGTGGTGTTTCGATGAAAAAAGTTTTCCCTCCAGAAGTTTCAAATTTGAATTCGGCTAGCGATCTGGGTGGGTTGGATAGTTCCAATGCCCAAAATGGGGAAACATCTCCTGACAGGGATGGGCGCTCGTTGGAGTCACCATCTGGGACGACGGACCTCATCTCTTGGTCTCCGAGCCCTGCCCCGCAGAGGATGTCCCCTTCCCGTAGGGGTAAAGGCATGGAGACTGAAGTGCATATGTCTCTTGTGATAGGTAGTCCGTCCAGGCAGCTGCCCTCCCCTGCCTCCCCCATGGGCTTCTCCTCGCAACTTTCTCCAAGGGCCATTCATAACCGTTTTGCGAAGAAGCTTCTGGACTCTTCTAAGGAGGGAATGGAGGTGGCCAACTGGAACAGAGGAGCAGAGAAAGAAGTGATGTCCTCTCAGCGGTCTCCTCAGAGAGAAATTCTGTTATCCTTGTTCCAAGGGGAGTGGAGTTTGGAGTCTCTCCCCCAAGGACCTTCTGGGAGGAAGCCTCGGCTGGAGGAGTTAGATGACATGTGTAATGATGGACTTCTATCAGCGAAACAGAACAGCGGTAAGAGAGGTTTTTTGGGACCGCTCACCCGTTCGAAAGCCAAGGAGAAGGGTGTGCATGTACCCTACGAACTATCTTCTACATCGGGCCAGAGAGCCCGAAAGAATCTATAGGATGTTATCCATTCTCATCTGGAATGCGCGGGGTATGGGAGCTCGTGCCAAACGGGCTTTTTTATCTTTGGAATGCAGGAAGGGAAATGTTTCTATAGTTGTGATCCTCGAACCAAAACAGGATGCTTGTATGCTCCCGGGGTCAGCAAGAAAGATGGGTTTTCCTAACTACTTTCATGGCGGCTCAGCAAACTCACAGGTCTGGTTCGGATGGAGGGATGGTTTATCGGTGATGAATGTAGGAGTGATGTCCCAGTGCTTGGATATGAGGGTGGAGATGGATGGTGCCTCCCTTATGCTCTCGCTTGTCTATGCGAGCAATAGGGTGGTGGAGAGGAGGGAGTTATGGTCTCATCTGAATTCGCTGCATACCAGATCTATGGCCTGGTTTGTGGGAGGCGACTTCAACTCTATTGTGGATACTTCAGAGAAACGTGGAGGGTTGGGGTGCAATGTTGAGGGTATGTTGGAATTCAGAGAGTGCTTGTTACAAGCAGGATTATTGGACTTAGGCTTCAACGGGGTGAAATACACGTGGTGTAACAACCGAAAAGGGCAGGATAGGATTTGGAGTCGGCTGGACAGGTGGCTTACCAACGTTCATGGGCTAGACCGGTTCTCTAAATCATCGGTTAAGCATCTTCCGCGCATCCTCTCAGATCATGCTCCTCTTTTACTCGATATTAAGTGTGAGAATGTGGTGGGCAAGAGTTTTTACTACTCAAACGATTGGAGTAAAAATGATGGTTTCCTACAGGTGGTGAGGAAGTCCTGGGCGGAGGAGGAAAAGGAGAGATCTTAGGGAGGGCTGGTGAACCGTCTTAAAAGACTCAAACAGGCGATCAACCAGTGGTTGGTGGAACAGCCGGACTTGAATGCTGGAGTGACAACCCTGCAGGATGAGGTTAACGACTTTGAGGAGTCTCTTCTAGCCTTGTGGGATGATGAGGTCTTTGTTGAGCTATGTGATAAAAGGATGGTATTGGCAGAGAAGTTGCTTGAGGTGGAAAGGAACTTCATGCGGCGTTCTAGAGTACGGTGGCTTAAGGAGGGAGACCGCAATAGTGCCTACTTCCATGCATGCATTAAGGAAAGGAGGATTATGAAAATCAATTTGAAAAGAGAGGATGGGTCTTACACGTCGGATGTGGAAGTAGCGGGTAGGCTCGCTCTTGATCACTTCGAGGAATTGTGGGCGGGGGAGAACAACACCATTTTTGAAAGGGAATCTCTAGGGGACTCTGTTTTTCTGAACTGTGTACCTAAATTCATTACATGTTCTGAGAATGAACACATATCCTCATTACCACAAGAGAAGGAGATAAAGGAAGCTCTGGGGACCATGCCGCGAGAGAGTGCACCCGGGCCGGATGGTTTTCCGGCATCCTTTTTTTGTGTTGCATGGGAGGTGGTCGGTCCCTGTGTAGTGGAGGCTGTTCAGGATTTCTTTCAAGGGGCCCCCTTGATCAAAGGGATCTCGGCTTCAAGGGTGGTTCTTATTCCAAAACTCAAAGATCCCTTTCTCATCAGTCATTTCAGGCCGATATGAATGTGGAACGTTTCATATAAAATATTGGCAACGGTTATTAGCATAAGGTTATCCAGTCTTCTTCCCAGGATTGTTTCGGAGGAGCAACATGGTTTCATACAAGGGAGGGGTATACAGGGGGTGGTCGGAATCGCGAGCGAGATGGTTCACGATCTGAACAAGAAGACGGTTGGGTCCAATGTTATTTTACAGGTGGACATGAAGAAGGCGTACGATACTTTGGAATGGGGTTTTATACTCCGGGTTCTGCGAAGCTTTGGGTTTCAGGAACAGTTCTGCGACCTTTGTTTCAGATGCTTTGCCTCCCCGTGGATCTCGGTTTCACTAATGGGGAAGTGTTTTGGTTTCTTTAAGTCGGTGAGGGAGGTGAGACAGGGGGATCCACTCTCGCCGGCTATTTTTGTCTTGGCTCAAGATGCCTTGTCCAGGAACCTGCAGAAGGGAATAACAGAGGGTACCTTGAAGCCATTCCGGGGCAAAAGAAACTCAGAGATTATATCTCACCTGATGTTCGCTGATGACATTCTTCTGTTTTTGAATGGAGGATGGAGGACTTTAAATGCGTTTAAGGCCTTTATGGAATCCTATGGGAAACAAAGTGGTCAATCGGTTAACCATGAGAAGAGCCATGTGTTCATATCTAACAAATGCTCGGCGAGGAGATGTAGGACCATTCAAAATGCTCTTGAATGTGGACAGAAGCAACTCCCTGTTGTTTACTTGGGGATACCTCTATCCAGTGGGAAGATATTGAAGAGACAATTCAATGGGATTGTGGATCGCATCTTGGGGAGGATTTTTAACTGAAAAAACAGGACACTTTCGTTTGGGGGACGGATTACGTTGATTAACAGTGTGTTGCTATCCATCCCCATGCATATGTTCTCCATCATCAGTCCGCCGAAGGGAACTGTTCAAAGAATTGAGCGCATTATGACATTCTTCTTGTGGGATGCCAAGGGGGGCGACAGGTGTCACTGGGCTTCGTGGAAGAGAATGGCTGGCCCGGTGGAGTAGGGTGGGGTTGGGTTATGAGATCTCCAGGAAGTTATATATGGAATGCAGGCCAAGCTAGCATGGGAGGTGATTGTGGGAAAGACTCTGTGGGCCAAGTTTTTCAGATCTCGGTATGGCTGGAACGGGGATACTTGCATGCGTGGGGCGACGCGGCTTGCCAGATGTATGCTCTCCCATCTGGACGTGCTACTTGATCACACCAGGTGGGTGATCAGTTGTGGGGAGCTAAACTTCTGGAAGGACACATGGACAGAAGGAAGACTCTGGTTTGAAGGCTGCCCCAACCCCGACGTCTTGTTTAAGGATGCATGCGGAAGCTATGATTTCATGCAGGAAAACATTGATGCGGCACAGATGAGCCATCTCGACAACGTGGTTATGAATGACGAGCCAGATAGGTGTTGCTTCACAGAGGCCAGCTCAGGACGTTTTAACTTGAACGGATATAGAAGAATTCTGCATGGTAATGAATCGGCGACTGAAGAGGAGGAGGCTGCTTGGTGCAAGGTTCTACCAACAAGAATGAACTTTCTTGTGTGGAGGGTCAGAAATCAAGCTTTACCAACGGAGGAGAATATTCAGAAGAGGGGGATTAGCTTGGCCTCGCGGTGCCACTGTTGTGAGAAACCAAGTTTGGAGTCCACGGTGCACTTGTTTTTCCAGGGTCGATGGGCTTCCTACCTCTGGTCTAGGTTTGATCGCTTCAGATTTCCAGACTGGGAGTGCCAATCGGTGGGTGACTACATCTTTTTTTGGCTTTCCAAGAATGACGGCAGGATGGGGGAAAGAACAGCGCGTGTCATCACTCTTGTGGCCATATGCTGGACCATTTGGGAGGCTCGAAACCAGGTACGGTTGGGTGGTGCGAGGTCCTTGTTATATCTCCAGATCCAGATGCGAGCTTGTATTGTGGAGTTGTCCTCTCTTCCTAAAAACGGTGTTCCATCGCTTATGTCGGAGGGCCTGGTTAGTGGACAGGCTGATCAAAGGATGGATAGAGGGCAGTGGATTAAATGGAAACCTCCAATGCTTGGGTGGAAGCTTAATGTGGATGGCTCATGTGTGGGTGGAGTTATGAGGGGCGGTGGCTTGCTGTGTGACTGTTGGGGCTCGGTTCTGGTTGCGTTCAGCGCTTACTATGGCTCAGGTAACTCTATGAGTGCGGAGTTTAGGGCCCTTCTTTCAGGTTTGACCATATGCAGGAGGAAGGGGCTTCCCGTGACAGAGGTGGAATCAGACTCGATGGTCCTGGTCAGATCTATCAACGGTTATCAAGACATCTCATCGGATCTAATGTATATCTGTCGCCGGTGTAAAATGGATACTAATCAGGGAAGGATAGTCCACCATAGCCTGAGGGAGTCTAACTTTGCGGCAGACGAGCTGGCTCGCTGGGGCCGACCCGAGGAGCCACTTGTGGTCTTTTACAGCCTTAATTCCTTACCTTTGGAGTGTGTTAATGTGGTTCGGAAAGACTCTCTTGGCCTTCACTATTTTCGTCCCCTATGAAATGTAAGGTGGCTCTCTATTGGTTTTAATAAAAAATAACTTTCAGTCAGTCATGTGGTTGTTTAGGTTGGGAGAAATTGTTCACTCGGTTTAGACTCCTGATGTTAGGTTGCTTGTCACCAGCCCTTGTGGATTAAGAATACCCTTCAGGTATGTGATGTATCAGGCCAGGTGTTGGGTTTTAGGGATAACCGTGTCATTTTTTATAGTTTTTTATCAATGGGGGACTTTCCTTATGAATCATTTACTTTTTACATCTATTATACTATAGATAGGATTGTTGGGACGTGAGAGGTGTGCTACAATGTGTGTCTGCCCATATCTTATCATAAAGATTCATGAGATACAATAGGATGTTTGGATACGTGTATGTATAATTGGTTTTTTCTGATAACATTTTAGTTTCTTCTTATGGGATTTATATATTGAACTGAGATTTGTTTTGTTTCTGGTCATTCTTATGTATTGGTGTGTAGTAGTATGCCTATGAGATGACATACAGAGGTTCTAAAGGAAGGTGATACTGATGAACCTCAAGAAAATAAACCAATGTATAATTATATCATCAATTTTATCATGTGATCATTCCGTGTAATTGATCAGGATGTTCCACAAGTTCAAAACACAGTGGATGGAGTATAGACAAGAGCTGGAGGAGAGAGAGATCGATTAGGGGACTTCATTAATGGGAATCCATAGTCCACTAAAATGAATAATGAACCTCAGGCGACAGAGGATTGACTATAAGTGATCGATTAAATCATTGAATTCTTGGATACACAAGAGAATATAATGGTGAAATATGTATCGTTCAGGATCAAGGGTTCTAGAAAGCGATGGAGGGATACTATGGTCAAGGAATAGAGACACGTGGGCTTAGAATGGAAGGGTTTAAAAACCCTATTAATTTAGATATTTTTCATAGAGTCCCTCATGATGGAAAATTTTATACAGTTCCAGCTGTTCCAGCAAGGATGGCGTTCAATGTGGGAAAACAACAATCATTTCATAGAGGTTTTCTATTTTTATCATGATGTTGTAAGGAATGATAATCTAAAGGTGCAGAAATACCTGCAGGTTTTACGATCAGACATCCGATTGTAGGTGTTTATTCTAAATAATTCTACCTATGTGGTGATGGTAGAAAGACTCATGATGGTATAGATGAATATGTAATGAATTAACGATGTTAACACATCTTATCTTCTATCTGGTGTTAGGTTTAGTGGTGTGTATGAGAAGAAGAAGAAGTTAAATGACCATCACCGGAGTGGTGGAGGTGGGTCTCACCAGCAAGCCTTCCAATGCACCATCCATTGTAGCTAGAAGTGTTCCTGTTATTTTCTATCAGTATGGAAAGGGATGAAACACTTGTTATTCCTTCCCTATTCCCGCAATGATATGAAACAGTAGTGGAAGTGTTGGTCACATACATGGTTTTTTCTGAATATGAATATGCCCTGATATGATCAAGGTTCGTCAACACCATAGACAACTATAGTGAAAACATAAGCACTAAAGACTAGATGACTCCATCCACAGTCTTCAAGAGAGAATCATATACTTGCATTAGATGAGTGTAATATAGAAGTTGATGCAGGTCTCGATATAGTG
Source organism: Viscum album (assembly GCA_963277665.1). Lineage (NCBI taxonomy): Eukaryota > Viridiplantae > Streptophyta > Magnoliopsida > Santalales > Viscaceae > Viscum > Viscum album. The sequence continues at coordinate 1,564,458,968 of OY728156.1, forward strand.
AGAGGTACTCTTCTTATTGATGCTTTAGTAGTTATTTCTTTGTTTGATACTGGGGCCTCATACTTGTTCATATATGAAGGTGTTTTTTATATGTTTAAACATCCATTGGATCTCATTACCATCACAATGTTGTTAGTTACATTTCTTGGGTAGTGGAATGATTAGGGGTTTCAGCATCCTTTATGTTCATTACCAATAGCAAATAAATATTTTTATAGGATTGTCTCGTTAATGATTTTTATATTTTTGACATCATCAGTATGGATTTGATTGTCTCTTGACTAGAAGAGGATGATTTTTATCATCGAAATTTTTTCTTGCTTATTATTAGAGCACTCATGTGTTTCTGGGAGAGTGGGCCCCGTGGTCAGGTCATGCATGAACACCCCTCCTAGAGCCCAAGAGATTGTTATATTCTATTGAGTTTGATTCGAATACCATATCTTTTGTTGATAATCATCATATTGTTGTTTGAGACTTCCCAGATGTTTTCCCAGAGAATAATTCTACCATTCCTCTTGATATATTGGTAGATTTTATGATTGACCTGGTGTCGGGTACATAGTAGTTATTGATTCCTTCTTACCATATGGATCCAATGCAGTTAGATGCTGTCAATGATCTATTGTACCACCTATTAGACAATGGTTTCATTCAACCTAGTTTTTCTCCTTTGGCATCCCTTGTGATCTTCTCCAAGAAATAAGATGGTTTACCTCGGTTTTCTGTGGATTATCATATGTTGAAACAAGTAACAGTTGTGAAAAAATATACTTTTCTCAAGTGGATTATTTGATTGACCATATGATGGGGGGAATGTGGTTCTCGAAGATTGATCATCAGTAAATTTATCATCAACCCAATTTCTAAGATATTGATATACTGAAGACAGACACTAGAAGATGGTAAAGAAATTATGAATATCTTTTGATTCCGTTTGTTTTGAATAATGATCATGATGTTTTTATGGCCTTAGTGAATCATATATTACATCAACATCTCGACACATTTGTGGTAGAGTTCATGGAAAATATTCTGCTTTATTAAAAATATGATCATGAGAAGGAGAACCATCTGAGTTTGATTCTATAAATTCATATATGTCATTGTCTACCTGGAAATCTTTCAAAGGGATGTTCCTAGATTCGTGAAGTTATGTTCCAAGGGAACATAATTTCGGGTCATGGATTTTTAGTTGATCTAGAGATGGTAAAATATGTTAAGTTATGAAAGTAACCACAAAAAATCTTTGAGATTCATAGAATCCATGGTATTGTTGGAAAATACATCTGGTTTATCAAGGGTTAATCTAGGTTGGAATCACCATTGAATTCCCTTACCTTGAAAGTGGTAAAATTATCATGTAATGATAAGTTTATTTATTTATTCATTGAAAAAAACGACATCTAACATTGGCTCCTATTCTGATCATACCTTATCCCGGTAAGGGGTATATTGTGATTTTTGATGCATATGGTTAAGTTTTGTGATGTGTGATGATGCAGGATGATAATGTGGTAGCTTACGACTCTCATCAACCACGAACTCATGATAAGAACAACCCAACTCTAGATTTAGAGATATCTATGGTGATGTTAGTGATTAATTGTTGGTGATACTATCTATATGGGGAGAAGATCATAGTATTTACTAATAAAAAGATTATATTCTCTATATATTCTCAGGAAGACATGAATATTGGACATATATAATGGATATAATACCTTCATATGCTTGAATTCGACGTCGCCTACACCATGAGGAAAGGGAATGTTGTCGCCTACACCTTAAGCAGGAAGGTACTGTCACTAGTTGTTCTAGAATCGATGGATGAGTGGAACCTTATATGCTTATTCACTCATTTTCACTTGGGAACTCATTAAAAAATTATAGGTATGATGATAAATTATCATAATCACTCATAAAGTCTATTTTGGAGAGTCAGTATCATGATGGTGAGTTTCAGAAGATTCAAGAGATCCATTATGGTGGGGATGTCGTTCTTGTTTGGTCCCTTTGTCTTGATGGTATAAATCACATCAGAATGCGAGTTTTCATCCCAAAATATTTGTTAAGATTTTTATGGTTTTATTATCATAATTCTTCATGGAACATTAATCTAGGCACTAAGACGATTTATTATGATGTGAGAAGTAAAATCTAGGTGGCCAGGTATGAAGTGTTTCATTGCTGAATATTTGTCCTATAGTTACTCCTGCCATCATATAAAGGCAGAGCATTTGAAGCCTATTGGTTTTCATCAACAACATACCCTTCTAGTTTTGAAATGGGATGATGTATCCATGGACATTGTTTTGGATTTTGAAGAACATCAATAGAGAAATTTTCAATCTGGGTGGTTTTTGATGGGTTGATGGAGTCTTCTCATGTCATTCCAATTAATTAAAACTCTAAATTTCATAATATGGGTATTATATATGTGAAGAAGGTCATGATGTTACATGGGTGGCCTTTTTTCCATTGTTTTGGACAGGGATATGAGGTTTACCTCAAGGTTCTGGCGAAGTCATACATGGGAAATGGAAACTCAGATCATTGTCATCATATCTTACCATACACATAAGGATGGTAAGATTGAGCTTTTGATTTAGATCCTAGAGGATATTCTTCTTGCATGTGTCTTGGATTTTGGATTATATTTGTATATCCATCTGGATCTAATTGAGTTTTTTACAACAAATTTTATAGGTCGTCAATAAGAATGGCACCATTGGAGGTATTGTATGGTTTCACATGTAGATCACCTCTTTGTTTGGAAGAGGTGGGTGAAGTAGATTTTGTTGGACCCTGTATGTTTCAATAGATGTATGTGAATATTCAAAAGGATTGATGATGTCTGCTTACAGCCTAAATTCTATAGAAGTCATATTCATATTTGCAGCGTTTTCCTTTGGAGTGTTTCATGGGAGACTCGATTTTCATGACGGGGTTTCATGGTTTGGGACACCATCAACTTAGAAAAAATGGAAATTTGGCTCTCAAAATTGTTGTGTCATTTAAGATCATTGTACGGCTTTGATAGATTGGGTATTAGTTATCATTTTTGATTCTATTGATGGGAATCGATAATATTTTCAACATATCTCAACTCATGAAATTTCACCTTGATCCCACTCACATTTTGAGTTTGGAAGAAATTGATCTAGAAAAGGATGCATATGTTTTTGAGAAGCCATTTTAGATCATAGACTCTCTAGATAATGTTTTTCATGGGAAGTCGACCCTATTGGTCAGTGGTATATTGAAATAAGGATCGAATTCTTTCAAGACATCGAAATGTGAGTCATTGATGAGGTAAGGGTGGCCTCATCTCTTTCGAGAAGTTTCATATTCTACATGACTTCCTGAGGACAATAATTCATTTTGGTGGGGAGTTTGTAACATCCCTTTACCCTAATCCGGTATGTTCTCCCTCATTCTAGGTCTCTATTTGAATCAATATCCATTGAAGTAGTTTTTTTTTTATTTTATGCTGGCTATAGAGAAGGTTAAAATCATATACCTAAGGTAGAAATTGTGTACTAGTTTCTAGAAACAAGTCATGAAGGGGGAGATCAAGTTGTGAATGGGTACACATTGTGTACCTGACATACATGACATGACTATAAAAAATGTCAATTTTTTTATAATGATTGGTTTTTTCAAGGTAACATATCCATCATGCACTACACATCGTGACCATTGGGAACACTTTATGACTCTTCCCACACCCTGCTTAAATCACACGTTTGGATGTTTCTCTCGGTATATTCTTTCTAGTCCTCCTAGAACTCAAACAAGAACACTCTATGGGTGATTTTAAGTGGTTCCCCTCTATCCGGATTGATTTGATTGACATTGGATCTTCATTATGTATGTGGTTCATATCTCTAGATAATTGTTCTATCCAATTCTTCATTGTTTTTTATTGCAATAGCTCCCTAGCCTTGTCATACTAGTTATTTTTATATAATATAGACATTTTCTATTGTCTTTTTCAATATCCATTGTGATATTTCATTCTAGATGCCATTTCCATCATTTTTTTGGGTGTCGACTGCATTTGTATTCATGATATGTGGGTTTCCTCTCATTCTCCAGTGTTTGGTTTTTATATTTAGATCAATAACATGATGTGGATTTGATTCTAGGGACGTCATTATCGTTGTTGGGTTTTGTTGGATTCAGATTCCATTGCGGCATTGTTCAACCTGGACATCGATGAAGGTGGTTCCATCTCTATCCCATGATAATGTGCCAGATTTCTATTTATTTATAAATTGATCTATGAAATTGGAATTATTGTTTGTGTGCATTGAAAAAGAGTTTAAACAAAAATATTTTTACCTTCTATTTCATAAATGGGTTTTGAAATGGTTTTGAATGGTTTTCAAATCATTGGAATGGTTTTGTGAAATTGTTTTGAATGGTTCCCAAATAATTGAATGGAATTTTGAAAAAGTAAATATGGTTTACCTTGGGTACTTATGAGAAAGGATTAGCATGAGGCCATCGTATATTTTTTCATTATTATCAAGTAGTATAGTCTTTAATATTTCCTCTATTTTTTATGTCTGTTGTTCCAGGGGACTGATAGTGACATTTTGAGGGATTTACTCATGAGGCATTCGTTTGCTATCTAGGCCTGTGATCTTGGATTCATTTTTGTGCACTTGATTCTTATAGTATGAGTTGTGTGATCCCTATATATATTGAATTCCTTGGGGTTTTTATTCTTATTTTTATATTCCGTACTGACTGGATTTCTTTGTTAGACTTGATATGCAAGTGTATGCTTGTGAGAAATAAAATTGAAAATGTTCATTGAACCTAATATACCTAATTTTTCATAGAAATATTAATGAATTGAAATTATTACCATGTTTTCCTTAAACAATAATCACTACTAATTATATAATTTTTATTTTAAATTGAGCATTCATGAATTTTTATAGAGATACTTGTTATTGAACACCATGGTGGGATCCTACAAATCCTATTAGCTCATACCGTACACACATCTTCTGCGGTCTATATACCATTTTTTTTCTTCCTGTTAATGGAAAGGTAAGGTGCTATAGTGACGCGGTGAGGAATGTGTCAGCTAGGATGGGTAGCTAGTGGTGAGATGGTGGGGTTTGTCTGTGGAATCAATTATAGTATCTATTTATTATATTTATTTTTTGTTTAAAAAGTCATATGAGTTTTTTATATTGTTAAATTTCTATTGATTCTATTGTTTTGTTATAGTTTGGGAATATATATTTGTTATCCTTAGAATGTTCCATTCGTGAATTATATATATATATATATATATATATATATATATATTCCATGTGGTTGACCGGGATGATCAAAATCGTTCCCTTGGATTTATCATTTGATTCATGGGTTCTAGTCGCCAGTCCATGTGGATTGATAACACCCATTGTTTATGTGACAGATCAGTTCAGGTGTAGGGTTTGAGGTAAACTTGGGTTGGTTCATTACATTCACTTTGTATTGAATATCCTAGATCTAATCAAGATCATGTTTACTCTAAAGAGCTATTGGAATTCTTTAATAAAATTAAAATTTATTATAATCTCAATGTTTCATTTACAATGAATGAGAAGAAGTATACATCATTAGTAATCCATGATGAAAATTTTGAGGGAGTTCCATGTGAAGTACATGATTTATGTCCATCCAAGAGGATAGATAATGAGGAAGGTGTTTTTTTTATAAAATGGTAGTGTAATATTTTTTTGAGATTCATGATGATAAGAGAAAGGAGATTCATCTTTAAGCTGAAAAATGATTAATATATCTCTGAATGAAAGGATTTTTAGTGCACAGTAAGAAAGATATGGAAATTACAAAATGTTTCGAAGGTTTATGACCTTGAAAGTTTATTGAATTTGTGTAATTTTAATATTATAGGATTCATCTTTTTGAAAATCAATAAATTGTTGTCCGGAGCAATAATATCTTAGTCAATTATGTTTCTTGGAAATCTGATCAAATTTCATTCTTACTGTTTGAGGCTGTTTAATATGGAAATTATGTTAGAGCTGAAAAGTATTAAATTTACAATTATTATTGTAGATATGATTATATTGTTGACGTTATGATTCAATTCTGAAAGGAAAAATTTTTAGAATGGATCTTAAACCAATAACTGAAAAGATATACCTAGAGGGAGCCAACAAGCTATAAAACAATCAAATTCAACTATTTCACAAGAGAATAAGGTTGATCCTGAACCACCAGAGAAATAAAAGAAGAAAAATAAGTATATGATGATGTTGCTTCTAAATGGAGAAATAGAATGTCTGAAAGAAAATATCGTGCCCTCTAAATCAAACTTGATCTAGCTGAGGCAGGGGCTGAGAAATTCCGTACCCATGAAACAGTCAAAGGATTACAGAAGAAAAAGAGGATGAAAATTATTAAGGCTCAAGTCATTTATATTGATAGTATTTTGAAACATGTTAAAAAATATAGTTTTGGATGAGATTTATGAAATGTAGTTAAATATATAAAACCATTTCCATTAGTTCAAGGGAATGCAAAACAACTAGTTGGAAACAAATCTGCGCCACGAACTGACAATAAAGAAATAAATAAAGACGAAGATTAATATAGTGATCTAAGAAAAATTTATGAATACATTGTTAGACATCAATATAGGGATGGATGCAAAAAATAAAAATAAAATAAAAACAACAAGAATAATAAGAGGAGAAGGAGGAGGAAAATGAAAATCTATCTGAATCCATTAGCAGAGGACCACTCTTGAAAAAAACCCTATAGAATCCTAAGAAGTGGAATCATTCAAATTTTCATCTCCTGATTTTCAGTCTAAAAAAAATATTATTTGAAGTCAATATGATATAAATTAATTAAAATACCATATGAAAAAATGAGATATATAATTTGATGAAAATCAAAGTCAACAAACTGAGAATGTGGTTATAGGAACTCATTTTTTGAGCACCAAGATTACAATGAAGATACTAATTATGATAGACCAATTGAAATCATTAGATTTCTATACATTGAGTAACCATTGAATAGACTAGAAAATATCATTCCATTTTTTCACAAAATTGAGGCAATGATATTTATTCTTTCACATATCCATAATGAAAGAACATATTCTGTTTAGATCATGATGGAATGATACCTAAAACTCAGTGTTGATTTTATCATTTTTAGAGAATGTTCTCTTGAACAATGAAATGCTTATAATATAGTTGTCATGTGGTCATATAACATTGAAAAAAATTTAAAGTCACATGGGGAAAAGATGTAGGAATTAATGAATCCTGTAAATAATCTCAATATGATAAAAAATTGATGGTAAGTTATATGAATGAGAATGTGAAGACATATAAAAGACCCAAAAATTCTAAATATATTCACTATGATATGTTAGAGAATCTAAATATTAAAATATCAGATTCAAAGAATAGAAAAATTGTTGATAAAAAAAGTTCAAATCCTTGAGAAGGCCTTCAGAATATGATCATCGGATTTTCATTCCCAATAAGAAAAGTTCTAAGCACAGAAAGTTATTAATCATCTATATGAAGAAATAATTCAAAACTAAAAAAAATATGTTTACTGAATAAGAAGAATAGTTTTAGGATCGACAATAATCTATTGACATGTTGATGGATTACATAATTTTTTTTAAAAAGATGTATTTCACAATTTATTATCTTGTGAAGAAAAGAGAGTAAAAGAAATGATCATTCAGAACAATAGTTCTAGTAAAACATGGTTTTCAACTCTATTGATTTTTTTGTTCCATTTATTTTTTAGGTGGTGAAACTATAATGCTTTTTTAGGGATAGAAATAATTTCTATTATATTTTTTACAATCACAATGGGTGAGAATTCTTTATATAGGAATAGATTGATGAATATAAAGAGAATGTTTTCATCAATGGAAAAATCTCTCATAAAAATGATAATCAGATAATATCATATTAAGTGGGACAAATCTTAAGAATGGGGTCATGGAATATTATAGATAATGTAATATGATCCTTATGGATAATTTTATCCGAAGGAGGAATTATTTTTATTCTCCATTATTCTCAAAAGAGGTATAAAACTTAGGGGGGATAAGATTTATTAACGTAGTGTTTTTTATCTTTGTGTTTTGTGCTTTCCAAATTAAGGGATATTATTGAGTCAAAAGTTCTTTTTTGACTTCCCCATTCATTTTTTGTTTTGGAAATCACAAACTCATTCTGATTACATTACACGATTATTTACATCAAATATGATGTACATGTATTTTTTTCAATAATAACCTCATGTATTATTAATATTCATAAATGCATGTATTGTTTTCCAATATAATCGTACATGTTGTTTTCAATTGAAACTGAGTGCATTGTTTTCAATTGTAACTGATTTAAAATCATATCTACATATCATGATTTACATTCCTAACTCCATATCATGATATTTATTAGAACTGAATACCATGATATCAATCATAAATGCATATAATGATATCAATCATAAGAACGCATCATGTTTTAATTCATAATTTCCTAATCACATATTTATGAAAATCAACATAATTAAAATGATGTCTTTCAATATGTTTTGTATTTAAATTAAAACAATTTTATTCAGTCTTTTATGTATTTCAATAAAAATGATGTCATGTATTCTATTTTAATATGATGTTGAAGTACCAAGTGTCTATACCCATATTTTTTTTCAGAACAAATATGACTGCTTGATCATGAATATGACTTTTGGGATGAAGCCAATTAATTCCATGTAATTCAACTATGCTTATACAAAACTTTAGGTTCTAGAGATACTCTATGAGAGCTCTATCAAAATCACTACCTTATGTGAATTCTCCAAAGACAACAAGTCATGAATAGATTTTTCCAAAACATTAATCTTTAAGGAGTTTTTATTTTATTTCTGCGATATTGATCAATTTTGATTATGATCGAGGTCTTCCTGGGAAATACTGACAGACTGGTGCCAATAATTAGTGGTTTGAGGGATTCTTATGGTAGGAAGAAAAATGTGTTGAATACCTACTTAATGGAGGGTTTATGGGGATAGGAAAATAGATTGATTTCGATATTTGAATCAATATCATTCCCTAGTGTGGGTAATAAATGCATGCTTGAATATATAAATCAAGGGACCTTTATCCTAGGTTAAAAGATACCATCTTCATTCGCTAAAAAGAATTGTATTATTTTCATTTCATTTGTAATTTTAACATAATGATAAGTATTTTAGTGTTTCTTTCTATTCATATTTCATATATTTCTAATTTTTTTTAATTAAAATTCATACATTTCAACATATATTAGTGATTATGATTCTATATTTTGTATAGTAAAATCATCTATGGTTGTAATATTCTAATTATTGTAACCATTGTGATTACGTTAATTTATTCACTTACTCTGATCATAGTATTCATCTAGGATATGACTGTGTTTTAAATTCAACCAGGGGTATACTTGTCATAATCAATCTAATTTTGATACTAATCGTAACCGACGAAATTATGATTATATTTTTCATCAATACAAGGGACCCTGATGATTAATTTTTTTAATACATTTATAGCTATTGTGAATTGAATTAGATTAAATCATTGTAAACAATGTTTCATTTAGGTTTGATAACGAATGATTTAAAAACTACAATTCACCCAAATCTTGTATTTTTTCATCTAAATACATATTTTGATCCAACATTTCATATATATACTTATATTTATTGAAATATATTATATAATATATTTGTTTACATATACTATAATATAATATAAAAAATATATATATTTATTAATACACAGATATATGTACATACAATCATTATAAATATATTTTTATAATGTATAAATGGTTATATATTGTTTTAAATAAATTTTTATAATAAGTATCTTTTTACATATATTGGAATATATATTTTTACATGAATATGTTCATATATGTATATACATGAGTGAATTATTATTAGTAATTATAACAAAACATGAAAATATTTAGTTATAAATAAAATTAACTTATGAACAATGATAATATTACAAAACCATAATATCTATAAGAATTTAATACCTAGGAATAAATTCAGACTCATGTAAAAAAATGCAATTACACCCCCTTAAACGAGGATGAAAATCCGTCGACTGTTAAAAAATTGGGGTACGATGACTAAATACTATGTCTTCGAGGACTTATATACCTTCTTTGGCCTAAAAAACTGTGACAATGTTTTCCATATTTCACTAATAGTGTAGAGCTCGTCACAATCTTTATGTTATCCCTCTGTTTATTACATAACATTTCATTACATTTTACAAATAGAGGATCTTTAATGTCCAGTGTCTTGGAAATAAGGAACAAAAATACATGAAAACATAAAACATTCTTATATTCCACTTTTGAGGATTCAACATAAGTTCATCCTATGTACAATCATTGCATCTAATAACTTGGAGTCATATATCAAACGAAAGGGTGAGTAGAAGGATGAGGAAGGAAAGCAAGGGAATCAGTTTACTTCCGATATAAATTAGAAATTGATGAAAACCATAAGACATGAGCAGTGGAGAAAAAGGAATATCATAATAAAAAAAATGAATCATAACTTGAATATTTGGCTACATAATTTCATTTATACAGTCATTAACATATCATCATGGTTCATCCCCAAGAAGGCATAAAAATTTACCAAGGTTATTCACCAAGGTATCGTGAAACTTGTCATCCCTAGAGATTAATTTTTTACCCAATGCATTGGATAACTATTAGGGAGAAACCTTAATATGAATTTATTTTCATGTGATCAACATAGATCATAATCAAAAACTTCATAAATAAACCATAGAGAATAAAAGAAATGGGGTTCGTTTCAAAATCGTGACATTTTTAATGTGCTTAAAAATAAGATCATTATGTCATTTATAACTAATGGAAAGAGGCGAAGGATATATATAGGTCAATTAAAGAATAAAATATATCATTTTTTATATTTTTTAACACCCATAGAATTGATATAGGTCTGGGTATTCAGATAAATAAAACAAGAGAATTCCTTGAGAGAAAGAGAGAGAAATTTTGAGGTGAAATTTCTCAAGCATGACGGCTATATATAATGGTTCTAGAAACCATTGAAAATAGAGGGTAAAAGGGAAAACCAATCATAAATAATTCATAATAATGTAAGGGTATGTAATAATATCATGGAATGAATATTTTAATGATATACCACACAAAAAGGAGACATGATAGAAAAGAGAAGAGGCACTTTCAATCACGAAAAATTTTGCAGCATACGATGTCACTTAAAAATTCAGAATGTCAACTGATGAGAGAAGAAAGGTTATATCATCATTTGTACATTAAATTTAAAGTATTAAGGATAATTAAGAACTAGGCCCCACAAAATAAAATGGAAACTAGAAGACATAACATATAGAAATTCATGACTTAAAAGAGGAGGGTGAAGGGATCCCTTACCTTGAAGAGTATCTTTGGAAGCTAGAAGGTAGGGACCTTGGGAGGCTTGATGGAAGCTAGGGAGAATTAATTGGGAGGTAGAGAGTCCATATATTTTTTTAGAGGATCTTGTAATCAAATGATTCATGGAATGTCTTGTTATTTATAGGAAATGTGAGGGAATATTTAATTAATTTACAATGGACACCTCATTAGTGGTATTTTTAAAACCATGGGATTTCCCCTGGTATTTTCCAATTTTAATGGCCACTAGGGACACCTAATAACATATCTTACTATTCAAAAGTTGAAAATGTTAATTACCTTTTTATTACATCATCAATGATGTCATAAAACACCCGAAACTCAAAACTATATTTTTACTATTCACTGAAAATTCAACTGTTTTCGAAAAATACAAAAAATTCACCCCATCATATTATTGGTGATTTGAATTCAGAAATGAATTCCATTTTAAGAAAATAATTTTCTTTTTATTATTAATTTAATTTTTATATAAATTCATTATTCATTTAAAAAAACATCTCTAAAACTATAACTTGTTTTCTAACACCTTGAAAATCCAATCAAGGACCCATAAAATTATCATATAACCATAAAAATATAATGTAAAAATTTATGATTAAATTTAATGAAAATAATTTTCCGTTTTTAATTATTAAATTAATTATAAAACTATAAATAAAATATTTATGACATACAAAAATAAAAAAACTTATACTATGATATTTTTTCACTTTTAAGATGTCTACATTTTATTTATACATTCATGGGTGAAGTTTCTATTTTTCTGGCAGATATACTATTCATTATTATTCATTAAAATTCATAAGGGTATGTTGTTGTTCATACATTACTATTCACTAAAAATCAAGTAGATCTTATTAGACTCTAAATTTATTTCTGATCACAACTGTAGAAGACCATTCTTTTAAAATCATTTTATATTATTAATTATTTAATATTCACATAAATATTTTAAAATACCCCTTTTATAAAATTCATTAGTAATATGAAACAATAAACTGATCCTACATTTATCTGGATATATGAATTTGTTTTACCATAATAATAAATAACAATTTTATTTATACTAAGGGATTAAAAAAATTAACTAAGTCCTCGTTACATAGCCCCTTATAACACCTGCATAAAACCTAAGTGTAAGGTGTGCTATGGGGATAGAATATTTATGCCGATTTGAAAACACATCCTAAGATATGATTTATATATGCCTGAAATTCTACCATAGGTGATTCGGTTCAAGCTTCACATGTTTTAGTTCGGCATGGTCTGGTCCAGAACAAAGCCCAGAGATGCAACCTACATCTTAAGCATTGACATATGGGCTTCATACGGCCCGAGTCTACTAGATGAGTCCATCCACACTTTTTTCTATGTTAATAAACCAATATCACTAGTATTTATAATAAATAATCATAATGTTAAGAGATTAGTTTCCAATGGTCATATAACAGTCGAAACATAACTGTGTCATATTAATTATAATCACTTCATTACTTTAAGGATATATTTTTGGTGAGTATAAAATAACAAACAAAATATAAGAAACAAATATTATTCAATATTTTGGGTCATTACATTCATCCCCCCTTAAGAAATTTCTTCCCTGAAATTTTAACTCATACCCTCATAAATAAAATTTCATGGGTACTTATACATCATAGACTCCTCTAGTTTCCACATGGCTTTTTCGCATTTGTGGTTCCTCCAAAACAAAATGACAAGGTGGGTAGTGTTGTTGCTTAGAACCTTGTCTCTATGATCAAAGATCTCCATTGGATTCTCCTCATAAGAGAGGTCATGCTCCAACTATACCACCTATGTATTTAGTACATGTTAAGGGTCAGCTATGTACTTCTTCAAAATGGATACATAGAAAAAATCATGAACTTGTGCTAGACTTGGAGAAAGTTCAATCTAGTAGGCCACTTCTCCGATGCGATCAAAGATTTCATGGGGTCCAATGTACCTAGGGATGAGCTTTCCATTCTACCTAAACCTCATGACTCTATTCCAAGGTGAAATTTGATGAAAGACCTTGTAACCAACATAAAACTCCATGTCCCTTCGATAGTTGTCGGCAAAGCTGTTTTTCTGACTCTAATCCATCTTAATTTGTGGTTGGATTACAGGGACCTTTTCTGTCATCTCTTACACTAGATCTGGACCAAGAAGCTTTCTCTCACAAGATTCCTCCCAACAGGTAGGTGTTCTACATTTCTTACTATATGGAGCTTCATAGGGTGTCATTTTAATGCTCTAGTGGAAGCTATTGTTGTAATAGAACTCATCTAAATGTAGATGTTGATCCCATACTCCTTTAAACTCCATTGAGGATATTCTCAACATGTCCTCAAGTGTTTGAATAGTCATTTCAGATTGTACATCGGTTTGGGGGTGATTGGCCATACTGAAATTCTATACAGTTCTTAGAGAATGTTGAAGACATCTTCAGAATTATGATGTCAACCTTGGATCATGATCAAATATGATAGAATGTGGAACTACATGCTGCCTTACCACTTCCATTACGTAAATAATTACTGTCTGATCAAGAGATAGATCTTCCTTAATGGAGATAAAATGGATTGTCTTAGTGAAAAGGTCTAAAATAACCCATATCGCATTCTTTCCTTTGGAAGTTCTTGGGAGACCAATGAGGATGTCCATAGTGATATTGTACCACTTCCATGATTGTATGAGTAGTGCATTCAATACCCCTTTAAGAAGTTTTCACTCTGCCAAAACTTTTTGTCATACCAGGAAAAGTTAGGAATCTCCCTTTTTATATTATCCCACCAATAATGATCAATAAGGTCCCTATTCATTTTTGTTCTTCCAGGATGTATAGAGAATGTAGAGATATGAACTTCATCCATCATATCCTTCTTTATTTGTGGAGTATATGGAACACACTGACTTATACAAAATTTCAGTACAAATTATTGATCAATATTGAACTCAAGAAACATCCCATCGTTCATATCCACAAACTTCTTATGTAACAATGGATTTTTTTTTCTGAGCATTCTTGATCTTGAATAGTAATGACAGTTGAGAAATAATTTGGATTAGGGATGAAGATTTACCTTCCCTTATAATTCCCAAGTCCATCATTATGAGGTCATTGATCAAAGGATATCTTTGAATCCTCATCATCAAAGGAACAACTGGGTATTTCCTACTTTATGAATCTGCAACATTTTTTTCTCTTCTGGGATGATAATGAGTTGAGAAATCATAGTCTTTAGGAAGTTCCAACCATCTCTTTTTCCTCATTTTCAATTCCTCTTATCTAAAAATATACTTCAAACTTTGATGGTTTGTGTATATATCACATTTCTCTCTATAAATATAGGACCTCTATATCATTAGGGAAAAACGACCACAGACAGTTCCAGATCATGCGTAGGATAGTTCTGCTCATGAGTCTCTAACTATCGAGATTCTTAAGAAATGACTTTGAAAATTTTCATGAGGATGAACCTAAGACCTTTTAGAGATGAATCGAAAAAAATAATGATCCCTTCTCTAATTGAAGGAAAAGTTAACACGACTGCAATAAAAAATCTCTTCTTCAGCTCTAGGAAACATTCATCACACTCCTTTATCCAGATGAACTTGATCCCTTTTCGAGTTAACTTGTTAATGGATTAAAAAGTCATCAAACGTTTTTCAAAAACCTCATATAATATCCTTCTAATCCAAGGAAACTATGAATCTCCATTATTGTTTTAGGTTGAGGCCACTCCTCTACAACATTTTTCATTGCAGGGTCAACTGTGATTCCTTCATTGGTAATAATGTTCCCCAATAAAAGAACTTTTTTTACCATAATTCACATTTAATAAACTTTACAAAAATCCCCTCCTTCTGTAGGGTTTGAAAGATAACCCTTAGATGACCTTAATTCACCTCTCTATTTTTGGAATATATCAAAATATCATCTCTAAAAACCACCACAAAGTTATCAAGATAGTTCTTAAAGACTCTATTCATCAAATCCATAAAAATTGTAGGTGCATTACTGAGTCCGAAGGGCATAACCACAATCTCATAATTTCCATATCTTGATCGGAATACAGTTTTTGTAATATCTTCTTTATTCACCCTCAATTGATGACAACAATATCGAAGATCAATCTTAGAGAAGAATTGATACCCACAAAGTTGGTCAAATAAGTCATCAATTCTTAGAAGAGGGTATTTTTTCTTTATTGAGATCACATTAAAATCTCTATAATCAATTCATAACTGCATCAATCCATCTATCCTCCTTAATAAGAGAATAGGTTCTCCCTATGGGGATACACTCGATCTGATAAATCCTTTTTGAAAAAGATCTTGGAGTTTTTTCTTTATTTCCTCCAACTCCACATTTTTCATCTTATACGTCATCTTTGATATTAGATGAAATCCAGGTATGAGTTAAATGGAGAACTCTTACTCCCTTTCTATGGGCGGTTTGGTTAACTCTATATGAAATACATAAACATATTTTGGGATGATGGGGAAATTTTCAATCCTTAAACTCTAATTTCATTCTTCTTATTCACTGATCAACTCCATAAAGATGGATATTTGAGGTTCTTCTAGACAAAGTTCATGTTGAGATATCTCTCCTGAATAATAAACTTTAGGTTTTCCATTCAAGACTACTGATATTTCCTTGCATCTACATTTGATCATAGAATTATACATTGAGACATAGTCCATCCCTAGTATAGTGTCGAATTCCTGCATGGGAATGACTACTAGATTTTTGATAAGATTCTACTCTCTTAAGTAAATACTGGAGTTTCTAAACACTGACGATTCATGGATAGTCCCACCATGAGTCTTGAATGATAAAAGTACTTTAATAAAATTGGGGGTTTATTCAAAATTCAATGAAAATGTTGAGGAAATAGAGTAATGAGTAGAAAGAGAATCAAACAAAGTACTTTTTAGCTTTGATTGAACAATAAGAGTCCCTTCCACCACTTCATTTGGAACTTCAACATCAGCTGTAGTGATTTCAAAAGTATGACCTTGTTCCCTTGGCTTTTGTTGAGGCTGATGGTGATTCCCCTCCATTGCCCTCTGATTTGGACAGTGATTAGAAAAGTGCCCAAATTTTCCTCACTTAAAGCATCCGACATCCAGTAGGGAATAAACCATCTTCCCCTCATCATTAATATTTTTATGTTGTGGTTTCACCTCACTATGACAATTCTGCGCAATGTGTCCATCTATACCACACTTGTAGAAAATCCCTCCCCCAAGATGGAAGTTCCCTGAATGATTCATCCCACATTTATAACACATGGGATTTTGTACTTGCTTGAATCATATTGCATGATAGAAGCTCCTCCCTAAGCTTAGTTCCATCGATATTTTCTTTTCTTTGTATTTATGATACCATTTAGTCTCAGTAAACACCATTTCGACTTTCATCGCACTTCACACGATCTCATCATAGATATCATAATCTCGGTTTGCTAGATTTTTCCGCATACAAGGTATCAATCCCCCGAAGAATCTATCAACCTTACCATTTGGATGCATGACAAAGCTAGATGTGTAACGTGAAAGCCTTGTTATGTTCATCAAGTATATTCCCACAGATTCATTCTCCTTATGCTTCAGCTCATGAAACCCTTTTTCTATTCGTGTTCTCATCGATCGAGGGAAATACATATTGATGAAGATCCATATGAACTCTTCCCACTCCATAACATCAACCTCCACTCTTAGCCTCATGTTTTTAATCAGTTCCCACCACTTATCAGCTTCTACCACTAAGAAATAAACAACCAAGGTAAACTTCTCTTGTTAAGAACAGCAGGGACAGAAATGATCTTCTCTATAGAGCTGATCAACTATTCATCAATCAATAGGTATATAGATTAACTATAGGTTAGTGGTCGTCGACACATAAAGGATTCAACATAAAGATTATCCCTTCATGATGAGATTGGTCTCTCAGCTAGATTCATGTTATTTCCAATAACATGGGTTAGTTGGTTCATCATTCGCATGAAACATTCCATTACAGATTCCATCAGAGGGTCGTCAGCACATGGACCATAACGGTCCCCATATTCACAGTTCTTCCTATTGCCCTCCATTTAAAAAAACATAGTGAGAAACATATATCATATACTGAAACATTAACTACAAAGGATTTTATGTCCTAAAACATCATTCATAAACAATTTAAATTCCCTATAAATCATTCATAATGATTCGTAAAAATCTCATGATAAAAAAAACATATCCCCCAAGATTGTCGTAACCAAGAGTGCAGCAAGGCCCATTTTTCATGCACTAGATCCCATTCTTGTCTAGCATAAAGTAGTGTTTTAATGTTTTACCCCTATCTACATATGTGCCAGAGCTACCTCTACCTTCTCGTATCTAGAGAGGGATGTATTGGTTTGATAAACCACTTACTCAGTACTCACCAAAATACAAGAATGTTTTCCTATATATATATAGTTTTCTATATAGATCTTCCAAGATTTATCATAGCCTAATTTCCATAAATAACTAAACTATCCTTTGATACCAACTATGGCGTCCATCCTTTTATTAAATAACCTTCCATAAAATTTTACAAAAAGATGATATTTAAAGTCTAGTATCGCAGAAATCTGGAAACAAATACATGAAAACATTAAAAAATCATCTAATCCTCTTGTAAAGCTTCATCATAATTTCATATTAGGTAAAATTACTATATCTTATAACCTGAAGATACACACCAAATGAAAGTGTGAGCAGAAGGCCCAGCAAGGAAATAAAGGGAATCAATTTACTTGTGATATCAATTAGAACTTGGTGAAAACCATAATAAATGAGAAATGGAAGAAAAGTAATATCATAATAAAAGTAATAAGATTCAAAACCAGAATATGTGGATACAATATATCATTTAGACATTCATGAACATATTGTAGGTTCCGGGCACAGCGGAAGCGCATTGGTGGGATTTTCGAACATTAATTATAGTGTTAAACAATGTTCAATACGAGATCTGTCACTATATAAAATGCTGGATCTTCGGAATGGAACGAAGAACGAAAATGAGAAAAAGAGTCCCGGACACATTGTGATAGGATCATCATATGTTGCTTATAATTAATTTAATTAATTCACAAGAATTACATTGGTGGAATTATTTCTTTGTCGATGTCTTCTGTCACAATCCTATGATCTGTCTTTGTTTCATAGAATCAAAGTATATGATTCCTCTAGCGGTGATCCACACATGCTCCACGTATCTCTGGACGTCGCCGAAGAGATCTCCAGGTGCTAGCGTGGAAGAACCTTCGCTTGCGATGTCCGCCTTCGACCGCTTTGATCCGGTTGAGGATCTTGCTCTCGTACCTTGAGGAAGTACTTGGGGGAAAGGTAATTCTCTCGTGGCATGAGAGTATTTCCAGATCAGTTGAGCACAACCAAAATTGGATTTTCAAAAGTGTTGGGGTCGTGTGGATATTTATAATCAGGTTTGAGGTTAATAGAGTTATGACAATAAAAAAACGCATAACGCGTTTTATTTATTTTTATTAACTCTTATTAAAAACCCCCATGTCGAATAATTAATTCCTTGACATTCACCCACACTGATTATAATAAATATCATTTAATAAAACAATATTATATCCTCAAAATCCCGACCGGAAAACTACACGGAGGGTATATTTAATATATATGGAGTGTACTTTTATTTTCCATTTTTCTCCACCGCATTTGTAAGACCGTGAGTAAGGGCTATTTTTTCTTCAATAAATCAAACTGCATTACTCGATAATAAATATATTATTTAGCCCACAATATATTTTCTCGAATAAATTTTGTCGAAATAAATGCGATCAGGCATCCTTAAATAATTATTAAACCACAGTCAGGAATAATATTTAGTTAACTTGTTAAAATAATATATAACTGAGATATATGGACACCTATAGTGTGTGACCCTCTAGGCCTCTATCTCAGTGGCATTAGGTGGAGCCTGCCTAAAGTCCAAGGTTAGCATCTAGCAACATGCTAAGACACCCATAGAGAAATAAGTTAACACCGCAATTACGAGTCACCTCCTACGAATGCTTCCGTGCAATTTAATCCTTTTTCTCAATATCTCTAATCAAGTGGGTTGCATGCTAGTGCCATAAACCCATGTGCTCGATTATTCTTTCTTTGACTTCCCGAAACTGAACACGCCCATACCTTACCATTGCCATGGATTTATTTAGGCTATATCAATTCCATCAAAGGGCCTGAGATATCTACTTCTGTTATGGAATAGAAGGGACAAATCCTTTCTCTCATTATCTATTAATGCAGTATTACTTGTGACAAACCCAACATATTCTACCTTGCTGTGAATAGTGTGTCATCACATTTTTCATCAATACATCTAAGTGTTCGAGTTGTAATACCCATTAATAATAATCTTAATGTCTAAGAACCAATACACACGTCCGCGGATAGGAACATCCAATGAAATTATGAAATGTGGATTTCCTACTGGCAGGTCTCTTTCTCATAATATCCTCATGGATATTACCAAGGGCACAAACCATGAGAAGGTGCCTCAAAGATTAATGAGTCCTCACCCCTAATTACCTATATTATTTGTGTACCTCAAATTACATCATCCGGTCATAGAAAAAATATTCAAGAACAGTGTTATAGAACATCCGGGTTCTCATCATAGCAGGGATCCACTATGACCCATAAATGAAACAGTTGTCCTTAAGACATTATCACATGAATTGTCACGCAGAAGAACAAACAAGATGTTATAAGGCTTTTATTAATGAAAAAAGTAAAAAGTTGTTTCTTCAAAGCCACCAACTATAACAGACTCACCCTTGGACTAGATCCAACTGCTAACAACCTTTAACCTGCTAGCTTTCACATGATATTCATGCTTCTGCTGAGAAGGTCCCTTAGTCATGGTGTCCACCACCTTCTCTTCTGTGGACACTCGGCTCACTACAACTTTACCCATCTGATAGAAATCCCTCAAGAGGTGATACTTCTTGAGTATGTGCATTGTACGTTGATGTGACCTTGGTTCTATTGCAAGATCCACCGCTGAAGTATTATCACAACAAAATGTAATGAGATATTTATTTCGAGTCACCACATCAAGCTCTTGGGAAATGATCTGAATCCAGACAGCTTCCTTGGGTGCATCAGAAGCCGCTATATACTCAGACTCCACTGTAGAATCGGAGACAACTTTCTTGTTTGAACTCTTCCAGCTCACAGATCCTCCATTGAGACAGAAAACATATCCAGATTGCAACTATAGATCATTCTGATCTGTCTGAAAACCAGCATCAACATACCCTCTGATGACAAGCTCCTCGTCTCCTCCATACACCAGGAACATATCCATAGTTCTTCTCAGATACTTAAGGTTAGTCTTAACAGCAGTCCAATGTTGTTCCCCTAGATCTTCTTGATATCTGCCTTCCATTATCAGTGCATAGGCAACAATAAGCTTGGTATATAACATGGAATACATGATGGATCCTATAGCCGAGGCATATGGGATCTTGCTCATCCTATGTTTCTTTTGTAGTGTCTGAGGAAACATTTTCATAGAAAGATGTAAGCCATGTGACACTGGAACCAATCCTCTATTACGTTGTTCTATATAAATATCTTTAGTATCTAGTCGATGTATATACCCTGACTTAGTCCAATAATCCTCTTGGATCTATCAATAATGATCTTGATCCCTAGAATATAGGTTGCTTCACCTAAATCTTTCATGGAGAAGCCCTTGTTCAACTAGTCCATAACTGACTGTAAGGATAGTACATCATTTCCAAAAAGCAATATGTCATCAACATATACTACTAGGATAATGAAAAAAATCCCATTAAACTACTTATAAACACATGGCTAACATTCATTCTTACTGAAAACCAAATTCCTTTATGGATTCATCAAATCGAATGTTCCATGACCTAGAATCTTGCTTCAATCCATAAATGGATTTTTGCAACTTGAAGACCCATTTAGCTTCACCTTGTGTCACACACCATTATGGTTGTGTCATATAGACATCTTCCTGAAGTTTCCCATTAAGGAATGTTGTTTTGACATCCATCTGCCAAATCTCGTAGTCATGGTAAGATGCTATGGCAAGTATGATTCTTATGGATTTAAACATGGAAACTGGCGAGAAGGTTTCATCATAGTCAATTACTTGACGCTGTCTGAATCCTTTAGCCACCAGCCTTGCTTTATAGGTGCTAACATGACCTTATATGTCCATCTTATTCTTGAATACCCATTTTCATCAAACATGCTTTACATCAACTGGCTCATTGACCAGAACCCAAACATGGTTTTGATAAATGGAATCCATCTCAGAATTCGTAGCTTATAGCCATCTTGCAACTTCTGATCTTTCTACTGTTTCCTTATATGAGATAGGATCATCAATTTCCAACAATAATGATTCACCATCCTCAGTGACTAGGAAAAAAAATCTCTCAGGTTCCCTTACCTCTCTTGATCTCCTACGCAGTACTTGTGTTTCTGGAACCTCCTCTAAGGGGACTTGTGGTACTTGTTCCAGTACTAACTCTTGTGTATCTTGAGTATCAACTTTGTTGAAGTCAATATTTCTCCCACTATCCTTCTTGAGGATGTTCTCCCTCTCAAGAAAGATGTCTTGTCTGGTGACATTCACTTTCTTGTCTTGAGGGTTGTATAGGTAATATACTTTCGTTTCCTTGGGATATCCTATAAAGATACACTTCGTGCCACGGGGTGCTAGTTTTTTTCCTGAGAAGGCCTTAACAAATGCCTCACATCCCCATACACTTGTATGCAACAAAATGGGTTTCTTTTCACTCTATAACTCAGAAGGAATTCCATTTTCTTCCTTATTTGGTACTCAGTTTAATTTGTATGCTGCAGTTTGTAATGCATATCCCCAAAAGGATAATGGACGATCTGTATGACTCATAATCGACCTCACTATGTCCAAAAAGTTGTGGTTCCTCCTTTAACTAACATCATTCCACTTTGGTGTATAAGGAGGAGTGAGCTGAGATAGAATCCCATACTCCCCTAGAAGATCGATGAACTCTTGGTTCAGATATTCTCCACCTCAATCCGATTGAATATTCCTTATCTTTTTACCAAGATGATTCTCTACTTCATTATTGAATTCCTTAAACTTCTCTAAGGCTTATGACTTATACCTCATTTAGTAGAGAAATCTGTATCTACTCAAATCATCAGTAAAGGTAATGAAGTAAGAATATCCACCTCTAGCTTCTACTGGAAATGGTCCACATACATCTGTGTGTACCAATCCTAGAAGCTCTGTGGCCCTTTCACCCTATCCACTAAAAGGTGGCTTGGCCATTTTAACATGTATTCATGTGTGACATCTATCAAGTGGTTTTATCTCAGTAGAGTCTAAAAACCATCTTGACAAAGCTTTTTCAAGTACTTCTCATTTACATGACCAAGGCAGTGATGCCATAACTGGGTGATGTATGAGTCATGTGAGTTTGTTTCATTTTCGATTGCCAACACATGGTTTTCATAATTTAATACATACAAACCATTATTCAAATGTGCCATACCATAACATACATTGTTCTTATAAAAGAGAAAAACCTTATTTCCAAACATGAAAAGACATCCATCCATATCCAAAAAAGATACATAAATTATGTTCTTGCTAACATTAGGCACAAAGTAACAGTTTTGTAAGACCACCATCATGACAGTTGGCAATGAGAGGTGATAGTTTCCAATAGCCAACGCAGCCAGCCTTGCGCCATTGGTAGCTCAAAGATCCCCCTCTCCTCTGGAAATCTTTATAAATCTACTTGGTTCCTGTATTTGAATACATATGTGAGCCCCACAAGTTATATCTAATACCCAATGTGTAGAAATAGAAAGATTTCACTTGATAATAAACGCCCCTTTAGCATCCCAATGCTTCTGGGTGTAGTTCCTCTTCTACTGGACCTGCATTCCACATGAAAAACACATTGCCTCTCGTTCCATTCCTTACCTCTGGATCTTCCCCTTCTTAGAGGGATGATGCTCAGGGGATTCAGACCGTTTATAAGTCTTTTTCCCCTTTACCTTGTCCTTCATTTTCTTGTTCACCATAAAGACCGCGGGTTTGTCACGCCCCATGTACTTATCAACCTGGTGAATCAAGGTCAGATGATCTGATAGACTCTTCTCATTGCTGCTCATATTATAGTTGACAATGAATCTAGCGATGGTCTTGGGCAGTGATGATAGGATGATATCTGTATGCAACTCATCCGGGAATTTAATCCCTAAGATGTCCAGGCGTTCAATATAGCCAATAAGCTTCACTACATGAGGCCCAGCTGGCACAGAATCTCCAAGCTTAGTTGTAAACAATGCATTGGAGATCTCATACCTCTCATATCTCTCCTTCTCTTGGTAATGATCCTAAAGGTAAGAAATCATGCTATACGCGTCCATGTTTTCATGTTGCGTCAAGAGCTCATTGGACATGGACAATAGAATGAAACACTGGACATTTGTGGCATCATCCATGTGTTTCATATAGAGATATAATTCCTCATAATTGGCCTCTTTCTTAGGTGCAACTGGAATAGGCTCTTCCAGCACATACATATTTCTTTCGTGGTGAAGGATGATGCGTAAACGCCTCTGCCACTCTTGGAAATTGGTGCCAGTGAGAAGGTTTTCCTTCTAGAGTATGGTTCTCAATGATATGATTGAAGTCATTTTCTTGAAATTTCTACAAATTAATATGAGCAACGATTTAGTAATTAATTAAAAAGCTGAGACAAATAAATAAATTAATACTTATTAGTCTCCCACTATTTTATCAAAATCCAATATCCCTCACCATTGATTTAGGAATATTCTATTGCCTAAATATTCTAGTGGAAAGGATCCATATTTCTATTCGCATTAACCTAAATATGGTGGGTCAAGAAACTTGAAGGGTTTTTGGTAGGCATTCCAAATTCCAAATGTATTAACTCCTAGCTCCTTGATTCACTGAGTGGACTCGCCAATCCTGAAATCCTTTTATTTTGGATTTCCTCAACCTTTTCCACATGGTCACACCAAGTCCTAATATGGCAGTTAACCCTTCATTGAACCAAGTCATGTCAACCCAAAACCTTGAATTAGAATTCCCTAATAATTAAAAGCACACCAACTAGGGTTGGTCAAGTACATTGATCTATGGTTCGATTCTAACCAAGATTATGGAAGGCTATACTGACTTAATATTTCTTTTGAGGGATTTTATACTTATACGTAAATTTCCATTTTATTATCTTTGATTACATGCTTGTTAATATTAAGTGGGATATACATAAGTGATTAACCATGATTAAGATAATATTTACATATAAGCCATTTTTTATTTTACTTCCATCATGCATGCTCGTTTATTTCATTAGTTTTGTGATCGTGAATACACACCCAAAATAAATAAACCATGCAACTGACAGAAATAAAATAAATGGTGTGATCATGAGAATTTATATTGGTTATTTTATCTATCGGTAGATAAACTAACCCATCACCTAGGGAGAAACACCTTGAACCTTTCAGGTTCGTGTTTATAGCTTTCCACATGTCCACCTTTGTATCTCCTTGGATTGTTTTCACCTTAGCTCCTAACTTGCGCCGCCTCCTCTAGTTTGGTATCTTCATCAATTACATATGCATTTATCTCAAATGCAGGTGAGGGGTAAAGGGGGTTTTTACATAGAAGAATCATTGGGCATGCATGCCCTATATATTAATGAAGAGATGGCTTGTAAGTCAAAAAATTTAATTTAAATAAATAAATTAAAAGAAACCATTCACATACAAAGGTCTCGGTCTAGCTCATGATCATGCATACATGCAACGATATTTACTCATAAATAAAACTAGCATTCAATTCTTTAATTGTTCTTGATTAAGATAAATCATGCTCTAATCGATTAATTATCTTTAATTCATAAATAATTTTATCATAAACGCTTTTCTGAACATCCCTGAGATTCTCATCATAATATTAAACAAATAAATTCATTTAAAATTTTCATAGTACGTAACATGTAACATGGAGGAAACCTGGTGAATTTCCATTAATTATGCAGATGTGAAATTAAACACATATATATAAAACACCTATCACATGTTGTGCCTCAGCTTTATGTCTGCACTATGGTACATGTATCAATGGTTTGTATAATATAAATAATAATTTTTAATAAATCTGCATAACATGGATGAGTACACGGCGTGTAGTTCCGACTACATGGTGTGTACCTTAATTCACCATCCATCCGAAGTACACGCCCGGGGACATGGCGTGTAAATGTACTTCAGAAATTTTCAGAGTACACGACATGTTCTTTTGGACACACGCCATGTAGTTTCCGCGTTACACGGTTTCCAGCTGGCCAAGCCATGTACAGGGTACATGGCCCAACCCTATCCCGAAGGGACCACACACCTTGTTCATTGGACCACACGACATGTAATCTGGAAACCATGTGACACCTATTTCTTGTCAACACATGGTGTCTTAAATTCTTAGAAAGAATCCAATGCACAACCTGATTTGGCGGATCAATCAATGCATTGAACCAAGACTACACGACCTGTACTTCCAAATACACGTCGTGTATTCTGGTGTTGTACGGTAAGAAACACCTGGCTCCTCCGGATGAATTCCTATATTTTATTTTAATAAAAATTAAAATAAAAAATTTGTTTCTGTGAGGTGAACGAGAAACGAGGGAGGTTGAACAGATAGCGACATTCAGATTTCCATAATGATTAAACATGAATTGAAATTACTAAATTATTAAATGCATAAATCACCAATGAAAAAAATAATAATTATAATCAACGATATGACCACTCTGATACCACTTTAAGGTTCTGGGTGCAGTAGAAGTGTATTGGTGGGATTTCCCAACTTTAATTTTAGCGTTAAACAACGTTCAATCCGTGATCTGTCACGATATAAAACACAGGATCATTAGATTAGAACGAATAACGAAAAAGAAAAGAATAATCCCAAAACCCTTGAGATAGAATCATCATATGTTGGTTATAATTAATTTAATTAATTCACAATAATTACCTCGGAGGAATTATTTCTTAGTCGATGTCTCCAGTCACGATCATATGATCTATCGTTGCGTCTTAGAATCCTAGTATAGGATTCCTCTAGTGGTGATCCACACGTGCTCCACATATCTCCAGATGTCGCTGAAGGGATCTCTAGGTGCTAGTGTGGATGAACCTTCGCTTGCAATGTCCTCCTTTGACCGCCTTAATCTGGTGGAGGATCTTTCTCTCGTAACATGAGGGCATTCCTGGTGGAATGGGAATTTTGTCTTGCCTTGAGAGTATTTCCAAATCCTTTGTGCACAACCAAAATTGGCTCTTCAAAAGTGTTGGGGTTTTAAGGATATTTATAATCTGGTTTGAGGTAAATAGATTTATGAAAATAAATAAACCTGTTGCACATTTTATTTATTTCATTAACTCTTATTGAAAACCCCCATGTAGAATCATTAATTCCTTGACATGCGCCCACACTGATTATAATAAATATCATTTAATAAAACAATATTATGTCCTCAAAATCCTGATTGAAAAAACTACATGGTGTGTAATAATTAATACATGGGGTGTACTTGTTTTCCATAAAACTACACGGTGTGTATATTTAATATACACGGCATGTACTTTTATTTTCCATTTTCTCCACCACATTTATTAGACCTTGAGTAATGGCTATTTATTTCTTAAATACATGTAACTGCATTACTCGATAATAAATATATTATTTCTCCCACAATATATTATCTCGAATAACTAGTGTCAAAATAAATGTGATCAGGCATCCTTATATAATTATTAAACCACAGTCGTGAATAATATTTATTTAACTTGTTAAATAATTATTTAACTGAGATACATGGACACACCTAGTGTGTAACCCTCTAGGCCTTTTTCTCAGTGGCATTAGGCGAAGTTGGACTAAAGTCCAAGAATAACGTCTAGAAACATGCCAAGGTACCCATAGAGAATGAAGTGAATGCCGCAATGACGTGTCACCTTCTATGAACGCTTAGCGTGTAATATAATCCATTTGTCTCAATATCTATAATCAAGAGGGTTGCATGCTAGTGCCATCAAAACATGTGCTCGATTATTATTTCTTTGACTTCCCAGAATTGAACTCGCCCATACCTTACCATGGCCATGGATTTATTTTGGATATATAAATTACTTCAAAGGGCATGAGATATCTAAATCTGTTATGGAACATAAGGGACAAATCCATTCTCACATTATCTATTAATGCAGTATTACTCATGAAAAAACCAACGTATCCAACCTCACTGTGAATAGTGTATCATCACAGTTTTCATCAATATATCTAAGTGTGCGATTTGTAATACCCATTAATAATAATCTTAATGTATAATCACCAATACACACGTCCACAGATAGGAACATCCAATGACACTATGAAATGTGAATTTTCTACTGGCGGGTCTCATTCTCATAATATCTTCCTGGATATTACCAAGGGAGGACACCAAGAGATGGTGCCTCAAAGATTTAGGAGTCCTCACCTCTAATGACCTGTATTCTTTGTGTCATCAAATAACATCATCCATCCATAGAACATATATTCAATAACAGTGTTATGGAACTTCTGGGTTCTCATCATAGTAGGGATCCGCTATGACCCTTTAATGCAGCAGCTGTCCTTAGGACATTATCACATGCATTGTCACACAGATGAACAAAAAAATGTGATAAGGATTTTATTAATGAATAAAGTACAAAGTATTTGGTTCTAGGCCACCGAATCTAACACATATCACCATGGTTCATCCCCATGGTGTCATAAAAATTTACCAATGTTATTCACCAAGGTATCGTGAAACTTGTCATCTCGAGAGATTAATTCATTACAGAATTAATTGGCATGCTATCAAGCAGAACCCTTAATATGACTCTATTTTCTTGTGATCCAAATATATCATTATAAAAAATTACATAAATAACCCATAGAGAATAAACAAAATGGGTTTGGTTTCAAAATTGTGATATTTTAAAAGTGCTTAAAAAAAGATCAATATGTCATTCATAACCCATGGAAAGTTAGTGAGGGGTATATGTATGTCAATTACAGAATAAAATATATCATTTTTTTATAATTATGGTAACTCATATATAATAAATAGTTTTGGGTATTAACATAATTAAATCCAGATAATTCCTAGAGAGAAAGAGAGAGAAATTTTGAGGTGAAATTTTAGTAGCATAACTGTTATATATCATGGTTTAATAAAACATTGAAAATAGAGGGTACAAGGGTAATCCACTCATAAATAATTCAAAATATAGTATGTTTATGGAATAAAATCATGTAATGGATAATTTAAGTACATACCACATGAAATGGAAACATTAAAGAAAAGAGATGATGCGATTTCTTTCACGAAACATTCAGCTTCCTAACGACTTCACATAAAAATTCTGAAAATAAATATATTGTAGAAGAAAGGGACTCTAAAAATTTGGACATGAAATAGATATTATTAAATATATATAATAACATGACCCAACACAATAAAATGGAAACTATAAGACATAACATAAAGGGATTCATGACTTAAAAGAGGTGGGTGAAAGGTACCCTTACATTGCAGACTAATATCGGATGCTTTAAGGACTGAACCTTGGAAGGATTGAGGGAACCTTGGGAGGACTACATGGGAGGTAAAGAGACCATAGAATCATTGAGGATTATTTTGTAATGAAATTAATGAGTTATTGTCTTTGTATTTATAGGAACATTGAGAGAATATTTAATTAATTTCCCAAGGGACACCTCAATGGTGGTATTTGCAAAACCATTGGCTTTACAGTGGTATTTTCCCATGATATTAGCTACATGGGACACCTCATAACATATATTTATTTTCAATAGTCTAAAAAGTTTATTAAATCAGGATTACATCATCAATGATTTCATTAAACACCTGCAACTCAAAATTGTATTTTTACTATTCACCAAAAATTAGACTGTTTCAGAAGAATCCCAAAAATTCATCCAAACCTAATATCGATGTTATAAATTAAAAAATGAACTCCATTTTATTAAAATAATTTTCTAAATATTTTTAATTAAATTTTTAAATAAAAACATTATCTATTCAAAGAAACAACTCTAAAACTATAACTAATATGGTAACACCATGAAAATATAGTCAAGGTCCCATAAAATTATTGTATAACCATTAGAAAATAAGGTAAAAATTTATGATTACTTTTTATGAAAATACATTTTTATTTTATGTTATTAAATTATTTACAAAATTTTAAATAAAATATTTATGGCGAACAAAAATCTCAAAAATTATACGATGATCTTTTTTTACTTTTATGATGTCTACGTTGTATTTATAAATTCATGGGTAATGATTCTAGTTTTTATGCCTATTTTCTATTCATTAGTTTTCATAATGGTATGTTACTATTCATACATTACTATTAACTAAAAATCATGTTGATCTTATTAGACTGTAAATTTCTTATTGATGACAACTGTAGAAGACTAATTTTTAAAAATCATTTTACATTATTAATTATTCATATTTTACATAAATATTTTAAAATAACCCTTTTTTGAAAATTTATTAGTAATATGAAACTATAAATTTATCCTACATTTATCCGGATATTTGAAAATCACAAATTTTACCATTACAAGACAAAACGATTTTATTTATACCAAGGGATTACAAAAAGTATCTAAGGCCTCGTTACATAGCCCCTTATAAACCCTGCATAGGACCTAAGTGTAAGGTGTGATATGGTGAAAGAATCTTGGAGAGGCTCGTACAACATTGCCCGAGTGGTGATTTATATCAGATTTAACTTCTCCATTAGGTGATTCAGTTCATGTTTCACATGTTGTAGTTCGGCTTGGGCTTGGTCCAGAGCAAAGCACGAAGATTTAACCTCCTTCCCAAGCTCCGACAGATGACATTCATATGGCCCAAGTCTACTTGATGAGGCCATCAACTCTTCATCTTGTATTAATTAACAAAGATCACATTTATTTATAAACAATAAAATGTAAAGTTAAGAGTTTAGTTTCCAACGGTTATATAAAAGTCAAAACATAAAAGTTTAATTTTAATTATTCACACTTCAATAAGTTAAGGATATAGTTTTGTTGAGTATTAAATAACACAAAAAATTTAGGAAACAAATATCATTCAAATGTTCGATTCGTTACAGGATTCAAATTTTTATGTTGTAGATTCCAAATAGACTCCTATCTTAAAATTAATGGTTGATTGGAATTTGACTTACATTTTCAACTTATCAAACATTTTTTTGTAATTTTTTATTTTTTTTATCATCAAATAATTTTAAATGAATATAACTTAGTAATAATAAGATAATTATTAATTAATAGTATTTTTTTATTAATTAATAATACATTTTTGGTAATTATCTTATATATTAATTGTAAATTCCAATTTACCATTTCTAAAAAATATTTTAAAAATATAAATTATATTTATATCAACATTAATATATTATTATTATACTATATTATTTTTAATGAAATATAATTTTTTTTAGAAGTGTACCCTTATCATTATTTCTAAAAAAGTGTTGATAATGGGGTCTTTATCAGTGGTTTTTAAAAAGTGATGATAACCCCCCCCCCTATTATCACTTATTAAAAAGTTGTAAATATATTCCCCATATAAAAGTGATTCTTTAGCCGTGAAAAATATGTAATTTAGTAGTTCTTTTAGTTACCACTTTTAGATTCCTAGTTCTAGATAAACCTAAATTTTTAGTAGTGGTATAAATCTATTCTCTAATAGCATTTTGTAACAACCCAATCAAATCCACATGGTCTGATCCAGAGGGTTAGATGACTTAATGTTTATAGGGTGGAATGTAAGAGTTCATGTGATCCTTTAGCTCAAACCCAGTGGTTTGAGATTGGGTGTAACACCAAAGCTAAAGTAGAGGAATGTACAAGAATAACATGGAATAGGATTTAGATAAAATCAAATACATGTAGTATAAATCAAATATATCGATGGACCAAAGGAAGTTTGAGGCCTAATATGCATCTTCTATACTCTTAGATATATTTTTAATAACATTAATACATCAAATTAGTTTATTATACCTAACATATTCAAATGGTTATGGTTTCCAATAGAGATACATTAATTAAAATAAGAGTTATATACTCTTATAAGATTTTGATAATGAATGTTTTGGATAAGCCATGATTGTGAGTTTTTTGTGGGAAATGCTTATTTATTATAGAATATAGTTTTTCTACAAATGAAACCATAAAATTTCAATATTATATTGTGTTGGTTATATTTAATATGGTTATGTGTTTAATTTTATCATAGAAGGGTGATATATTAAAATCTAAAATGCAATCAGACAATTTTCATTGGTGAAGGAAATCAAAAGAATCGGTTGTGACACATTCCGTATTTTATTGAGAGATTGAATAAATATTTAGGATATCATAAATCATTATACAATAAATATTGATAAATAAGGATCTATCCACTCATATAAATCCCTCTTGTATCATCAATTAGGATATAATAATTTTTTACATTATGAAATATAACTTTATTCCTTTTAAAACATTATTTCTAAATCAAATAATAATTGATTCAACTAAATAACACTTTGTGGTTATACGAGGATGAATAACATGTATCAAAGGTAACACAAACATGTTGAAACCACTAAACACCAATGACCATACATGTATTTTAAATAAATATTTACAGATTATAAATAAATAACATACCTATTATCTACTAAATATGAGCTCCTTTTAGTCTTTTAATATATTCAAAAATTATTACTAATAATAAAACAAAAATATTTATCATACAAGGCTATCAAAGGTTGGCATTAATATCCATACACATGTGAAAAATATTCTTCAATATAATGTATGGTAGAGCCTCTGGATAAAAAATTAATGGAAAGATGATTTTCATAATATGTGTGATATATTTTTATCAACATTTCTCAAATACATCATTATTGTCTAATGTCATTATATAAACCATGAATATTATCTCCAAATTATTCAAATGTTTTATAAAAAAATTAGTACCGACTATACATCAAAAATGTAATGTAACGTTACATCCATTATTCTTTGAATAATTAAAATGATTCAAATAGAAATCCTATGAAACCACTCGAAATTTATTTAAGAGAAAAAGATAAATATTTTCATAACATACTTCTAATGATATCTATATATCATATGATTTGGTATGTAGAAACATATGAAATATGATACCAATATATCATTCTTTTTTGTATTTAATTATATATATATTTACCATACCAGATGATATAAATGAATGGTAATTTAGAACTCATTTATATTGGGTATATATCTATCAATTTATTCTCCATACCTAGTAGAAATTCTATTATAATGATTTAAATAATCTGATAGGTGAATTTTTTCGGATTTGGTGATTTAAGTTTTTGCATTGATATATTATGATTGAAATTGGAAATCATGATTCTAGATATGTTGAGTTTTGAATATTTAAATCAAGTTATGTGACTATAAATATTCAAATATTTAAATAAAATTAAGCATAGGTTCATCTTGAAATTTTTTATTTGATATATAATTCATAATAACCTATTTTGTTTTCAAATATATTATTTTTTTAGGGTGTTATATGATAGAAATGGATCATTGTTCATTGTGGTTATAAAATTGATATATAATTGAAGTAAGATAATACAAAATAGAATATTTGGAATATTAAAATAATTGTAAATAAATATTGAAATAAAAAAATGAACAATAATTTAATAGGGATATAAAATCATGATTCAATATATATAGACATGTTGTAAAGTGGAGTTAGAATTGTATAAATATTTATGTATGATATTTCATATTCATTGTTACATAAATATGTAAATTATATTTTTATCTCAATATTGTAAATAGTTCATTAAATATGGCCACACATTTTTCTGCCACTCATAGATCCCTTTATTCTTCTCCCTCCTCCTACTGTTCCCCTCTATTCTGATGGAAAGTGGTGGATCATTCTTATCTCGACCACAGTTTCTCTTCCCTATTAGCATTAATTTTCCCCTTCATACATGTCTTTTCAAATAGTTTAGGTATCATATTCTTCTCATCCCACCTAATTATGACTATCCCTTTCCATCATACCCCACTCTAAGTCTGCATGATGGTGCTTTTTGTTACATAAGTTAACATCAGTGGTGGTGTTCATAGAGTTTCATCTATACATCCTTTAATGGTATACCCATACTACTTGATCCCATTAATTCAAATCATGATGAGGGTTTAAGGGTATCTAGGGATGGTGATATAGGGATTATACTATAAAAAATCATATTCTTCATTTTTATTCGATATAATTTTTGTTATTTCAGTTGTTCTCAAATGTCTATTTATTTCAATAGGGAGTTGGTTTCATGTTGTGTTCCTACATTTTGGTGGTGGTGAGGTGTTCTAGTTAATTATTTATTATTGATTTTTTATATGATTTGGGCTTAATTTGGGTTTTTATCGACATTGAAGGGATTTTAGTTGTCGTTTTTATTTAATTTTTATTGGAGTTGGTTGACAATTATGATGATTGATTTTAAATGAAGATTCGAGCCATTGGGATCATGGGATATCTTTATGATGGGATACATTGAGGATGGTGGGTTCTCTGAAATGCCTTAGGTTATCCAGATTTTCATAGGAACTTTACAATATAGTTCCTTCCAGTAGTGTCCCTATATATATATATCCAACCTAGCCTTGTGCGATAGACCTAATGTGAATGAAACCATATTTATAAAACATGTTAGTAAAACATGGTGGTTTTTGATTGTGCATATGGTATTGGGTAGTCATAGGGTTCTCTTATTCATTTAGTATTTTTGTTTGTTATGAACTGTCTTTTTATTTTCAATTGTTTTACCGGTTTCTGGTGCATCATGAAATGATGAGTTTGGTCTTCTTTTAATGGTTCAATTTGTAGTTGTGAGAGTGAGTGAGTGATGAATGGTATTAAATGGTTATATTATCATTTGTGATGTATGTGATGAGTTCATTGTGTTTTCTAATTATGGTAAATTTATTAATGTGGTTCATTATGTGATTCATTGGAAAGTTCTTATATTTTTTTATTCTATTTTGAGTTTTTTGGTTTCACTAGATGTGTTATCATTTTTCAGGTTCCCACTAAACCAAAAGTGGATTATTCAGAAAATAAAATTCACTTGGACAGACATAAATTACATAATAATGGAATCTTGATGAAATTTCTTTTTTTGGAAAATAATACATATTAAAAAGAATAATAGTAGTTTATATTATTTTATCAATTGAAATTTATATTTTGGGATTTTCTTTGCATAATTTTAAAGATGTAACTAGAATGATCGTTTTGAAATATTTTTGAGAAGGGACCAATGATGTGAGGATATTATACAGTTATGTTTCAGATTTGTCATTATGGATTATTTTTAGATAGGTGAAAAAAATAATTTTTTTATGTAGGTAAGTCAAGATTCATAGTTTCATTTTTATGAGAATGAAATTTGGTACCCTATCTTATAATGTGCCTGTTGTTATTGGTATGATATTGTGGGAATTGAGTGTATTATTTTATTAGTAAGTAAAATATAGTATTTTTTTACTGTAAAACATCCCTATAATATTTATATTAACGATGTGGTAATATTTTTATAGTGAATGTATATACTTGTTGTGGTTTTAGTATTATATATATATGAATTGTTTTGGTTAAATCTATATAAATAGTGATAGGGTAGAGTTAATGTTTTTTTATTTGTCTTTACAATGATCTACAATTGTCGTTATTATAGCCTTATAATTGATTATGTGTTTTTATAGTTGGGAGATAGGATATTTCATTGGGATAATTCCTTGAAAATTCAGATTATTAAACTTTTGATATTTATAAGAGATTATTTTTTAAAATTTTCTGGTCTATAATTGGGAATCATAGTTAACTTGAGTAACAATTTTGTATTAAATTTATCATTCACATATTAGTTACTATACTCTCTTCACATAATAATATTAGTATTTGTGGAAGGAATTTAAACATTATATTTATATGATCACCATACTTAATATAAAATATATTGTATATGTAAAATATTGTGTTAGATGTAGTTTTAATTGAATCATTCTAGAGAACTTGGGGATACGTTTATATAAAGGGCCCATACATTATATATTTATTTATAATATGATCTTATATAGATTATTGATTTTTTTTTTCTATTGATGTTTATTTTTTAATGTGTTTTTAGGTGTTTTATAACATTTATTTTATTTGGTTTTTATATAAATATTATTTATTACATTTGTTTGTGGACGTATCCTTTGAACATGTTATGGTAAATTCATTTTTTATTAATTATAGTGAGTTTAAATTATACCTTATGTCTTAATCAGCCAATAATTATGA
Source organism: Viscum album (assembly GCA_963277665.1). Lineage (NCBI taxonomy): Eukaryota > Viridiplantae > Streptophyta > Magnoliopsida > Santalales > Viscaceae > Viscum > Viscum album. Next base: position 1,564,495,092 of record OY728156.1, read on the forward strand.
GTTTAAAAAGAAGTGTTTCAATTTTATACAATTCCATGGTCATTTTCTATTAGAGTTTTAGATTTCTATGGAAAATAATTACATATTGTGTCTTTACAATACGAATTTGAAACATTAACTTAATTTTAATTTATCAAAATAATTTTAATCATTAATTTATACTCATGTTTAATTCAATTCCTATTTTATTATTTTTTTCATGTTCTTATAGTTGAGTGATATATCATATTATAGTTTATAAATATACTTAATACCTATGGAGATCATTTGAAAATGTGATTTCAGAAGAAAAAATACTTAGTAAGGGATATAATAATAATGGAATCATGTTATTCAATTTAGAAATCCCTGAAAACACATAAAAATTATACAATTTTTTATAATAAATTTTGAACATAAATAATTATTTAATTATAAAAGGCATAAACTACTTTTTCTAAAAAGGTTGTAAAGCATCTCAAAAATAAGTAATATTGAGAATGTCATAATCTAGAGGGTTTCATTTATAACTCAAGAACTCATATAAATATTTACTTGAATAGCATATTTTACACCATTTAAAGGGGAATAAAATCTTATTCCAACATAAACTCATCATCATAACATATAAAATTAAAATGATTCCATGAAGAAATAATATTCAAACATAGAAAAATCATTTAGGTACATTGGTATGTCATCATAATATAACTCTTATTATCACTATTATAATCACTCATTCAAATAGAATAATCCACATGGTTAATTTAACTAATATTTTTGTGAGAATAATATCATTTCCTAACACATTAGAGAGATTTTTAAGGATCAATCTTCTTCATGTATATTTTTGAGGAAAAATATATATATATATAACACTTAGAATCTTTCATTTATATCATAAAAATCATATAATATCATTTTAAACACATCTGAAGAATAAATTTTAGGATTCAAATAGAAATTACGGTAAATATCTTTTTTATATAGAAAAATATTAAAATGATCAATTTTTATAATATCGTTTCCCCAAACAACTAATTGGTTCTTAAATCAGTGGTCACCACATCATCTCACGTGTGCCTATCCACACTCTGTAGGATTCCAACTAGTAGTGAGGGTTAATGAGGCTATTATGTGGAGATTATAACCACTAATCAAAGTATAAATCATTGTAGAAAATAATAGTAAAATTTTACAGATGTGAAAAAGACACCATAAATAAAAAGTGACATTAAAAATTAAATATACAAAAAAATGCTATAATAGATGTTAAATTATTTACATGAATAAATAAACCCCCATGGGAAGGTCATATGTAAAATTTATCAAAAAAATGTAATTAAAAAAATTAAAATTGCAAGGCATCATGAAATATTTTGGAGTCTGAACCGATACCATCTCCCATGATCCAAACCTATATCCAAATGAGACTTACTACTACAAAAGAGGCATTTCACTGTTCTATAATAGGCCTTCATCAACACTAAAAATTATAAAATACTAAAATGTGGTAAAAATACCTAGTCTTTAATGTGTTCTAAAAAAGTGATGATAAATGGGATTATTATTAGTGCAACAAAAAATAACTAATAAATCACAAATTTAAAATTAATTTTATACGTGATGATAAACGAAACCATTTATCAGTGGTTCTATAGGAACAGATAATGACATCATTTATCAATGAAATTAAATGCACTGATAAAGGGGAATATTGCATTGTGTTGTTACACATGCTATAGAATAATAAACTTGGAGTAATACAGTGTATTGTAAAAGAAAAATGAATCATCGTAAACTTCATAAGAAAATATAAAAATCCAATTCAAATACCTAGTTTAAATGAAATAAAATTTACAAAAAATTACTCTTATATAATAGGAGAACACAATAGTAAAAATGAATACACAACACATCCTCATGAAAAATAACAAACTTATATAAAAAACAATATTCTGTTACTACTAATATTTAAAAAATAAAATAAATATAATGTGTTAATTTGACGATAAACATTTAGTCACACTAAGAACATTGTGTATCAGATTTATTTTCAATTGATTCATTCACAACTAACCATTTATTTTTCATCTTGAAAAATTAAATCTATAAAAATTAACAAAATATTTATAATTTAAAAATAATAATGAAATTAGTTATGCATTATATGATAGAATGATAAGAAAACAATCTAGTCTCATTTTCTTCATTTTGGCGATGTGATGCACATTATAATCTAAGAAGAATCTTACATATAGAAAAGATGAACAGTGATCCATAATGATCACACCATGTGTTAGATTGTGGTGTTCCTAATTACTACATATCCAAAATGAATTATGTATTCTTATCCTAAAGTATCAAAATTAATCTGAATGAATTTCCATGGTTTTGAATACACCACTTTTTTAAAAAAAAATTAATTTTAAACTAGAAACATACACACTGATTCATAATATTCCCCAAATGTGTGGTCTTGATTTGTGACTAATTCCTATATTTAAAAATTTATTTATGATTCGTTGTTTGAAATTGTCATTACCAACCTTGGGTGTTTTCATAGTTTTATGTGAGTGGAACATTTTCATCTAATATGCCAATTTTTTATTGGTAATAGAAATATTTAGTATACAGGGAAAATGTTGTATAAGTTTGAATTTCATATGAGTCCTACACATATTAAATGAGATATGTATCATTTTCCGAATGTATCAAAATAATTTGAATGTTTTAGGTTTGTTTTGAGTATTCTTTTTATCCTTTTATGTAATTTTTTTATATTATAAATAAAAAAGAAGCATGTGGAGTCATAATGATCACACCGTGATTCTTATTGAGGTCCACTAATGTCACACCCCAACCAAAACATCATTTAATTTAATTATTTTGGGCCTTTCTTTTGGGTTGAAGTTTGAATTGGTTCTATTTTAAAAGGGATTTGTGATCTTATACGGGTGTGCGTCCGTACGTGCAACCATGTGTAGAACCCAATCATAATTAAGGGATTTTTTATTATAAAATGTTTTATTATTTTGGCATGCGACCTTGTATACGTCCATGAATGCTGCCCAACCTCAATAATAATAATGATATTTTTCTTTCTTTATTTCGCAGTTGTTTTTTTCTTGATTTATCTGTTAATATTAAATTAATGTTACATTTACATAATAAATGACATACTATTTAGATTACCATTATTTTGGGTATTTATGTGTAAGTTAGTTTAAGTTGTTTTTTAAGTTTCATTTCTTTTTTTATTTATTATTATGTTTTCTCCATTTATTTTTCTCTTTATTTTTTTCATTCCTTTCTTTCTTTTCCTCCCTCTCTCTTGCTCTCCCCTCTACATCGCGCAGATCTCCCCCCCCCCCCACCTTGTATTTTACGCAGCACCCTCCTAACCCTACCTGAGCCGGAAGCCGCCCCCTCCCCATGTTCATCCTCCGTCGCGGCCTCCTCCCAGCACACCTCGCACTCACCCCTCTTCCTCCTCCGACCACTATCCCTATCGACACCGCCACCCCTTTCTGGCCGACAACCAGCGACTCACGCCACCTCCTCCCTCTATCAGACAGCCTGTGTGCATGCCCTCCCTTTTCGGTCTGCAACCTCAACACGCCTCCATTTGACAGTCAGACTATCTCGCCGGCATCCCCTCCTCCTACCAGCACATTTTCCGGTGCCCTGCTTCCCTGCACCGTCATGGCATCCATCCATGTAAACCCTCGTCCTTAAATTTATGGTTTTGATTCATATTCATTGGGTATTTGGATTTTTGTTTGTTTATTATGGTGAATATGTTCTGATTGTTAGATTTTAGGGTTTATTTTGATCACTGTATAGTGCAATTGTGCAGCGATTAGGGTTCTGCACAAATTATTGGGAATTTCTACACCAATGGTAGTGTTTTATATGCATAAAAATTTCTGGTGTTTTAATTTTATTTTTTTATTGATTTAGTATGTTATTTGATTACTCAACTTGGTGAGAATATAGTTTTTCTATATGTTTAATATGATTTGGATGGGTTTTGTAACGTGTTTATGGGATATGAATGTTTTGACTTTATAAAAACTTTTGTGGGGCCATTTTATATTCTTTATAATCATTTTATTTGTTTTATTATGTTATGTAAGGGCATGGAATTATGTTTTGACATGTATGTGGAGTGCATTTGGCCTCAAAAGTGTTTTTTGGGTGGTCTTTTGTGTTCAAAGTCTTGGTATATTGTTAGGAGTTTCTTCAAAATATTTTTAAGTTGTTTATTAAATATTTTAAAGTGTGTGCATCATGTGTAGGAAAATTTTTTACTGTGTGTTTAGTTTTAAAGAGGGTAGTTGGAGTATGTTTTTTAGTGAAGCTTTGTTATAAATCATGGAAAAATTTTATTAATTATGTAAATTATTTATTAAGGTGGGAGTGATGTGAATTGTCATTGTGACATTTTTTCTATGAAAGGTGTATTATTCATGTGTTTCTCTTAATTCATATTAATTTATGGGATTTTAAATTGTTTTAGTTGTGTTTGAATCCTTGGGTAGTATTTTTTTTTCCTTGCATCAATGTAGGGTGTTTTGCTTATTGCAGTGTGGGTTTTGGTGGTAAGTGATGAAGACCTATAGGTATATACATGGGTAAGCTTATAAATATGTATTCCCTCCTTGTACATATTACCTCATGGTGTGGGGAATATATACTAGGGATAAAGTTTATATATATATATGAAAATGTATATCTATATTGGTGAAGCAGTTTCTGATTTTCATCTTCAAGAGTAGCTACTTTTAGTTAGAAAGCATCATGAGATGAGTGGATGGCTTGGTTCCATCTTGAGATAGGTCCCCCACTACACTCTCCTCTAATTTCATTATTTATTAATTACTTGATATTTTATTAATTTTAATTAATGATAAATAATATAAGTTAATTAATTTAATAATAATAATTTTGTGTAAAAAGAGTCATTTATTTCATACACAACACAAGAAATATTTTCTTGACGAGCGGACAACCAGTAGTGAAAGAATGCCCATTTTCCATTAAACATAATTCAAAAAAATTTAAATGTAGTTCAGGTGTTTTTATGAATGATTTATTTTGAAGCGTGAACAACTGTTTTGGTTCACTTGAGATATTAAGATTTTCCATAAAATTTTTGAAGGCCTGTTTGGAACTTTAATAAAATAAACTATTTTGGAAAACATTATTGGGGGTGACTCAGATATGATATTTGGTGTACGTTAACTGCACGATTTGTGTGTGATGTTTGTACTTCTTGAATGACTTTGTTAACTCACCCATTTTCTATTTATTATATGTGTTGACATGGGAGATTTTCATTGTAAGTGAATCTTATGTGAATGATTGATGCACTAGTTTAGATTACGCACTGGCTAGTGGCCCCTAGTACGGATGGCACTCTGCTAGGGGATTGATCCCCTCAATTATTCCATGTAGGGAAACACTGGTCTTTTGAGAGTTATGACGTCATCAAGAGTAGGCATGCCTTCAGGATGAGTCACATATATAGTTCGTTCTGGGTTTTTCACAAGCTCCAAGTTTCGACCCATGTTTCCATTAGTATTATTCATATGTGGCAGACGATTCAGAGGTCTAGTTTTGTTGCTAGACCATGTGTGCCACTTTTTCCATTTCCCTTAGTGTGTGTTGTGTGTTGTGTGTGGTTTTCCTATTTACTTACAGAACTATATGGATTTCTAAATTGTTCGAAAAGAAGATGTTTTAAAATGTAATGCACCTATTCCTATCAAACAATAAACTTGTTTTTATATTAAAAAGGGGCAATGGGCTATTATTTGTTTTGGAAATGAAAGTGTTTGTGAAAATCCATATTTTATATACTTTAGTTCAAACCTAAAATTAGTGATTCCTTATTTAAATGTAGTGATTTGCGAATAGTTTTTTGGGGAACACCTACTAAGTTTTAATACTCATTCCTATAGTGTTTTCTTGATTTAGTTATTGTTTCAGGTTCGACATGTGCTTTTTCACCTTGGGAGGTGTTCTATTGTGTGTTGGAGAGTGACCTAGGAGGTTACACGAAGATAGTGGTGGTCCCACTCGATTAGTTTTATTTCTTTCAGTTCTTGATTAGTCACTTTATTTGGTTTATTTATTCTGAGTATCACTTTATTATTTCCTATGCTTTTATTTATTTATACTGGGAAAAACTCTTCCCATAGTTTTTATCGATACCCTGGAGCTTGTCACAATCCCGGGAGGATCAAGAACGCCTCTCGGGCCATGTCGCGAACTAGATCGGGTGACTGTTTCAAGGCCGACCTGGGTTGGTTCGTGAAAAATTGGTATCAGAGGGGGTTGTTCTTGTTATTTGGGGTGTCACGTAGAGCAGAGATAATATTTTCAGTACTCTAGTGGTAGGTGCAGGAAGAACGTCGCAAACTCTTTCTTACTCCGATCCCTGAGTAACCACGGGTAGTCCAAGATTTTAGTTTTTGGATTTTCTCTCTATGGATGGGGGATGAAAATAAAAGTAAACTAATAAAGTGTGCGGTCTCACATTGGGTAGTGACCCATGTGATGCCCGAGAGTAAGGTTCAACATTCCTAGTGGTTGGCTCTTGCCTAGGAAATAGTGTGCTAAATCATGTAGCCAGATTAGACCGGACCAATAGTCCTCTGTCTATGTGGATTAATGTTTACGACGTCTTGCCTCTGGTTTTGGATTGTAGTGAAATATTTTTCCTTAAAAATAGGGAAGCAGACTGCGGTGCTGCTCTTATTTTATTTTGGTTTACGGTTGGAATGATATTTGGGGTGTGTTTCTCTTGGACCATTGGTGTTGATTTGTCGAAGTTGAATTTTGAAAAGGTTATCATTGGCCATTTGAAATTGAAGTTGGTTTTTTAATAAATAGAAATCATTTTTGAAATTTGTCATGATTTTTTGAAATATTTTTTGGAAAAAGGTATTTTTGGAATATTGGGAAGGTTTTGTTTTGAAAGTGGAAAAGCCTTATTTTGTCCAGTGGTATTCCTATGTGTGCTTGCATGTGTATGTGAAACGATTAATGGATAGTTGGTGGATCATGTGGATGGGTTCTTGAGTGGCACACAAATTCTTATCAGCAAGGAATCTAGGAATATCAGTGGTGAGTGATTGATTTTTAAAGCTACTTCTTGTTTCCCTAAAGATGGAGTTTTGGCCAGTGTAGAAATCATCCGTGTAGGTCGTCCATGTTAGTGGGATTGTGGGTAAGGGTTCACTAATTATTGCTCAAAGTAAACTGGTAATGCCCGCACGGGATTCTTGGTGTTTGGAAATTTTAAAATGGTGGGGAGACCCAGTGCGGGTCTCACCGATTCCCCCTCTTGTATTGGTTAAACTCACGGAGACTGGATGGTCAAGCTAGTGTTAGATGTCTATCTGGGTTGGTGAGTTTTTTTGGTTTGAATAACCAATGTTTGACAAGAAACCTAATATGGTTCGGAGACCACTATAGGGTGATGTTGTGGAAACCAAAAACATTGTCTTTAAAGTGTTCTTGGCGGGGAAACCCCTTACTTCTGCTCTGCCCGACCTCAACCATGCTAATTGTTTAGCATGGTTAGTGGGTCTCTTGAAGAGTGTTCTTGGAGATATCTAGCATCCCTAGAGATCCCTAAGTTAGGGGATGGGGTGTTCCATGTTATTTTTCTTTTTCAAGGTGAATTATTTTTTGTTGGTCATTTTGATTGGTGATTCTAGTTTTCAGATCTTTGGAGTTTCATGTCATGGGTGTTTTGAATACCCAACCTTTGCATGATTGAGTTTTTTAGGTATATTCATGGTCTTTCTTGGAATATTAGCTTGGTTAAGTATTTTTGGAGATTATGGGGGAAAAGTGTCATGGGGGGAGAATTGTCACACCCCAACTGACACTTCTATTAATTTATTTATTTTGGGCCTTTCTTTTGATTTACAGTTTGAATTTGAAATATTTTAAAATGGATTTTTGATCTCATACAGGTGTGTGTCTATACGTGCGACCATGTGTAGCACCCAATTATAATTAAAAGATGTATTATTATTAAATGATTTATTATTTGGGAATGAAACCTTACGCATGTCAATGCACGCAGCCCAAACCCAATAATAATATTTATTTTTTTTCTTTCTTTCATAGTTATTATTTTTTGGATTTGGTCGCTAATATTAAATTAATGTTACAATTATAAAATAATTGAATAACTATTTTTATTACCGTTATTTTTGAGATTTATGTATAAGTTAGTTTAAGTTGTTATTTATGTTTTATTTCATTGTTTATTTCATTATTTATTTATCACTATTTTTTATCCATTTATTTTTCTCTATTTTTTCTCTACATTTTTTATTTTCCTCCCTTTCTCTTGATCTCACCTCTCCCTCGCGGGGATCTCCTCCCTACCTTCTATTTTTCGCAGTACCCTCCTAACCCTACCCAAGCAAGAAGCCTCCCCCTCCCCTTGTTCATCCTCTGGCGCGGCCTCCTCCCAGCTCACATCACACCCGCCCATCTTCCTCCTCCGACTTCTCTCCTAAACAATGCCCACCCCTCCACCTTCCAGCCATCGACCCGAAACCTGCGCCACCACCTCCTTCTAATGGATAGCCTACGCACACTCCCTCCCCTTTCAGTCTGCAACCTCCGCACGCCTCCCATTGATGGCCAGACCATCTCGCTGACATCCCCTCCTCATGCCGACACATTTTCTAGCACCCCGCTTCTTTACTCTAGCATTGCTTCCATCCAGGTAAGCCCTCATCCATCTATTTATAGTTCTGATTCTTATTCATAGGGGTTTCAGATTTATGTTGGTTTGTTTAGGTTGTATATGTTTTGATGGGTTTATTTTAGGGTTTATTTTTATCATCGTACAGTGCAGTTGTGCGAAGATAGGGGTTCCGCACAAATTTTTGGTAATTTAAACAACAATGGTAGTTAGTTCTATGCATAAACAATTGTGTTGTTTTAATTTTATTTTTTGATTTATTTAGTATGTTATTTGATTAGTCTTCAAGGTATGAGTAGAGTATTTCTTGATGTTTAATATGATTTTGATCGGTTTCTTAACGTTTTTATGTGATATGAATGTTTTCACTTTATGAAAAGTTTTGTTGAGCAATTGTAGTGTTTTTATAAACTGTTTTGTTGTTTTATTATGTCGTGCAAGGGCTTCGAATAAATTTTTTACATGTATGTGGAGTGATTTTGGCCTCAAAAGGTGTTTTTAGGTGGTCTTTTTCATTCAATGTATTGGGATATTGTTTGGAGTAGCTTCAAAATATTTTTAAGTGGTTTATTAAATCTTATAAAGTGTGTGTAACATGTGTAGAAAAATGATTTAGTGTGTGTTTAATTTTAAATAGGATATTTGGAGTATGTTTTGTTTTAACTTAGTTATATATCTTGGAAAAATTTTATTAATTTCGATAAGGATTTATTAAGTTGGGAGTGATGCAAATTGGCCTTGTGACATGTTTTCCATGAAAGGTGTATTTTTCATGTGTTTCTCTTAATTCATATTATTTTATGGGAAGTGAAATTGTTGTAGAAGTTTTGGAAGCCTTTGGTAGTTATTGGTTTCCCTTGCATCGATGTAGGGTGTTTTTCTCATCGCGATGTGGGTTTCGGTCATCAGTGACAAAGACTTATAGGTATATACATCGATAAGAATTTATATATATATATCCTCCTCGGGAATATTCCCTCATATCACGGGAATATGTACACGGGTTGAATTATATATATATAAATATGAAAATGTATATGTGAATAGTAGAAGCCTTTTCGGATTTTCATCTTCAAGAGTAGCTAATTTTAGTTAGAAAGCGTCTAGAGCCGAGGGGATGGCTTACTTCCACCTTGAGGGAGGTCCCCCACTACACTCGCCTTTAAATTAAGAATTTATTAATTACTTGATATTTTATTAATTTTAATTCATGAGAAATAATATATGATAATTATTTTTAAAATTATTTTTTGGTGTAAGAAGATCCATTTATTTTATACACGACACTTGAAATATTTTCTTGATGAGCGGACACCAAGTAGTGAAATAATACATGTTTGGCCTTTAAACATAATTAAAAAAATTTAAATGTAGTTTAGGTTTTTTATAAATGATTTATTTTGAATCATGAAAAAGTGTTTTGGTTTACTTGAGAAATAAGGATTTTCCTTAAAATTGGTGAAGGTCCATATGGAACTTTAATAAAATAAATTATTATGGAAAACTCTATATAGGGTTACTCACATGTGATATTTGGTGTACGTTGACCGCATGATTTGTGTGTGATGGTTTTACATCTTGATTGACTTTGTTGACTCACCCCTTTCCTCTTTGTTATATGTGTTGACATGGGAACTTGGCATAGTAAGTAAATCATCTGAGAACGATTGCTGAACTAGTTTAGATTATGCACTAGCTAGTGGCCCCTAGTATGGATGACACTCTACAAGGGGTTAGACCCCTCGGTTAGGCCATGTAGGGGAACACCGGGAGTTAGGGCTTTAGGATGTCATCGAGATTAGGAATCCTTTAGGATGAGTCACATGTATAGTAGGTTCGGGATTATTCACGATCTCCTAGGTTCGACCCATGTTTTCATTAGTGTTATTCGTATGTGGAAGAGAATTGAGAGGTCCAGTTCGGTTGCAATCCCCTGTGTGCCACTTTTCCCATTGGTCGTAGTGTGTTTTTTGTGTTCTATGTGATTTTCCTATTTACTAACTAAAATTTGGATTTCTAAATTGTTCGAAAAAAGATGTTTTAAAATGCAATGCACCTGTTTCTATAAAAAATTATACTTGTTTTTAAATTAAAAAGGGGAAATGAGATATTAGTTGTTTTTCACATGAAAGTGTGTGTGAAAACCCATATTTTATATACTTTTATTCAAACCTAAAATTCGTGAATTCTTTATTTAAATTTAGTGCATTGGGAATATTTTGTTGGGAATGCCTATTGAGTTTTAATACTCATGCCTGTAGTGTTTTCTTGTTTTAGTCTCTTTTACAGGTTCCACACGAGCTTGTTCGCCTTGGGCAATGTTTGGTCGTGAGATGGAGAGTGACCCAGGAGGTCACATAGAGATGGTGGTGGTATAGCACAGTTGGTTTTATTTCTTTTAGTTACTTATTTTTTTCTTCATTTGCTTTATTTATTTTGAGTTCCTCTTTATTTTTTCCTCCTATTTTATTTATTTTTACTGGGAAAAACCGTTCCCATAATTTATGTCGATTCCCTGGAACTTATTGCCATCCCAGGAGGATATGAAACACCTCTTGGGCCATGTCGTGGACCGGCTCGGGTGACCGGTTCATGGTCGACCCAGGTTGGTTCGTGACAACTAATTCATAGTTTTGAGTATATCACTCTTGTTTTATACTAAAATTTCATTTTTATGATAAAACATTAACTTTGGGTGATAATGGTATCAGCATGTATGGGTTTTATTTGAGAGTAATTCATAAAGGTCAAAAATTAATTTTGAATAGTCTACCAAAATTATGAAGGCAATCTAAGTTCATTTTATTAATTTTCAAGGTGTGAAACTGAGTGAACATAAATGACTGCATTAAATAGATAGCTGACAAATTGAGTCAGAATGGGAACATAATTTATATAATTGATGTTCAGATGATTCGTACATGTAAAAAAATGAATTATGTATCTTTTTACCTAAATTACCGAAACAATATAAATCTGTTTTCATAGTATTTTATAATGTCCTTTTTAACTAAAATTAATGCCAATTTAAATTAAAAATAATCACTTAGAGTCATAGTCGTCACACCATGCATAATATTGGTATTTAAATTAATCTTAAACATCTAGGATTTTATATTTATTATTTTCATAGCATATCAATACAATATGAATTCATTTTCTATGTTTTTTAGTATACCAGTAGTCTGTCATAGTAAATATGTCATTTTAAACTTGAAATTTGTACATTGAGTCATATTGGTCACAACTTTTGTGTGATTGACATGAGATTAATTCCTAAACCTAAAAATTTAATTATTAAATATTTTCGGAAATTATCAATTCAATCTGATCATGTTTTATTGGTTTTAGATAGTGCCTATTTTTTGTAAAAAAATATAAATTTTAAACATAAAACAGACATTGTGATTCATATCCTGAAAGTCGTGTATTAGATTGAGGTTTGTCTAATTCATACCTATAAAAAATGGCATATGAATCATTTTCATGAAGTATAAAAATAATAAGAAAGTTTTTACTCATTTTTTATTATTCTTGATCTTCTTTTTAGTATAATAATTGACAATTTTAAATAATAAGATTCACATTGATTCATACCTATCACAATGTATATCAGACCTAGGTTCTTTTGATCCATTCACTTCCTATATGACTTAGAAAAAAAATTTAAATTATAATGAAAATATGAATGTGTGTTCATGGTTTTTATTAAGTCAGTTTAATTTTTTACTAAATGCCTCAATAAAATGGAAACACCCACATTGAGTCATATTACTCACATCATGTGATGTTTTGATTTGAGATTAATTCTTAAATGTCAAAAACAAATTGTGAATAGTTTTCCTATAATATCATGATAATATGAGATAATTTTATAGGCTTCTATTGAGTAATTTTTTTGAACATAAATATTACTTTTAAACTGATAAAAGACACTTTAATTCATACCAAGCACATCATGTATCAGAACGAGGTGTGGTTTATTTATACAGATCTAAAAAATGACTTATGGAATATTTTATTGAAGTATTAAAATAATCATAATGATTTATTGGTTTTGATTATGTGATGTATGTTTTGAAATAAAATATAAATTTTAAACATTGATCTTGATTTTCAAGTCATAATGGTCACATCATGCATCAGATTATGGTGTTGTTGATTTGGTATATGATGTGTGTTTTTCATCAACCATCTAAACAAGAAATAGAATAAATAAATGGTCCATTTGTATGGAAAAATAAATTCCAAGCTACCTAAAATGAATCATCCAAAAGAATTATGTTCTCTATTTTCTTGCTTGTTGTAGATGATTTGATAAAATATATTAATTATCAAAATATATATGAAAAAATAGAAAAAATTGATAAGGAAAAATACTTAAAAATAGTAGATAACATGGTGAAAATATTAACTATATTAGTAGTAAGAATTCTCTGTTTAATGAAAGTGGTTTAAATTTTTAACCCATTTCCCTATTTTTTTATCTCATTTGAAGCCACAAAGTGAAAACTATAATTAGAATGAGAAGATTAAAACAAACCAACCAAACTAGAGAAAGATAATCAACCAGTATAAATAAATTATTATATTAGTTATAATATAAATGAATTTATTAAACATAAATATAAATCATTAAATTAATATAATATCAATTTTAAACTAAAACTGCATACATTTATTTATACCGGGGACACCATATACTTCTTGGAGTTATGGTAGTTTTCATAGTGTCTTTTTATCATACAATACATTCAAAATTCATTATCATCTAACAATATTATAATTCTATATCCACAAATATTGATTATATTAGAGAATAAAAATAAAATTTCATCATCATGAGTGAATCATCCTTTTTTTGCGCATGATCATATTACATTAGTCAATCATCCTTGTAGAAGAATCCATTAATTCCAATAAGAAATTAACCATTAGTTTAAAACTATCAAAACTCATTGATTGAACGAAAATATGTATTGACATTTGAGTTTTCATTGAGCATAATATAATCTATCATACCCTTTCACCATAATAGAGAGTACCGACTACATGATAAACCATTTATCTTTATTAATGGAAAAAAAGTGAGAAATTATGTATTTTCATAAGACTATAAACTCAATTATAAATTCATTATTAATTTTTGATTGTATTAAACAACATTATAGACCTTTATTGAACCCAAATGACATTGAAATATATTGAATCCATTAATTATTTTTGGATTTTACGAAATATTAGTATATCCTTTTCAATATCATGTATTATGATAAACATTAAGATAACATCATAATTATTTTTTTAAAATCATTGTTATATCCCTAAATTTCATGTATATTTTAGGGATAATTATGATGATTTTGTTATTAATGACCTTGTGAACATTGATAATTTTACATAATTAATGTGACCAAGAATAAGTAATGATACTTGTATGGATTTCACAAGCATTTGATATATTATATCTTGTATCTAATTGATGATGGAATAACCCAATTAATACCTCCAACAACCAATGTGAAACCCCGAAATTTTTCATTTTTGAATTGTCATGATTTAGTATAAGACCGTTTTAAATTATTTATTTTGTTGAGGTTCTGGGTAAATCTACTCGCTTCTTTTTTGAAGGGGTATTTATTTATATTTTTAGTGCTTCATGATTTAATTTGTAGTGAGTTTTTTATATTCATTGATTTCTTCATAAACTAAATTCTTTTCATTTGTATTCATGTTTCCTTTCATACCAATCCTCCTCGAGGACCATGATATCTCAATGTTTGTAGTCCTACAATAGTTCACTCATACACCTTCTTTATTTGGGGATTTATTACACATGTATTTATTCAAACATTTTAGTTGGATTACATACTTAATTGATGATTGGATTGATGATGTATGACTGTTGAGTGATTCATATATCCACTATATAAACAGGTGGTGAAAACATTTATTCATAAATAAAAATACACACTTTCACAATGAATCTGACCTTTAGTGGATGATTTTGGGTACATTTTTGAACAATTATTCTAAAAAACATAGGTATGGTCCCCATTATACCATATTTCTCAATAAGATTAGTTTTTTTAATCATGTTCTTCTTATAATCTTCCAAATCAATCTACAGGTTGGTCTCTGGTCCAACTCCACCGCATTCTCCAACTATGACTCTACACCTACCCCAACCATTGCCTCCTCACATATCTCCACCTCCACCATTCCCCATTAAATTTATTGCGTGAAGGTCAGCACTTCTAAACAAATTGATTTTTTTGTATTGTAATTCTCATTTATAAACCGATAAAAAATAATATATAACTATTTTTATAGTAATTAATCACACCCCGAATATATTTTAATGTTCATATCTTATAATAGATTACATGAATTTTAGGTAATCCCCAAAATATGTTGTCAGAAAACAATCTGACAACATGTATTCTGCCCACTCTTCTATAAAAATTTTAATTCTTCTTTTTTGGAGAAATTATTTTATAAATCATTATAGTAGTGAGAAAATGTATAAATTTTTTTAGGAAATATATTCCGTAAAATTTTAATTAACATGGAAAATTACTTATTTAGGGATACTAGTATTTTGTTTCTTTATGATCTCTATCATAAATTTTCAATAATTATATAATAAATAGATTCCAAAATTTTACTTTATACACAACATAAAAATTTGACAAGATATGTAATTTTATTGAAATATGGTTTGATAGTTAAATATTTCTATATATACGTTATTATGTTTAAATTTTTAGTAATCCACTAGCTTTATCTATTCTCACACTTACTACATGAAGGATATCAATACCAAGGACTTGAATTTTTTGTACTAGGTTCTTGGTTGTTTTGGTTTATATAGAACCTATATTAATTGTGATTCTAAACTTTTGGGATCATCTCATATTTTTATTCCATTAAATGTTACCCAAAAAGGGAACTTTACATGCTCTAGGGGTGTTAATCAAGGTGATCCCATATAAGATTTTATCTTCACCATTATAGAGTTCTACATTAGTATTCGCATCCCTCACAAGGTACCTCAAGGGTTTCATAATCCTCTTCAACTGACTAGGCATCTCCTTACCCTCAGAGATCTCATTTTTTCTGATGATGTTATTCACATCTTGTAGGGGTATGAAAAACATTTGGGTGATGAAGAACAACTTATATAACTATGATAGCATGTAACAAACCAAGTAAATAAAGAATAATACATTTTTTATATTTATTAATTTTTTTTAAATATATATTAATTTTTATTTGAATTGGTTTCTATGTTTTATGGTGTACCCGATATGTAGTAATAGGTTTCTTTGAAATATTACGCTGCAGACTAATAATATAATATTATTTCAAATGGTACATAACTAATAGTTGTTGAATAGGTGGGAATGGAAAGGAATAATTACAATATGAATATTCATGTTTGTTAAATATTTTTTTAGAGGGTTAAAATGTGAATGTATCTATTTTTAAGCATAAATACACTTATATTCTTTAAAAGGATTATTTAACGTCCTTTAATGGAGAACCGTCTGTAAATATTGTTTTGGTTAATTTTAAATGTATATTTTTACAAAATAAATCATCTATATAATCAGGATATCAAATTTACTTTGGGTAAAATATTGATATTTTTCTAATAAAATGCATTTTTTAATAAACAGTGAAAATATTGTATTTTAATTCAAAACTGCATTATAATATAATATATTTGTATGGATAGATTATCTTTTTAATTGGGTTTAGAGTTTAATTAGATTATGTTTTTAACATTTAATCCAATTTTGGTCATTTGATGTAATTTAAATTTAAAATTGAACATAAATCAATGTTAATCATTTGATAGTTATTATTTCTTAAAAACATGCTTTTTTGAGAGAAGGAATTAATTTTAATTTAATATCTCTAACTTATTTATTATGAATTTGGAAAATTTGATTCCATATTAGGAATTAGTAGGTCCAAATTGTGTAAATAGTAATGTTTTTTATACATTTTAAATATTTATTTCAGTCAAAATATTATTTACCATGGTTAAAAAGTAAAAATGGTAAATATGGGTTAAAAAATCATATTATAATAACATTAAATTACCCTAACATGTCTCCAAATAATATTTTTTGTGGCTTTTACGACCATGGGAATCTTGGGGTTTATTTTGTGACAACATAAAGCCACATGGAAGTAATAACGACAATTTATATTAAATAATGTTACGTAAAGACAAAAATGACATAAACAAATATCTTTTAGTAAATCAATCTTTACGTGGGGTTATATATGATATCTCATCAACTATAAATATCCATTTCAAAGAAAAAAATATCCTACATCATGGTATTTAATTAATAATTTTTAAACATCATATAAATAAAATTATTTATGACACAATAATGATGTAGTTTTTACCTCATTAATGAGTGATTTAAATTAATAAGATTATAAATATAAAAAAATTACAAAATCTATAAAATTTATATTTTATTATTATATTTATAACATGATTCACCTTATTTCAAAATTTAATGAGTTTTGGACCTTTTTAATTCAATGATAAGTTTATAATAAAATAATATTTTCAAACAATCTTTAAGATCCCCTCCCCCCTTATAAAAATCCCTCACTTCTAACGCGTTCATTACACCTCTCATGCCCCTTGGATTGTAAAAACACTTCCCAATTAATCTTTCGATATCCCTATATTCCTTATATAATCCTTACCTTAGGAATAAGTCACTTAAATTAATCCTTTTGGTTTAAACCAAAGGGAGATACCTAATTTAAAGGTAATGACTTCTCTTAAGTTATTTTTTTATTTTAATTATCATACCCAATAAAATCAATTAATACTATTCTTTAATAACAAAACAAGTATATTTAATATACTAGGATGTTTTTTAAGATTTATTAGAACTAAACATTCACACACCTCCAACTAATGGGGAAATAACACACTGTTTCTATGGATAGCGAATTACTACATCACGAAACGATGATTGTTCAATTATCTCCTACCGCCTCTCAGGGTGGAAACTAATATGGAAATATATTTATATATGATATAGATTATGTTTATGTTTTATTTATTTATATATATTTTTCATTTATATAATACCATTAAGGTTTCCATTATGGGTAAACGCAATAATTTCATTTGATGAAGTGTGGACTACCACCCCCTCAAAAATGATATGACTCGTCCATCCTTACGTGGGACATATAATGGATGATGTTAATGAGATTATATATGATATTATAATTGAATTATAATATGCCTATTTATCATAATGTTTTAATTCAATTAAAATACAAAATCGAAATGAAAGTTGTGTTCATGCGTACGTACAACATCTCATCTCCATGAATGGTACATTTCATTTCTCCTCTCCAAATTTTATGTACTATTATAAATACATACATATATATATATATAATAGATATATATGATATATATGATATATAAATCATGAATAGAATTTTGGAGATAATGTAACTTTGACCACTTGAACAACTTATAATTATAAGAAGTTCATTTTTGACTCAAGATCCAAATATCGACCACACAACCTTTACTAACTTAAATGAGTACATTATATTTATAACATGGTAATAACTGATATAAAAATAATAATAAACTTTAGAAGGTTTCTTAATAAAGATGAAATTTACATTAGTTTATTATTCATGAGATTAAAGAATGAAAGATCCTAGTAGGACACAAGGTAAGGGGCTTCGTCTCAGTCTCCTCTCATTGAGGCATATTTTTCTTTATACACGACATTCTATTATAAAAAATATAAAAACAATTTAATTTTTATTTAATTTAAATGGATTATTTTTTCTACAAAGCGTTTTACTAAATGTCCAGTGGAATTATTTTACAATTTTAGGCAACAATGACCTCTCTGCCGCCATAATCATTAGTTGGCTTCCTCTATAAGCCTTATAGTTTTTTTAAAAGGAAAAAATAACTTATTCTATTTTTTTATGATTTTTTATTGAAAATAGTTTTTGAAATGGAATGATTTTTTCAATATCTTTAAACTATTTCTTGTGATTTCAAATGAAATGTTATTAGTGAAATGTTTATATTTGAAATATTTTATGTGTTATGATTTTTTATGGTACATGGATATTTGATGGGTGGTTACATGATAAACCAAAAGATAGGTGGTCATGTGATTAACTAGGATTGGTGGTTATGTTATAACCTCCAATTCATTGGGTATGTAAGTCGGTCATATGGCTATTCCCTTTAGTGATATGTATCAAAGTCGGCCACATAGATATTCCATTTAATGATATGCGTGGAAGTCGACCGTATGGTCATTCCATTTAAGTATGTTTATGTCAGAAGTTAAAATTATATGCTATGTGTTCAATATATTGGTTTATGGTAATAATTTTCTTACAAAATGGGTAAGCAATGATCCATTATTTAGTGAATAGTATTTACTACATAAAAAAGCTGAAAAGTATTTCTTATGATAAAGCATTCATGGTTTACTTTTTGTTTTGAAAAACTAACAGTTTTCCTTCTTTGTGTATCCCTTACTGAGATTTTTATTCACATCCCATGTTTTTGAAAAAAAATTTACAGGACATAAAGTGTGATAGGGTCAAATATGGGATTAAGAAAAAGTCATCCCATCTAAAACATGTATCTAGACATAACTATTTTTTTAATATTTTATATTTTCTGATAAAAATGGAAACTATGTAGATGTGTCTACATGTAATATTAAAGTTGTTATGTATATGTAATTAAATAATTATCTAAACCTCTAAAACAAAAAGGATCCATAATGTTAATTATTATCTTAATTCAAGATTATGAAATGTTAAGGTCTAGTCCTTATAGAAGGAATCAAAGGTTGGTATAGACAACTTTTGAAGTTAGAATATTTTTTAATTAATGTACGTAAATTAATTTAGGTTAATATTGACATGATATATCATTTACCAATTACCATGTTGCTTCTCCTAAGATATTTTTTTATTGAGAATGGTTTTTTAGAGGAAACATGACAGTTGTACTGGGAAGGCATACAGAGGGAAATGACCTTCAAAATAACCATACTGAGATGGTTGGAATAAGAATTGAACAGTTTACTATAGAGATGAATATGTTAACTCGAAAAGGTGTTAAGTTCATCTGGACAATAGAATGTGATGATTATTTTCTATAATTGAATGAAATATTGTTGAATTCTCCATTTTTGGCATTAGCTTCAAGATATGGTTAATTTTTTATCTACACAAATGCTTCATTAAAAGTAATTGGTTGTGACATTATGTAGAATGATCTGGTAATTTCTTATGCATCATGTGAGTTGAAACCTCATGAGTTAAATTACCCTACCCATGATTTGGAATTATCTTCTATTGTTTTTGCTTTAAAAATTTGGAGTCATCATTTGTATGGAGTAATGTGTGAAATATATACAGATCACAAAATTTTGAAATATATATATTAACATGGATATAATTTAACATGAGACAAAAGATATGGCAAGAATTAATCCAGGATTATGATTGCACGATACATTGCCACCCATAAAGATAAATAAAGTGGTTGATGGTTTCAGTCCAAAAAGTAATGCTTCATTAACCTTTCTACATTTGTAATGGGATCCTTTAGGTTTTTATATGATAATGATTTTCATAGATGTTGTTGGTGTAAAAAATTCCTCTGTTTTGATTCAGGTGTCAGTGAAATAATCTCTATCAGATAGAATTAAGAAAGCACACAAGGAAGACATTAAGTTGCAGAAAAAGTTAGAGTTGGTTCAGAAGGGTATGTTGCCTGATTTTAACATTGATAATAAATGTGTTTCGATGTTTGGGGAGATATTATGTGTGCCTTGTGATTCAATGTTAAATAAATAGTTGTTATGTGAAGCTCATAGTTTTGTGTTTTCAGTTCATCATGGCAGTACTAAAATGTACATAGATCTTCAAGAGTATTACTGGTGGGATGGAATGAGAAGAGATATTGTTGATTTTACTAAGAAATGTATGACTTGTCAAAATGTTAAAGGAGAGTAGCAGTTATAGAAAGGGATGCTTCAGTCTTTACCAGTGCCAGAGTGGAAATGGAAAAATATATACATGTACATCATTGTAGAATTACCGTAGACATCTCGAGGTAATAATGAAATATGGGTTATTGTTGATGGATTGACTAAATATGCTCATTTCCTTCCTAATCGAGATAATTTTCTCTAGATCAACATTCTCATTTGTATGTTAATGAGATATCCAGGTTTCAAGGAGATCCCCTCTCCATTGTATCTGATCATTATCCCAGGTTTACTCCTAACTTTTTGAAAGACCTTCAAAAGTCATTGGGTATTGAATTAAATTTTACTATAGATTTTCATCATCTATCAGATGGGCAGTCAGAATGAAAAATTTCGACCATGGAGGATATGCTATGTGCTTTCTAAATGGATTACAAGGGAATTTGGGACCAACATCTTTCATTGGTTGATTTTTCTTATAATAATGTTTTTCATTCCAGTATACAGAAGGCTCTGTTTGAGGCATTATATGGGAAGTAGTGTCAAACTCCATCTTTTTGGGATGAAGTAAGTGATAGGATGTTGATGGAACCAGAATTGGTTGAAGAAATGGCATAGAAAGATCAGTTGATTTAGAATCACCTGAGAACTACATAGAGGAGGAATAAATGTTATGTGGATAACATGAGGATGGATCTTCATTTTGAGGGTGGTGATCATGTCATTCTCTGATTTTCTCTATAGAAAAGTGTGATGCGTTTTTGCATGAATGGAGAGTTGAGTACATGGTTCATTGGACCTTATTAAATCCTAGGTAATGTTGGATTAGTTGTTTATAGAGTGGCTTTACCTACATTTTTATCCCAAGTACACAATTTTTTTCATGTTTTAATGTTGAGAAAGTATATTCCAGATCCATCCCTTGTTTTGAGCCCATAGGTAGTTAAGATGGATGAGAATATATCTTATGAGGAAAAACGATTCTTGATTCATGAATGAAGAGAGAAAGTGTTACATAACAAGGTAATTAATCATGTAAATGTGTTGTGGAAAAACCATATGAATGAAGAGGCAACGTGGAAATCTGAAAATGCTATGAGGGATAAATACCCCCACTTATTTGATGAGTGAATAGAATTGCGGGGATGAAATTCTCAAAATGGGGGAATGATTTAACATCCTATGTAAATAAATAATAATAAATATTTATATTTATTAATATTTTTGTATTAAATATTAATTTTACATTAAATGGGTTTCTATGTTCGATGGCGTACCTGATACAAAACTACGAGTTCCATTGAAATCTTACGTTGCATACTAATAATATAATATTATTTCTATATTAATGCTAACACATATCCATTGTATTGGCAGTAATGGAAAGAACTAAAAACAATATGAATATACATGTTTGGTAAATATTTTTTTAGACCCTTAATAATGTGAATAAATCTAATTTTAAGAATAAATACTCCAATATTCTTTAAAAGGATGATTTAATGCCTTTTGATGGTGAACCATCTTTAAATATAGTTTCAGTGACTTTTATATGTTCTATTTTACAAAATATAATTCTTATTTAGAATCGGGACATCAAAATTTCCATTGGGTAAAATTTTGGTATTTTTCTGATAACATTCATTTTTAATAAATAGTGAAAAATACTGCATTTTAATTCAACGCAACCTTTTATTATAATTTATTTATATGGTTATGTTATATTTTAAATTAGTTTTAAAGTATAATTAGAATATATTTTTACCGTTTCATCTAATTTTGGTCATTTGAAGTAATTTTACTTTGAAATTGGATATAAAAAAGTGTCAATCTTTTGATAGTTATTATTTATTAAAAACACACTTTATGTTTTAACAGCAGGAACTAATTTTAAATTAATTTCAGCCAATTCTGAGTTTTGAAAATGGAAAAATGGATTCTATATTTTTAATCAGGATGTCCAAATTGTGTAAATAGGTATCTTTTAATTTTATACATTTTAAATATTTACTTCAGTAATTATTTTATTTAAACGGATAAAAGGTAAAACTTGTAAATAAGGGTAATAAATAATATTATAATAATATTAAATTAAACTAACATGTGTCCTAATGCTATTTGATGAATCCTTATTGACCATGATCATCCTTGGATCGATTTAGGGACCCCATGGATCCACATGAGAGTAATAATGGCACTTTATATTAATTAATTTAATGTAAAGACAAAAATGACATTAACAAATATCTTTTAGTAAATCAAACATTACATGGGGTAATATAAGTTATCTATTCTACTATAAATATTAATCTTAATGATAAAACTATTTAATACATCATTGTATTTCTTTTATAATTTTTAGACATCAAATATATAAAATTATTAATGACATAATAATTATGCAGTGTTTACCTCATTAATGAATTATTTAAATAAATAAGATTATAAATATTAAAAAAATATACAAACTCTATCCAATTAACATTGAAAGATTTTATTTCATACTCGAGTAATTTTATCATAAACGTTAATGAGTTATAGACCTTTTGAAACTGATGATAAGTTTATAATAAAATAATATTTGAAAACCTTCCTAAAGAGCCCCTCCTCCCTTATAAAAGCCCTCACTTCTAACTAATTCCATACACCTCTCAATACCCTTAGCTCATATATCATCTACCAAATTAATATCCTTACATTCTTTTCTTCCACCTATAATCCTTAACTTTGGAAGAAGGCACTTCAAATAATCATTTTGGTTCAATCCAAAGGGAGACACCCAATTTAAAGGTAATGTCTTCTCTTAAGTTCGTCTTTTATTTACCTTCTCCAACCCCTAAACTATTTTTATTCCTTTATTTTATAAAAAACCCAATTTACATGATATAATAGTATGTTTTTATGATAAGGATTCGAACTACACTTACACAAACCTCCATCTAATGGGTAAAGAACATATTGTTTCTCTGGACGGTGAACGGCTGCCTCACGAAATGATGATTGTTAAATTATCTTATAATGCCTCTCATGGTGGCCATTATGATTGAACTATAATTATATATGATATATATTATGTTTATTGTTTATTTATTCTTCAATATTTTTAATTTATATCATACCTTTATGGTTTCCATTATGGGTAAACGCGATAATTTCATTTGAGATAGTGCAGACTACCACCCCTCAAAATGATATGATTCATTCATGCCACATGTGGGACATATAAAGGATTAAGTTAATGAAATTATATATAATATTATACTGGAATTATAATATACCTATGTATCATTATTATTTTATTCCATTAAAATACAAAATATAAATTAAAGTAGCATTAATGTGTATGTACGGTTTACCGTCTCCATGAACGGTGCATTTTATTTCTTATCTCCAAATGTTATGTACAATAAAAATACATATATATACTCGATATATATGATATATATGATATATAAATCATGAATATAATTCTGTAGATAATGCACCTTTGACATCCTGAACTACTTGTTATTATACGAAGTTCATTTTTGACTCAAGTACCAAATATCGACCAAAAGACCATTATTAACTTAAATGATTAAATAATATTTATAACATGTTAATAAGTGGTACAAAAGGATTAATAATCTTGAAATAGGTTTCTTATGCATGTATAAATTATCTTTAGTTTATTATTCAAGATATTAAATAACGAACGGGTGAAGTTAGACCCAAGGTAAGGGTATTCATCACAATCTACATTCATTGAGGACTATGTTTCTTTATACGCCACTTTGTTTTATAGGGTGTATAAACAACTTTGTCTTTAAATTTCATTCCAATGGATTATTTTTTCTACGAAGAAATTTATTAAATGACCAAAGGAATGTTTTTAACATTTTTCTTGATAATGTCCCCTCCCCCTCCGTAATCATTAGTTAGCTTTCTATATAAGCCTTTATGTTTTTTAAAAGGAAAAGAAATCCCTTATTCTGTTTTTGGGTGTTTTGGTATTGATAAATGTTTTTGACATGGATTTATTATTTAAATATATTGAAATTATTTCTTGTTATTGAAAATGAAATGTTATTAGTGAAATGTTTATATTTTCAATATTTTATGAATTATGATTTTATTATGGTACATGGACATTTGATGGGTGATTACATGATAAACCAAATGACGGGTGGTGCCATGATAATCCATGATGATTTTTTCCATTATAACCTATAATGCATTTGGTATAGAATTCAGATTTATGGCTATTCTATTTAGTGATATGTATTGAAGTCGATGTATGGATATTCCATTTAGTGATATGTGTGGAAGTCGACCGTATGGTTATTCCATTTAAGTATTTTATGTCTCATGATACCTTTATATGTTATGTGTTCTTTATATGGGGTTTATGGTAATCATTTAGTTACAAAAAGGGAAAGAAATTATATTTTATCCAGTGAATATTATTTATTACTTCATAATGGTGAAAATTATTACTTATGATAAAGCATTCATGGTTTACTTGTTGTTTTCAAAAACATACAGTTTTCCTTCTTTATGTATCCCTTACTGAGCTTTTTATGCTCATCCCATGTTTTTGAATTGTTTTTATGACATAAAGTGTAATATGGTCAACTATGGTGTCAATTAAAATTCATGTCGTATAAAACATGGAACTAGACATGACACTTTTTCTTAGGAGTTTTTATTTTCAAAAAAATTGAAACTGAGTAGATGTGTCTACATGTAATATTCAAGTTGTTATATATATGTTATGACCTATTTCATTAAATCTCTAAAATTAAACAGATCCTCAATTTGATTTATTAACTTAATTCATTATTATGAAATGTTATGGTCAGGTCCTTATATATCATTTTGGGGAAAATCATTAGTTGGGGAAAATTGTTTGTTTTTTTGGAAAGTGGTTATCCAATTCCAATAAAATGGAATTCTTTTGGATATGGGTATCAGATATGGGTCCATTACATTTAATTACAATGGAGTTCCTCTGTTTGGTGAAAGGATAGGAGCTACCTACATTACTAATATTGTGGATTAAGTCACTGGGTAGCTCTCCAATTAAAAAGTGGAGAGTTTATCCTTGGCTTGCATGATTTGTTTTCTGAAGGTAGTGATTGTTTCTAAATTGTTTTATTCTTTCATAGTATACAAATGGGAGAGGGTTCTTATCAAAAATTAAATGGATTCAATAAGAACGTTATTTGGATTCAAATATCCATGAACTGATGTTGTTTACAATTTCTAGAATGTCTTAATGTATGAAAAAATCCAATGGTGGAATGAGTATTAAGGATATTGGGATTTTCAATGTTTATATTCAAGATATACTCAACTGCATCATTATTAATTATGGTATAGATTCCATGGGGGTTCTCAAATAACATTTATATAATTAATTGAAAGAAGGATGTGGATCATACATGAATTATTCTTATTGTCTAGCAATTAGAACAGCATTTCAGAATATCATGACATGCTCAAGATGGAATGTGAATAAGAGCATCAAGCTTATGTTTTGGCCAGATCAATGGGCTTGATCTATTATCCTTGATAATTTTCATCACCATATTCTGAGTGTTAATTCCTATATCTCCATTAAATATTTATTTGATGACCAATATCCCTTTTTACATTATGAGCTTAGAGATATTGTTTATTATTATGAAATTATTTGTTGATTTGATTTACTGCTAAGGGAACCCACACAAAATGGAATTCTATGCATAATAATTTTATTTCAACATTCATCTAGGGGCTCAAACTCTGACATAAGTTGTATATCATTATTCAATAAGGATTTGATCAATCCCTTGTGGCTAATTCTAATCTGGAGGATCACCTATAATAGAGTTCTCATTAATGATATTATCTATATGTTTGGATTTTTAATTTTCAGTTTATGTGTCCTATTTAATCAACATAGAGAGGATGATAAGCATCTACTTCTCACCTGTAAAATGCCATCATCTATTGGAATTAAATTCTATATTATTTCATTTTCCATATCCTTCATTTTTCAGGACTTCCAGTCATCTTTCATTTCTTCCCACACCTACAGCTCTCTGCCCAGGTGCACCCCATTTTGATGTTGCTATAGAAGAATTTATACATGACATGTGGTTAGGTTTCAATGCCTCTTTTTAGAATGGTATGTATTTTTGATTTAATCTAGCTATACAATAACTCTTCATTTATATTAAGGAATCTGGTGTGGTCTATATAGGATACTATGATAACAGTATACATGATTTAACAATTCTGGGAAATTTTAATATTCCTGGAAATTTAAAACCAATCATTGGTTCTATTGGGGTGTTTTGGAAACATCTCACTTATAATTAGATTATAATAAATTCATATGGTTCTTTTAAAGGAAAACCAGGACCATTGTGGTGTGTTCCTATTTATTGTTTCCATAAAGATAATGTCCTATGATGTTTTCATGGCTCTTGGGGTGTTTCTACTTCTCATGATGTACAGATTCATGGAATTATTCATTCTATTTCATTAGAAAAAGATGAAAGTTTGTAAAAAAACATGGTTTGGAAGGTGACTCTTCCACCCTTGTGCATGATATTAACATCAGTGTTTTACATCCTTCGTGGAGACTTACAACTAAATGTATTGAATTCATGAATTCAATTATGTGCCTTATTTTAAAAGTTACCCATGTATTCTAGGAGGCTAATATGGTTACTGATGGGATTACTATCATTGGTGTTGTTGTGACTCTCACTTGGTCATATTAGATCCCAATTAAGGTGACCCATTTTTATGAAAATCATTGTAATAAGATATCACACTTTCAAATCTTGTAATTTCATTCAATAAATATATACCATGGTATTTTGATTGAGGGACCTTTTAAAAAAATGGACCACTGTATCATAAAAAAATTAGTGTTAAATCAATGACTGGAACACATAATTCAATGTTTATCTAAGAAATTTAGATTGGAGTGTATTAAAAATTCACAATACACATCATTTGTGGTTATTTTATTAGATATCCATGTGTTGGATCCAAAAAATAAATATTTTGAGTGTCCAGATTAAAATTGATTACCCACTACTTGTTCCTAAGTAACCAAAAAAATTATATGTAATGAAATAATTTAAAATATATTTAATTTCAGTTGATTGCATAGTTTTATTTCTCCATTATGTGATTAAAAATAGTATTGACTTAGATTTTTTTGATCAAACCATTTGAGTATCTCATTTCTTTTTGTCAAAATTTATTACTTATTCAATGTTTGTTTGTCAATATAAATTATATAAGGATTTATGAATCTAAACCATGGTTCTCATGGTTTATCTACTCCATAGGTTTAATATAAACACTTCTAAAAAAATATGAATAGTTTTTAATATTTGTAATCCTATTAAATCACTATTTGGACAAATCGATTATAAAAATGTACCCTATATATGTATTCACAAATAAGGATCCAAACAATTCATGTCTGAGAATCATCTTTATAGTCTCAAGAACAATTATTTCTATCTTAATATAACCTTATATTTTTTTCAAAATGAACGTAATAAATATTTTTATTTTTAAATTTGGAATCTTCAGGGTGTTATAATGATTATAAATTTTCCTCTGAACTGTAGGTGTAATAACCCGAGATTTTATATGATATATTCATTTTAATTTCTTTCATATATACTATTGTAAACTACACCAAGATTATCTTGCTCTATATGCATCATCGTATTAGCTTGCAGTATACCCAAACTATTCTTAGATTGTGTTACACACAATTTCAAGTTCATTTGATAATAGTCATTCTACGCTACATTGAGTATATATATATATATATACAATGTATAAATGATAAAAATGGTTGTATTCTGTTATAACGAGTCAACAAAGGAGTCATTCACTATACGCAACCCTGGTTTTTCTTGCATTACACGCAATTGCGACCTTCTTCGATAGCGTGTGTTGTACGCAATACCGGGTTTTACTAAACAACGATATGTTATTATAATATTATTATGAACTCTCCATTATGAATATTATTAACTATATTTTGAATTTTATAACATTATTATTCATCTTACACATTTTCTATGAAATGGTATAAGAACAAAATAAATTTTTCGGGTAAAATAAGTATTTTTAAAAAAATGCAGTTTTTCCGCCTTTTGATGGCGAACCCACTTTAAATATAGTTTTTGACATTTTTATAAGTTAAATTTTACAGAATAATATTATTCTTTGGTATCAGGATATAAAATTTTACCTTGGATAAATTTTTCATATTATTCTGATAACATTCATATTTTAATGAATAGTAAAAACATGCTATATTTTAATTAAAAACAACTTTTTTCATCATAATAACTTATGTGGTTAAATTATAATATTGAATGGTTTTAATGTTTAAATAGAATATGTTTTTACCATTTAATATAATTTATGTCATTATCATTGATTTTACCATGAATTCGTAGGTTAAATCAATTCAATCTTTTGCAATGTTTTAAAGAAAAACACATTTTCTTTCGACAACGGGATTAATTTTTATGTAATTTCTGCAACTTTTGGGTATTGAATTTGGAAAAATTGATTCTATATTTGGAATAAGTGTGTCCAATTTATGTTAATAAGCTACTTTTTATTTTTTTGAAATTATGAAGAGTAACTACGGAAAATTTTATTTACCATAGTTAAAGGTAAATCGGGTAATTATGGGTAAATATAATATTATAAAATTAACCTAACACATGCCAAAATTCTATTGGATTCCTAAAAGTAGACCCATATCACCTAAGGGTCGGATTAGATTCATTTTATGGACTTTTGACCATGAAAATAATTTAACTATTATTAAAACCAAAGAAAGTGACAACGTGTCACTCTCTTAAATCTTATAAGTATAATAATTTTAATTTAGTGATAAACATCATAAAACATCAAACATGAATAGTATAAAAAAAATATAATTAAATTATCTACATCATGATAATTTATTTAGAATTTTTAGGGATTAAATAACTGTTATTAATGGTGATACATTAATGATGCAGAAATTATTTATTAAGTGAAAAATCAATAATATAGTTTTTATTGAAATAACAATACCCATTAAAAGGCCCACAAACCTGCCCAAAACTTATTGTTAGTATATATATATACCATAAACATCCAATGACCTAATATATAACCATTTTTAGTCTTATAAAAGTGATTATGAAACTTATATTATTTTATTTTAAATGATGCCAAAGTTGTCACCTTCATAATTTTATAAATATAACAATTTAAATAATGTTATTTTAAGATGATAAATTCGAGTAAAAGTATTGTTATGAAAGGTAATAGATTTATCTTAGTCATAGAATATTATTTGTAATTTTTATGCAAAAAATAAGTATATTAAATAATTATACAAAAATGTTGTAGTAATTATTTTATTAAGAGATAAACCAAATAAATGGTATTACAAATAATAAAATAAATATTATGTGAACTATTTAATATTATCCACTAATTTTATAGATAAATATTACCTTTTATGAATCTATTAAATCTTTTAGTTCGAACATATCTTCTGTATATATTTTATTTAAATTCATATAAATGAATAGTGTGAAAATTGACACTATTGTTATTTTATAAAAATAACATATTATAAAATTGTTTAAAAATCACAAAAAAATATAAACATTATAAATTTAAATTTATATGGTTTTAAATGTTATAAATTATACAAATATGGTCAATTCTAATCATATATGTAATTATTTTTTATAATTTAAAATTTAGAATGTTATTACCACAAATAAAAATAAATTGATTAAGTAAGGATAAATCAAGGTGATAATGTTTAAAATAATTTCCTAACATGTATAAATTTTATTGGTTGATGATATTACAACCCTATATAATCTAATCTTCTAATTTAGTCATTTTTGGGGATTTTTATGTGGGGTTTTATTTAATATTAAACTAATATTTTTTTAGGATTCCAAAGGCGCCCCTCTCCTCCCTTATAAAAGGGCACCTCCTCCCTCTCTTCCTCTCACCACTTTGAGCATTCAAACTCTGCCAAACCCTGACAAGTTCTCTTCTCAAATCCCCTAGAAACATCCTAGAGGTCCTAGAATTCTTCAAAGACCAATTTTAGTTCCCTAAGAGGAGGTCTCAAAGAGGCGCTTCAATGAAGAGGTAATGTCTATTACCAATTCTTTAAACTTTATTTCTTCTACTACTTATTCTTATTTAGTTGTTTCATTATGAAGTAATAACATCAGTATCACTAATATACTGATATGTTATTATAATTATGAAACAACTCTATTTCACTATGTATCCATCCTATGGAAAACGAAATCACCGCAAGTGCGTACGTACGGAATACTGTCTCCACGTCGTGGTGTAATCCGTTTTTACAACACCACCTTACTTGGATGGGTATAATGGTGTAAAAAATAACTATACATAGTTATTATAACATAATACTGATTATGATATATTTTATCATCCTCTCCAATTCAATTCAATAATTATGGGAACGATATCATCGCTCGTGCGTACGTATGGGCTACCGTCTCCACGACGAGATGAGATTAATTCTCCATGTTAACCATTTAAGAATGATTATAAAGTATATATAAGAAATAATAATGAAATAGATGACATTATAATGCAACTGGATTTATGTATATATATATTTATGTCATCTACTTAATTCCATTCAACTCTATAAGGAAACGAAAATAGCTTTCTTGCGTACGTACGGCCTACCGTCTCCAGGAATGGTGTATTTCATTACATTTATAGATATATTATATATATATGTATATTATGAATATATATTATATATAAATCATTTTTTATATTCTGGAATTAAGTAATCATGATCTAATTAATCATATGAATAATTACAAGTCAAAACACGAACGACAAATGAAATGATTTTACCCAAAACCCTACTTTAACATGGAATTTACAAAAGAACGGGTAATATAAAGTCATAAGTGAAACATATATGATATCATAACAAATTAATATTATTAATTAATAAGTAAATGACCTTATTTAAATCATTATACAGGAGGTTCGGATCCATACGAAGCATATCGGACCTAAGGTAAGGGATAATTTTGCAAATCTCATTTTTATCTGAGATTGCTTATTCGTAAGTATTTAATGAGGTTATTGATATCATCCATGTCCATGTTTTATAAAAGTTAATTCATGTATGTTTAATTTACTTTTTACTCATTTTGACTTTTACCCCATGATATGGAAGGAATCTTTCTTTTATTTACCCTAAAAGGTACTTTTTGACTTTTCCGAAATAAGTACGAGAAGAATATTTTTTTAACGTATACGGCATGAAATACTTTTTAAGGTTTTATGAAGCCTTATTTTCATGAATCTTCGTCCAAAATATTTCATTACTATTTTCAACAAAATAATTATCTTTTAAAACTGCATGACGTTTTTCGAAAAGAAATTGATTTTGAAGAAGATATGATATCTTCCTCAAGAATTCATTTCAAGTTTTTTATCAAAATTATTTTACATCTAATATGACATTATTTCATATGTGTATGTTTCAAGTATAATGTCTCTATGATTTACATGGTTTCACTTTTCTTATGATGAAATATCCATTTCTTTTATATGGATTATGTGATGATGGGATGATGTTTATGAAACCCATTTTATTCATTGAGTTATTATGAATGTTGTATGTTTATTTTGTGGCACAAGTAAGAATGTTTTCATTATGAGATGGGTGGGACCTACATCTCCCTCCAATGCATTGGGTAAAGATTTATATCTCATGAGATAGACATGGCTGGAACGGAAAGTTAAAGCGGTTCAGTAATACAAGACTGGAACGAGTAGTGAACTCGATTCAGAAAGGGACTTTGTCCACTAAGATGGTCTTGGCAGAAATGCCTTGGCTAATATGGAAAGCATATAATGTTCTTAATGGTTTCCACAATTACATGTTTTATTCCCATGCTATTTTATCATTCTTAATGTTTCTTTATGATTTATGACTTACGTACTTCCATGTTTTATGTCACTGGTCAAGCTTTTGATTTTTATGCATTATGTTCATGTATTTATGTTCAAATGTATATGGTATGTTTTATTTTATCCATTCTTACCCTTACTGAGAATTTGATATCACCCTTTTTATGTTTTCTTTTCCCCATGATATAAAGAAAGGTTTTAGGTAAGAAAAAAAGGGAAGATTTTTATAGGAGATGTTGAAGATCTTTCACCATGATTAGAAGATTACGTTCCATGTTTCCAAAGACACTAAACTATTACGGTTCTTGTTTGTCTGTTTTTGTTCCGTATTAAGTATTACGCAAAAGTAAGGTAATGTCCATGTACGTCAATCTTCGGGTCTCTATAGTTTGTATCGGAGGAAAGGTTTAGTCAACCTTTGGAAACTATGATGCAAAAACGTTAGTGATATCCCTAGAGATATTTCTAAGGTATTTCTAGGGATGTCCCTAAGGATAAGTATACATATAGCATATAGTCCTAGAACAAAGGTAACGATCTTAGAATTTAACCTATGATGTTAGATATTGAGGGTACTCCCCCTTTACTATGTTGTTTTCCCTATCATGATTTTTGCCTCTCATAGAATTCTTTTTGTGTTGTAGTCAATGCAGGGAACCAAAAGAAATTCGGTTAACATTAAATCCAATAGAAAAATTGGTGACTATAAGCAACAAAATTGTGTAATGCCTAGAGGGAAATATATTGTGATTATGTCGAATCAGTCATCGCGATACATGATTAACAAGGTGAAATTTAGTGGTATGCCTAATTCCTCAAATAAGAGGAAGATAGACTTTTATGCATGTTCGCATGTTGAGGAGCATAAAGAAAGGAAGATTGAGATTTCTAAAGAAGGGAAGAAGAACCTTGACAAATACCTCAAACAGAGGGACCGATGTTATCTTTGTGGATAAAAGTGTCATAGAGTGACAGACTGTAATGGAGTTCAATGTCTTATTTGTGGAGAACATGGGCATTACCCAACTCAATGCCCTGACCTAAAAAGTTACTTCTAAATCAAGGAAGGACCTATTCCAGGACAATAATTGAAGAGGATGGATTGAAGTTTTTATGTATTGGTGTTCAAGAATAATGTTGTTGAGGTACTTTTATGGTGTATTAGAATATTTTTGTTTTAGTCTATTGTAGTTTTCCAATAATTTTATGGTACCGATAACCATGAAATGTGATTAAAATATTTTGGAAAGAAGATGATATGCGCATAATGAAGTGATAAGAAGATAATGAGATGTTTGATTGTATTCCTGAGCTCATGATTGATATAAGGACTAAGTGATGTCATGGTTTGAGTATATATAATTTTGAGGATTTTGGTATGTAGAAAGTGTTATCTTTTTATAGTGTTCATGTTTTCAATAAGGTTCAATGGGTATTCATTCTTTCAATTGAATACATGATTAAGGTATTCACATGATTGGAATGTGACCAACAAGATATA
Organism: Viscum album; assembly: GCA_963277665.1. NCBI lineage: Eukaryota > Viridiplantae > Streptophyta > Magnoliopsida > Santalales > Viscaceae > Viscum > Viscum album. The sequence goes on from OY728156.1 coordinate 1,564,529,359, forward strand.
TGAGGGATAAATGATAGTATTCAAATTCTTGTTATATAACCTTTTTAGTAATCGTTCTCTTTATACTATGAGTTTAGAAAGATGTATTTTGGATAAGCCTAATGATTGGAATGAATTATGTTGGACAGAAGTTAGTATTTTTTAAGGATAGAACTTTTTTCGATATTATTGATGGGATGTAATAGTAATAGAAAAAGGACAACCTGCAGGACGGGCGACAGCCCATCGCATCAGAGAAAGCTATGGGAATCGAACCCACAACCGAAGTGAAACTGGCCTTTATCGCCTACCAGTAGCCTACAAGAAGTCCCTAGTTAGTATAAACTAGTTTTATTTTATTAAGTGGTATGATAGATGAAGTATAAGTCCATTTTTGGAATGATATAAAATAGATGGACTTATGTATATAACTATTGCTAACCTTTTGATTAAGAGAGATGGAATGACCCATCATTATATCACATGATCTTCTAACACTTCACGAATGACAAAATCAACTTCATTTCTCTAAGAGATGAAGTGGAAATTTTTCAAGGCATGAACAACAGTGGGATTATATCGAAATAAAGTAAGTATTTCATCTAATTAAAATTAATCAAATTTAGAGAAATGATATTGAAAACCAAAAATGTTGTCCTAGTGCCCTTATATCTGCTGAATCAGATGCTACCATAGATCATCACAAATTTATGGCATTGTGATTGTTGGTGTCTTCATAGCCATGTTATCTACCACTCTCCATCAGAACATGATGGTTAGATTTCTCTTCCATGTCCTTATTTTCACCTCTGTTCTCCTATGTGGAATCCCAGTGATAAGTTAATTTGGGTAACCGTTACGTTTCATACTTTAGTTTTTTAATTTAAGTTTTGGTATTCCTTTTTACGATGTGGGTTTCAATTAAAAAAACATTCATGTAGAAAACCATTTATAACCCCGACGAATTTCGAGGGAAAAATTCATTTTAAGGGGGGTAGATTGTAATAACCCAATATTTTATAAGATATATTCATTTTAATTTCTTTCATATCATTTTTTGTACGCTACACCAAGATTATCATGCTCTATACGCAACACCGTAGTAGCTTTTCGTATACGCAACACTATTCTTAGATTGTGTTACACACAATTTCATGTTCGTTTGATAATACTCATTCTACACAACATTGAGTGTATATATATATATATATATTCAATGTATAAATGAAAAAATGGTTGGATTCTATTATAACGAAACAAAAAAAAATTCTTTCACTATACGCAATCCTGACTTGGCTTGCATTACACGCAATCTCAACCTTCTTCGATAGCGTGTGTTGTACGCAATACAGGGTTTTACTAAACAACGATATGTCATTATAATATTATTATGAACTAGCCGTTATGAATATTATTAACTATATTTCTAATTTTATTACATTATTATTCATCTTAAACATTTTCTAGAACATGGTAAAAGAACAAAATAATTTTTTCGGATAAAATAAGTATTTTTCAAATAATGCAGTTTTGCCACCTTTAGATGGCGCACCGACTTTAAATCTGGTTTTTGACATGTTTATAAGTACACTTTTACAAAATAAGATTATTCATTGGAATTAGTATATAAAATTTTAACTTGGATAATTTTTTCATATTATTTTGATAACTTTCATATTTTAATGAATTGTAAAAACACGCTATATTATAATTAAAAACAACTTTTTTCATCGTAATAACTTATGTGGTTAAATTATAATATTGAATGGTTTTAACGTATAAATAGAATATATTTTTACCATTGAATATAATGTATTTCATTAGCATTTATTTTACCTTGAATTCGTAGGTTTAATCAATTCAATCTTTTACAATGTTTTAAAGAAAAAACCATTTTCTTTCGACAACGAGATTAATTTTAATTCAATTTCTGAAACTTTTGTGTATTGAATTTGGAAAAATGGATTCCATATTTGGAATAAGTGGGTACAAATTATGTTAATAAGCTACTTTTTATTTTTGGTAATTATGAATAGTAACTACGGTAAATTTTATTTACCATAGTTAAAGGTAAATCAGGTAATTAAGGGTAAATATAATATTATAAAATTACCCTAACAGATGCCAAAATTCTATTGGATGGCTAAAAGTAGTCCCATATCACCTAAGGGTCGGATTAGATTCATTTTATGGACTTTTGACCATCAAAATAATTTAATTATTATTAAAACCAAAGAAAGTGACAACATGTCACTCTCTTAAATATTATAAGTATAATAATTTTAATTTATTGATAGACATCAGAAAACATCAAACATGAATAGTATACAGAAATATAATAAAAGTATCTACATCATGATAATTTATTTAGTATTTTTAGGGATTAAATAACTGTCATTAATGGTGATACATTAATGATGCAGAAATTATTTATTATATAAAAAATCAGTAATATAGTTTTTATTGAAAAATAATACCCATTAAAAGGCCCAAAACCTGAAAAAAACTTATTGGTAGTGTATATATATACCATAAGAATCCAATGACCTAATATATAACAATTTTGAGTCATATAAATGTGATTATGACACTTATATTATTTTATTTTAAATGATGCCAGTGTTGTCACCTTCATAATTTAATAAATATAACAATTTAAATATTGTGATTTTAAGATTATAAATTAGAGTAAAATTATTATTGTGAAATTTAATAGATTTATCTTCATCATAGGATTTTATTTGTAATTTTAATTCACCAAATAAGTATATTAAATTATTATTCAAAAATGTTGTAGTAATTATTTTATTTAGAGATAAAGAAAATAAATGGTATTAAAAATAATAAAATAAATTTTATATGAACTATTTAATATTCTCCACATGTTTTATAGATACATATTACCTTTTATAAATCTATTAAAGCTTTTATTTTGAACATATATTCTTTATATATTTTATTTAAATTCATATAATTGAATACTGTCAAAATTGACACTATTGTTATTTTATAAAAATAACATATTATAAAATTGTTTAAAAATAACAAAAATATATAAAAACTATAAATTTAACTTTATATGTTCTTAAATGTTATATATTATCCAATTATGGACAATTCACAACAAACAACTAATTTTTTGTTATAATTTAAAATTTAGAATTTTATTACCACAAATAAAATTAAATTGATTAAGTAAGGATAAATCAAGTTGATAATGTTTAAAATAATTTCCTAACATGTCTAAATTTTATTGGTTGATGATATTACATCCCTATATCATCTAATCTTCTAATTTATTCATTTTTTGTGGTTTTTATGTGTGTTTTGAATATATATTAAACTAATATTTTTTAGGATTACAAAGGTGTCCCTCTCCTCCCTTATAAAAGGGAACCTCCTCCCTCTCTTCCTCACACCACTTTGAGCATTCAAGCTCAGCCAAAACCTACCAAATTCTATTCTCAACTTCCCTAGAAACATCCTAGAGGACCCGGTCTTCTTCAAAAACCAATTTTAGTGCGCTAAGAGTAGGACTCAAAGAGGCGCTTCAAAGAAGAGGTAATGTCTGTTACCGATTCATTCAACTTTATTTCTTCTTCTACTTCTTCTTATTTAGTTGTTTCATTGTAAAGTAATAACATCAGTATCACTAATATACTGATATTTTAGTATAATTATGAAACAACCCTATTTCACCATCTATCCATCCTATGGAAAACGAAATCACCACACGTGCGTACGTACGGAATACCATCTCCACGCCGTGGTGTAATCTATTTTTCCAACACCACCATACTTGGATGGGTATAATGGTGTAAAGAATAACTATACATAGTTATTATAACATCATACTGATTATTATATATTGTATCATCCTCTCCAATTAAATTCAATAATTATGGGAATGATATCATCGCTCGTGCGTACGTACGGACTACCGTCTCCACGACGCGATGAGATTCATTCTCAATGTTAACCATTTAAGAATGATTATAAAGTATATATAAAAAATAATAATTAAATATATGGAATTATAAAGCTACTTGATTTATTTATATATATATATGTATGTCATCTACATAATTCCATTAAACTCAACAAGGAAACGAAAACAGCGTTCATGCGTACGTACGGCCTACTGTCTCCGGGAACGGTGTATTTCATTCCATTTATCGATCTATTATATATATGTATATTATGAATATATATTATATAAAAATAATTTTTTATATTCTGGAATTACTTAATCATGATCTAATTAATCATATGAATAATTACAAGTCAAAACACGAACAAAAAATGAAATGATTTTACCAAAAATGCTACTTTAACATGGAATTTACAAAAGAACGGGTAATATAAAGTCCTAAGTGAGACATATATGATATCATAACAAATGAATATGACTACGTAATAAGTCAATGAAATTATTTAAATCATTATACAGGAGGTTCGGATCCATACGAAGCATATCGGACCTAAGGTAAGGGATAATTTTGCAAATCTCATTTTTATCCGAGATTGATTATTAGTAAGTATTTACTGAGGTTATTGCTATCATCCATGTAAATGTTTTATAAAAGTTTATTCATGTATGTTTAATTTCCTTTTTACTCATTTTGACTTTTACGCCATGGTATGAATGTAATCTTTCTTTTATTTACCCTACAAGGTACTTTTTGACTTTTCCGACAAAAGTACGAGAAGAATGTTTTTTTAACGTATACGGAATGAAATGATTTTTAAGGTTTTATAATGCCTTATTTTCATGAAGCATCCTAAAAACTATTTCATGACTATTTTCAACAAAATAATTTTCTTTTAAAAATACAGGATGTTTTGCGAAAAGAAATTGATTTTGAAGAAGAAAGGATATTTTCCTCAAAAATTCATTTCAAGTGTTTTATAAATATCATTTTATATCTAAGATGAATTTAGTTTATATGTGTATGTTTCAAGTATAATGTCTCTATTATTTACATGGTTTCACTTTTCTTATGATGAAATATCCATTTCTTTTATATGGATTATGTGATGATGGGATGATGTTTATGAAACCCATTTTATTCATTGAGTTATTATTAATGATGTATGTTTATTTTGTGGCACAAGTAAGAATGATTTCATTATGAGATGGGTGGGACCTATATCTCCCTCCAATGTATTGGGTAATGATTTATATCTCATGAGATAGACATGGCAGGAACGACAAGTTAAACCTCTTCAGCAATATAGGACTGGAACGAGGAGTGAACTCGATTCAGAAAAGAACTTTGTCCACTAATATGGTCTTGGCAGCAATGCCTTGGCTAATATGGAAATCATATCATGTGCTTAATGGTTTCCACAGTTACATGTTTTATTCCCATTCTATTTTATCATTCTTAATGTTTCTTTATGATCTATTCCTTACGTACTTCCATGTTTGATGCCATTGCTCAAGCTTATGATGTTTAAAAATTATGTTCATGTTTTTAACTTCAAATGTATATGGTTTGTTTTATTTTATCCATGATTACCCTTACTAAGCATTTGAGCTCACCCTTATTATGTTTTCTTTTCCCCAGGATGTAAAGAATGGGTTTAGGTAAGAAAAAAGGGAAGATCTTTATGGGAGATGTTGAAGATCTTTCACCATGATTAGAAGATTACGTTCCACGTTTCCAAAGACACTATACTATTATGGTACGTGCGTGTCTGTTGTTGTTATGTATTAACTATTCCGCAAAAGTAATGTAATGTCCATGTACATCAAGCTTCGGGTCTCTACAGTAGGAAAGATTGTACTCCCACAAGGTCATATTGACTTCTTCATGGATTAATTATATTGTATTGGTAGGATCTTCCATTTACTGATAACTTTATCAATATATAGTATCCTCAACCATATAAAACCTATTTTCATCAACTATTACAAGTTTTTTTATGATTTTTTAAGAACAGAAATCGTGTAATATTTTATGATTATACTACCATGCTATGAATGATACAAATGTATCACTGACCATTGTAATATCCATATCATCATGTGAAACATGAAACTGAGTAGTCACATCATGATCTACCTTATTCCCTACTCTCATGTGACATTTTGGGAGGTTATTATGGTATAAATAGTCTCTGTGGAATTTAAGAATTTTACCCCTCATAAAAAGGCAGTGCATGTGTTTTTTCAGATACATATCACATAAAACTATGCCCTATAATATTTTTCTAATATAATGTTATCAAAATATGTATGATTCACATATAGAAGAATGAATAATAAATAAATGATATCCTTAGTAATGATATGCATTTTAGTGGAATGACATGCCTGAAATGTAGTGGGTTCATTTGGTTCATGTGTGGATAATTGTCCCACCGCGAGTTTTCATTGATCTTTTCAAATACACTGGCCTTCCAAACCAGACTAGATAATAATATATTGAAAATATTATATTTTTTTCTACAATAATTTCACCATATTAAAGGTTTCTTCATTTGTATTTATCATTTCAAAATATTTTCAAGGTGATACTCCTGAACCTCATACACCAACATGATCATATTGTTCGAGATACTTCAATTCGACAGAATGTACTATTTCTTTCAGTGTGATCAAAACCTATTATTTTAACCAAACCATTTAAAAACATGAAAAAAAAATAGATATTTTTATATAATAATGATATAAAGAATAAAAAAATACTATTATGTCATACTAACACATGTATCTAACACATCTTTGGTTTTTTCATCAACTACTTCACCCTACTTATATACAAAATCCTCCTACCATATAACATGACAGGGGATGTAAATGGATTGTAATATACATTCATAAATATTTACATGAAAAAAGATCATTTGTTATTTTATGTAACATAAAATATTATTATTTATTTTAAATACATTCCAATTTCTTTTCTATTGAAGGGTATCCCATCCATGCTTTTTGAGAGGGTTACATTGGTTCTGATGTAGTTTCATTATTTTCAGCCCTTTTGTGTCATAATTTTATTTTTTTTGAATCAAATATAATAAAATATAGTGTAAAATGTTTTATTATCTATTGAAATGAACCTAAACCGATTTCTCATTGGGAATATTGATGAAATCAGTCCATGATTCCAACATTATAATCTCTGTGTAACTAACTAGTGGGTGGGACTTTAATTTCAAGTCATCATCCCAAGGATTTCTCTTGGTATGAAGAGTCTGAACAACATTATGGTCCCTTCAAGTTTCTATTAAGAAAAATTTACTGTTGAAATATTGTAAAATAAATTAAATCTTAAAGGAATAATGAAAATAAAACCAACATTTTATTATATAATTATTTGTTAACATAGAGAATGTATATCGTAACATTAACATTAAAACCTTCCAAAGGGTTTGATTCAATACATGATATATGTGGCACAACAAATCATTATCAAGCAACACATTAATCCTCATTGTAACACCAGGGTAACTAATAGACATTTACATGTTAGGGTAAATCTATTGGCCATATTGATTTGAAAAAACCCTAAATTTTATACCATGACTTTTTCACTTGATAACATTATTCAAAAAATATGATGCAATATAAATAATGTTTTTTTCATCAACATGATTATAATCACCTAATAATTATGTGGTTTCATCAACAATAGTGATTTATTCCTCTCTATTGGAAACATTATCATGTGAAAATGTCATTATCTGCCTGAATTGACAGAAAATTAAATTTTAATGGAAATTTAACCCATTAAAACGGACGAAGGATTTGAGATGGTTTGTATGGATTCAACATTATAAACATGATGAACACAATAATTCCCCATTTTTAATCTTTTTTAATAAGACAATATTTCACCCATTTTGAATGAAATGAATAATTAAATTTAAGAAAATAATTTCTCCAATATGGAAGGTTTAATCCTATGAATTCATCTCAAAATACAATCATGTCCTTCACACTTCCATGAGAACCTCAACTCAATCCCATTGAGATAAATTATCTATAATCTATGTTACTAGTCATTTTCCCTCACTTGTATCTCAAATATAAGAGATCTATATCCACTGAGGTTTTTATGTAGGATTTGAGTATAAAAATAAACAATTAAATATTAATAGGGCCCCTAAAATATATAATAAAGCGTATATTTTTGTATATTTTCTTATTAGTAACACTAAAAATACACATTTATGAAATTTCATTGTTTGTTCACCAGTACACATAGATAAAAAAATCTACCCACTTCATTTCATACTATTGAATCATATAATTCATACCAAATGTTTATAACCTAGATTTTCCCTAAAATTCATATCATTTAACTAATTATAGGTTGACATTTCAATAATATGAGGGAAAAATTTGTTTATATCCCTCTATAAATAAACACATAACTGGTACAATGAGATTCAAACTCAAATCCCTAGAATCCCAGACAATCCCTCATGGATAAACACCGCATGTATATATTTCATATAAATAAGGATATGGGTATAACAAATCCATTTTTATTAGGAATTACATTGGAAATATTGGGAAGTCTTAGCATAATTGGTTCCCTATTGTATGACACACAAAATGGTTAACACAATACATTAATTAAACATATAATCTCAAAACCCATATGGATGAAAAAACAACCCAAATGTCAAATCAACCTCACCATATCCCTAGATGAATAATTAACATGTATATAGTTGTAGGAACCACAAAATTGGTAACCCAATACTTTAATTAAACTTATCATCTCAAAGCCCATAAGGATGAAAAACAACACAAATGTCAAATCACCCTCACCATATCCCTAGATGAATCATTAACATATGCATAGTAACTCACATTCTAACATAGAATATCTATCTCCCACATAATAAAAAACATATTTTAATTTATGATTGAAAATATATTTATCATATCCACACATATATTTCTTATAAAAAAATATTTTAGTTATACATTGAGAAGAATATTAAAAATCATTTAAATAATATCAGTTGTTTATTCAAGGAATTTTTTTTATGACATGATTTACCGAAATATAATGACAAAATTAGTTACATATTATGTTTAATAGTGTAATTTTTAAAAAAATTACTATAGAGAACAAATTATTATATTAATAAACCAAAAAAGATGCTAAATAATAAGTAAAAATGTGTATACAATGATAAAAAGAAATACATTATAAATAAAATTCAAAGAATTTTCACATTTAATAAATTCTAAATCACATGAACTAAATAATGTTACATATAATAGTAATTCATATTGTTACCTCATTCACAAAACTATTTCTTAACGACCAATGCTTCATTTTAATATATGATGATTATTAAAACCATATTTTTGTGTGCATACAATAAAATAATTTGAAGAGTATATATATCATATATATATATATATATATTATAAACCATTTCCTATGAAAAATAAAATATTAAATACATATAAAAAAATAATATCTAAACTGATATAATAAATATCAACTTCTATAATGGAATAATAAAACACAATAATCACAATAATATTTGTATTATTTCTTGTGTAATATATAATAATTCATCATGATTCAATATAAACCATGTTTTATAAAATATAATATAATTAAAACAACTCAATATCATTGATTAATTTAATAAACAACCAATAACCCTCTTTGATGGAGTGATTTAATTAGTAATGAATTATTTAAATCATGATTACAATATTTGAATGATTAATAAATAATAAATTCTCTATTTTCAAAATATACATGAAAATACATACATTATAAAGACTTACATATCATACAAGATATCAATTTTGTGAAATTAAAATAGATAAACTAATCGTCAAATGTAATCATGAAGAAATTTATATATTTAATGCAAAACTATATATTATATCTTGATAAAAAAATAATTAATAAAATTTGATTTTAAAAAAATATAAAACCTAGAACATAATATTTTTGAAAAGTACATTTAGCCCATGTGTACACTAAACCAAATTATATATAAAAATAACCCAAATAAAATTTTAATAATTTCTTAAAACATATAACATTTCAAAAATATAATTCTCTAAACATAAGAGTTCATTTTTTATCATTATAATAGAAAACAAAAAACATATAGAAACAACCAGAAGATCATATAATACAAGATGAGAATCAATAATGTTTGAACCATATTCCAATTAAAAAAATTATATTAAATTGAAATGTGTATAATATTATCATATGTATATAAATAAATATACCTATCGATGTAGCATTATTTTGTAAAATTTGACAAACAAGTGATATTCAAATTATGGTGGCCAGTAATATATAATGCACACGTCCCATTTAAATTTTCCATTACTAATGATAAAATATTTGAAATATATATAATATATATAATATATAAAAAATTATATTAACCTTTTATTTTTAACGTATTTTTTTAGTTAGTCTAATTGAATTAGGTGATGATAAATTTGGGAAAGAGAGGGATTTGAACCCTCAATAACAAAAATCCTACATAGTGGTTCAACACTACGCCGAGTGAAGAAAAAAATGTTCATTTTCAACCTCAATAGATACTTGATTTGGTAGATGAAAAACATTTATAAAACATTAATGATAAAAAAATATCCTATTCTCCCATCCCCAGTATCACAATAGAAAAAAACATGATGCAACTGATCGTCGACGATTAAAAGTTAATAATTTGCTAACAACCATGGTTCTCCAAAATAGAAGATAAGTAGGGTTTTCATGGTCAAGACAAGCACACAAATGCATACCACAGATCCCAAAAAACAAATCAATTAGGGAGGAAAAGAGGAAAATAACTTACCTTGTATTCATTCCTCTATTAATTCAAGAGAACTAAGTGGAGTAGCACCGACATATAGGGAGTTCTGTGTGAGAATTATAATTCGGATTGAATAATTAGTGCTTTGGAATTTATGAAATAGACCAGGGACCCATTTATCAATGTTTGAAAAAAACACCATAAAAGATACCTTTTTTCTATGCTAAATTGAAATGAAATCATAATGGCCTCTTTATGAGTCCTTTTTAGCACTAATAAAATGAAACATAATCAAAAATAAGTCTTTAGCACTAATAAAGGATTTATATTTCTAAATATAAATATTCTTTAAAAAATATATTTATATAATTATATATTAGGTTTTTTTTATTTTATAATTTCTTAAATAAATATTTTATTATTAATGATATAAAGAAATATCGTTAAGAAATTATATTTTTTATTTATTTTTATAAATATAGACATTAATTATTATATTTATAAATAAAAATATTTTTAAATATATTTATAATATTAATAAAATCATCATATATGTAGCGACCTGACCCCAAAAATACCGAAGACATGTTGACTACTATTACATTGGAATGATTACTTGGAATCAAATCCCAATGAACCAAAGAGTTTTTTAGTTTGGGGAAACGTGATACATACTTGGGACTTGTATTACAAATGAATACACTAATTGAAATACATATATTTTTTCATTCAAGGAAAATAACTTTATTACATATAGAATACATTTGTATATATTTATTAATAAACATCTTGCATTCTTATAGAAATTATATAAAATATGTGTGACCTAAATTGCTCAGTAAGGGTCAGCATGATGGAAGAAATAATGAAATCAACCTGAATAGACTGTATGATAAGGTAATAACTGACGACAAATGCCATGTAATCAATATTTTGAGAAAAAGTTCTGTAAACAATATGAAAATGTGGAAAAAATGAAAAGACATTCCATATATATAATTTTCTAAGGAATAATTGATATATAAATGAAAATAAATAAAACACAATCTATTTAATCAAATAAATATTAATGAAATTCATCCACAGAAAAATTCGAAGAAAATTCTAATGAATAATAATTATTGAGTAATGAATAAAGGAAATTATTAATTATCTTATTTCATGATTCCCAAAAAAATGATATCATTAATATCAAGAGCATTCAAAATATGGTTTAGCATTGTAATTCCATGAACATTCATAAGATAATTAATATGTGTGGGTAGAAACCTATCCATTCCACTTTAAAACAAACTTGAATAGTTTCTTTCAAACTGATTATATCTCATGAGACTACCAACATGTCATGGGGCTTGCATTAACTAATCCCAAACCCATATTTCATAAATATAACATTTCACAATGTCTGTGTTTCATGTCCAAATACTTCTTTATATCTTTATTAATAGATTTAATTCAAAAATAATGTTCCTTATCAAATATATAAATTGAGTAAAAGAAAATCATTTAAGAATATTTACCTAGTAAATAAATTTACATTTAATTTAAAATCCATATGTAAAACCAGTATATATTTTAGGAAATAATCATATACATAAAAAATGTTATGGATAATTATTGGAAATTCAATTTTCAATGATCAAAAGAAAATTTAATATTTCAGGGTGATTACAAAAATTAATCAAGGAAGACAATGTCAATACTATGCTTGGTCAATTCTATCAAAAATAATGCAGTGGAAGACTATGGATGGTATTGATACAACATATTCAAAATGGATTAAAAAGGGGGTTTTTGTCCTTAATTAATTAATATATTACAAATAAATATTCTAAAAAACTATTGAGAAAAATATACTCTTTATTTTGAGAAATAAAAAATCATTTTATTTGAAAACCACTTTTAAAAACTTTTTCATTAAATAGTATCTTTTAAACATTTAAAGGGATCATCAAAAAAATGTTATTAGGTATATCCGTACATGACCTACATGGTAATACAAATATTACTTCTGGATCGAAAAAAGGTTTGAAAAGTGGCCTTTTTAGAAATAGAGAAGAATATTTATTTGAAATCATTTGTAAAATAATAAATATCTAAAAATTACTTTAATAAAAAAATTAGTGATTAAAAATGTTGAATTTTTTTTTAGAATACGATTTTTTAAATAAACCATGTTCTCTGACTAAAGAGGGGATTAAGTCGGGTTTTCTCTAAAACATTCTGAAACATTTTGAGATACAGTGATTGAAAAAATGATAAAAGTTCTTGAATAATTCCATGAATAACTATAGTTTAATAAAATTAAATGATTTAGTAAATAATGATCCAATAAATTCCACTAATAGAAATTCAAGTGTAAATAGTCCTCACTAAAATGCAATTATTATTTCAACACATGAAATGACTATAATATTGATGTTAGAATCATTAAAAGAATAAATTATGTCTTCAAAATTTAAATCTAAATAAAACAAGTGGAAAATAATATATAGAATAAAGTGATTATACACATAATGTTAGCATATTATGGGTAGTAAGGAAGTAATATAGCCCAATCAAAAACAATCAGGTTATGAAATTATTAACCAAATATAAAATTGTAATACAAATACTCTTAGAAGAAATTATTAATATTGGACCAGAAAATACCATGATGATAAAATAATTCCTGAAAAAATATGTCAAAACTCCTCATAGATATATCAAACAAAAAAAGGAAGTTGTGAATAGAAAATTTATCTAACATATGTAAAAAGTGAGAAGAAAATCATTTTACGAGGCATTTCCTTTCAGGTGAAAATCCTTTGTAATGGTTTTAAGAATAATAATAAAATATTAAAAATAAATAATAAGATTAATAATATTATATATTATCTTCTTATGATATCATATTACATGGCTCCAAGATTCTGTTTCCAAGGGAAATAGTTGAATATGTAATCATTGGTCATTTCGATATGTTTGCCGCATGCGGTGGCGAGTGTAGCCAGTCTCGCCCTGTAGATAGATCTGTTCTTAAATCTATTGGTTCGATGGAAAATTATAGGACGGGTCTCCCCATTGGAGGAGACCTTGTTGGTGATGTGGGGAGGAGTCCTGATGTCCTACCTCGTTTTCCAGTAATGGTTTTTTGCAGGAGTAGTCCGAGTCAACCTCGGATCGGCCGACGACAGACGAGTGGTGTGGGTAGATCTTCTGAGATCAAATGACAAGGTACTATTTAGGTGGAGATTGTTTCTTTGCAGAGTTTAGAGTCAAAAACCGGTTTACCGATGGCTACTGGTGATGATGACGTTAGGCGGAGGCGGGTGCCAAAGGTGCGGCGTCTGGTGAACACCTCTCGGTTGGACGGTCGGGCGGCTATTCAGACGGAGTGGCGTCGATGGCCCTCCTCTCGGTGGGGATTACGAGCGATGGAGGTCGGTGCGCAAGATGAGGACAGGGGCCTTGCTTACACTAATCTTGTGACTAGGGACTATGCAGTGGTGGTGTGGGATCAAGGTGGAGCATGATCCTAGATTTGGTGAGGATAGTGGCGCATGGCTACTTGCAGGCGAGTAGATGATTGGCCAGCGATGGCATCGATTCTGGTATGTGTGGTGTGGTTTTGGATATGCAACTGGAGTCTGGCAAAGGCCGCGACAGTTACTTTGATACAATGCTCTGGCGAGTGCGTGACCGAGTGAAGGCTGTTGACAGAGAATGACAATGTGAGTTGACTAGCTAGCTGGCTGGGTCGTATACGGGGCATGAATATCGGTGATTGTTGGGGTGACCTCGGGAGCAGGTGTGTATGGGATGATGACTGGATGCAGGCCTCGAGATATGCAATGTGATTGGTAGAGAATTAGGTACGGGGCGATGACCAGGTTGTCACTAACATGGGGGTGTCTCTATGGATTCATGGTGGGATTGACATCTCGGGTTTCAGCTAGCTGATGGAGTGGGAACATGGTGTGTTGTTGTCGGGATTTGGGTGTGTGGGTCTTTAGACTATTAGATATTTTTTTGGTTTCCCATTACTTTGGCAGTTGTGCCGCATTTATATTATTTTTCAGTGTACTTTTATTTTATTAAATAATTTTTTTGTACTGAGCTTTCTCGAGTCCTAAACTTTATTGGTATCATATTACATGTTCGTCAACAATCATTCATTATTTTCCCCATTACTGATATTAATTGACTAGATTTTCATATAAGGTTTGAATTGTTATTCATTGTTATTAATCTCTAGATTGTAAAACATGATGTAAAAATCAATTATATTCTATATAATTGATTTATAAAAATCTATATAAATTGATGATAGGGAATAAAATCCACCATTCATAGAGATGGTAGGTCGTATGTAAGCATAAATACTACTTCCTTTTCATTTACATTTTTAAGATTTTTAAAATTAAAATATATATATTTATATATTATAAATAAAAAATCATATTTTTTGGTATATTTTTTATAGGTTTATTAAAACCATCCCTAATATATTCCATGTATATCATGAGTGAACCGCATTGCTTTGATGAAGCAATAGTCCACATTTCCACAATTGTTGTTATCGTATCCCCAAAATATGGACCACATGATGGTATGTTTTATATAAAAAATAATATGAGCATAAATACTTATAAAATATAATATATAACTTTTAAAATTAGTGTGTCCTTCAAAATACCTACTATGGGAGGTGGTAAAGGAAGAATGAATGATCATCATTTCAGGAGGCGGTAGTCTTCCATAGAGATAAACAATATGTTCATTTCTTATTAGATGGAAGTGCATGTAAATGAAGGAAGAATCCATAAAAAAAATAACTATATTTCTGATACATAGGATACTATATATTTGTTTTGTAAAAAAATAATTGAATGGGTGGTGTGGTAAAAGAATAAAAAGTGATCCTTTAAGATGGTTACCTCTTATTCAGGTAACTCCTTTTTGTTTATACCAAAAGACTTCCTTGGGTCGATCTACCCAAAAACTGAGGATTATAGAATGAGGATAGGGAATTTTGGAGTATTTTTTGTTATAATTTTAACAACCAAATGTGATTTAGAGGTGTGAATAAGTTATAGGGTTAGTGTGTTTTTATATTGGAGGTGGAGTGGTATTTTTGTAGAATTTTTAAATCAAAATTCCTCAGACGTCTTCCCATGGAAAGTGCCTATAATGATGGTAAAAATCATATCACTGGGAAGATAATGTCGAAATATAGAGTAAAATAGATTTTGGAGAAGTTTATTGGTCAATTTGTGTATTAATTTTAAGGGTTAGTCCCTTGTGAAGCTAAATTTACTTTTAATAGATGTACTTAATTTTAATGACTTTCACAAATAGTTTTGGTCAAAATATAATTTGAACGTGTTAGAAATTATAATTTTTTTTCATTCCAAATATGAAATACATTTTTCCATGTTCCAATCATAAAATTGGTATAAATTAATTTAAATTTATTTACGCAAATCGGACGATAATGACAGTTTTTACAGTAAAAATTTTTGAAAGGATGAGGTGTTTCCGATCCAATTTCAAAGTGAAATTGATTCCAATGGCCAAAATTGGAATAATTTTAAGAAAATTTTCTATTTAATCTTCAAAACCAATCAAAAATATAATTTATCCATATAAAAATTTATACTAAAAATTAGTTGTGAATTAAAATTCAGCTTTCTTCACCATTCATTAACAAATGAGTCTTTATAGAAAAATTCAAATAATCCACCCTAAGATAATATTAACATGAATCTTTAAAAAATGAATTTTATTTTGACACATAAAATGTATTAGTTATTCATAATTTATTTTAGAAAATGGTCCTTGAAATAAGGTGGCAAAATTATAATTTAAAAAATATTGGTTTTATGTGTAATATTGGTTTTCTCTTATCTTATGAATATAAAATATATGTGATGAAAGTAAAACAATTTCATAAGATATATAGTATATGTATTATCATGTGTTAATTAATACTATTAATAACTATAATTTTAAAAGCTAGGTTGTATCTAATTATATTAAATAATAATATATTAATAATATATTGTTGTTAGATAAAATTCAGTCTTGAGTGTAAGACAAACTATCGAACAAAGTCTAAGTTGTATATAAGGAAAGATAAATCAGTATTTAATGAACTATGATCTAGGTCATATATTGAGTTTATTTATTATTGTAATTATATTTTAATATCTCAGGATATTATATTTCCATACACGTTTGGTGTTACTTGTCATACACACTATCAAATACAATGTTCTTATAGTAGAGTTTTTTGGCATTAAAGAACAAATTTGAATAATTATATATATTTAATTAATGTATACAAATATAAATATAGTAAATTTTTTATTATTTGAATATGTCTATTATAATTGTATATTTATAAATATAAAATTTTTTAAAAGATTTGGAGGAACCATACCTTTTTTATTGAATCAAAGGAACCCTCTATTTATTATGGGAAGAGAGATCCCATTACATACACATTTTAGTCTTCATTGGGTATTAAACCCATCAAAATAATCCCAAATCCCCAAACCCCTAGGGCCTAGCCCAGTAGGACCCATATACCACCATGTATTGCCTTTGGTGTCACCCTCCACTATCTAACCACGCTTCAAATTGCATATGTCATTATCTCCATCTTTTTAATCCTCGTCATCATATGCGCCGTCTACCTCATCATGAATTTCAATCATCGTAGTCATGATCCCTCGTAGGTATCACTAGACACTACCAATGTTGTGCACATCCCAGGTCGGCATGTGCTTCCATGGAAGCTGCCTCACAGCAGTGCAATTCACCACCATGGTTCGAAATTTACACCACCTACAGCAGAACACCCATCAACACAAACAACCCCCATTAGCACACCACTTTTCTTCCATAATATTTAACTCCATCAACATGACACCCTTATATAAATTCGCCATATATGGAGACCAATAGGATTTGAACACTACTTTGAAGTAATATTATGAGGTATCATTATAAATTTATTAATATCACTATATATATTTGTGTATATATATATATTAAATTAAAAATCAAAAATACAAATAAAAATAAAAATATTGTATATATATTCATTATTTAAATATATTTTTAATAATTTTATAGTTATTTAAATATATAATTTTATATTTTTAAAATTTTGAATACTAAAAAAATGTATTTTTATATTTATAAAATCATATATATATATATATATTATTCATTTTTTAAATAAATTTATTATAATATTTAATTATTTAAATAAATATATTAATTTATTTATTTATTATAATTAGAAATATATAGATATATAAATATATTAAATATAAATTTATAGATATATTTATTTACAAATATTTGTTTATAAATATATTTTTAACATTATTAATGACTATATAATCTTCAAAACATGCATTTTTAAAATGATTGTAATTGAATAATTAAAAATGGGCACACTTTAAAAATATTGAAACAATGGTTAGGTTTCACTAATTAAATATAAATTAATAAAACAAACACACACACACATAGAAATATATATATTGAAGTAATGATGAATACATATTGAAAACACTATAACATTGTAAATTAATTAATATAAATATATAATAGAAAATGATTAAAATCAAAACAACAAAAATTAAATAAAAATTATAAATTTTTAAAAGTGGATAAATAATACAAAATTTTAATAATATAATCATAAAAATATATAAAATTGCTCAGTTAAAATCTTAATATATTCAATGTATCATGATATAGTGAAATTCAAAAAATACAACAAACATTCCCATAAATTATGTAAATAATAGGAGCATGTATTTATATTTAAGATTTCATTAATTGCATAAATATTTATGTGTGTGTGATGTATCTAAATATACCTTAATTATGTATATTTATGTTAAAAACATGGTAACACATATTTAATATATGTTAAATTGAAAAACCAAACAACAATAAAAATTGAAAAGACAAAAATATGTTTTCCATTATTATATTATATTCATTTTAAAAATATTTCTACACTGCTTCTATTAAAAATAATCATATTAAATATAAATTATTTATTATTATTAATCTTTAATATATATATATATATATATTAAATTTGTTTATTTTTATTTATAATTATTTCATTAATAAATTTTATACTAATTTCTTATTTACTCATTTTAAAATTTTATGTATATTTTTTTCTATTAATTATATTTTATGTGTTTTGTTGAATTTTTATATTTTATTCATTTTATATATCTATATTTAACATATAGTATTTATTTATATTTATAATCTTCATATATGAGAATTAAATTTATTCATTTTTAACAATAATCATTTAATTTATGAAATGATTAATATTTGTCATTGTTTTTTATTTAAAATTATTTTTCATTTAATTTACTTCATATTAATAATTTTATATATGTTTATATTTAATATATACATTTTATTAATAATATATATATATATATGTATTAATTTTTTTCATTTTTACCAATATTTATTTAATTATTAAAATGTTTACTATTTGTCATTATTTACTCATTTTAATTTTAATTTTCATGAATATTTCACTATAGTCATTTTACATATCATTATATTTAATATATTGTATTTACTAAAATATATAATCTATATATATATGTATATTAAATTTTTTAGTTTTTACTAATAACTATTTAATTAATAAAATGTTTAATATTATTCTTAATTTAACGTCCTTTAATTTTTATTTGTCTAATTATTTCATTTTATCTATTTAGATATCTATATAGTTAATATATATTATTTATTAAGTTATTACTTTTAAATATATATAAATATATTCTATTTATTCATTTTTAAGAATAATTATTTAATTAATAAAATTATTATTATTATTTAAATTTTTTAATGATTTCATTTTAATCTAGACATTTATCTGCGCTAAAAGTAAATCGCTAATAAAGTGTATAATTTATCAAAACTACAAATAAAACATTGACAAAGGGTGCCTTTTATGAGGACTAAATAAATGTATTGATAATGGATGCCCTTTATCTATGCTTTGGTAACACTGATAAATGAAACATTTATTAATGATTTTTGCCAAAAGTGATAATGGATAACATTGTTAAATGCCTTCTCTGTAGTAGTGATGGCTACTACGGAACACAAGTACCATTGAAAAACAAGAAATGTGTTAGTATATCTCAGTTGGCTAGCACCAATGACATCACTATAATAACAGGTTAGAAATAAAACTTCATGCATCAATTCTTGATCTAATAAATTATAAAAGCAGCCATTTAATCATTTCAATTTTACTGTATAAAAAAATGTAGAACCTATGATCTGTGATAACACTAGATAATGATATATATTTGCTTCATCCAATGATGTGGTGCCTATGAGTATGTTGTGATGACTATACCGACCCATCTCACATCGGGGGTAATATTCCCATCCCTTATCAAACAACCAATATCATTGGGTAATATATCAATCCCGAGAGCCAAAATAATCCACCTTGGGGATGGATTCACCTCCCGACTATCTATAATAACTAATCCAAATTGGGGTCATGTTTATCCTGGGTGTGTCAAGAACAATCAAGTCCACCTAGGGCCATTTACATCCTGGGATTAATGAGCACAACCCAGTCCACTGGGGGGCCATGTTCACCAAATTTTTAATTAGAGAAACCAAGAGAAACAACATTTAATTTAAAATAATAGCACATATATAATCACTTTCATAATACTAAATATTAATTCAAAAGGAATAAGGGGTCATTTTACATTTCCCAACCAAAACAAGTTCAACCTAAAAGTGGTGTTTTCAATAAATTTATATCATTTTCAAAACAAAACAACATTACTTTAAAACACATCAAAGGGCCTCCATTCCATTTCATGAACAAAATTACATTTCCAAAAAACCTCACAATCAAAAATTTACATTTTTAGTATACAATTTCATGGTATTCCAACTATTTTCATAAAAAATGACTTATCCAAAACACATAACCATGACCCCTCACAAACCCCCATTTAATTTAATAAAATTTTATAGAAACATTAAGTAAATTTCAAGGAAATCCTTTTATTTTTATAACACAAAACACCATTTATGTAGCTTTAAAATAAGTTTCAAATTTTTGAATCATGGTTCCAGTTTTAAATACTCCATGATAAAAAAAATCATCACTATACAAGCCACATCTCATTACCAAATGGTTTTATTTAGGAATCAAATCAATTTCCTTATACTGATGATCAGGAAATTAATTTTCACAATCATTATTGAAAAAAAACAAAAAAAAATTATACAATTGTATCAATACATGTATTTTTTTAGAATTCTAGACAACACATTTCCAACATCATAAACTAATAATTTTAGTTGATTCAAAATAAAAGAAATATTTATTTAAATAAATTCATTGTCAAGAAAAAATATGCGTCATGAATATAGGACCTATAAAATTAAACAATTAAAAGATAATATGTGTTATTATTTGAAAAAACCTACCATAAACTTATATGTGTCCAAACCTAGACTATTATCCACCAATTTGGCCAAAATACAATGAAATAAAAAGGATAATAAAAAACAATATGAATATATTTTATTAGGTAAAAAACTAAAAGAACACCATTTAAGTGTATAAGAAACCCAAAATTGGGGGAAGAGTGTGAAAAAAATAACATCAAGCTCTATAAAAAAGTGACATCAATTGATTTAAACACCAGATGAGGGAGATATAATCAAAAAAATCATTATTTGTAATTTATGCTTTTTTGAAGATTATAAACATCTTTTAGTGAGTAATAAAATGATTTCAAGTATGTTAGGGGTATTCGGTAAAGGAAATGATAAAAATGGATAGTGGGCAACAGGAGTGAGTTCATGATGTGTATTTATATTCACGATACGAATTGATTCTTCGAAAAATCCATGTTTTATTATTCAGCTTGTGAAAATATGTCCATGATAAGAGTATAATTCATAGAATAAATGTTGATTTTGGTATTTTATGCTGAGGTGATTCCCTTTTCTGCATATCCTCCTTTCCAAAAGTTCATGACGTGAATCTATTATTCAATATATTATGTTTTTCTATTCAAATATACTATGTTTTTTAAGAACCCACCAATATTATCATTCAAAATTTGTCCTTCAATCAAAACCATCTAGTATTCTCTTTGTAATTATGGGAGAATCTTGATCTTTCATACTTCTCCAATTGTCATTTTGATCCAAAATTGATCAGTTGTCGAAAGATAAGTAAGTTTAATCTTACATATTAAATCACTCATGTGTAACATGGTTTTAAATTAGTCATTGGATATGTTTTAAGAATCTATTTATAATTTCTTGATCTCTTTTGATACCTTGTAGTTTCATTGTGTGTAGGATTATTGAAGGTTTAATCTTGTGTTTGTCATGGTAAAAATTGTGTGGCTTTTGAGGTGTGTAGTTAAATTTCTTCTCTAATAAATCTTATAATTATGGAAACATGATTATATGTCATGGTAATCATTATTTAATTCATACCCAGGATTTATATTTTTTTTTCCTTTTACTGTGTGGTTCCTATGTTGGTTAGTGTGAACCATAGTTCTTTGAAGGTGGTTCTACCTTTATCCTATGTTTTTTGAAACAATTATACTATTAGTTTTCAAAATGATTTTATAAATGTTAATTGGAATGTTCTTTGTATTTATTGGTGTGATTGTGTATTTTTTTCTTTATAAGTGATGGTTCCCCATGTTTTGGTAAATGATGTATTGTTCTCAATGCATTGTGAAATGGTTTGTAAAATTTTATTTCAATGAATTATTTTTAAATGGAAATGGTTTTCTTGAAGTTAAATTATGAAATTTGATAATAAATAATTCAATGTTTTTACTTAACATTGACATTGGATACATGGGTTCTTTGTTGGAGGGAATAATATAAGGGATTATCACTTGAAACCATAGTGGGTCCAATTTATATGATGTTTTTATATTCATAGAGCGTATATCCATTGGATCTAGTATCTTGATCTTGAAACTATATGGTTCACATTCTAGGTTGTTCCAATATCCCAATGTCACAGATTCCTTGGATCTGGGGACTCGATTACACAGTAGTTGTGAGGCTTTTATGGTATGATTATCCTAGATATCCAAATATATTATATGCTAGAGGTGGTATACAATGTTCTTGGAATTTTTTAATTGGGGTTTTTATTATATTATTTATTATTTTATAAATATAAATACTTTAATTGAAATATGATTTGAAATAGTGTTATCTAGATTGTTTTAGAATAAATAAAATAGGGGATGGATTTACTTGGATTTTAATATAAACATGTAAACTATTTATCATTACATGATTTATTTTTAAATTGATAATTGTTTTATTTCTTGGTAGAAATGTATTATGGAAAATTAATGTGGGTTCTAATTGATAATGTTGATCTTAAACCCCACCAAACCCCTTGGGGGGTGTGTAAACCATGATTATACTGATGTAGGAAAGGGAGAGGTGCCGCATTAAGGAAACAATGTGTATGTTTGATGGTTGTGTGAAGCTGGTCGTGATATGGTGGGTTGTTTCCAACTTATCACATTGAGTCGTTATGGGATGTCTTATATTTCATTTTTATAGTTTTTAGGGCCTATATTTTGGGTTTTTGTCTTTCTAACATGGGTTGTATTGCTACTACTACCACTCTTTTTATTATGGACCACTGGTTTTTTGATATCATTTACATTTATCTATGATGAATATTATTTTAATTTTAAGTATCTTTTTCTCTATGGTTTCTTTGTATGATGAGTGTTAGATTCAAGAAAATAAGTATCATGAATAACAATGAGTTCTTTTTTTAGTCTATATTGATCCTAGTTGGATGGGTTGGTTCATTTGGGTTTTGAAAATTTTGTATTAGAGCATGTTTATTCACTTTATTGGGATATTGATACAGTTATGTTGGATTTTAAAGACATAATAGGTAGGTTTTATTGAGTTATTGACTATTTTATCCGATGAGGATCCCCATGTAGGCATGATATATTTGGTTGTGTGTCACTTATGTCGGGTTGCAATATAAATATCAATTTCCCATTTTATTATAATTATTTTAAACTAATATTTTTTTCACTATTTGAGCATTTAATACTAATATTTCTTTGTCAAATCATTCATTCATTACATCTTCTCGGGGATTCTCTAGAGTGTGCATCAGTTAATACTCCTCTAGAAAATCCTCCACATGTTAAAAATATCCTAGAGGTTATCATGTGTGCAGTTGATTTCGGGGATTAGAATATAGAACATGTTTTGAACTATGTTGTTGGGGTATAACTAAGATGGAATGGAAGATAATATCTAGTGTTATAGTCCCTATTATATTATCATTTTACATTTATGGATATTTATAACCCATAGTAATTGGAGGACTAGATATAAAATATCAATGATATATTTGATTTCATGGAGACATATGAATGTATTATGGTGATGTGTGAAACATTTAAGCTCATGGGTATTATAAAAAGTTCTTGGGAATAAGTGGATTAGTAAAATAGACATGTGGGATTAGACTAAAACGTCTTTATGACCCAATTATTTTTGTGATTGATTGCCCAGAATCTGAGATTATGGAATGGTATATGGAGTTCTTATCTTTATAGTTGGGTGAATATTTATGGATTATACACACCAGCCATTTTTCAGATTTTCTTTATTCGTATCAAATGAGGGTAATTAATGATCAATTAAAGGATCAAAAATACCAACAAGGATTGCATCCTGGTATCTGATTATAGGTATATATGTTAAAGCTCACCACCTATGCATAGATTTTCGACAGGGAAATGATGAAAAAAAAATAGCTATGGGAAGGAGGGGGAAAACTCGATGATCATTACTTACACCTTTAAATATCTATAGTTCTCCTGGTCATTGGGGATATTTATCGTGATCCTTTCAAGATCATTTATGATCTTTTAAAGTCGGTGAACTTCATATCTAATGGAAACAACAGTGAAATCATAAACATTAATATCTATAGCGCTCTACCCATATTCCTCCAGAGTGGAGCACAATAACACAGTGGAGGCGCTGCTGGTGAAATTTTATGTGGGGCCTAATACTGTGGGTGCTCACATTTTTTTCATGTTATATAGAAAATTATCTATATGATCTAGGCACATCACATTATTTTATATGTGACCATTTTATGGATGTGTTGAAAATTCCAACATAACTTATATCTGTTATTATGGAGCTAGAAATACCTGTTGGAAAGAGGAAAGAGCATGTGGTTCATTGTAAATCATTATATTTATCTATAGATGATTTGGAGTTAGTATTTAACATCCCAGTTACTGGTATAAATATTTTTTACATCATTAACATATTAGATTTAATGGTTTCTGTACAGGATGAAATTGATTGTAATCATCAGTGTGTTTCATTCAATGATATCGGTGGGATATCTCGAGTGTTCTTGGGGGAGAGAGACTCGAGGTCTGATCATTTGAGACCTTTTATCCCAATGTTTAGGTGTCTGTTGCTTCCATTTTTTAGATTTAACATGTGTTTCTAATTAATGAAATTTTAATGATTCCTTCCTGTCTAAAAATTCCTCATAACATGATTCTTATGAATCTTGATAAGGAATTTTTTGAAAACCAGTCACTATTATTGGAAATCTATAGTTTATCCTCCTTATCATTCTCAACAAAATTTGTTAAGGAAATGTTTTCATCAACAATATTCGCATTATATGAGTCCACCAAATTTTTTAAATGTTTGTTTCAACATTTATAACTTCTTCCAGTTGGTAAATAACCAATATAAGTATTTCCACAACTTTTCAATCAATCATTAATAGATCTGTATTTTTTATTTTTAGTTAACACAGACTTCCAAAAATTATGATGTATTTAAATGAAGGTTTTTTATTAAACATTTCTTAAGGATTCATGTTGGATTCTGGTCCTAGTAAACATATTTTATGAACATGTAAATTAGTTCCAACTACTTAATTCCATGAATCCATTGAAAGTTTTTATACTGATAACAAACTTCTTATCATTTCTACAAAGCTTTTATTGTTTCATCTATCTACTCTATTTTTTTGGGTATATTAGGTAGAACTAAATTGATGTTTGATACACTATATTCTTAGATAATTTTCAAAAATATTACATGAAAATTTAGTATCATTATATGTTTTCACCTTCTTTATGGAACCCTCCATTTCATTCTCAACATATATTCTGTAGAATATGATAATTTCAACAGATAGCGATTTGTGAGTCATAAAAATGATTTTTTTCATCTTAGTGAAATAATCTATTAATGTGATGAATATTAAATATTTCATTCTTAATTTATGTCTCATCAACCTAAACAAATATGAATAAATAATCTCAAGTGGTCTAGTTGATTGAATCTAAACACTTTTATGATTTATTAAATTTATCATCCCTTTTTGACAAGTTACACAAACATATTATTCTCTTATTTAAAATTAGGTAATGTTTCTAATGTAATCATGTTTTGAATTTATTTTCTTTATTTTTTGTTCAATGTTCCCTTGACATCAATTCCATAATTTTTTCATCTTCATCACTCATGTAACAAGAGTTGTTGAATTCAACTATTTTGAAGAGATACCCAGTGGTTCATTATAATTTTTAAATATAATTTTTATCATTCAATAATTTTTTGATACAATAATAATTTATGAAAAAAAATATTTTACAACATCATATTGTTGTCTTACACTATGTAGGTTATGTTTTATATGACCAACAATTGAAAAATCAATATATTTTTACTTCTCCACTTCAATCTCAGCAATTCTGATTCCAATTATTTGTAAAAAAAATAATTACTAGTGACAAATTTCTCACCATCAGGAATTTGAACATGTTTCAATAATTTAATATCACCTACACTATTTTAAGAACAAATACTTTCAAGTATCCATGGTTTGTAATTTCTATATACTTTCAGAGTTGTATCAACCAAAAAATATCATTCCATAACATTATTTCTTCCATTTTTTCCTATTCAATTATATGAAATTTTGTTAGGAATGAGTTCCATACTTTTTATGAACTAATGACAAGCCTTATCACATCTTCCACAAACATTTTCAAGACAACCAAATTGAGTTTTTATTTTATTTTTTTGATCATCTTGAGATATTACTTTTTTATCTTTTTTCAGATAGGAATGTTACTCATTCTAATTTAACTATTTATACCACTTTTCTGGAGCCTTTTTTTGGGTCAATATACATTGTGCCCAAATTTTTAATCTTTGTGCCTATTGATACCACAACACCAACAATATCCATCAATTATTGATTTTCTATTGATGTATGTTCTTTATCTATAGAAGAAATTTTTTAGGTTCATTAAATCTTTATTTTCTAACATAAAATTGGTTAATGAGGTATTTTATATCTTATTTAGATGTTATAGGTTTAGCACATACGTTTTCCACCCAATAGTTCCCAAAAAAAATTCATAACATGAAAAATTATATTTCATAGGTGAGTATTTCACCTATGTATTTTTTTGATCCTTCTAAATATCCTAATAAGTATCATCATTTAAATTAAAATATTTTTTGAAGTTCTCATTCATCGTCCTTAAGGTTCTTCCAGACTCAAGACATTTTGACTATAAATTGTTATCTTCTAATTCATTAGTTGTGATATTATTACTGATATCTTCAATCATCATTCATTATTCATAAAATCATAGTTTTTAGTTTAATATATCCTTGACTTATTCTTCTTCCTATTTGATGGCATATTTTCATCCTTTAGAAAATTCACCAAATTTGTTCTTTGTTACACTTTTTTCTTTCTTTAGATTTTTTTTTCTCGAGATATATAACAAGTTCTCATCATAGTTGATACTCTCTAAAATTTTTATCACTGCCTTCTTCACTATTTGGGGAATCATTTTGTTTCTCGGCTTTGGAAATAACATTTCTAATTATTTATAATCATTTTTCATCCATAGAGTAGTTTTTAGTTGATTCCAAATATAAATTATTACTCAAAATATTTCATCAGTACCTAGTAAAAAACATCATGTTTTTTGGATGAATTTTCTTCTTTATCAATTTTGTTCCACTTCATCCATCATGCATTTTCATGAGAATCATCTTGACGTTCACCAAAATTATTCTTGAGAAAATTCATAAATTTATTTTATTCCAGCAAGCTCATAATATTTGATAAGATGTTTTCCTCCATTTTTTCCTCTTCCACTCCAATAGTTTTTGTCATAAGAGACAATATATTGACATTTTACTCATAATACTCTTTATCATTGTACTCACAAAGATCGAACCCATCAACATCATTTATATTAATCATTTTTATACCTTAAAATTCTGTTTCATCTTTGATCTTCATTTATATTACATGAGATTTAAAGATGTTCTTAGTTCAATTTTGTATTCTATTCAAAAATAATTTCGGACATGTCCCACATTCTCATTGATGTTTTCAAACCCTTGACCTTATATAAAAGTTTTTTTATATGGACATAAGGATAATATTTCAATATTTTCCATTGACAAATAAATTTATCTTATCAAAGAAAGTCAATAGGGAAAATTTCTCAATATGAGGAAACCAAATAGCAGTAGCATCAACAAAATTAAGGATGAGGGATAGAAGATAAGGAATCATCTTATTTTTTCATCCATAAAATTAATTTTCTTAAAATTATGGAATTATTATCCGATTGATTGAATTAATATTATCTATGAAAAGGATTTAAAAATGGATCCTCCCTTTTATTCAAATTTATGTTCTAAAGGATCGAATAATAACTGAGAAGGGTGGAGGTTGAAACAATTTTTACACTTTTTATAAATTTTAATACATTTCAAAACACAACCCCTATAAATTGTTAGGATTCATTTTCACATCATATTTTATAAAAACTATTGCATGAAAAATAGAAAAGAAAGTAAAGTACATAATAATTACATGGTTCAACAACAATGTGAGAACCAATATATTTTCTATAGACATTCCAATGGGTCTATAGAAATTTACTATTAAGATGATTTGAATACAAGTTATGCCAACTCCTATTAGACAACTTCTATATCTAGAAAGGAATTAGTGCTCTTACTCTGATCTGTTTAAAATATGTTATTACAAAAAAAGTGATCAAAAAAATATTAAAGGGTTTGTTGAAACTAATCCACAATTTCGTACTCTAAATCCTCTATCATATTTGACTAGAATTGATTTTCTCATTCTGATGATTTCAATACGATTCTCTCTTTCTCAATCTATACTTCTCAAACATTTCTCAGTATCAAACTTGGTCTGATTTTCTTGAGTATGAGTGTCCCAATACGATATTTCACAATTCGATAAATAGATATTAATCTGTCATATACTCCTCACATGATGTCGGTTATGAAATAATGTTCACTTTTTGACTTCAACGTTCCACATTTTACACTTTTGTAAAGGAAACAGTAAATGAATGATCTGGGAAACTATTTATTAGAGACATATAATAAAAGAAATATACTTGAAAACATTCCTCGTTTTATCAAAATTTCAAAATAGATATAAATATTAAAATCAGATCATCTTATTTGAATTTTTCAATCCTCTACACAGTTATCTATGATTTTTGAAAAATTTCATTTCATGTTTCACATCTTCATCTCATAGTATATTTCCCATCTCAGTACGATCTGTTTCTTTATCAGCTCAATATGATCAATTTATTTCAAAACATATTATGACCTATTTCGTTCTCATCTAATTAAAATATATTTGCTTCTCATATATTTACGATATGATTCCTTCTATGCTCAATATGGTAAGATTCCTTGTCATCTCTTTATGATAAATTTCTTTATCATCTCATTAGAATTTGTTTTCTATCTCATATCATTAAGATATGATACTTTCTAAGAAGCTTTTGATTTCATTCCCTCTCAACTTATTATGATATATTTTTAACTCAACTAATTTTAATCTATTTCCTTCTTGGCTCATTATGATATGAATCCTTCTTATGTAATTACAATATGATTCCTTCTTAGCCCATTACGATCTATTTCTTTCTCATCTCAATATGTTTTGTTTCTTTCTAAGAAAATTACGATATACTTCCATCTCATCTCATTACAATTTATTTCATTATTAGCGCATTATGATATGTTTCCTTCTAAGAATAATATGATCCATTTTTCTCTCATCTCATTACAATCAGTTTCTTTATCATCTCATTAAGATCTATTTATTTCTCATCTCATTACAATTATTTTCTTTATTAGATCATTATGATATATTTATTTCTCATCCCATTATGATATATTTCCTTTTAATACCATTAAAATCTATTAACTTAGTACCTCATTATGATCTATTTTTTTCTAAACTCATTGTGATTTGTTTACATCGTATATTATTATGATATTTTTTCATTTTCGGCTCATTATTATAAACAAAAATTCCTTATCAGAGTCAGTCTAGTTAAATGCTAATAATTATAGAAGGTACAATATGATGACTCTAATATGAAATATTTTGATTCATCTAACTTATTCATCATTACACATTATAAATTCTTATTACTTATGATTTTGGTACTTATGGATATGATGTATACTTTTTCTTGACTTTTGTAATCAATGTAATAATTATCATTCCTATATTTCATCAAAATATTTTATCATGATACCTTTCATGATATGTGAGAAATTATTAATGAGAAATACATCATCTGATTTTGTTATAATTGTTATTAACTCTAGAACTCTTAACATTACATTCTTCAACAAACCTCATCAGAATCATAACATTTTATATTCATCAATAAAATTGGTTTAATACTCGAAAATACTTCCTTAGATCTTGTTCACTAACATCAACAAAGCCACTTAACATTACAATTGGAATAAAATAACACATATACATCCCCAAAGAACTAGTTATATGAATATATGAGAGGGAAAAAGATAATATATAAGGAATAACACAAAGTAAAATTCCTTTCTATTATATAATCAACTCAATGCACAAATATTTTGCCAAGGATCACTCCCAGATCAAGTGGAATGGTATCCACAAAATTTCAGAAGAGTGAAATTTTTGTTAGCATCAAACTATTGGAAAAATATTACATTAAATGTAAAAAGTGAGTTAGATACACAATTTTTAGATATAATATTTTCATCCTTGGTTGAGGAACATAGTTTGTGAAGCTGTGAGCTATCCATGCAAATGAATTTGTCCTCAGCTGAACAATTACACATGGGTGTCTGCATAGAAAGGATAAATAGTGTGACTAACTATAAACCAACCCATATACCACTTACTCACTTTTCATGATTTATGTTAGGTGTTTTATGGTTTTTCCTAACAGTTTTAAAATCCTCCACCTCCATAAAAGCACCAAAAACTTTCCAAAAGTCATATAAACTCACCCAAATATCCCTAAAACACTTTACATACATAAAATTCACAAATATAGGGGTACTTACTTTAAAATACGGGTTATACATTCTTTAAACTATTATTATTTACATGCATGGAAATTAGAAACCCACCAATGGCCTAAAAAAGTTCAATTCATTGCTTGACTATTTACTTTTCCTATTTCAAAAAAATCTCCCTAAATCCAGTATTTTTTTCAAAACACTTCTAGTTGAATGATTAATTTTCCACAAAATGTTTTCTATTTCCTATCAAGATTCTGTAATGTCATATGATACAATAAATAATTTGTCTCTTGGTCAAAATGATCCCATTTAATTCCATGGTAATGGTATGTATGATACATTTTTAACATAGATACATGAAACACATTGTTTCCTAAATTAAAAGATAGTGTAAAAGAGAGCTTGTATTCCACCTCAACAACCTTTTCATGTATCTAATTAGGTCACAGGTACTGAGGAGATAACATTACATTATTTCAAAAATTATAACTCCCAAGTCATTTAATGTTTCTAAAAAATGAATGATCACTCACATTGGATGGCAACAATCATCGATGATGATTTGGATATGATTTATAGTGACTCTAATCCATCTCTATTCTCTTTGTGGTGAATTTTTTAATCAATATTGTCTTAAGGAAAAGGCATGTTCTAACCAGTTAAAGCTCACCTTGTCCCACAAAATTATGTGATGAATGATAAGGATTCTCAAACATTTCAACAAAATAAGGCATATGTATCAAGTACTGATAGTTTCTATTATATCATAATTCCACTAAAGGTATTCAGTCCTCCTAGAAGACACCAAATTACAATATAAAAGCCTAAATAATTTCTTCCAATGTTTTTATCATCCTTTCATATTATCCATCCATATGAGCATGATAGGCCATACTAATTATATATTTAGTCCCATGGGATTGATATATGGATTTCTAAAAACGAGACATAAAAATCAGATCATGTTCTGATAATATAGAAATTGGTACATGATGACACATTACCAATTATCAGATTTCGATTTTAGATAATTAGAACACCATATAATATTCAATAAAATAGAATTTAATGGGATGACTTTCTGAGAAAGTCAACTATCACCCATATGGAATCGTGTTTCCAAACCATCATTGGGAGACCCATCATAAAATACATATCTATATACTCACATTTAATAATAGGAATAGGTAAATACTACAATTTACCCAATGGCTACTGATTCTTTTCTATAAACTGTGATAGGTGAGGCATCCTATAAAAAAACTCAACCCCCAATCCTTTCCTACGCACCCACAAAAATAGTTCTTTCAATGTCTTAGACATATTTTTTATACCATGATGAACATCTCTTTTAATATAGTGGTTATAATAATGAATTTTTTTTTTGAAAAGACATAAGTGTGAACATCCAATCTTGATAACACAAATGAAACTCTCATCCAGCTTCTATCCCAAAATGGTCTCTCCATTATTGAATGGTGATCCCATCATAACCCATTATGAATCAGATTCTTATTCCCCATAAACTTTATTGATAATTAAAAGAAACAAAATCAGAATTAAACCCACAACTCTCCTTTCACCTTCTTAATCCATGTGAGTATTAGTGAACACTGACATCAACAGCTACTAATTTGAAGCCAATATTTTTATGTGAGCACAAGAAATTATGATTAATGCATCTGAATCCAAATTTCATTTACCTATTGTGTACATAAAGAAAATATTAATAATTTTGAGATACTCCATCCATCTTCTTTACCTCATATTGAAATGACTTTATATTAAAATATGATTCAATATCTTATGATCTTTAAACACATTGATTCTCCTAGTAAATATGTATGTACGTCAAGTATTCAAAGCATGGACACCAACAACTAACTGAAATATTTGTGTTTTTTGAGTTATGATCATAAAACCAAACTACCATGAGTCATAGGAAATAAAAAAATCTCCCTTCATGAGAACAAATCCCAAACCAGATCTGAAAGCATTAAAATTAACCACAAAACCTGGCTCGGATTTTGGAAAAATCATCATTGATGTTGATGCAAGGTTAACATTAGGCTACTGAAATTTCATATGGAATTTCACTTTCCATTGGAATGGAACCCATTTCCATGTTAAACCATTCATTGGTTGTGATAGTAATGAATGTTAATGGAAAAGAATTGGAAATAAATAGCTAATCCAAGGAAACTACATATCTCAAAGACATTCTTTGGTGGTTGCAAGAGATCACAACCTCTATCTTATCTAGATCATAGAAACACCCCTTTCAAATATGACCTGGCCAATTTAACATACTTCATATATCTAAAATGTAAACATTAATATTTTAGCATACAAATGATGATCCCATAAGACCCCTAACACTATATCCATCTATTTCCCAATCACAACCCTTGTATTAGAATACACCAGTTTTCCATCCAAAAACACCACCTTAAATGAATCTTGATAAATTTGAAATAACTGATTTATCAATTCCATAAATGATGTTGGGGTGTATGTATGATCAAAAGGCATGAGTTTATACACATAATAGTGATATCTACTCCTAAAAGTAGTATTTGGAATATCATGTCTTCCAACTAATAATTGTGGGTATCATGATCGCAAGTCAATTTCAAAGAACTACATATCTACCCTAAATAGATTGAAAATATAATAAATTAATGGATTTTGATACTAATTCATTATATGATCATTATTATGTTATGATAAACCACATTTGTACGAAGAGTTCCATCCTCATTTTTGGAAAATAGGACTACTTCATCCCACATATACATGCTAATCCAAATTAACCCTCTTTTTCCAAGTGTTACAAAAATATATTTAATTACCTTGTGTTGGTGACATCTAATAAAAACAAATTTAGTTATAATTGATCCCCAGTAAGATATAAATCATAAAAAAACACTTATCTTGTGGGTGACTACATTGTAAAATTTATAGGAAACACATCTGTAATGTCATGAACAATACCATTAAATCCATTATCCATAATTGAATCTTTTAATGCTATTTTAAATGTTTCCAAATCATACAAGACAATTACAAAATATAACTAAAACAAGATAGTTTCACATGACACAACAATCTAGTCTCCTTTATTTCGATTTTTAACTCTTTTATCAGTTGTAAAACTGACCCTTAAAGCATAAAAATCATTTTCATCGTTGACGATTTTCGCCGAATCCATACACATGATTATGTTACAGACATCCATCTCAAGAATTGAGAAATACCAACTCAACTCATCATCATAGATTTTATATCATGCTTTGGAAATAAACTATCGACATTCTATTTGTCCAATAAGAGTTTGATGGTTCAAAAAATAATACATCATCCCAACATGAAAACCCAGAAGATAAACATTATGAGAAGAAATAAAAAATGAGACGAACCTTTGTCAAAAAAATGTTTCAAAAGGCTTTAGTTCATAATAATCATACATATCACCATCAATAGTCCCAATTTATTATCCAAACTCACATTATCAAATCCATGTAACTACTTAATCATTACACATTGATCATTATTTACATATTTCAACTTCCATATTTTAGGAGGCATGTTGTTTTTGTAATAACAATGGATTCCTCAATTATGCTAATGAGAATTATTTACTACACTTAGCCTATAAAAGCATACAATATCTATAAAACATTATATCACTCCTAAACACCCAAACATGGAGCACCATAACAATTACACTGAATATACCTAATATTGTTGCATTTGCAAAACGATCTTAGTGGTTACACAGAATCATGCTTCATTTAATCAAAATATCTACAATGGAAACTTCCATGTTTACATTGGGACTCAAAGGAAGATTCAGAGATCCAGTTGTGTTATTTTGTGTCATTCCACTAGCATAGAAATATGTGTACCTCATCTTATTATCACAATATTAGAGTTCCCACTATTTCTCATAGGTATCCACATAATACCAGTACTCATATTTCATGAGATGTCCCTTTATTCCACCATTTATCTATTGACTATATATGTATAATCTATTATACAATACAAAATATTCATTGAGAGGATATGTTGTCTCAACCATGATTAAAAAATGTGGGACATCAGTCACTCCCAAGAAGCACCTTTGTGTGAAAATAGGTCTAAATAAAATATTTATCCATATTCTCTATCGCTACAACAACTCCAGCTTCAAGCTAAAAATGTCTGTAATTCTAGGAATCCTAAATGAATGAGGTTAAAAAACTTTTGTGACCAATTACTTTAAAACCTACAATTAATTTAATTGGACTAACGTAGCATAAAAAAATAAATACCACTACTCACCTACAATATTTGCCAGTATATAAATTTTCATGTTTATATTCATCTCATCTGTGGTTCCTAAGTAATCAATGATTCAATTTATACTATTCACCGACATATATGGTCTCTATGGTTTCAAACCACCATAAATGATGGGTGTTTTTTAATTCTTGAATTGAAAATAATTATACATGTACCTTATTTTATCTCTTCAGTTCACTCTATTTACATATTTAAAATCAATGAAAATACTATGATCTGACTATTGGTTCACTTGTGGATCAGGTGAAACAACATTGTTATTATCATTATCAAGCTAGTTTTTTCTACACCTATCAAGTTCCACTTCAATAACCAAAACTTACACCAATATGTATCCATATCTAGAATCTCAAGGATTGTCATTTTCAAAATTTACCTCATCACATATGTCAAAACAATGCTTTCCAAACGTCTATATTTTCAACTTTAAAAAATTATTATAATTTTCACAAACTATTTGAAAATTAATCCATTATTAAAATACAACTACAATGCCTTCTCATAAACTGATATTTGAAAACATTTTTAAAAGTTTTAAAAAATATACTGTTTTGTAAAAAATCATAAATAAGTACTTGAAATGAAATATGTAATTATATAGAGAAGTCAATTAAATAATGCATGTCATCCTCTTGTTGTTTGCTAATGGAAGGAAAATAAGATTAAAAATCCTATAATTATCTAAAAAAAATTATGTACCCAACCAACATATAACTTTATTTTCAATATAAATATATAATACATGACTTTTTATTTTGTACACTATATGTTTTGAAGAAACTGTCTCAATTATTCCATCCCAACTCAAGGACTAAACTCGAATGAATTTATAACTCCAATAACGAACAATTCCATTTACCATAAAATTAAAGATATATATCTCATGAATAATAAGTTTTGTAATATCCCTCCACTTATAATTGGATTGAGAAGGAATAAGAATATTACATGGCCTTAGGTGACATCCCAAAGACACTAAAATCTAGCTATAAATGCCAAGGGCTTCACAAAGAGATGTGGCATGATTTCTCCACTGAAGACAAAAACAAAAAAAAAGTATACAAAACAACAAAATTACTAAATTATTCATGAGAATAATATATATAATTCAAAGGTAACCAAACCAACTATAGACCATACTAGAGTAAAATATCAAATCCAAAACCAATATCAGTGTATTAATCAGTTGGAAAAACAGACAACACCAAAAATATCCAATGACACAAACTCTTTGTCTCCTTATATGTTCCAAGATAAAACTCCACTATCCATTATCAATGTGTCATGATGCCTTAAAAATGAAAAGGGAGAATTTTTTTTACTACGTGTCAATAAAAAATTCCTCAAATAAACAAAATTCCCCATGTTGGGGAGTGAGTAATTAAACTCAGTATATTTTTCAAAAATTACATCACTGAAGATGACATTAGGATAGAACATGACAGAAAATTTATATAAAATATTTATATAAAATATGTAAAAAAATTATATAAAATTTAATCCAGTTATAAGAAAAATTGATTTCATACCAATACAAATTTTCAATCTTAAACAATCTCCAATGAAAATATACAAATTTGAATTTAAACTATTTTACATATTCATTTTCCACATAATCCATTCCATTAAACATATCAACATATCAATACATTAATGAAACCATGGATCTCCATATACTGATGAGTGGTGAGTCGTCCATTCAGCAATCTATCACATGGTGAGCCATTTCGATGGGGGTAACTTTACACCTTCATTTGTCCTATTTTTTATGGGGGTAACTTCACGTCGTTATCCATCCCAAATACTCATGAACACACTCTGACCATTATGAAAAAACCATACAAAACCATTTTTGAAAAACCATTTTAATAAAAAACTTATTTTATTGAAAACACATTTCAACCATTTTTTCATGGAACAAAACCAAAAACAATTATAAAATCATCATTTTAAAATCATTTAACATAAACCATTTTATAAAAATTCAAAAGTTCCACAAACCAGAAATAAATTAGGTATTAAAAAATTATTCCACAAAAATATAAGAATCAATTTCAATCAATTTAATCAATTTGAAAACAATCCTTCATGTTCAAAAAAGAGGAGTTGGGAGTGAAGCCACATACCTCGGAAACTATGGTGAAACCCATGAATAAAAAAATTATTCAACAAAACCAAATTAAAAATACAAATCACCCATTAGATATTGACTCATATAATCAACACAACCACTAATCAGCATGATTAACTTACAAAAATAGTTTTGTCTTTAATGGACTATATCTATGTATCCAAGAGAGGGAAATGAAGACATGAAAGGAAGACCACAATAAATAGAGACTTACCATGAAATCTTAACTTTAACGAACCAAGATTTGTCAATGGATTGATGTTTTATTGATTAGAATGATCTCCAAAACCAATATAAAGGGAAGATATATAATTTTGGAGGAACTAAAACAGACACAATCTATTATAGAGAAAAAATAAATTATATCTTCAATTTTCGGATCTATTTTTTTTCATGATTAGGGCGCACAATTTGGGAAATTGTGTCCTAGTAATCCACATGACTCTCTCCCTTGATGAATGGTTACATCTAAGCAGCATCATGGTTTTCAAAAAATATGCACATAATGGTCTTCCTACCCAAAACCCACTACATCACATTGTATGTTTTTTATATGAGCTTCATATTTTCTACTGACCGTGAACCTCTAGAAAATCCCCAAAACATTAAAAGAGTCTACAAAACTCTCCCAAAAATCACCAAAACACATTAACTCCTTAAAAACAAAATAAAATGGGTATATGAATGAAACTGTTGGAGTTACAGACATTCTAAAAATCCAATGTGAACTTTAATTCCCCACATTCCATTTGTTTTCATTCCAATTTTTCTTCCAATTTCAATGTATCGTTCATCTCTTAATTTATATGACATGCATTGGTGGAAAAATGTTTTCCCCCATATGAATAGTATCTGGAATAAATAATATCTAACTACTATCCTTTAAAACATACAAGGGAAGGTAATCTCATCTCAACATAGTCTTTTATAATTAAGAAAATTTTTCGACACTTTAGTTATTTCACGTCCAATTTGCTCAATTATGTCCATGGGATAAGTGCACCACTATAGACTTTTTTCAATTTTTCATCAACCAACCAGTAATATGATAGAATAGTTTTAAACCTTTTATAAAATAAGAGTGTTTAATTTAGACAGCAAGGATTTATATTTCATCCCAAAATGTTATACAACTTCAAACATTCCATTTTCTCATTACTAACCAAACATAATTTTCAGAATACTTATAAACATGTAGTCACTTGAAAACAGTCATAAAAAATTATGGTACCAAGTATTCCACCAATATTTGTTTATTAATCACCCCTTAATAACATATCCATGTAAACTAAAACTTATTTTAATGTATGAAATTGTACCTCATTCTATTGATTTTATAAGGGATGGAAATATTTAAAAAGTAAAGGAATTTGATAAATATCTCACATTTGAGTATAATTTTATTGTTACACATCTAACTATTATTTGAATACTTATTCACCTTTAATTTCCTTCTACAATATTGACATCCAATAATCTTGGGAATAAGTTTCCATATGTTCAACTTCTTTATTCCTATAGTGGGACTAAGAATTAATGCTCAAAACAAAGATCTTCTCCTTTGATGTAATAAAATTTATATAATCTTTCATGATATATATTTATATAGTATTCCATATATGAACATATTTATATAAAATGGATTTACATTCCTTTTCAAAATATTTCTTATCTAGAGTGTTCTTATTCATTTGATATAGAATTGTATTTTCACTAATGGATTATTACTCTAACTTCCTCTCTAATTCAAGTTGATTTGTCCATATCTTCAAAAAAACATTATATTCATTCATAGTATTCCATATTGTAGAATCCTTATTTTTTGGATATTTTAAATAAGTGATAGTGATATTAATTTTACTATCATGATATGATAGTTCATTTTGAGCTGCAAACCATGTCATTACTTTTTACGAGTGTCTCCAACATTATTAACTCTTATACACACCATTCAACAATATTTTTCTTACCATTTGTGGGAATCCTCACAATATATTCATTATTGATTTATTCTGTCATGATAATCTTATTCTATTGATATCAATTTTGGTTAAATCACTCAAACATAAAATTTCTACTTAATTATATCCATTTTTAATTTTCATTATTTTTTTTTTGTATAAAAATATAAGAATATCATCTAGTCTGGTGTGAAATCATTCTCATTTGTCTTTATGACATTACTCTTAGGAAAAATTTGTTCATAATTGTTTTTTTACTTTTCCACATAATATAATTGGTTTCAATTATATTTTTCTCATTCATATTCTCTTATAGTCATCTAATTTTATCATTATGAGGGATGTAGGGGGATAGAAAATAATTCCTTCCACTGTATGTATCATCATTATTATTTCACAAGTAATTTAAATTTACAAGTGATTCATATCTATTCCTGATGATCAATTATTCATTAATTGGGAAAATTTATATTTCCAATCAGGTTTATCCTTATAAACATATCATCAATCATTACATCAGTCCTTTTACTAGTTGATTGAGTTGACCTATTCGGAAAATAACAAATGACCTTGTGTACAAAAATCTGAAATCACAAAAAATACCCAACAAATAAATTTTTCATGGTTATTGAAGTAGACTATCTTGTTTTCTATACTTTTTATTTTTTTTTTGAAACATGAATATTTTAAAATCAGTTTGGGGAATTGCCTCGTGTATAACATCACACATCCACCATAGAAATTTTTTGTGGTTCTTAGTTTTTTAACAAGCTAGTTCGGAAAAATATATTTTTTCTTCCATCCCTATTAGAGAGAAATATATAGCACATGATATCCAATTAGGACTGTGGGAGATATATTCCATGTGAATAAGGTTGATAATTTACTAAATGGTTTCACAAACTCTATATCCATAATTAGAGTCCCTTTTTTGGGGGAAACACATGTTAGATCATATATGGGAGAAACAAATTCACATTAACATGGGAAGTTCCATCTTTTGTTGATTCCTTGTTTTTTTGTTCAAAATTAATTTTTCAAAATCTCGTGTTGAGATATTTCATTTTATCCTTGACTGATATGATCCTTCCTTCTATGTAATTTTTCATCTTATGTATCATTTCTTCTTAAATATGATTTATATCTTATAATGAAAAATCTAGGTTTTTAACCCTGTTATTTTATTTCCAAATGTAAATTTTTAACATACATAGAGCCTTTGTATAGATACTTAATTGTATGTATCACCATTGTGACTATATTTTTGAACACTTCCTTATCATCAACTATTATTTGTACATTTTCATAAATCAATAAAATATTATTATATCAATGTGAAGAATTTTCTTCTAGATATTCCCCATGTATTAAGAGTGTGTTATATCTTATATCTTTTATAGACAATACATAATCTATGAGGTTATATTTCTTTTCTGGGTGAGTTTTCACATTTATAATTTCATTTATGTAAGAAAATACATATATAACTAATTAAATCGTAAATTTCATTAGATGATATATTAAATGAAAATAAAAATATATTTTAATTTCATAATAATCATCTTCGTCAGATCTTATACTATAATTTTCAAAATGATCATTGTCAATAGATTTGTAAAAAAACATAAATGTTTTTACAGTTACATGTAATATTTAATCCTTTTCATTCTGTAAACATTTTATCATCTTATTTTATATTTAATTCTCTTTTTTTTATAGAGGCTTGGCTATAACTCCACGATTTTATTTATTTAGAATAGAGATAGAATCCTTGATATGAGATTCTCTTTTAAACATCTACAATTTTCACTTCATCTACGATATTTTTAAATGAACCCTCATATTTGTATTATACCAATTGAAAAATGATTACTATTGGTGGACCACTACGAGGGGATATATGAATCAGTGGTGAGATTTTTAATATTCTTTTAATTCAACCTCTTTGACATATTTAGTCCTTTTCAACTATATCTTCTATCACAGTTACTCACCTATATTATGGTATAAATAATGTAAAAGGGAAGAAATTTATAAGTCTTGATGAGAATAGACTACTTCTTTCATTGTTTAGTTATTCTTCCCAATCAATAATTCTCCACTGTAATCAATATATAATTATGATTGTTTTTTATTCTCATAGTAGAATAGATTATAAACATGCATACACATTCCGACTTCTTAATGGCGTTCCTCTTTCCAACATCATAATGGATTTATTACAATATCTTCACAATGTAGTAATATTTTCTTAATCTGATATTAATACAAACCTTGAGTATCATCGACTCCACAAAATCAAACCTTGTATATGAAACTTTTTTTATAATCCCTTTTTAATTCAATCCATGATCATCATAATGATTTATTTTAATATATATATATATTAATATTCTTCCAAATATGAAGTGGTATTTATTTTCCACAAGTGTAGAATTGTTCATGTAACATGGTCTCCACATGAATACTATTTTTAAATATCTTCTAGACCTACTCAATTGAATTTATGAAATCAATTCAATCCTTCAAAGAACCCATATTCCTCTAGTTTTCCTATAATAGTCACTATATTTTAACCATTTTATCTCTTCATTTCATTCATCCAAGATTGACTCTTACCAAAAGATTGTGTCAAGAGATTCAAATCCTCCTCCTTATCCCATACTTCTTCTTTCTCTTCAAAATCCATCTAATTTTATACCCAATACTATTCCATCTAATCCGTTCTTCCTCACTATGACATATAAGATATTTTTTTTATTCTTCAAGAGTCTCCTACACACATTGTTTTAATTTATATGAACACTTCCATGCTTACATCACAAAACATCTATTTTATTTTTCTCTCCACTGGATTCTCTAACACAAAAAATCTATTCAATATTTTTTAGGTATATTAAAATTTAAAATAATAAAAAACACTTTTGGAATGATTACATGAAATCAAATTCACATGAAATACCCCTATTTTCAACTTCTCTTATAATCTCTATATCATTATAATTTAAGGTAATCAAATAAGAGAATATAAATTTTTTCCAAAATA
Source organism: Viscum album (assembly GCA_963277665.1). Lineage (NCBI taxonomy): Eukaryota > Viridiplantae > Streptophyta > Magnoliopsida > Santalales > Viscaceae > Viscum > Viscum album. Next base: position 1,564,572,083 of record OY728156.1, read on the forward strand.
ATCTTTTTCGAAAGTATGATAAATATTCTCTTCATTTTATTTATTTTTAACATTTGTAATCATGGATGAATATATATTCTTGTTTATCTTCTAAAAATTATCACAGAATAGCTCCCACAAAATGTTTTCATAATTATTTATAAAAAACATATTAGAAACTGTTCTAGACCTCCCTATCCTTGATATGTGTTCATTTGTAGAGAACTATATAGATTCAAGTTGAATATGTACAATGAAACAATATTTAAACCATTTTTTTTATTAAAAATATAAAATCACAAATAAATTAGGATATGATGAAAAATTCATTCATTGAATCACCAATAATTGAACTATTAATGAAAATACCTAAATTTTAATATTCTTTGTTAACCCACACATCCACATGATTTTCTATTTGTTTCATTATTTAATCTTAATTATATAAAGGTTAGATAATTAAAAAAACGAATTTCTATTTTCAAAACAAGGATGTAAAAGTCAATAATTTTCAAATATATTTTTCATTAAAAATATGAAATCTAAAATATCCACATAATATCTTAAATAATCTGAAATTATTATTTATTCTAGAATCTTATTTGAATTAATTAAAATTAGATTATCTTTGACACAATGTGTGAATCAAAAATTGTCTATGGTGTTTTTTATGTTTAGGTTAATTATAATCTTCTCAGAAATCATCAAAACTTAATTTTATATTTAGAAAACTAAATTTTAAAACATATTCTTTTCATCCAATTCATATTTTTGAACATCTGTAATAACACATACAGATTCTACAAATGACCATACATAATTAGTAGTTTCATACGTGCTATAAAAATATTACACATACAAAGATAATATTGACACATACCCATGTCATATTTACCCATATGGAAGATCCAATGATAGTTACACAAAAACATAATTGTCACATTTGTATAATTCAACAAATCATATTCAAAACACTGAATAGAACATAAAATAAAATAAAAATAATCATGAACTATAGTAAATGACTCATATGTAGGTCATAAGATAAAGTCCCCAAACATGCATTTTTTATTGTAGTTTACTTCTATTCATTGTGCTTTATAATTATGGATCTAATAAACCTCATGCGATTGATGAAACATACACATCTCCAATGGAATATATGTAGATTCTAAACATTCATACATTGCTATAGAGTTTTCGATTTGTTTAATTTCAATATAAAAATACAGATCACTAGAAATTAAATATGTTTAATCTTAAACCTATCAAGACTTATCCAACTATCATAAATGTTTTATTAAAATATATATTAAATATCCAACATGTAAAGAAACTCAATGATGGGTTCTTCACACATCAACCAGAATTTTTTTTAAATGAGCACACATCAATCTCCACATATATATTTATTCTTCCAAAAACATAATAGTATATTTTATACATCTTTGGTACACATAAATTTACACTTATCATTGTATTTCCATGATTATACACTATAAATCAACAAATATTTATTGATTTTCTCATAATGATTCATCACATTTCCAATTTTTACATCACAAGACTTGTAATTTTCATTTCTAATGGAATCCACAAAAATATTCGTTCCAGATATTTATTCATAATATTTTTCAAACCCTTTCAAAATTAATTTATTGATTTATATTTAAAACAAATACAAAATAGATTTTTCAATTAAAATAAAATATCTATATACTTACTCTTTGGTTAGTATAATTGTGGTATAAATAATGAAATATTTACATAGAAAACGAAGATTTTTTAATGAGGTTTACAACCATGATAGATGTCTATATTCTATGTGTACATTGTCTACTATCCCACTCACAAAAAAATATTTTATTATAATAAATATCACTGGGTAGAGAATAACATTATTATTATAGTCCCAAGACCAACAAGGTAAAACATCACGAACCTGAATTTTCATTTAGAATTCTCCCAAAATGAGATTTCACTTCATAGTATAGATGATATTAACCAAATCCACATAAATAAAGATCAATAGTGAATAAAAAAAGTTTCATATAGACATAAATAGATATAATATTATTCCCAAGAAAAATATTATATTAAGGCCTACCTTGATAGTAATCAGATAAAAATAAAAGGATACTTTATGATAGAATCACTTAATCCCTTCCCGAAAATAAAAATCATTAGTATTAAGTCTACCCTTATCCCATTTTAATTAATAATTATAGATGATTTCCATTCTTTATTGAATCACTAGATATTCTATTAATTTATATACACAATATATATAGGTTTGATAATTCTTTAGTTCTTAATAACTCATATAATGTCCAATATAATTATATGATAGAATATCTATAACATCCTTTAATTTTAAAATATATATCCTTTTTAATTATATTTGAATGTTTTGGATTTCTGTTAGTATAATAATCTTATTTGATTATTTTTCGCGGGGGTATCATCATGGAACTGATTACAAGAGAAATTTATTCCATTAGAGTTTTCTTACAGTACATATATGTTATAGGGAACAAGATATTAAATTATTTAAAAAAATCTAAAAAAACATAAAATTCATTTTTTCATTTTAAATTATCATTATGTTACAAGGTGAACAATAACACCATAAAATTGTATCCCATGATTTTTAACCTGAGGTGATGTTTTTTTCATAAAACATAATTCATGGGGTTTATGCACCATAATGCTGTGGAATATGATATGAAATATATTTAATTGATTATCATGACTTATTTTCATTAAATTTGATAATGTAAGGATTGTTATAATAAGTTTTTTTATAGAACATCTATGTAGGATCCTACTAATATTATTTAACTCACAACCTTAACACCCATTTGATAGTGTGTATACCTAGTTATGTCTTCTGATGCATGTAATTGAAATATACCACAATGAGGAGGTGATGATTCAATCATCTGGGTTTTGGAAGATAGTGGTGATATGATATAATTTTACCCATAATATCACATTATGTATTATGTTTTTTTGTTTTAGTTGTCATTTTCTATTTGAAATGTAAATTGGGTTGTTCTAAATAGAGGAGTTGTATCATTTCCATTTTATTCTTTCTCTTAGTGCATATATTATTACAACTTTATTTTATGCCTTTTCTCTATGCTGTGAATGTTTAATCAATGTATTCTAGTTCAGGTTAAAAAAACCCATTCCCTTTGGCTATTTTTTATTTACTAGGTGTTGGTTATCATCCCATTGGGATTAGGAATACCCTTTGGTTATGTGAAGGATCGGGTTAGGTAAATGTTTTTGAGTATATCCTATCTTGGTTCATTAAAGTTTAGTATCATAGAACTGTTATGCATAGTCTTGGGATGCTAGTAGATATAAGAGAGGGTTATTAGGACTTGAGTGATAGGTGTCATTGAGTTTTTAACCAAATATTACAATAAATTAAACCAAGATGCCATTGGATGATGGGTTTTGTTTCTCCTATGTGGAGTCCCTGATCTTAATTTACATTTTCTCTAATGGGATTTCTAAAAAGAACCTTGATTATCCAGTCCAATAATCATTTATTCTATATTGGTGAATGGTAGTATGCATATGAGATTTCTACTATGGGTTCCAAAGGTGTGTAGAGTGGATTTGTCTCAAGGGAATCTACATTTGGATCAGAATCTTATAGAATCAATTGTATGAATAGTTCATTCATTGGACCAAAATCTACCATAAATCGAGAAGAATGTTATTATTGTGAAACTATAAGCTGGAGCAGAAATCGATCAATATTGAGTGCTATTGTATGGGGATCCCCCATATATAAGGGTTTTAATAATATAATAAAGGAGTAGTACTGGGTTAGAAATACCGATCTGATCATTGAATACTTAAATATTAATAATAATATCAAGGTAACTTACACATCGTTCAGACTCATGGGACCCAAAATGAAATAATTAGATTCTATGTTATATTCCGAAATTCATGTGGGATTGGTATTTAAGTGTTTCAAGACCCTACTCATTGGTCTAGCGGATCAGATGATTGAAATGTCTCTATAGTTTCTCTCTTTGTAGTTGGGAGTGTATTCAGTGGCAGCATACAATAATGTATTCATGGAGACAGTTCTTTTTTTCTCTAGATGTAGTGAAGAGTGATTATACTAAGGCTCAAAAGAACCTACAATGGTTGTGGTTAGATATCAGATCACTTATATTTATGCTAATACTTTCTACCTATGTGGATATTATGGACATGGCTATGATGGAAGAAATAGAAACCATAGTTAAGATTGATCATTTTTCAATCCTCTTCCACCCAATGGTAGCTTCAATATCATGCATAGAAAGGAGATGATGTTTCCTAAGAATCATATGAGATGTGGTGGTGGTTCTCAATAGTAGGCTTCCTCTACACCATCATTCACAGCCAATATTGTTCACCAGAATTACTACCAGTACAGAATGGTTGATAAATCCTTAATTTCTTTTTATTCACATGAAACGATGTTAAATGGTGTGGACACTGTGACCATTTACCCTGATAGTATAATGAAAATTATACACATAGTTATTTTTAGGGATCTTCACCTCCAAAGTCTGATACAATTAGTTAGATTCTTTAAAGACAATAAGGATTTATCCCCATGACTCAAGAGTGAATCACCTTCATGAAGTGGATACCATTCTGGAAGAGGTCGACATTAGTGCAATGATAGTGTGAGTTACCAATTTTTTCATCTTCTATAGTAATTTATTTTTATTATATTGGTTCCTCAAACTCGTTTAAATAATTCTATTTTTTATATAATTAATCATCCAATGGACCAAGTGTCCCTTGATTAAGAGTTAGTGACACCTCTTGGAAAGAGTAATGATAATGGGTTATGAAGTATTTCATTTTCTCTATCAATTGCTAATGTCGAGATACTCTATGAATTTCATGTTTTCAATGTTTATCTGTTTAATGAAATAATAAAAATGTATCGTAAAAACGCTAACTATGTTGAGGTCGACTATTATAATATACATGAGTTTTTCATGGATTTTAATGGGTGCTCTTTGGTTCTTTAGGATGTGCAATATTTTACGACTATTCATACTTGACTGTTCCACTCATATGATAGAAACTATTGTCCAATGTTTCATTTTAACCTAATAGGGATTCATCTCTTGTTTATCATCACATAATTTTAAGTAATTTATTAATATTTTTGAAAATTAATTCTCTTATATTCCTCAAAATATTGAGGTAGAGTTTATGATTTATCTAGTGTTGGACACACAGAAAATCATGATAAGTTTCATTTTCATGGAACTATCAGATCATAATGAAATCAATATTCAGTTGGATGATTTGGTAGAAATTTGTTTTTCACCCTAGTGTTTATCTTTGGTCAAACCTTGTTCACTTTCCAGTGAAGGAATATGGTTCACTCAAATTGTGTGTGGACTATCCGAATCTAAAATAGTAACTTGTTATGAATATGTTTAATTTTCCCAATGTCTATGATCTTTAGATCTATTAAAGTGGAAAATATGTTTTTAAATATCACTCTATGTTTTTTTATCATTTTCCTAGAGTTAGAGAGTATGATATGATTATTATAGTGTTCAAGTGAAGGTATGGCCATTATGAATATTTTCACATGTTGTTAGGTCTGATTAACATTCCTATAATTAAAATGGTTTTTATGTATAATATATTTCATCAGTAATTCAATTATTTTTTGGTAGTGTTCATGTTTTATATCTTATTCTATTTCATATCCAAGTGTGACAATGATCCCCATCTATGTTTGGTTTTCAAAATACCGAGAAGTCTCTATTTATATGGAAATAATTAAAATTTCAGTTTCTATATTCAATAATGAAATTCTTGGGGCATGTGATTTCTAAATGGGGCCTATCAGTTGATATTTAATATTTGAATGTTTTATTTTCATGGAAGGAGCCACATAATATCATTGAAATTTATATACTCATTGGTTATGCTAAATACTTTTGATGGTTTGTCATAGATTTATGAAATTTAGTGTAACCTTCAACTAAACAGGAAGGGAGTGAAATTCACATAGAGATAAAAATGATAGTATTATTTAGATGAACACAAGTGACTTTTCACATCGTATCTTATTATGTTCTTAATTAATAATTGAATAGGGTTGATGGTATACTATGATGCTTTTGGTGATGGTTTGGGCTGCACACATATGTTGCAATATCATGTTGTTTCTATTGGGTCATATCAAATATGTCTGCATGAGAATAATCACTCCACTAATGATTTGAATATTTCAATAGTTATAAAAATGAATAAATTTTAGTGGCACAATATCTTTGGTGAGAGGTTCATTATATTTTATGCCCATAAGTTTCAAAGATATATATTTTCTTAGAATGACATGAATCTCATGTAGAGATGTTGGGTGGAATATATTTGTACATTTGACCTCAACATCACCCACACACTCGGGGATGATAACTTTTTTGTAGACACATGTAGAATGAATGTTCCATCACATTATATTTTAGAATCAATGGAACAGTGGAAGCCGATGGGACCCATCCTTTAGTTTCATCTATATACTCACATTTCTGATTTCAATATGGATATTCCCAATGTTTAGTTATCATATGCTCTCATTTAGATAGTTATATATGATCACTACTAGTATAAAGAGTTTAGAGGAATTTCAGAATCCATTTACTATGGGGATACCATTTCTGTTTTGTCTCTCACTACAGATGGTATTCTCAACTTTAGGGACAAATTTTTCATCCTCGCAACTGTGAGGAGCTCGTTTTTTGAAACTACCATAGTTCATTATGATAAGTTCATCCAGAATCAATGAAGATGTATTATTTTATCAGATTAGTTCTTTAGGGTCTTGTTATGAATCATGAAATTGTACATTATATATCCCGTTATTAAACATGAAAAAAAATATTCATAACTACTAAAACCATTCAGTTTAATCCAGTCTCTTCTAGACCGAGTGTGGAAATGTGATGATGTTTCAATGGACATTCTAGTTGAATTTTCATGGACTCCCATTGTGGATGAATGTTATCTGGATAGCGGTTCATTGGTTAATGAACCCATTTCATTCCAATATGGGACCACTAATGTTAATGATCTGGGTATATTGTATGTGAAGAAGATATTGGGGGTACTTGGTGTCACCTATATTATTGTTTCAGATATGGATCCTTGTCTTAATTTAGGATTCTAAAAAACCTCCATGAGGCAATGAGTACCCAAGATAGGTTGAGTATAACTTACCATCCATTGAATGATGGAAAAAAGGAGAATTCTATTTATATTATAGTAGATATATTCAATGCTTGAATCTTATATTTCATTGCATCATGGGATATCCTTATGTGACTATTTTATTTTTATTATAATAAATATTTTAATTAATTTATTAGAATGGAATATTCTGAGGATTTTATGGTATCTCATGAAAATAAACTCTTTTTTGAGAAGTGGTGGGAGAAACCTCTATTATATGATCAATACACTAGTAGAAAAATGATTTTTAACGTCGCCAGTTTGACGTCGGTTTCTTATAAACCGACGTCAATAATTTTTACGGTGATTTTTTGGCGTCGGTTTTTAAAAAAACCGACGCCAAAAAGGGAAAAAAATTGTTTTGGCGTCGGTTCTTAAAAAAACCGACGCAAAAAACTAAAAAATATATATTTTGGCGTCTGTTTTTATGAAAACCGACGCCATAAATGTTTTAAATAAAATTCTTTGGCGTCGGTTTTTTAACAAACCGACGCTAAAAATTAAAAAAAAAACTACTTTTCGCGTCGGTTTTTTTACAAACCGACGCGAAAAGTTAAATTATATTTTTGGCGTCGGTTTTTATGAAAACCGACGCCAAAAATGACAAACAAAAATTACATTGTTTTAGATAATTCTCTAAGCTTTGATTTTACTGGTCGTGGAGCAAAAACGGAGTTACGGATTAAAAGTTATGGATGTCGGAAGTTGACCTTCTCTAAAAGAAGTCTTAAGGAAGTTCAACTTTCAAAGGCCATAACTTTTAATCCGTAACTCCGTTTTTGCTCCACGACCAGTCAAATCAAAGATTAGAGAATTATCTAAAACAATATAATTTTTTTTTTAAATTTTTTGGCGTCGGTTTTCATAAAAACCGATGTCAAAAATGACAAAAAAAAATTACATTGTTTTAGATAATTCTCTAAGCTTTGATTTGACTGGTCGTGGAGCAAAAACGGAGTTACGGATTAAAAGTTATGGATGTCGGAAGTTGACCTTCTCTAAAAGAAGTCTTAAGGAAGTTCAACTTTCAAAGGCCATAACTTTCAAAGGCCATAACTTTCAAAGGCCATAACTTTTATGGGGTCGGTTTTCATAAACACCGACGCCAAATTTTTTTTTCATTTTTTGCGTCGGTTTTTTTATGAACCGACGCCAAAAAGGATATTGATTGACATTTTTTGCATCGATTTTCTAAAACACCGACGCCAAAAGACCAATGTAAATACTATTTTGCGTCGGTTTCAAACAAAACCGACGCCAAAGAGTAACGCGGGATCAAAATTTCAATTTTTTTCACAACACGCGTTTAACTTTTTAAAATCCCGCCTACATTTTCGTAAAACACAATTGAAAATATTTTCGTTTACTATATATATATCCAGTTTCTCCTTCTTTCATCATTTTCAACATCTTCGATTCCATCACGATTTCAATGCGACTTCAATCATTAATTGGTACATATTCTATTCATTCGTTTTCTTTATTATTATTATCCTTCATTTCTAAACAACTCGATTGGATTTCTTATAATGATGATTCATTCTCATTTCTAAATACAAGTTATATGATAATAAAAAACATATCATTTCGATGGAAGCCCCTAAAACCATTGAAATATGTTTGATGTATTATTATTATTTTATTACATTTGGTGTATATGATTTTAATTTATGTTTATCATGTTTTCTTTGAAACGAGTTGTATCAATCAAAACTTTGATAGGTTCAACTTGTAACGGCGATAACTTTTGAACCGTAACTCCGTTTTAGGTCCACAGCCTGTCAAATCGAAGCTTAGGAAATGATCTAAAACCTAGAAAAAAAAATTGATTTTTCGCGTCGTTTTTTATAAAAACCGACGCGAAAAATATTTTTTTTTCATTTATGGCGTCAGTTTTTTTAAATAACCGACGCCAAAACTACTTTTTAAAATTTTTCGCTCGGTTTTTGTGAAAACCGACGCGAAAAATTATATGAATTATTTTTTTTGGCGTCGGTTTTTATAAAAACCGACGTGAAAAATATTTTTTTTTCATTTATGGCGTCGGTTTTTTTAAATAACCAACACCAAAACTACTTTTTTAAATTTTTCGCGTCGGTTTTTATGAAAACCGACGCGAAAAATTATATGAATTATTTTTTTTGGCGTCGGTTTTTATAAAAACCGACGCCAAAAATATTTTTTTTACATTTATGGCGTCGGTTTTTTTAGATAACCGACGCCAAAACTACTTTTTTAAATTTTTCGCGTCGGTTTTTATGAAAACCGACGCGAAAAATTATATGAATTATTTTTTTTGGCGTCGGTTTTTTACAAAACCGACGCCAAAAAACGAATGTTATTCATTTTTCGCGTCGGTTTACAAAAACCGACATAAAAATTCATATTTTTAATGTCGGTGACTTCGATGTCGGTTAAAAACCGACGTCCAAAATAAAAAAAAAACCGACGTTAAAAACCGTTTTTCTACTAGTGATAATGACTTAGGAGACATCCGTGAGGATTTATGTTATATATTATCATTTGGATATAGAAAAGATCTTTTGTAAATCATATGCATTTAATTGATAATTGTTGGAGCTAATATTTTTATTTTTTCATGTTCATATCAATGATAAAATCCCTTCCAATTGGACAATTTGAGTTTATTTTCTTCTTCTTATGACTTCTGGTGAATTTTTTTCTACAATGTGAAAACATTATTACTTCCGTAATTTTATTATATTTCATCCACTTTTTTATTTCATGTATAATATTTAAAATATTGTTTCAATTGGAGTGATTGTTTTTTAGGATTCCATTATGCATGAGTTAAGAATTTTTATTAATTACCTAGAGGTAATTAGGATTTCAACAATCCTAATAATATCAATTAATTTGACTTTTTTTCTAAAATAAATAATGGTCCCCAACAGAGTAAATAAAAAATAAATTTAGAAAAAAACTTCAAATGAGGTTATTATAGTTGTATTTGGGTAAAGGATTGTCTTATAATTTTCTAATTAAATTTGTAGAGAAGTTTACACATTATGGCAGCCATCTAATTCACTAAATGGGAGTTGGTTGACAATTCTCTTTGGAATGATAATATACTCTTAAGTAATTACAGAATAACATTTTTGAAACATTTCCAACGAATATGATATTTTGATAGATCATTTAAAATAGAGAGGGGAAAAACATTTATGATGGAAACATCCAAAAAAAATATTCCATTTACTATGAAAAATAAGCACAATAATATGGTTGGTAAATTAGCGGCATTTCCACCCCTCAACCCTATAAATATATGTATCCACTTCCATTAAAAGATGTTGATAAAGGATAATGATTGTATTTGGGGGAGAATTAGAACCCTTATTTCCTATAGATTTTCTATTTTCTCTTTTATTAGTTTAATAATTATCTCTTCTTGAATGTTAAATTCTATTTATCTTCACATGGAAGGTCAAATTGTTTGTTTTATCAGGGAATGTAGAATTTTCATGTAATGTCGGGGTCATTGCTATAATTTCAATCTCAATTTTTTCTATTGAATTATTTCTATTTTCATTGGATCCCAATTCAATAAATGAATTTATATTTAGTGTATTGGGGTAATTAGTTGTCTACATCTTTGGTTTATGTTCATTAAACTCCATTGTCCTATAGAGGTTTTTCTCTATCAAGAAAATTGTTTTTTGTGGTGAGTATCTATTTATTTTTTGCAAGTGTGTGGAATAAGTGAATTTTTTAATGATTTATAGGGATCAAAATTTCATTATATGTACATTAAATTTTATTTTGGTTATGATTAGATAATTTACATGTACACATTATTGGTTTCCATGACATCCACAAAACAAGGGTGATTGGAAACTCAATCAATGAATATTTCATTTATCATTAAATCAAAAGGAATGATGAATAATTTTTATGACAATGAAATAATTGGAAAATATTATCCTACCATTACCACATCACCTAGTTAAACAATTTTTGTTCAACCATTATTTTATTTATTTAATTATGTTCGAAATAAAACATTTTCCAAAACAACATCTAATTTTTTTATTTCCTATGGAAAATTTGATTTTTGTGCACTTCTCACAATAAAAAACTAGTTTAATCACAATAATATATTTTTAGGTGGGAAAAAATCACACCCTATGATAATAACATTTCAAAAATTAGTTTTGTTTCTTGGGAGGTGCTGACAACAATAATTTTTTTCTAATTCCATGACTAGAACTACAAATACTCACTATTTACTCATAAATCCTAAAACTGAAAGAACCATGTTGAATATAAATAGAAAAATTAATTTCATATTTCAGTTTGAGGAAATTTTTCATGTAGAAACAAGTGAAACATCAATTATTCCCCCTAAAATTTTCAGCACTTCTGGAAGTCACAATCAATCAAAAACAGACCTCTGTGAACCATAATTCCATAATCAGAATAATCTTCTTCCCATGCTTGAGTTTGTAAATTATTTTGATATGAAACATAAAATGATCCCATTAAATCCAAAAATGAATGGATTTGAATGATAATATCCAAAAAATATATATTATATAGTTCATGTTTTCCTTTGATACTTTTAGACACAGAGAAGTATCTAAGGAGTAGGTAAAGTGCAATAAATTCATATTTTCATTGGAAGGATCATCAATATATGGTTATATGTCCTAAAAATAATTTATGTACATTATTGGAATTACATAGTGAGATGATTTATGCAATGGTTCTTCCCCATATCTATAATCAAAAAAATCAGAAATGAATTATATAAAATAATATACTCTATATATAAATCAATTATTAGTACATAGAGTGATTTATGAATCTATGTTACAGCATCCCACATTATAAAATTAGTGAGATTCATTACCTTGTTTCATTTTATCAATAATTTATGTAAAGACATTGAAAACATTGGAATGTGTCATCTAAAGGTTCATTGATTTATAGGTCACCAGATGAAGCCAAATTATTAATTGAGACGATTTCTCAGAACTCACAAAAAATTGGTAGAAGTGGTACAAGAACAATAGAAAAAAATATGGGAAGAACTTATTATAATAAAATTTATTATAAGATTGGTTTTATAAGATAACCCATTAATGAGATAGGTGTATTTTAAACAAGTGTTTGAACAACAAGAACTATCTATGTTATATGGTCTTTGATCACCACCTTATCATTTCATCCAATAGTGTGTTTAAGTACAGGGAATGTAAAGTTTTACATATCCTTTTCTGCAAAGGTAGTTTCAAAAAAATCATGTATTGGGAGATCCTAATAAATTCTATAATTGATTTAGAAATTAGAAGAATAAATATAGACCTTATTACTAAAATTAGTTCAAAAAGAAACCCCCTTTCAAACATCAATTACAAAATCCACCACCTATTCATTAAAAAATGTTATAATCAACCTTCCTACCACCAGCCAACCACATTCTATAGACCCAATGAATAACCATCATCCATTTCACAACCTCCAAATCAAAATAAATAATATAAAATTTTGTTTGATGGGATGAATGAGAATTTATGATATTTGAGAAATAATATATATAGTCTCATGGACTTTGAACATAATCCATGTAAAAATCCATTTGTATCCATTCCTAAACCCAAAACATGATGATATCAGGATAAAAATAAGAATTCAAAAAAATCCCACCACCAGCTAGCCTAGAACCTAAAAAAATACCACATAAATGAGGGATAATAACAATTGGAATTCAAAAAATTCTATGAAAATATATAGAGAAGAAGAAAGGAATGTGGAGGAGGAAAAGAATAGACTAACTAGGAAGAGAAAAAACCATTGAAAATTAGACAACTAAATAATAATTAATTAGCCCAACAATTTTGACCAAGGATGATTGAATGAATGATAATTTTGGAAGAGGCTCTGGAATATATAATGTTAGACACCATATAGAAAGGGTAAATTATGATCCCCAAGATTTATGTATTCAATAAAATTCCATGAAATGCAATAATTTTGAAGGATATTTATTCCAAGAAAAAGTGACATCAAGGGAGTGAGAGAATAAACTTGTGAAGAAGGGTCCCAGACCTTATCACACCATCATTTCTAGAAAAATTTCAATATCGAGGGCAGCATTCAATTCCTTAAACAGTTGGCTATTATAACTTAAATACTGACTTATATGATCTAGGTGAATCAATTAAAATATTCCTCAAATAGTATAATCATCTTTTCATATGGTAGACATGAACACGACCCTAGTGGTGGTTTATCTTGTAAGAATATCCATCATTTTCTTAGAAATATTTCTATAGGATGTTCTTTTGAATGTCAAATATATCTTATTATCAGCTCACTTATATGCGTTGAATATTGAACTAGATATAATCACATCACAGTCAAACCTAATTTAGGGGAGATGTTTTATAAATATGGACAAACCAATCATCAATATCTATGAAGGTACACTCACCATAGAGATTAGAAACAACATTATACACTTAAATATTTTGGAATCCATGAAGCACACATCAGACGGTCACTCACTATTTTCAATATCCCATGAATTTGGTACTAAACCAATTTATGAATCATGTATATTCGATGAATTATTATACATTGGACAGAATTTTACAATTTATAATATTACTGAGCATTTGAATGCCCAAAAAACTATAGATTATTATTTTATGTGGGAAGATGAATTGAGATAAGATTTCTATGATGATTTGTTAAATTATAGAGAAATCCTACGATTTCTTGTATGTAGGAGGATAGTCCATTTAAGGTGGGAAACCTAAATTTAATTTAATCTCTTGAGAATCCCCCATGTTTGGAATTAAAATTATCACCCACTAATTTGAAATATGTGTACATTATGGAGGAAGTGGATCTATAAGTGATAATTAATAATAATACATCTGAAGCCCAATAAAAATCATTGAATAATCATTGGAGAGATAATTTCATGTAAATAGGTTGGATATTAGGTGATATCCTTGGAATAAATTGAATAATATTCTCACATATATTTCTTCTTGATGGAGATTATAAACCTATCATAAAACCCCAAAGGAGGCCAAATCCCACCTTGATGTATGTTGTGAAAAAGGGTATCCAGGATCTCTTATAATCTAGGATCATCAATTATATTTCATATTCACAATGATTATCCCCATTCATTTTGTTCAAGTAAAAACTAGTACTTCCACACGTGGATAGAAAATAATTAATTAATCCGTATGAGAACATAGAATCATTGGAGAGTGTGAAATTATTTTATAATATATATACCGTCAAAACTGGTATATGGTTATGAAAGGGATTCTTGGTTTCTGATATACATAGAAGGAAGATGACATGTGGTTAATTTAATTTTTGTTTACATTACCCTTGAAATATATGGTTTTGATGTATGGGTATTTTAGGATTTAGAATAAAACAATGATTTTGTAATTTTTCATAGGATGATGTTGTATGGTGATATTTAGTGTAGTAGTTGGATTAAAGAATGAAGTGGTAGGTGATCTTGCAATGTGATTATTATTTCATTATATATTTATTGATTAGTTTATATAGAGTTGTCTTACTATGGATTGTTATCCAGTTGTGAATTAGAGTATGTTGTCAAATAAAAGGGAATAATGTTATTAATTTTGATGACCTTTTAAAATTTTTTGGGTGTGTTTATGGGAAATTATGATAATTATTTTATTGATATTGTTTTGTGATCATGATATAGAGAACTCTCTATTTTCAAGGAAGAGTCATTTTAGGTTTTCAATTTTGTGGACGGATGTTTATATTGACATTGGATTGAGAGAGTTCCATTGGGAGGTGATGTAGAGAATATTATGATTTATTGAAATAAAAGTAGAATGGTGGGGTTCATTGATTTATTTTACTGTTATATTTTACTGTTGAGTATTTCTTCATAAATTATGTCAAACATTTCTACTGATACATAATTATTTCACATGGATTTTAATTTGACTATAGAGATGATCTAACTGAGTACGCAAAGTATATATCCCTATACCATTCTTGATTTTGTTTTAAGGTATGGATTAATTTGGATAGAATGATTTTTTTGGCTATGTCATGTTGAGTTTGGTAGTTTATGTAAACATTTGGGAGGTTATTCATGTGTATCATTTTTATTTGATTTGTGTTTTTTTATTTCGTAGTATATGTTACGATAATTCCTCACATTGGTGTGTTCAATTCGCTAAATTCATATATCCAAATAATGTCCTATAGAATATCTAATTTAGAGGCTAATACCTCATTCACAAACATCATAAGAAGGGTTCCATTAGTTAGTCATTGTGGAACCATGGATTCATTCATTCACACTAAATTAAAACCATTGGAAATATCTCATATTGATCATAATGAGTGATTTCCTTTCTACCACAATGAGTCAGATGATTTAATAAAATTATATCATTTATATAATAGTTAATAAATATATTAATTATATAATTTAAAAGACATTGTAGTTAAATAAAATATATATTTTCCGCGCTCCCTATTACAGTATCGGTATATCACATGATGCCTCATTAATTATTATTTTAGAATATAGTTTAAGATAAATTCAAAAACTAAATTCTTATTGTTTGATGTGGAATGTTTTTCAAAAATTCTACTGCAGTAGTTTTTATATTTATGGTCTTTGGTTTTTAAAATGATCTCATAGAATTTTTAAGTGGAATTTTTTTCCCACATTCAATGGAAATAGTTATTATAAATATAGTGGTTACATGTTTCATACATGTCATCACAGAGATTGAATGTTCATTAAATGTTCATTAAATGGTTACTATTTGTTATAAAAAAATTTAGAAGATACCATAATTATAGTAGTATATATAAGAAATATATTTGTATATATTAACGATAAAAATGTATTATTATGAAAATGTTGATTAGTGTAAACATTCTTGGTAATTATAGTTTTATTATAAAATTTGGATTCTATTAATCTATCATTTACTCTAATTATTTGTGGAATATTATATATTTAGTGATTATATTTTTATAACTCCATTATAGTGTTAACATTATGATTATAGTGTTTTTTTTTTGTTTTTTTACTTTGAAAAAATAATAATTTTAAATTATAATTTTTTATTATAAATGATAGACATTGATATGGTTGGGAGAGTACAACACCATGGTTCTTTCATGAGATTCAAAATGAGGAATCATCATGTAAATTATGATTTATTATCCCCTCATATTAGATAGAATTAAATCACTAGAAGTTGGTAATGATAATAAAAATTTTTATGGTCTTATATTGATTTTCATGATTTATTAATCCACTTCATTTTCTAAGGCAAGGAAGATACTGAATATGAGGTGAAAGCATAAATGAGCCATGATAGATATATTGTTTACCATGGTAGGAAGTGTTTAATGATATTAAATTATTTCATGAATGTGAATGATTTCACTATGGATTTTTCGATACAAATATACAAGACTAAATCCATCACTTCAAATATAAGAAAACATTAGGGAATCTAGATATTCATGATTGAGATGATTAGATATGGAACTTCATAGTGGTTTACTAGGAAACACCATGATTTTAATGAATGATAATGTAAAATGTATAAATTACATTATTAAATTTATATAATTGAATAATTATTTCTATTCATAAATATTTCATTTCATTAAATTTTTTTCTATGGATGTAGTCATGGGAGTGTTGAAGTTGACAACTCGACATGGGGACCCCAGCATAAACCATATAGAATACCCCAGTATGTTAATACCTAAGCTGACCAAGACATATCCTGAAGGGTGTTCTCACTCCCAATTTGTTAAAGAATAGAACATGGAGATATCCAGAAATCATGGCATGAGTATTTCTCCACAAAATATCTGTGATAAAAGATACAAGTCAGTATGATAAACATTACAAAGGGTGAATTTACCGGAGTCAACAATGTAAAACAATACCCAAATAGTACATCACCAAAAGACTCAACATTTTCCAAGGTAAAAACTCAATCACCCAATGAAATAGGTTGATCAAATCTCCACAGGTCACCTCAATCAATTCAGGTACCAAGGATCAAGAACATCCACCCCCTCCCAGTGACCGTTTTTCTATTCTTATACCTAACATAATATAATATACAAACACCCAATGAAAATGGTATTATAGGGACTATATAGTATAGTATGGTCTCAAAAAGTGTTCCATAATCATTTCCAAAATTAATAAACCTAATATACCTTAAATTTTTACAAAAAAAGGCATGTCATGAAATGTAAATATTTTCAAAAAAACATGACATACAAATCAAAAGAGATGTAATATATATAAAAATATAATTCAATGAACATTTTATATAAATAAATAATAAAATTAATTGAAATTGATAAGATAGTAATATAAATAAATGTTATGTAATAATAAAATCATGTATATCATAGCAACTAGTATAAAACCATGTCATATGATGATTTCTGGTAATAGGATCCTCACACAACTCTATCAATTACCTTGGATCAATGTGTAGATACATCGAGAAACTCAGGTTGTTTGGACTCAATGGCCCTATGTGGAAAAAATTATAATGCCTCACATTTATGATATCATTTTCATCATCAATACTATTATATGGGGTCCCATCTAATAATTATTTTCCCAATTAACAAATTATAAAGTTAAGATATTTTTCAGTAAATCAATCACTCCATAAAAGAAAAATTGATAATTTCACATCTAATCAAAATATCATTTACCACATTCAATATCAAACATTTCATATCATTTCAAAACCAAAACATAGGTTTTCATATATTCATTCCTTTCTATATCATCCTTTAATTTAATATATTTATCTCAAAATAAATTTCAAAGTCATTCCATACATTTTTCTCCCTTCCACCCAACAATTTCAATTCAATAGAACATTTTGGCTTTTAATAATCACCACACCATTTTCAAAATAATATATTAATCATTATAAATATGGGTTTTTAAATAATTTCAATTTCAATTTCAATTTTATTAAGAAATTAAAGGATTTAATTATAGGGTAAAATGATATAGAACTACCTACATGTAATTTTAGTTCAAATGAAGACCTAACATAGAAAATAAAAATGATGAAATAAGTTGTAGGATGCTAAAAATGGAAATCCTAGATTATAAATATTCATGATAGAACTCTAATTAAATCAGAAAAGTTGATATTATACCACTGCAAAAAAACTGATATAGCAGGGAAGGAAATCCTAAAGCAAGGGAACTCACTGAAGATCCCAATCTAAAGCCACACATCTAGAAGGATTGAATTCAATGGAATTTTTTTATAAATCCATGGTGTTGAGAGTAAATGAATAATGAAAAAATCCATATTTTTTCATCTTCAAAATAATAAAATCGGATGGACCTAAATTGTTCTTAACATCAATCGGGATTCATAATGTGAATGTCCCAAGTGGAATATACATCGAAAAAGGTATGTCCTTTGATTAGAAATCATGATTCAATAAATTTTTTGTTGTTTAAATAGATCACGACTTATATATTTTTCAGTTCCTAAAACAATTTCATTTCTTATACTAACAAATTATTCACGTTTTTAATTAAATTAGGATATTAATCCATCCCATATATAATAAAAAGATGGGTTTAGCTAAGGAAAAGTCATTAAATAATCTAACAGAAACTGGATCCAATGAGAACGCTCTAAAACATGGAATCTTTTATACCTAAAATTAATTATTTCAAAAAATAGACATCCCAAAACATTGATTAATTTTACATGAAAAACTATCCCTATCCTCTAAAATTTGAAAATCTGCCCATCCAAAAAGAAAATCAAATCACGAGTCAACACATACGTAATTCATGGAAACAAGATGTTAAAACCTCCATATAATGAACACTTTCAATCCTCAGAATTCATGTTGAGAAGATTCTATATCATGGATATGAATCCACATGCCTCTCATCAATACCCCATGCTCCCTCATATCCATGGAAACATAAATATGCAGAAATAACACCAGATCAAAGCTATTTTCTTCCCATGGAGAGACATTGTCTCAGAATCAACAATCCAAATTGGATGATTATTCTTGGATAAATTAGGATCAACATCATGATCTTCCTATCTTCGAACATGAGAAGGGTTAGAAGGATACATTAAATGTTTTGATACGTGAAACACATTGTGTATCCAAGATAACTATGGTGTATTTTTAAATGGCAGGAAAATTCTCCCTCTAACACAACAAACTCAAAAGGAACCAAATACCAAAACATGATCATTCCGTATTTCCTTGGACATCACTGATCCAACCAATTTGGAACTATTAGAAACACCTTTTCATCAATAGAAAACTCAAATGATAATTTATGGCCATCATAATATGATTTATACTGCCTTTGTACTATCAACACCTTATAACGAATGAACAGAATTCTCACCATTATTTCATATACCAGACATTTTCATATAAAATAACATTCACCAATCATCAAAAAACAAAACATTGACCTACAATGATGGAAATTCAAGTCCTATAAATGAATCCATTACAATAGTGGAATATAAATAGTTATTATAGGAAAACTAAACTAGTCCAAAATGGAAAATCAAAGTTCCACTAAAGTCAAGGATGAAATCACATAGTAATTTTTCAAGAATCTATATAGCTTATCCTATTTGGTAATCAATGTGATGATGTTATTACCTGATAAAACGTAGCTAAGATCTTATGGCCTCTTATTGGCATATCCAAATGTGATAATTGAAATATGAATCCTTAGAAGATATTATAGAAAATAGAACTCCATGCAACCGAATATTATCCTAAACAAAAAGACATCCCAATTCATCAACCTTGTTTTCATCTTAAATTGGTATAAAGTGATACTTTTTGGTCATCTAATTAGTTACATCCCATATCACATTATCTCCTTCATGGGCATGTAGAAAATTTACCAGAGAGTCTATAATAATCTCATCCCACATCAACTTCCTCACATGAAGTATTTTAGGAAAATCAAATTCTATGGTACCTATATTTGACTAGTTGGAAGGTAAAAAAGTGAGATAGATATTCATTGATGTCTCATGTCATACCCAACCACTAAAATCACCCTGACATGTCATATAAAATATATTTGGTTCAATGGTGAAGCACCCACATAGAATTATAAAAGCCCCCATCACAAATATTATCCATGGAAAAGACACAAAATATTAGTTTTTTAAACATAGGATACCTAATAATGAGATCCACCAATCAAAAATTGTCTCCCCAACATATAGAGAGT
Source organism: Viscum album (assembly GCA_963277665.1). Taxonomy (NCBI): domain Eukaryota; kingdom Viridiplantae; phylum Streptophyta; class Magnoliopsida; order Santalales; family Viscaceae; genus Viscum; species Viscum album. The sequence continues at coordinate 1,564,592,643 of OY728156.1, forward strand.
CCCTAAGGTTAAATAATTATTAATTGATCTAATTATCTTGAATAATTATCTTGTAAGAGATTTTGTTAAATTAAAAACTTCCAAAACATACATTTAATTATTATGTATGACCCTAAAATTTAACTAAGAAAAGAGAGCGATTAGATCCCACTCTCTGGATGATTCTTTCTGGGACTAGTTTTATTGTTTTATAATTAAAAAACCATCAAAAACATTATCCATACCTGGGCTGTATGAAATATAGAAATAAAAATACTTAAGGAACTCTACTTGATTCCACTATCAATCATTTGAATAATATTTAATGTAGATATAACTCATGATTTTTTGGTTATAATAAATATAAATCCATTCACTCATAAATTAATTTCCTAGAAATCTTAAGAAAATGCATTAAATTTGTTAGATTGGGTTCATGGGTTAGATAATTCGTCTCACATAGCCCTATCTTTCTGGAATGATGGGAAACCATGTTATAGCCATACATATGGAAAAAAACCCAATTCCAAACATTATATATCACAAACGACCAGATAGACCTTCACAACATTTGGATCAATCAACATATGAAAATAAGTAAAAATTGGTCCAATATCAGTAAAATAATTCAAAAATTTATCATCCCATATAATCCTCACTCCTTTCTGAGCGAGAGAAGTCATCATAGAATCTAAATTTTAGAAATCTATAAAGATTATATAGTAATATCCATCCATAACCAATAACATTAGAATGTAGAAAATATTAATAAATTACACCCATATCATAGAACAATTAACATTATTAGGATCAATTGAAAAACTTTGTTTCGACACCACATGACCGATGAACTATAATTTCTGAATCTAGAAATAAATTTTTTAAATCTTTGAATAAATTCAATCATCTCTCAATGATTCTAACACTACTCTCAAATGATGTATATGGTCCACCTCAATCTTATAGTAAACTAATTCTCCATTAAAAAAACCATCACAAATGAATGAATTTACACAAGAAATATTATACTCAAAACATCCATAAAAACCACATGAAAATTGGATAGAACACGATGGCATAACAAGATACTCATAATGGTCAAACCAACAACGTCTGTCTACGTTATGAATGATATATTATTTTATTGTTTACTGATTATATCTAGATCAATGGTAAATATTTGAGAACCACATCACCTCTGATAATATATCCAATAGAGAATAAATAAATTGTAATGAATGCATATTATTCACTATAACATGATTGATTTTTTGGTAACCAAAACATAAGAACTATGTTCCATCAGATTTATTTTAAAATATAAACTTTCAAACCCAATATGACGCACATTGTCATATGAAACCTTTTCATAGAAGATCATCCAAATGAGATTTCAACTCATTCATATCTAGTTGTTCTATATGATAATATAGAATAGACACTTGTTTAGTACCACATCCTAAATCATTTGAAAACTCCACCTCTCTTACTAGTGTTATAAAAGTGAAATTATAAGGAAAATCTAAATAATAAATGTAAATTTCAGGGATATCAACACATAAATTTTATAACACTTTGTAAAATGTTAACATTGATATTACCATTCTAGACATTGAAAAAGGAGTTTTATCTCTACTCGTCATGGGTTCTTATTCTCCCTAAATGATATGATAGACCATTTTAGGAATAGGGATGTAGGTCTATTAAAGATAATAGTCAATCCAATCCTTATGATAATTCATCAAATCCATACTGAAAATGATTTAAATGGGATTCATGATAAGTATTTTAAAATTTTATGTCAGATCAATATATTATATAGATGTAATACAAGTAGTACACTAAAGTCCCAACTTTCTCTTCATTTAGTTGGGCATAGTAATATACACCACATAAAAAAACGAAACATATGAAGATTCTAAAAATTCACTACATCGGTTGATATCAATGAGTGTAATCAAATAGTGTCAAAAAAACCACTACAGATGATTTTATAGTGATTATACATCTCATAGTCACTAGATACTCATTATCATTACTTAGATACTTTTTACCTAAATTAAGAAGCCTCGTTATAGATTCATATAAAATAATCCCCTTAGATCATGAATCATATGAATGCACTATAGAACTTACTAGTGACAATGATCCTCTACTATAGTATGGAGTATAAAAAAATACTAGATTTTTTGTTGGTGTCAAGAGTGATCATATGAATTATTGATCATTGGTTCCTCAGTCAAAATACATTTCTAATGCCCAACATTGCCACTCTAAAAACAAGTCCATGAGTCTCTTGAAGTAACTATAGATGGTCTAGATGAATCCCACTATCTAGAACCACCACATGAGTCGTAGAAATTTTATTTCCATTAATGAATCATGATGGATATCAACACTGAACAAAATGCGCTCTTGTTAATCCTAACATTCTAGTCATGTATATATCCAGAATGAATGCATTATCCATCGCAACCCAATAATCATTGGACATCAATATGAAAAAATATTATCATTTATAAGGATGGATAACAATATTTAATAATCATTCAATCATCTAATGATTGGATAAAAAAACAGAAAAAAACTAAATAATATCAACAAAATAGTTTTCAAACGATTTCGTGGTCCTGTCACCCCACAGGTGGATGATAATCTCCATGTACATTTCAAAAACAATCATATCTAGATAAAAATAATCAGTGAAAATGACTCAAGTTCTTTCCATATCAATAAGTCATGATTTTGTTCACTATCATTTTCCACCATCTAATAATAGGTCCCTCAATCTTAAAGGTAGGACATTTCACCATTATATATATTGGTGATCCCAAGAACTCAAAAAGTAGCATAATATTTTTCATCCAACACCCATTCTTGTGATGATCATTTGTACCATAAAAATATTTTGTTATCTAGTGAATAAACACCTTTTTGTGATTTCTAGATTCATAACTTCAAGGTTACAATACAGAGTCCTTAATTGGAATGGGTTACTGTAACAATCTAAATGATTCGAAAATAGAAAAAAATATCTCAAAAAGATAGTTCTCTATTAAAGGAATCACCTACTATAGTTCACCCATATTTTTAAATTGTAGCCTATTTAAATATCTTTATAGAGGAATGATTCTACACAAAATCAACCGACAATGAAGAATGTATTAGTAAATTTACACAACTCAATGTCCAAAACAAGGTATTGCGTAATGTCAATTCCATCAAGAATAATTGAATATTGGTATTTCTATGTACTTAGATGATGATGAAAAAAAATTCCTGAAAAAAATCAATTTTATCCCCAAACAAACCATTCTCTATCACCAATGGTTAATTATGGATCATTATCTTGAGAGATTTCTAGTAACTGACTTGAAACTATGTAACACCACAAGATTTTAAAATAATAACATTGTCTTCCATAGCATATGTTACATGTAGCACAATGCATTGAAAAAATTATTACACCTTGAGAAAATAAGATATATTTATTTCTACACAAATTAATGTCTTCATTAGATTGCATTGCACAAAACACTATATTTTCCTTAAATTATATGCGACAATAATTTTAGCATGACTTACACCCATCATTGAGTTTTTCTTGCATTACATGGCATACGAAGTTCAAACGAATTGTGAACTATTATTAAAATATTATTATTTAATTTAATAAATATAACATATGAATTAAATTTTTGGGTATGAATAGTTCAAAAAAATTATGAACATTATTTTTATCAATTGATTATAAATAAATTTATAATAAATTAAAATTAAAATAAATTCTTTTTAAAAACTATATTTTTCCAAAAGTTGGTTTAATCACGATTTTAAAAATAACATATAATAAATTTTAACCAAATTTAGAATATAAGATTTATAATTTAGAACTCATTTTTGAAATCACTATAACAAAATTATCATAGGTTCAATTTTTAGTATTTTTCAGAAATGTTTCAATTTTTAATGAATAGTGGAAAATATAGAATTTTATTATTAAACTACCATTTCATTTAAATAATTTATATTGTTAAAATATATTTAAAATTGGATTTAAATTTAAAATTAGGTTATTTATATATAACACAATCAAATTTTGATCATTAGAATCATTGTTATAGTGAATTTTGATATAAATAAATTTTAATCTTTTGAACATTTTCATTTAAAAACATACTTTCTAATTATGTATGAGAGATTAATATTATATTAAAATTTTAAAAATTTGTGAATTGAATATGAATAAATGGATTGCATATTTTGAATCAAAATAAATTAGAGTCTCTAATATAGTTATCATATTTTTTTAACCCAAATTAATAGTGAAAATAGTAATAATTAAAAATCATGGTAGTGGTAAAAAAGGATTTACCAGGGATTAAACAAGGAAGATAAAGGGCTAAAGATTGTCCTACAAACATCTCCAACAGCCATTGGATAGAAAGTTTTTGACCTCATAAAATTCCACACCCATCCTCCATTCTTCACACCTTTGAACCAATTTTTTTTCTCATGAACTACCCAAATAACATCCCAACTCTCCTCCTCTCATCGTAGAAGCATTAGTTTGGGAAGAAATCCATCCTAGGAATGATTTGTTAAAAACCTATAGAGGATACAATAATAGGTTGTCACATTATCCAGTGAGTGTTTTTTATTTCTTCCTCCACTACCTTAAATTATTATTAAAAAATTATGGTATAATATCTATAGTATCTTCCATATAAAGGGATGTGGTTATTAGAAGGTAATGAGCTAAAAAACCATCATCCTACATTAACTGGTTTTTTAAATCATCGTTTATGTGTGTGGTGGACAACCTCCTCATAAAAGGATTTAATTTATTCTTACATTACCACCATTAATGGTTGGGTATGATAATGACTCTAAATTATATTTATGATATTTATAAAATAATTATCCAACTTGATTCATTATATCATATATACCTTTTTTACATTCCATTATGTAGGTGGCATGATAATTTTATTCATTTGTAAATTTATAAGGGATCATAATTTACATATATAGATGTTTCTTCAAATTTGAATAATATTAAATAAAAAAACATAACAAAAAATAGTCTAGAACCATATAGGTTCGGTTTCTTTAGAAACTGGGAGACATACCCAATTGGTTCATAAAACATCTACAAGGTATTCCACTAATTTATTCATAAATAGACTCCATTGAATATATCATACATAACAACCTTCCACATGACGTGGGGAAAAGAAACATAAGATTGGGTGATCTAAAATTCTTATTAAGGGTAAATAGTGGTGATATCAATCATATCATAATCCTTAGACATAAAAACATTACATTTGATTATATTATCCTGCATATAAAAGAACATGGTATAATGTAATGGGGTATATCATAAAATATCAACGTAATTCAAAAAGACATAATATATGACCTGATATTCTTTCCTTACACATAATCATTGAAAATCATTTCATACTAGTCAAGGATCGTTTCACAGACCATCATAGCGGACAAATTCCATTACAAAACCGAGGTCACTCCTCATTTCTACCCAATATTACTTAACTGAGAGGATTTCCTATTCTAGAATGGTAAATCTCCTGAGATACAACTATTTGAAGAATTAATTGGATGTAGATATAGGTACCACCGATCTCTCAATGAAATCATTCTTACATTTTACACAAAAAAGTCATTCATCATTGAAAACCCCAATTAATAAAAATTGGTTTCTTAAGCAACATTCAATCATAATCCATATAAAAAATGGATATCATGGAATTAAATAATAAAAAAATAATAGTATCATATTTATACTATGTATAGAAAAATAACCCTATTTAATTAATTAAATATTATATTGAAAATAATTTTGATAAAACCATTGAAATTAATTCTAGAGGAAAATATCCTTTCTTCATCAAACACATTATATTTTCTCAAAATGATGCGTAATTTTAAACAATATGAATTTAATTGAAAATAAACATGAAATCTTATAAATAAAGATGCATGTAAATAAGGCACTATGAATACATAAAAATCCATTCATTACATATAATCTAAACGATATTCTTTTTTTAATTTTTTTGGGATGTAAATAAGTACATCATACCGTAAACAAAAAAGATTCAATAGAAAATGATTAATAAAAACAAAAAAAATTGGTAAAATTTACATCAAAAAATATTACAAGTATATAATGAATATTTTGGAATACATATTTAAGAAACATTGATGTGGATGATAAATATACCCCAATAAATGCTTAAGAATAAACAATCTCAGATAATAATGATATTGGAAATTTATCAGTTACCTTAGGTCAGCTATCCTTCATATGTCTCCTAACCCCCTATATAATTATTTAAATAATGATATTTAATTATTATAGAATCATAGTCATTTTTATGTTTTCATATATTATCATATTGTCATCTGTTTGTTAGTAACATTATTACTTATCCATCAGGTATTAACTTCATTATTCTCTTATGCATGTTTTGTCTGATAAGTAATTATTATTATTCTTATGTTTTAGTTATATTATTTAAAGAATGGAATTATTATAATATATATCATATTAATTAACTATATTTATTTATATAGTTATTTTGTAAAAAAGATCAAGTTGAACGAATCACATCACATCATTCATATGGCTGGTCGTATGTATGCACGAGCGACGATATCAGTCCCATAATTGTTGAATGGTGTCAAAGTGGATGTTGTATAATATTTCAGAATCAATATAATATTATAATAATCATATATTTTTATTACATCCATAATTATTCTAATTTATGTAAGGTGGTTGTGAAAAACAGATTACTCCATAACGTGGTGGTGGTTAGTCGTGCGTACACATGCGTAGTGATTTCATTTTTCATAGGATAGATAAGAAGTAGAATATTATTGTTATATAATAATAATAAAATCTCAGTGTATATGGGACACTATTTACTACATAAAATTATAATTAACTGATGTATAGTATGTATAAAAATAAATAAGTTTGAATGAATTGGTAGATGATATTACCACTTCTTCGACGTGCTTCCCTTAACTCTCTGTTTAGAGCACAAAAGTTGGCCATTTAAGAATAAAATAATCTCTTTAATGTAACATGATATGTTTAAGAATGTAAATTTTAATGGGACTACTGATCTTGAGGGCTCAATTTGAATTAAATATGTGGGGTAGGATGTGCCATTTTACAATTGAGGTGAGTGGCACTTTCGGAAACATCAACAATATTATTGTATAATAAACTAAAACCCCATAAGAAAAAATATCCAATTTATAATATCATATTAAATAACATTTTAATATCATCAACAAATAAAATTTAGACAACTATTTATGTAAATTTGAACATTGTCATTTTAATTAAAACTTAGTTATTCTATTCAATGTAAATTTAGATAGATAATATTTTAATATTTAAAGGGTGAAATATTTAAAAAGTTGATGTAAATTAGTCCATAAATTTGTATCTTAGATAATTTTAGACCATTTCATAAAAAATATATAATTTTAATTTTTTTTATTATTTGTAAATAATTTAGTAAAACATTATGTTGATAAACAATCAATAGTGATAATTTTGAAACTATTCAATTCATTGATTTTTAAATATATTTTGATAATAAGATAAAGGCAAAAAAAATTAATTATATTTAATATATGATTTATTCATCTATAAAATTTATTTTACATATTAATTATCATAAAGTTTATTTACTTTAACATTTTGAATACATATTTTGATATTTCCCTTAATAAACAAATTACTACAACTGTTTTGTGTAATTAATTTATGTACTTATTTGTGTAATAAAAATTCAAAATTAAATACAATTATGAATATAAATATATTGGATTTATGTACAATACCTGTAGTTTAATATACTTACTTTAAAATACAACATAAAAAATGTAATAATTATTAAATTATAAATTTGAAAATTTTAACATCACATTAAATTAAATAAAATAAGTGTCCTAATCCCTTCTATAAGGTTCCAAATGGTCAATAACTCAACCATTGGATTAGTATGATTGATATATACCTGAAAAATAATATTTGGTCATGAAATTTGATCTTTTAATGGGTATTATCACTTTAATAAAAACCATATTATAGATTTTTATCAATTAAATAATTTTAAATTAATAATATATAAGTTATCAATTTAAATATTAATTTCATTAAATTAAAAAATTAACTATCATGATAAATAAATAAAATCATATCATTAAAATGAGTAATTATAGCCCAAATTATATTTATTATATCCTTATACTAAAAATGATATAATTATTAAAAATTGATTGAGGCATACTGAACATTTATTTAAATAAAATAAATAAATTTCTTAATGTCATCCAAGTGGATTATAAAAGAAACAATTTTTTACCATTGGTTATTAATGTCTAATACTACTCATCTAATCATATTATCATATGTTTTAGGCTGAATTTATAATATTATTCTTACCCTTAAATACTTTATTTACCATTTTACATTATTAATAAAAATTACTAAAGATAATATTCATGATAAAAAATAAAATAAAATAAGGGTACTAACATAATTTTCACCTAGTGATTCAAAACATTGGAAAATAATTTCAAATTCAAAAACATAGAAACTGCAGTAATTAATTTTAAATCAATACTGTTGTTAGAAAAAGAGAACATGTTTTAATTGTTATAACATTGCAGAATATTGAAATTTTTTGCATCTAAATTAAATAATAAAATAATTAAAATGACCTAAATAATAATAAATGATACAAATATATTATATTTACACTTTAAAACCATTAAATAATATAATTTAACCATATAAATTATTTCAATGAAAAATTAGTATTCAATTTTAATTTAGTATATTTGTACTATTCTATTATAAAATGAAACTTATCCAAAACAATATCAAAAACATATCCAAAGTAAATTTTTATACCATGAGTCCAAAAAAATTCTTTAATTTTAATATAAAAGTATTAATTTGTATAAATATTAATGTAAAAAGTGATCTCCACTAAATGGTGGTAAAATTACCCTTCTGAAAAATGTACGTTTTTATGCATCAAATCAATTTTATTCATAACCTATGAAAAAAATACTCTATTGAATAACAAAAAAATATTTTATTAAGAATATAACATATATATATTCCATTAATTTATTTAAATAATATTAAATCACTAAATTTGGTAATAGAATAAGACAAAAACATTATAGATTCATATTTTTCATATATAATTTTTTCCTAAAGAATTCACTATAAATTTTTATTAAATGGTTATCTTTACTCACAAAATCCTAAAAAATATGTTATAATGATCATTTTATATTAAGGGAGCCTCTTGATTCATTTAAACTCATGATTGTTTGATGTTCAAGAAATTAATGAATTTATAGTACATAAGGAAATTATTTATAAAAACATCCAGGTGTTACATTCTACCACCCCTAAACAAAATTTCCATATCAAAATTCATCACTTGGATACAAATAGATGATCATACCGCTTCCTCATCACATCCTCGAGTTCCCACATAGCTTCCCCAAATTGTTTTTTACTCCATAAAACATTAACCTAGTGAGTGGTCTTGTTTCGTAGAACTTTTTTGATACGATCTAGAATCCTTATATATTGTTCTTCATAAAAAATATCATTCTCTAGTGGTATAGAATTTGATTTTAGTAAATTTAAAGGATCTGGTATGTACTTTCTCAAGAGAGATACATCGAATATATCATGAATATGAGAGAGATTTGGTGGAAGAACCAATTGTTAGGCTACCTTTTAAACAAGATATAGAATTTCAAAACGACTGATATACATAGGTCTCAGCTAAACATTATTTAAAAATATAATTTATCTATTCTATGGAGATATTCCTATAATAAAATTTTCACCCACTTCAAACTCTATGTCTTTTGATCAGTTTTCAGCATAACATTTTTGTCCACTCGGAGAACCTTCTACTTGTTGTTGAATAGATATGACCTTTTCAGCCATTTTGTGAACACGATCAGGTCCAAATAGATTTCTTTCTACAACTTTATTCCAAATAGTTAGAGTTTTAAACTTATTTCCATATAGGGCTTCAAAATGAGTCATCAGTATACTCAACTGAAATCTATTGTAGTATGAAAATTTGAAAAAAGGTGGTTTTTGATCCCAGATACCTTTAAAAACCATATAGAATGATCACCACATGAATTCTAGAGTTTGAATTGTCTTCTTAGTATAACCATATATCTATGGATAAAAAGCAGTGATGAATCACTAATATATATCTAATGCCTACTACATACTTCAACAGATCATCAAGGAAAATCTTGGATCTCGATTAGATATAATGGAAAGTGGTACTTCAAGAAATCTAACCACTTAGATTATATATTTCTTATAAATCTAATATTTTGATAAACCATATCAAATTGAAATGATGTGTGATGACTTCATAAGGCAATAACCAATAACCCATTTGGAATTATTTCCATTAGATGTTTTTTGGAAGTCGAATGACAACGTATATAGTTATTTTTTCCCATTTCCATTTTAGTATAGATAATGGTTGTAACATCCCCTTAGAATTAAATCTCCTAGACATAAAATTTTGGAAAACCATGATCTAAGAGATAAATTCATGAAAATTACATTTCATGCCATCCAAAAAGAAATAATATTTTTTGTCCTTGTACATATATGTTCATCTAGGTTGAATAGTGAATGTATAACTATGATACTCATCCCACTAAACCTTCATTAATTTTGGTATGGTATGAAAATAAATCCTTTTCATGAACCTTATTATTCTATCCCAATGAAGGTTGAATTTTGGAGGATTTTTCACCTTCTTTTGTAGCACTACATATTTACTCTATGTCTCCTAAATCATCACTTGTATATGTGGTTGATCATTCATTTTTAGAAGATATGATTTTTACTCTTCTTTTATCATTTCGAGATCTATTATTTGAAAATTCATAAATTTTGGATATTTAATGATCCTTATCATGGATTGGCTATCATGGTCCTTTCGACTCAATGAATCTACTACCTTTTTCTCTTTCATAGGGTTGTGATGAATTAATATTTCATAATAATTAATCATGAAAACCCATCACTTTTAGATAATATTTATCTCCATTCATGTGAAAATATAATTTCATCTTTTTTGATCAGTATAAATATCACCCCATTCACCATAGAGGTAATTCCTCCATATATTTAATGTAATGATTATAACATCTAACTCCAAATAATGAGTTGGAAAATTTTTCTCATGGATTTTCAATTTTCACGAGGCATAATAAATTAATATCTATTTATCATGAGATCATATCCCATCTACTTCATTGATTCATCAATATAGATCCCCAAAATTTCTCTAGTACAAGGCTGTGTGAATGCAGGTACACTGAATAACCATCTTTTTCCTCTTTGAAATTCTCTTCTCATTCATGTATCTACATGACCAAAACTATTTTATGTGTGAAAATTATGAGTGGACTGAATATTTGATATAAATCATTCAAAAAAGCACAATAATATCCAATCAATCCAATAATACTTCGGTTCTTAGTTACCATGGTCGGTCTCAGCCAACTCTCAATTACTTCTATTTTTTACCCACATATATCAACTCTCTTGATATTGTATGACCAAAAAATAAAACTTTATGAAGCCAAAATTCACACATATTATATTTTCAATAAAGCATATCCTTTCTCAGGGTCATCAGTATAATTCTCAAGAGATATTCATATTCTTCCTTACTGTACAAATATAAAATAATATTGTCTGTAAAGACTACCACAAACTTATAAAAAGAGTTTTTAAAGACAATATTAATTAGATCCATGAAGATAGAGGGGGAATTAGTAAGAATAAAAAAAATCAATATAAATTCATAGTTTCTATACCCTGTATAGAATGTCAATTTTAGTATTTCCTTCTACTTAACCCTTAATTCAAGATATCTAAAACCTATATCAATCGTGGAAAAGTATTGAGCTCTATGTAGTTGGTTAAATAAGTCATAAATGCAGTTAAGATAATATTTTATTATTAATATCTATCTAGTTATGTTCTTAATAATCAATGTAGAGTCTCATTGATCCTTTATTCTTCTTAACAAATAGAGTAGGTTCCCCTTATGTGGACACACTAGGGTGTATGAATTTCTTATCAAGAATATATTGGAGTTTCTTCTTAAATTCTTTCAACTCATTCGATGGAATTGTAAAAGTTGTTGATGAAATAGGAATAGGTCATGATATGAGTTCTATTTAAAAAAACAAACAATTTGGTGGAAGACCTGTCAATTCTTCTATAATGTCATCATCAAACTCCATTAAATAGGTGTATTATTTATGGTGAGTTTCTCCCTAGACATTTGAGATAGATAGCAATCATTTATAGTAATCAAGACCTATAAGATGGATGAAATTACTACTTGATGTTAATATTTATCCTTGAATCGATATAAGATCTCAAATTGATCCAGAATAACAAATGTGAGTTCCCTTCCATGGAAATTAATATGATATCTGTATTGTGAAATGGAATAAATGCAGTAAATCACATAAAATTCCACTATAGGAATGAATAATGTATTTATAAGAATATCTTTCCCATAAAATTTAATATGAGAAGAATTATAAATTTTTTATTTTTTCGTTCTTCCATTAGGAGTTGTCATAGCTAACTCATCATCTAATTTTCGATGTAATAATGAGAAACCATTAGAATTTTTTTTAGAAAATAAATAGTGAATGGATCTATAATCAAATAAATCATTTTAAACTTTTGATTGGATGGTAGGTGTACCTTTAACCACTTCTGTATCAAAATCCACACCACTAAAAGTGATCACATGTGTATTTCCCTCGTCATTGGCCATAAGAGATTACTAATGTCGATCATCATCAGTAACCATTGTATTATAGAAAATTAATGTAATAATGATCCATTTCACTACACTTGTAATATTAATGTATAGGAGGTGAATTCTAAGTATCCTTTTAATTATTCATAACATTAGTCAACTTTTTTCCATTAATTCAGAATTTAAATTCTCTATGACCCTCTCTTCAATGGTTGAATCTTTTTCTAGAACCTTTAAGAAAATTTCCTCAATGTTTCATTATAATCATTGAGAATAATGAAAAAAAAAATTAGTGTGTTCATTAGATTTTCTCTTGAATTGCATTTTTTTCTTTGTATCAATACCACAATAATAATGGATTAAACTAATCTCCATCTAAACCTTGAGAGAACATAGAATGATTTCCATGATTCTATTGAAGACCAATATGGATAATTCCCTTTGGAAACATAGTTTGAAGCCTCTAAAGAATCAATCAATTTTACCCACATGTTGGATAATAATTATAGATGTTTACCTTGAATGCCATGTAATATTTGCATCATCAGTACCAATTGATTCATCAACCTTTTTCTAATGACAAAGAAGCATCATACCCATCATTGTTTGAAAAATACAAGGGAAGTACTTATTCAAAAATAAGTTATTGAACACATCCCATTCCATGGATTGAGTTTCATCTCTTTGCATCGTATTGTTCATAATATTCCACAATTGATCAGCTCAAACATAAAAAAGAGAGACTAAAAAGATGAATTTATCTTTTTTTGATCATTGGAGAACTGAAAATAACTTCTCATTGGTATTAATCCATTGTACATCCACTAATGGATTAGAAGACCTGTTGAAAGAAAGTCGAAGTAGCCTTATGAAGGACTCAACTGAATGTTGTTCAGTTATGTTGTTATTGGGAAGTCTATAATGATTCATATATTGAGAACTTTGTTTGAGCACAATTACAATATTATTAATTCCAGCTCCCATAACTTTTGGTTTCTCAGGAGGACAATTATAGCACTTCCCTTTGCATTCATCAATAACAAGGTTCCCTCAGGTTCCATCCTTTGAACAATACCAAGAAGCCTAGTGTGATAATAAATATTCATAATGGGAAACCCATATAATAAAGAATTAAATTTCAATTTATTACACATACTAGGTTATTTATGATCATTTAAAAAACATGGATTTTAAACAGTACTAAGACATGTCAATATGTTACGTACTATGTTTTCCTCAACCTAGTTTCCAAGGATTAACTATAAATTTTCTATAATACTATCTATATCATCCCATAAGATACATACATATATATTTCATCAAATTTAAATAATATTAATTAAAAAACATATAAAAAAACATGCCAGGATAGTATAGGTTTAGTGTTTGAAAAAACTAGGAAATATAAACAACTTGTTTATAAAATATATACATTGTCTCTCGCTTATTTCTTCATAACTAGAATCCTTTTTTAATTTCAAATTTAATACCCTTATTTATGACCTATGGAAACAAAACATAGGAAAGGGGGAGCACAAGTTCTCATTAGGGGTAAATAGGGGAGATATCGTACATGTAACAATCATACGACATTAAAAACATAACATTTAAAAATCATAACATTCATATAAAACATCATAATATCATGTAATTGGAAAATACTAAACTCTCAATGTAATCCTGAAAGTCATAACATAGGAAATGAAAATTTGATTCATTAAAAGTGGAAGATAAAATCATTTCATATTTTTCAAGGCTCTTTGCCAAGACTATAATAGCAGACAAAGGCCATTACTAAACCGATTTCAACCCTCATTCCACCCATGTTTTAAATAAATGGGATCATTTACCATTCCATAAATGTCTATATCACAAGATATAAATATTTATCCACTGAATTGAAAGGGGATATAGGCCCTATGCATATGATAATTAAATCATTCTTCTGTGTTCCAAAAAAACATAAATCATTCCCAATAGAAAAACTAAAGGAATAAAAATGGGTTTCTTATACATAATTCTATCATAATCCATATAAAACTAATGGATTTCAAATAATTACATCATAAAAAAATTAATATAATAGTACTAACATGAATCTAAACATAACCATATTTAAATATTGTCATCTAGGAGGGAAAATAATTTTGTTAAAACATTTGAAATTAATTTTTTAGGAAAATATCATTTCATCTACAAAAACATTTAATTTCATCAAAATTATATGTATTTTAATACAAAAGAATTTTATTGAAAATTATAATGAGTTATTTTAAAGGAATATTCATGGAAATAATAAATTATGAATGATTAAAAATCCATTCATTTCAAATAAGTTAATAAACATTCTTCTTGTGCATTTATCGCAACGTCAAAATGTACTTCATACAGAAAAAGAAAAAGTATTCCATTGAATCGTTTAATAAAAAATATCCAATGGATAAAATATATATTCAAAAAATTTAAACGGATAGAATGAATATTTTAGAATACATATTCTGGGAACTTTGACGTGGATGTTAAATATTCCCTAGTAAATTCTTACGAATAAGCATTTTTTTATAATAATGAGATTTAAAATTGATCTCTTACAATTACTTTGATATCGTTATTATGTATCCAAACCACATGTATAATGATTTAGATAATTTGATTAACATATTCCAGAATAATAGTAATTTTTATGATATCATTTATGATCATATTATCTTCTTTTTTTGGAAAATTATTACTCGTCCATCAGGTATTAACTTCCTTATTTTCTTATGCATTTTTGTCTGATAAGTTGCAATTCATATTCTTAAGTAATTATTGTATAATTTAAAGAATGAAACCAGAATAATATATATCATATTTATTCATACAATAAATTTATATAATTATGCTTTAATTAAGATCATGTAGAATGAATCAAATCACATTGTAGAGACGGTAGGTCGTGCATACGCACGAGAAATGATATCATTCCCATAATTTTTGACTGGTATTGAAGTAGATGGTGTACAATATTTCAGAATCAGAATCATTTAATATTAATCCTCTATAATTTATTCTTAAATAATTATGACCTTCCATGTAAGCTGGTGGTGAAAAATAGATTATACCATGACATGGAGATGGTAAGATGTACTTACACATGTGTAGTGATTTTTTTCATATGATGGATTAAAAGTTGAATATTGTTGTTCCATATTAATAATAGAATCTTATTGTATATGTGAAACTAGATTTATAACTCTAAAATGCAATAAAATAATGAAAAAAATTAGAATAAGAAAAAATTATGAATAAAATGGTATAGGATATTACCTCTTATTCGATGTGATTCCTCTAACTCTCCTCTTAGAGTACTATATTTGGAATTTTAAGAACACCAGATCCTCTAAAATGTTACTAGGGATGTTTTAAAAGGTTAATGGGTAGGGGATGTATGGGGTTCAAATATCAATGTGAATTAAAGAAGTGTGGTTGGATGTTCCCTTTTATAATTGAGGCGAGGGATCTTTTGGAAACATTAAAAATATTAATTTATAGTAAAATAAAAACCCATCCCAAAACCCTAAAATGTCACAATTTATAAGCTAAATTGTGATAGGGTTTTATTATCATCTACTAATAAATTTTAGTCATGTTTTTATATCAATTTAAATATTATCATTTTTATAAACTTTTAGTTATTCTATTTAATTTTAATTAAGATATCAAATATTTCAATATTAAAACGGTGCACTATTTACATATCTTATGTCAATTATAACATATTTAAGTACCTAGTATCATTTTAAACAATATAATAATTATTTTGTATTTTTTTAAAACTTTCATGAATTTTATATAATTTAAAAAAGCATTATTTTGGTAAACAATCAATACTGTCAATTATTACACTATTCACTTCCATGATTTTTAAAATATTAATATTACGAGATAACATCAAATAAAATTTATTATATTCTTAGGTGGATAGTGTCACCTCAAAATTTCATTGGAAATATTATTTATGCACAATTTTATTTATATTAATTTTTTAATATTATTTATTTGATATTTCCCATATTAAAATAATTTTTAAACTATATTGTGTAAATATTTAATATATTTATTTTTGCATAAAATTACAAATAAAATATTGTGGTGAATATAAATATACTAGAATTTATATGAATAATTTTAGTTGAATTTATCTTCTAAACATAGAACATTAAAAATGATATACTTATTAAATTATTTATGTGACAAATATAATATCACATTAAATAAAATAATATGAGTGTCAAAATCAATTACATAATGCTCTATATGTTCCATAACTGTACCCTTGTATTATTATGATCAATATATACTCGACCAATAATATTTGGTCATTTTTTGGGTCTTTTAATGGGTATAATCATATTAAAAACTATATAATTTATTTTTATTAATTAAATAATTTTATTCATCATTAATGTATAAGATACTATGGTAATTATTGATTTCCTAAAAATAAAAAAATATATTACCATGTTAAATAAGAACATAGTATCATTAGAATCCATAGTTATAGTAAAAATTATCTTCAAGATTACCATATATTAAAAATAATTTAATTATGATAATTTGATTGAGACATATTTAACATTTAATTAAATATAATAAATTTAATGTCCAAATGTCATCTTGGTGGAATTTAATGGCTACCATTTCATCCCATGGATGATATAGGTCAAAAAATCATTCAATTATATTAAGACCAATGTTAGATTAATTTTATTATTTTATTCTTACCCTTAATTATTCAATATACCCTTCTACTTTATCAATAAAAATTATTGAAGTTACTATTCTAAGTCCCTAAAAATTAAAACTTATATTAACATAATTTGGACATAATGATTCCAAATATGGAAACTGTTTCTAAAAAAATCAAAATATATAAATTTTAGTAATTAATTTAATATCAACCTTGTAGTCAGAATGATAGGACGAGTATTAGAAATTACTATATTGCAAAAGATTGAAATGTTTTTACATAATAATTCAATTTAAAATTAATTCTAACGACATAAATTATATTAAAGGATAAAAATATATTATATTAACACTTTATAACCATAAAGTATTATAATTTTACTATATAAATTATTTCTATGAAAAATGAATTATTCAATTAAAATTTATTTTATTTTATTATTCATTAAAACATGATTGTTATCTGAAAAATATGTTAAATTCATCCTATGAAAATTTTTATATCACACATCCAAATAATATGATTATGCTTTCATATAAAAATAATTATGCTCTGGGAAATTTTAATTTAAGAAGGGTTTTCCATTAAAAGTTTATAAAATTTACCTTTTGAGAAATATAGGTTTTAATGTATCAAATATGGTTTATTAATACCCTATGAAAGAATATTTATTGGATGAATATCAAAAATATTTTACTAACTATATAAAACACATATTTCATTAATTACATTTTAAAATAGTAATTCACTCAATTTTTTATTAAAAAAATAAAAATATATAAATGATTAACATTTTTCATAAATAATTGGTATCCACTGAAATCTCATACATTTTCATAAGTTAGTAATATTTATTTCTGATAACCCAACGACAAGGTTATAATAGATATATTATACTAAGGGTGTCTCATAGTTCATTTTAACTCACAATTGTGAGAAATGAAATCTATTCATAAAATAAAATTATTTAATCAAAATATATCATAAATACATCCAGGTGTCACAATAACGGACTACCATCTCACAATGTGATCAGATTTGCATTTCCATAATGCTTTACATGGAATGTAAAAAGGATAATGTTCTTGGTTATTTGTGATATAAATTAAATAATTATGATATTCAGGAAATACTTTTCATTATAGAATGATATTATATCAATTTATTTCTTAACTTTTCTCTTACTAAATGATGATATCATCGTTCATGTATGTCTGGACTAATGCCTTCAAAAAGTGATTTTACACTATTTTCAACATCAAACCACTTGGATGATATATATATATGTATATAAAAGCTTAATTATGTTTTTATTATTATTATTTAAAGATAAAATATTAATTACCACCATTCCACAATTATAGATAAATAATGGAAACATCAATCTTTGAACAAATGACCCACCATCTCCAAGATCATAACATACAATATTTTTCATAACCATTATTCATAATAGGCTTTAAAACAATAATTATTGTATGAATTTAATATTATTTCATGATTAATATTTTCTAGATGAAACAACTATATAATATGTACATTAAAATAATCCTTCTTGATGAAATATGCATGATAAAATACTACAATTGA
Source organism: Viscum album (assembly GCA_963277665.1). Classification (NCBI taxonomy): domain Eukaryota; kingdom Viridiplantae; phylum Streptophyta; class Magnoliopsida; order Santalales; family Viscaceae; genus Viscum; species Viscum album. Next base: position 1,564,611,852 of record OY728156.1, read on the forward strand.
AATCTGAAATAATGAAAATAAAATATGATTATTAAATAACGAGTGATAAGATGTTATTAAAGGATCTTATATGATATTATAAATACTAATTAGGTTCTATTACAAGATAATAACATATTTATAACCACTATACATGTTATTAAATAAATTTTTAAAAAATGAAGCATAAGGTAATTGATTTCATCTAAATTTTATTTCACTGAGGCTTATTACTATGTTATGCACCCAATTTCATGTATATGATGTATATACTCCACATTTTACATGAAAAATACAAAAAAAATAATTTTATTATACTAAACAATTTTAATTATTACATCTATGTGTATTTGAATTAAAATTTACCATGTGGAAAAGGGTTTCATAACTCAATTTATTTTCATTAGATCATATTACTTCTTCATTGTCATCGATATTCAAATTTTACATGTATAATTAATTATGAGTTTGTAATTAAATAATTAATTATGAGTTTGAAATTAAATAATTAAACATATTATATATATATTTATAGTCTATAAACATAATCTATTAATTTATTAATTCTCACATCAACATTATAATGATTGTAATGGTTTATTTCAAAATTTAATTAAAATCAATATTATTCATTCTTAAATTTTAGTTAAAGGAAAATATTTGATCATTCCATAGTACAAACTCTTTATTTTATTATCCTTAGTATACTCATAATATTTTCAATTAATGGGACCAATTTTTCACTCTTTGGTACATAAAATGTTTTTAAGAAAATCTGACTTCAATTCTTTCTTTGGTGGGAATTTATTTCTTCTAAAAAAAGTATTAAAAAAAGGTTTTAAATTTTATTTTAAAATTTAAAAATGATTTATTAATGAAATTTTAAAAAAAAAATTATTTTAAAAAAATATTCAAAATGATCTTCATGACATTATATTTGAAATAAACGTTTCTAGCATTTTTACAATGAAAAAGGAATGTTCTACTGATCTTGAATGACATGTACATAATTAATCTCTAGAATGAACATCATTTCATTAAAGCATCCCTTAAAATTTAATAAGGTTAACTCTAAGGAAAATATTTTTTCAAATATTTTGGAAATTATTATTTTTTCAAATTGATTATTAAATAAAATTATTTTAAAAATGTATTATGTTTTAATAGTGATGTTCAAAATAAAAAAGAATATTTCTCTCAAGAATGTTATTATTGTTCTTTTTATTGTATTTATATTAATAAATTAAATATAAATATTCACATATAATACATTAGGGATATGTTGTATTGATACTACCATTATTCTATTTTTGGGGGGTTCATGATTATTTTAACCACGGATAATATTGACATTCACTTCCCTGACTCAGTTTTTTAGTCAAGAACATTTCATAAAAATGATCACTTTATTAAGATCATTAGATATTAAATTTCCCCTAAATTTCTATATTATTTATCATGGATATGTATATTACTTAAATAATAAATCATCTTTTTCATAATGTTATCTGTTGAAAATAATTTTTTTCTAGGAAAATATTGAAAAATCAACATCCTTTTATCAATAGATAAATTTGATACTAAGACTTATTGATTCATGATTTAAATAGAGTCTTTAATATATGAGGAATGATATTGGACTATATTTAATTTTGGAACCCATCATTATATATAACCTGTATGCATCATTAGGCCTCATGGGAAAAAATTTTAAGCTAGAAATAAACATTTTTCTATCTTTTGTTTTAAACCTTCTTGTGAAATTTTTTCACGATAAAGTAATCATGTTCCTAATTTATAACAACCAATAATTAGTCATTTTATTAATTTAGGATTTAGTTGTTATTATTATCTAGGATTATTTATCTTTTATATTATCTTGGAGAAATTTTATCCTCATCATATTGATTAAATGGCACGTGTTTTCAGTCATTTACCTTTTTATATTGATTTTTTTATTTATCTTACCAAGATAATTATTTTAATTAAATGTTGCGTGCGTTTAGTTTTTTACCTTTCCATATTTATAAATCCTTATCTAGTAATTTTAATGGAATTTGTGTTTAGTAATTTAACTTGACTTATTGAATATTAATTATTGATTCATGATAGATTCCACTATATTTATCCCTTACTGAGAATTTGATCTCACCATTATTTTATTTCAAATCCTACACTTCCTATATTTTGACAATAAATGAAATGAAATGATACAATATATAGATATATTTAATTATAGATAAAAATATATTTTTTAAATTATTGTAATCATATGTAATATTGGAATCATGTATATATATAGTTTACCTATACTACAAATTATTATGTCCTTCAGGATGAAATTATTTTTCTTTGATGCCAATGTAATAAATCGAACATTAGCTCCATTATACATATTCTGGGATCTCCAATGTTTGTATAATAAAGAATTTTATTAGAAACCTTGTAAACTTGATTAAGGAAAACATAGATTAGGGAAGATATCATTAGGATATACATTGAGGATAAATATATCATAATTTCAAAATGATATGTTACGGAAGACACTATGTGTTTTGTATTTGAAATACATACCTATATGAATACAACAAGTGGATTTCCTTCTAGAATAGATTTTCCTAGGGGTAATAAATCCGAAAAGGCTACACTGGAAATGACAGGATCATCACATAGTTCATAAAAAAAGTCCTTACTAAACACCTTGTTTAAAAGTTTTGGGGGTATATTCATACGATAATTCACATTTTCTTTTCAAACCATTATAAATGTTTTGAATATATCATGACAATGAATGGGCCTAGTCAAACCTAAGGTGTATTATATTGAAAATAATGTGTCAACATTTATACATCCTATAAATGATTATATGGTTTTCCACTAAAATTATTTTTTCCCACACTCTAATTTATGTTTATATTCAATTTCCAAAACCTTAAGGTATTTTATTAGCATAAGAAATTATGTAATTTTTTTTTGATATAAGCACCACAATTAATGGTTATATTAGTGAAAGATATTATAATTATTCCTAATTAGATATCCTGAAATATGACTAATAACATATACATTAACCATTTTTGAGACTCACTAATGATGAGAAAGATGTATGTTTCTCATATCACAAGTGGTAGAGAAACTGGATGAATGAATGATATATTCAAATCATGTGAGAAATGTTGAAAGAGAAACCCATGAAACTAACAAAAATAAATATGAATAATATTTATCTGTAGAATATAAGTACATAAGGAAAATAATTTCTATGTTAACTGTTGTCTATAATGTAAGGAAATAAATATCATCCAATGGATCTATTTATAGTTAATTTCTGAAAATATATAGAACATGGGATATATATGATTCAATTACCTATTTTTAATGATTACCCCATAACCATGGGAAAAAATATTGTTAAATAAAATTGTTGAAGTATTTATGAATAAATAATTAAATTGTATATGTATTATAGTAATGATATATTGGTTATAAGAACCATAAAACATCATATTATTGTGTAAACTTTTAGATGCGTTTTTGTATTCATTAAAATAATATTTTTGGAAAAAAATCATGGGTTGAAGAGATTATGATTGATCATAATTTAAATGACTTAAATACATAATTTTGGGTTTTATGTGATTGGAGTATACCATTATTAATTTTTTTGAGAAATTTATAGAATGTTTATGTTTTATTAGAAAAGTTATTTGAGGAATAATAACATAGATTTTATAGAAATTTGTTTTAAAAAAATTAATCCATTAGGGTTAATGTGATCATTAATGGCATTGTAATAATTTTAAATAAATATTATACATTGGAAAAAATTATGATCTATTGAATAGAATATAAAGAATGTTTTTTATTGATTTATTTTATTTTGACGATGTGAATAATATTTTTTAGTGAATGTAATTAAAAGGAAAAGAAACATTCTTGGTGACAAAACATCACATCTGTCAAGGCTGGGTGTCTTGAACCCATGATAAAAGGATGATAAGGGTTTAATGCATACCAATCAACAATGTTATATCTTGGTTAATAAGTGATTTTTTATAGTAAGACGATTTCAAAATTAATTATAAATGAATTAAAAATATTAATTATGATGGTTATATATAAATTTATTTTATTGGATAACTTATTATAACCATATTGGTTTTGGAAAATAGTAATAGGTAGAAAAAAATACATTTCAATTTTTTATAGATCTTACAATCATTTAAATTTGGGTTTTAGTACTTCATAAATAAAAAATTGATTTTTAGATATTCATATCATGGAGTAAGAGATGAATTAAAATTAGATCGATGAAAACTAAAGGATGAAGTTGTTTTGATGATTTAAAAAATTCCCAAGAGTATTTCATGATATTTACAGACATTACAATAAATCCTCAACTTTGAGAAAACTATCTTGAAAAAAGTTTTATCATATTAAATTCACATCTGATAAATATAATGGTCTTTTAATTCATCACAAACTTATGATTTTGAGGCACTTAACATTCCATTAATTATCACTAGCTTCTGATCAGTGAACTTAATCACTCTCTATAATTATTTATAATTTTATTCCACTTACAAATATTTAAATTACAATAATGTTTCTATATTTAGAAACCATTTTATATGTTATTCCATATAAACTTTGTACTTATCTATTTGTCTTATTAAGAGGATATTTTATCAACCATTTTTATGTTTTTTTCAATAATGATATTTCTAAATTTGAAACCATTGATTACAAAGTTGTATTTTAACTTTTGATTTTGTTGTTTATTTAATTATGGGTGAATCTAATGAACCAATATTTTAAAATTATGCCATTGTATTTAATATTGCATATGGAACACAACAGCATGATCAAGAGAAAATAAAACACCGTGATGGTTTTCAATAATTTTTTTAAAAATAAAAATAATAACATGAATATCATGATTTAAATAAAACAATGAGTTTATATTTTTTTATATTTAATACTATTTTTTCTTTTTTACATTATATATTGAGTTTAGTTTTCATTACACATAAAACTGAATTTAAATGTCATGTGAAATATTATTAAAATATTATTAATTAATATAATATTTATAACATTTCCATTAAATTATTATGTATGAATTTTAAAAACTAAATTATGAAAATTATGTCTTTATGTTGATTGTAAATAAATAATAATCATTTACAATAAAATGCATGTTTTAAAAAAAATCATATTTTTATAAATGACGGTTAAATCACCCATGTGACCATAATATAAAACTAATTATTACAACTTTTATAAAAGTAATATGAAAAAAATTAAAATAATTTTTGAAATAATCATATAAAAAATAACATAGTTTTAATTGTTTTGATTTTCTAAAATGATTTACTTTTTTATTAATAGAGAAAAATTCTAAATTTTAATTGAAAAACATATTTTTTCTTAAATAATTAATAATGTTAAACTATATTTTAAATTTTTTAATGTAACATTAGTAAAATTATATATAAGTTAATTAAATTAAGAAATATAATTCATTTTCACATTTAATTTTTATATAATAACATTTTAGACTTTTGAACATTTTATCCGAAAAAACCGTATTTTCATCACATATGTCAGGTTAATTTTAAAATAAATTTCTACAAATATGTGAATTGAATTTGAAAAATATATTCCATATTTGAATCTGAATAATATAAAATGTATAATAATTTCAACTAAATATTCTTAAAATAATTAATTGTGAAAAGATAAAAAAATATTACTGTAGTAAAGGAAAAATTAAATTTTTCATGGGAATAAAACAATTATATTAGTGATAAAAATTAGAAATAAATCCCACATCCATTATCTATACATATATAGACCATATCATTTCTATTTTATAGAATGGTAAATTTCTTACTCTTTTGCGTAGAAACAAACGTTGGTATGATTAACACTTTTCAAAAAAACTACAAGTGTCCCAGTCAACTAACCTATAAATTGTCACACCTCTTCACCCTTAATTGCACATTAAAAACTATTTTGTTGGGGTATAATTGGGGAAAAATCTAATTCCCATAATATTTTCCTATAAGAATTATTTTGTGCATAATTTGATTCTCAGAATGAATTTTTTAATCTAAAAAGGGTACCTCAAAAAGTTGTAACTTTTTCTAATGAGTTTTTTTATTTTCATTCTTCCTCCACCTAGATTAATTATTATTAATCTTTGAATATATAATAAACACACTATCATACATATAATATAATGTTGTTATGATACTTGAATGACCTAAATACGCCTCAACTTATATTAAATAGGTTACAAAATCCTAGTTTGTGTGTTTGACTAACTACCTCCTCCTAAAGTGATGTGATTCATTCTTCCATTACCACCATTCATGGTATGGTATAACAATGGATATAATTCATATATATTATATTTATAAAATAATTATAGAGGATTAATTATATCATATATAATTTTTTTTAATTTCCATTCCATGGCAGGCATGATAACGTCATCCATGTGTATGACAGGCGATTTCCATGCAAAGCAATATAATTCATCTTTCACTAACGCTTTACATGGTTAGATAAAAGAAAGATTTTAATTATTATATGTGATATAAGTTATATATTTATATTATTCATGAAATATATATCATTATATAATGATATAATAACTATTTATTTTTTAGCTTTTTGTTAAATTAATGATGATACCACAATTCATGTTGATGTGGATTACCTCTTTCACAAAGAGATATATCTCTATTTTCATCCCAACACCACATGGATGATATATATAAGTATATATTATGTAAATTATGATTTTATTATAATTATAAAAATATGAAACATTACCTACCACCTTTCTATAATGATCGGTGAAAAATTAAAATGTTACTCATGCGTACATATAGTATACCATCTCTATTGTAGTGACAAAATTCATTATACATAACACTATATTATGATTGGTTTTAAATTCATTATTGATGTATAAAAATTATAATCATTTCAAGATTATTATTTTTATATTATATTACTATATAATATGTCTAAGATGTAGATCCTTCAGGATGAAACATATATTAGAAAAAATAAGAATTTTACACATAAAACAATAAAAAATAAGAATATTTTTCAATGAATGGGTTATATGATTCTATAAAAGGATCATATATCATATTTTAAATATAAATATTGTTTTTTAATAAGTTAACAACTAGTTTAAAACCACTATGATGGAGGTTAAATATCATCCAACCAACTAGATGTGAGAGGTGATGGTTTTCATCTAAATTTAATTTTATTGAGGTATATTGAAATATTATAAACCTTTTTTTTTAATTTTTTGTATATAATTACCATAATAAATGAAATTCCTTTCACTATTCCTTAGTCATGTTATTTTAATTTTAAATTTTATTTATTTCATCTAAGGGTATTTGAATTAATATTTACTACATAGTAAATAATTTCACAACTGAATATATATTAATTAGGTTATATTACATTTTGTTATTATGTATATTCTAATATTATGATTATAATTAATTTTAATTATTTTATATATTATTTATACAATTTAAATTAGATTTATAGGTGATAAATATAATTTATTGGTTGTATAATTACCACATTAATGTTTTGATCATTTTAAGGGGTTATTTTACAGTCTCATTCTAATCGAGATTTTTTATTCATGAATTTCAGTTGAAGGAAATTATTTTATCATTATATCATAAAAACATTAAATTTTATTTGAATCAAGTTATTAAGCATATTTTCAACTAACGGAACCATTTTCCAATGATTGGTTCTTTAAATTCATTACAAAATTCATTCATAAAATCCAAAATCCTTCTCCAAAATTTTCAATTTCGAACCTTTTTACAATCAAAAGCGGATATTCTCTTTAGCTTATATGGCAGACAAAAAATTACCCACTAAAATGGTATTCATTTTAGTGAATAATCCTTTATAATGATAAAACTTTTTTTAAATAAATTTTTTATAATATTATGGAAATCATTTGTTTCTAAAAAAAAATTTCTGGGAAAAGGATTTTCAAAATTTTTTATGTTTTAAAAAGTGTTTTTCAAAATGAAGAAGATATTTTCCACAAGAATATTTTTAAATATACTTTTATGGTGATTCAATTCATAACTAGAAAAAATGATTTATTTTATATAAATTTCACTAGGGATATTTTGTGTTGATACCATCCTTTTTAATACTATGGGTTGTTTATGATTACATTGACAAAAGTTAATATTGAAATTCAATTCCTTGAATAGTTTTTGTATTCAATATCTTTCCCTCGAAATGATCAATTTAAATTTACCATTGAAAATTAAATTTCACCTTAAAATCCATATTAATTGTCATGAAATAGTTTATTTATTAAACAATATATCATTTCTACATTATATGTTCCATATGGAAAGTAAAATGTTTATCTGAGGAAATATTGATAAATTTTTATCTGTTACTCAAAATAGATATTTAATTTTAAGCAATATTGATTCATGAATTAAATTTATTATTCGATATATGAGGAATTCATTGGTCCTAAAGTATATGTGGGTCGATAAATTATATATTTCGTTGATGAATCTGTAGGTCTCCTGAGGCAAATCACAAATTTTTCCTTAAATTGGGGTTTACCTATATTTTTAAGCTATATTTTGAAATATATTGACGGTGGAAGTATCATGTTCCTACAACATGACATAAAATAATTATGAATTTTCATGATTTATAATTTAGTTACTATTATTACCCATGAGATTTTAACCATGATATTATCTATAGATGCATTTCATTCTCAGTTAATTGATTAGACAACATGTGTAATTAGTTATTTTCATTTATGTATTGATTATTTCTTATCCAATTTTGTAAATGGTACTCATGTTTTGTTATTTACCAATCCATATTTATTATTGTTTCAATTATTATATCATTCATTGAACATAAACAATTCTGAGAATTTCTGCTCACTATTATTTTTTTAAATTACAAGGAATCATTGATGTTTAATATCATTGATTTGAAAAGATATGAAAGATCAAATATTGTTATTCCAGAAAGAAATTATTATTTAGTTTTTGTATTCAAATAGAATATAGGTTTCATTTATGTATAATGTTTTCCAAAACTAATAAACTATTCTATGATTCTATAGGTGATTTCTTGTATTTTATGAAAATTTAATAAAGTATACATAGGCTCGGGGTTAATGGGGTCAGGGAGGTGAAGATACCGCCTAAATCCCTTTATACCACAACCATTTTTACTAGGATAATAGCACTTCAAACTGATGTCAAGAAGAGGTAAGAAACCAACCATCGAAGCTCTGATACCATTTTTTCATGAAGCATCCAATATACCATAGAACACTTACACATTATCTGACCCCAATGTGGATTGAATATTATTACAATCCCATCGGGTTAGTGACTACAACCTTATATCATTCAATAATCACTATTTAATTATTTTTCCAAAAAACTTGGAAGATAAATGTCACATGTTATTATATTCAATCTCTAAAGGTGTAAAGTAAAAAAAATTAACCATTAAATGAATACCCAATTAACACATCATCATAAGTCATAACATCTTCCAAAGTAAAAACATATACATAACAATAAATTGGTAGATCACAAGTCCTATTGATATCCTCCATAATTATTAGTCCCATTGAACATGAACATCCACCACATCGAAGATTTGGGGATTGGCGCGCGGTCTACGGCTGTGACTGGAAACCCTACAGCTGCGGTGTCTTCGCGCTTCCCGGATGGTGTGAAGTTGGCTTCGGAATCTCTTGCCGGATCTACGAATCTGGTGGATTCTTTGGTGAAATCAAAGACCTCGGTAGCTTCTTCAACCTCGGTTCCTCAAGTCGGACTGGAGACCGTGTTGCAAGAATATTTGGGGATTGGCGCGTAGCGCGGTGCTCCGTGGCATCGGGATGGTGTTGTGGCAGCTCCCCCTACTGTGATACAGGATTTTGGTAATGGTGTGGTGCGGGCCAAAAATTATAGGTTGAATCAAGATGGAACTGGTTCGTTGGCCTTGTTCACAGACTCATGTCCGAGCATAATTCTTCGTAAGGGTTCTTCGGCTCATGTTGAAGCTAACCCCGCTGCGCTTGCAGAGCGAATGTCAATGGGTAAAAATTCATTGATTGCGCGTATTGTTCTTCCTAAAGGTGCTCAGCCATGGAATCTTGATGACCTGACTTGCAGAATTTCGAATTTGTGGGGATTTTCTAACTGTAAGTGTGTTTCTCTTGGTCGAGGATTTTTTTCATTGTCTTTTTACATCTACTAATTTGAAGCTTCGGGCATGGAGCATTGGAACCTTGTTTCTGGAACCTGGATGGTTGCATTTGCATGAATGGTATATGGATTTTAATGTCTCGCGTGCATGAAATGCATTTTCTCAGCTTTGGATTCATCTGCATGGGCTCAACTGGGTCCTATGGCATCCCAATATTCTACATGATATTGGCATGGCAATTGGGACTACCATTCGTCTTGACAAAGAAACTGAGGATGTTCGGTTTGGTCATTTTGCTAGGATGTTGGTGGAGGTTGATCTTAGTTCTACTTTGATCGACAAGGTAACTCTTTCCACCCCTTCTGATAACATTCAAATTGATGTTGAGTATGAAAAAAAATCCTCTTTTCTGCAATGCATGTATGGCTGTTGGACACTCTATAGAGTTATGCCGGAAGAATATGTCTTGTGAGAAATGTGGTGTGAGAGGACATTCAACAGCCCTCTGTCGCAGGAAGTCCAACCTGAAGGATTCGATGTTTCCAAAGTCTACTGCTCATGATGGTGATGCAATTCTAAAGCCGACTCCTGATCATGGTAAAGGGATTCTTTTTGATGAATCTCCGAAGGAGGCTCATAGTGGCCCTTCTAATACTCGATCTGATTTGGCTAAAGAGGTTCCTCTAGTTGAGGACATCCCTATACGGACTCTAGAACGGGTGATCCCTGATTCTCACCAGGTTGATGTCTCTAATCAGGGTGATGTGCAACTACATGTTGATTATCAACATGAAATCCAAAATCATTTTCAGTTATCTGAGTTACCTGAGAAATGGGGGAACATTTCTGAAGATGAATAGGGGAAGGTGCGTACCTCGATCAGGGTCTCGGGCAACGGTGGTCATGCCTCTTATAAGGATGCAATATTGAGTGACAAGCCAAAGACTACTGAAAGTGAGGGTCCTCCCTTTAAGAGGAGACCATGTAAGGATTATTTTAATGTACCTAGAACTGTGTCTACCAGATCGTCGTCTAAGGTGTCAAGGAAAGTGGATTTGGATATCTTGAAAATCCTCAATAGGGAAAAGTCTCAATCTGAGTGGGAGACTGCTGGTGATTCTGATTATGGAAATGACATGTCTTTTTATGATCTCTAGACTTTCTCTTGGTGGATGAGGGCATGTCCATTGTTTGACCCCATCCGCCGCTCTATTGTTCTTTTTCTTTCTCTTAATAAATGGTCAGAAGCTTTGCCTTTTAAAAAAAAATTCCAAGAAAAACAAAAAAAAATTATCGTTGAAGAATGTATCAGCACTAATAGTATATTAGTTTATTTTAATATAAAAACCTCCACACTACGTAATCTGGGAACTTGGCACAATTTTTTCACACATACCAAGACTCGGTCGATCGTGACATAACTCTCTATCAGAGGGAAATTAATGCCAGAGTATGTTAATTTTTTTCAATTTTAATATACTCCAAGCGGTTTGTACCTTCTAATCTTTTATTAATTACTAACTATCGACCAAAATAGGCATATTGATTAGTCAATCAATGAATCAATAAATCATAGGAAAATCCATAATTTCTAATCAGTTCAAAATACAATTTTCCTCTTTCAATTTCTAACATTCCTATCTCACTTTCATACAAAAAGATTTGTTTTCATAAAATCAATATTTTTTCTAATAATCATTGAATCTAATCATTTTATCTAAAAATAAATTTGCAAATCAAGCCACAAATTTTTCTCAAACCCACCAAACAATTTCAATTCCATTAAAATTGGAGGGTTTTCACAATCTCTATGACTTTTTCAAAATCATTCCCAAATCATGGCAGTTGTAGGTTTTTAAATAATTTAAAAAATATTTAAAATTAAATTGTGAAATTTTTTGTTTCAATTGTAGATAAAATCATGTGGATACATATAACACTAATAATTTATCAAATAAACACCCACAATAAAGAACAATAATGGGAAATAAATGTAATAGAGACTAACATTGAAATTCTTGATCAAAATTAATCTATATCAAAAATTTGATTCTATAAGAAAACATGAGATCATATTGGTTCTAAGTAGTTATTGTATATATAAGTATAAAACCAAAGTTGATGAATTCACAAGAGATCAAAATCAAAACTAATACATTCAGAGTGGAAGTAATTGCCCCAAAATTCAATAGGGTCTCCCTAGGTGTTTATAGAAGGCAAAAAATTACAAATGAAATATCATTTAGTGTACAACATATAAAAACAATATTAGTTCTATTAATTCAGAATGTTAATCATTGATTCCTATTTCCAATGTCATGGGTTGTGTATATAATGAATAAGGCGTCACCCCAAGAAAAAATACCAATCCCGACAATATAATGGCGTGAAAATAGTTCAAATTTTTTTTAATTTTCTTTTCGTGAAATATTTTAATGGATTATTATGAGAGAAATAGTCACATAATTTAAAAATGAAATGACTTGAATATATCTCAAAAATATTACACATCCACTTTTAACTAAAAATCACAAAATGACCTTTATCTCAACCTACAAACAAAGAATACACTTTATAGCCTTTGACACATTTTAACATATAATACATAAATTCAAAAAAATATAATTCACCAAAATTATTTCTATTTCCCCCAAAAATAACATTCTATACTTGAAGAGAACAACGTTAACCCATCCAAAAAGGTAATTGATACAAGATTCAAGAAGTACAAGAAAAAAGGTAATGGAATTTTATAACCTCCCCAGCAAAAAAATATTTTTATGCTGAAAAATCCAATCAAGAATATTATATATTGAATCGATAATGAAATTATTATCTCTTATATGTGACATTACTGAACATATAATAAAAATCAAGACTATTCAACCATAACACAGATCAAAAGGTTTCATCTTCCCATGAAGAACCATTACGGAAAATCAAGAATCCTAACCTGAGGCCAAGTAACACATAAATCAGGATCAATATCGTATTCATTATAACTCATAACATGAGTAGGGGTAGAAAGATACTTTATATGCTACAATACATGAAACACACTATGGATTAAATTTTACTATGGTGGAGGTTCCAAGTAGAATGGACCTTTCCCTACTCACTCAAAAATAAAAAAATGACTCCCATACCTCAGTGTGTGATTTCCATATTTCGAATGATGTTGGTGACCGAACATAGGTGGAACTCTCAAAAACACATCATCACTGATATAAATATACATTTTTTATTGATAATGATGAGAATATTATTTATACCATCTCTGTTCTATCTACGTCCTCTAATAAGTAGATAAAAAACATCACTGTAGTTTCTTAGACCAAAGTTGATCCAACCAAGGAAAATTATCCAATATTTGACTAGCACAATAGTGTTTTATAATATCGTCCATACACTAAAATTAAAAATCCATTATGATAGCGTAATGGTAGATCTTTCGGTGGTAAAACATAACCAGCCCCAAATGGTCATCCCTAGATCCACTAAATTTATGAAATTAACCACATATCATATTCTCAATAATCATTATATTTTGTTTTGTGTGGTCATTTTTCTTCAAATGATATGTTGATCTTAAACAAAATGAGAAACTCATACCATCTTGGTGGCCTCTCTTGAAGTGATATGTAAAATTTGGTTCCCTATCGAAGATTATAACATATAGAACACCAAAAATTTGAATATATCTTTCATGTAGTGATATACTAAGTCCTCAACAAAGGTTTCATCTCAAATGGGTATAGAGTGTTAAAATATTTATCAGTTTATTGAAAAAAATATAATATTATTAGATTAAGGGTTATGAGAAAATATAACCACAATATCCATAACAATATCATCCCACTTCCTATTTATCACTGTACTTGGATGATGTAACCACTAAGGTTTAAAGTTTCCATCATTGACATGTAGGTTGGTATAACAATGAGATAAAAATTCAGTGATGTCACATCACATTCTTGGCCACAAGAATCATCTCCAAATATCATGGAATGACTTGTTTGGTTCTTATGTCCACCAAACACTATGAATTATGTCAATGCCCTATCATATCCATTCACATAGATAAATGCACAACATAAAAAATTTAGAATAAAAGGGTAACCATTGAAGAGAATGACTAGTCACTGATTTTCTCCCCACAATATAAAGAGTCTCTATGGGAATTAAATTCCTCACCGATCTACAAATCCTGAACATTTATTTTATCACGATAGGATATAAAATTCATGATTTCAAAAACAACCTTAGTCTTATTCTGGTAGGCTCCCAAATGAAAATGATTAAGTAGAACCATTATATCTCACTCTAATGATGATTTTTCTAGGACCCGGGAATGTTGTTTCCTCCAAAAATCATTATCAATGAAAATCCTCATACCAAGGGTTTATTAGAAGATGAAATCAATGTATTACAGGTACTCAAACCAATACCTATGTTAAATATTCAAATATTTTATGAAGAATATATAACATAAGAATATATTTATAGAATAAATGAAAATATTTGCTCGAAAAGGAAATACTACCATATCTTAATAGAATGTATCAAAACTATTAGTTTGATCTCATGGGTGGGAAAATTATTCTCAGGTGGCCTATGATATCTTGAACGATATGCTACAATAAAATAACACTCCCTAAGGACATAACCCAGACCTACATCTGATGACTCATAGAAGACCACATTTCCCAACCATAGAATTTTTAATATTAAACACTCATAGAGAAGTAAAAAGGTATTTCCTTATAACAAAATAACTCTGACATTAATAAGAACATCTAGTGATTGTGGTCATCAGAGAAGATATCTATGATAAATATATGTGGAATCAATACTAATATCCTACCAATAAATTGATCATAAGAATCATAGAAATATTATTGGTTATCTCTTATTTTGTAATAACATCCTACTTC
Source organism: Viscum album (assembly GCA_963277665.1). Taxonomy (NCBI): domain Eukaryota; kingdom Viridiplantae; phylum Streptophyta; class Magnoliopsida; order Santalales; family Viscaceae; genus Viscum; species Viscum album. The sequence continues at coordinate 1,564,627,040 of OY728156.1, forward strand.
GTTGGATGAACTACAATAATATGTTCCAATAATTCATTTCCTAAGAACATCACTTCATTAATCTAGAAATTACATTTTTAATTCATCACATAATGTTGATCATTTCTCAAATATTCCATAACTACTCTAAAATGGAAAACATGGTCATTCTCAATCATATATTAAATTAGTATACTATCCTAAAATACCACCATGAATAACATCATGTACTCATTAAATATCATATTCATCAAATCTATAAAACTATTAGGATGATTGGTTAGACAAAATGGAATAAGAATATACTCATAATGAAAAAACCAACTCCATATGGTTATTTATTTAATGTTATATTAATATATATCTAAACAATGAAAACTATATCAATGTTCAATCATTAAGAACTACATCTACCCTTTCAACTGATCAAAAAACCCTCAATCCGTGGTAATAGATTCTTGTTCTTCACCATAAATCGATTGATTTTTCAATATTGAACAAATAGGATAAGTGTTAAATAATCATTATTTGCACGGATAATAGGCACCACACAATGTGACACACATGGGATTATGAATTATTTATCATTAAAATCATCCAACATTGATTTCAACTTCTTTAGTTATACATGCTCTATACGATAATAAAAAATAGAAAATGGATAAGTACCATCTACTAAATAAATAGAAACCTTGATATCTAAAACTAGTGGAAATACAAATAAATCAGAAGGAAACCCCTCAGGATACTCAATTAAAATTGTAGAGAGACCATTTCTCAAATATTCTCCCTCCTAATCTAAGTAGAGCACCAATATTACCCTACCAAACTATGAAGGAGGTCATACTCTACTCTATATCGAGACCTATTATCCCTAAAAGAATTGAAAACACTTTTAGGAATAATATAGGTGGCATGAAAATGATAACCATTTAGATAGGACTTATGAGAAATAATCCAATCCATAATAAAAATGATGTCAAGGAGTTTGACATCAAGAACCTGAAAAATCTATGTAAGCTCAATCTCTGAAAAAGAGAAAACACAGGTAGGATATGGAAGTCCCAACACTCTTATCACTTGGAGGGGGATAGAAATATCGATAAAATAAGATAAAATAAACATTGGATAATTCTATATGTTAACAATATTGGTTGATATTAAAGAGTGTTATGAAATAGTACTAGATAAAGTAGCCACTAATGTTAAAGTTATAGTTATGGTATATATCATAGTTTCTAGATTCACATAATACTCCTCTAGATACATTTCCACTATGTCTAGAATCATCATTTCATATTCATGTTTCTAGAAACCATTATCTCTTAAAGCATATAATTTCAACACAATGCTTTTGGGTGTGGCTAAGATCATTAAACTATGTGAAAAAAAAATGAAATGAGAGAATATATTTATGTATCATATGTTGCCTTCTGAACTACAAATATTAGGTGACTTAGTTCAATGTTGTGTCAAAATCCCAACAATGGAACATTAAAAGAATCTAACAATGACTCATGTAGACACATCATAAGGTCTATATGATTCCCACTATCTAAACTACAATGAGAGTCATCACAAAGTGTACTTCCTTTAATTGAACTCAATGAATTTTCATTGGGTGAAAAACGTCCTCCCACAAACCCTATCATACCTTCTAGGTATAAATCACCTATTGAAACTATTTATAGCACATCAGAATAAGAAGTGAGCATCAAAAATAAATCATATGATAAAATATTATGTCAGATCTTCATTTTAGATCATCAACCCCTCATCTTATAATTGGATAAAAATTCATGATAAAACTAAAAAAGATTAGAAAAATGGATTTTATAATGGGTCACAATCTTAAAACCTTGCTGGAGATTGGGAAACTCCATGGATATTTTCAAAAACATCAACTATAGATTTCAATGATCCTTGAAAATGAATCTAAGGAATTTCTTATCTAAGTTCTCCTTCTTCTTCTCTATTACCATTGAAACCCACCATCACATTCTCGGTCCAAAATGCCTAAAGATAGGGCATCTCACCATTATATATTATAGAGTTTCCATGAACTATAAAATAAGATCAATATTATAAACCAATCCATAGCCTCTTTAAGATCAATAAAAGATGAATATTTTGTGGTTTATGAGGAATAAATTATTTTAAAAATCAATATAATATTCTATTGAGATTCAACTAATGAAGCCATAATGATAATTGGTAATATATCTATCCAAAATACTAGACAACACACAAAAAATATCTAAAAATAATAATGAAAAATTTGGGGATTCACCTGGAGTGGTTAACCAACAAATACCTCCTCTGGCATATTCAAACACATCCTTAGTGGAATGATTCATCACAATATCAACAGAAAAAACTAAATGTTTCAACATGAATACAATAATCAATAGATCGAACATGAGATATTGTAATACTAAAATCATCAAGATGAATTTGAAATTTGGATTTCAAAAAATATAGATCAATAATAGGGAAAATTCTACAAAATTCACCATGTTATTATATAAAGAAACTTTTTACTTTCCCCCATGATGACTTAAGGCTTATTTTGATGAGTGTTTGCAATGAATTGATCACAACTACCTCCTAGGTAACATAAATCCTTCATTATATTTACCTAGAAAACATTACTGCATACAGATGTTAATTAATGGTACAAAACCGAACCAATAAGCTTTGATATCACTTTTTTATCAACAATCCTTGATACCCTGGTACACTGATACAAGATCTAAGATGAACATAGATAATAGGCCTCTCTAAATCCCAATTGGTTTGTGTATAGCACCTCGCATCATTCTTGTATCATGAGGGAACTGTTTTTCTAAAAACTTTGGATGATTGATGATATAATTCAGTATCTTTAGCACTATAAAAGGAGAAATTACTAGAAACATATAGGAAACTCAATACCTAAATAATAAAATAACAAAAGAAAAAATATATACCAAATCTAGAACTCATAAATACTATTTAAGAGGTGGATCACATTTATAGTGGTCACCTATATTACTCTGGGTCCCAAGGATCAATAGAATCCACACCTCTATGTGGAAATTTTACAATTCATGGATCTGAAAATATATAATCGGAAAATGTTTGGAGGAAATGGTAGGGTGTGAGAAATAAATCATATTAGGGTCTCACAATCTATTTCATATTCAATTACATAACAATAAAGACAAATATTACTTCAATTTTTATAAAATACGACACCACATGGAATGTATATATTTAAAAAAACATGCTTTTATAATGAAATGAGATGATAGATATATCAAAGATGGAATAAATGATGAATTTATATAAAAAAATTATATGAAGAATTTGGAATGAATAAAATTGTCCAATAAATCAATATCATGTAATCCTCAACTAATGTATACCATAACACCATGTATCAAGACCTTTGGTACATTAGATTATGTTAATAGGATCCCCACACTAGTCAATAAGTGATTTCATCCCAATGGGTGCCAATGACCCATGACATAGGCCATCGGGACTCAACTCTCCATCAAAGAAAAAAATAATTTATATTATAGTTATCTCATTGTTTTCATGAATAGTCTAGTTATATGGTGTCAAGTCATAGCATGCATATCCTAATTACCTGCTAACTACCTAGGTTCACATTTTCATCTATTATTCAATCAATCAATTGTGGGAAAATAATTCATTTTAAATACATTCAAAATAAATTAACCCACATATAGTTTCTAACAAGTAGTTTTCATTTCAAAACCACATCATTGGTTTTTATAAATTCATAACCTTTCAAATCATCTTTCAATTTATACCATTTATCTCAAAAATCAATTTCTAAAACAAGACTAAAATTTTTCTCAAATCCATTCAATAACTTCAATTTCATTGAATTTTTTTTCCAATATCAATGATTTTTTTGAACCCCTTAAACCATAATCTCAAATCAAGGTTTTAAACTCATTCAAAAAAAAACACTTCATATCAATTAAGATATTTATGTTTTAAATTTAAGGAAAAATCATATGGAACCACCTACCAATAATTTTTGATCAAATTAACACTAGAAAAAGGAAATGATAATAAAGAATGAAGGGAAAGGATTTGAAATAGGAAGTCCTAGGATATAAATATTGATTATAAAAATCTAATTCAAACACAAAACAAGATATCATACAACATCCAAATATGGATTGTATAGACATGGAGAAAACTAATGTGAGGGAACTCATCAGAGATCAATAGCCAAACAAAAACATATTGAAGGGAAGAAATCACCCCAATATAAATTGGAGTTTTCTTGATGGGTATAGATAATAGGATACATCAAAATTGAAATATTTTTCATTCTTTACCATATATAATCTCTCAGGCCACAGTGAATTGATTACATGAATCATTGATGTGTGATGTGAATTCTCAGGTAGAATATACACCATAAAATGTGTCAAATTGGGTTATAAAACCTGATCCTGACTACTTCACATCACCAAATAAATTCAGGGTGTTAATATTTTACACATAATGAAATGGTTTTGTGGATTTGTTTGAAAAACTGATTAAAAATTTGAATTCCAATCACAATGGGAATTATCCCAATAGATAATACACATACATTTGGAGCTGAAAAAAATAGAGAATAAACACACTATATTCAGAACTAAATAGAACCTTATAAACCCTTTGACACATTTATACCTAATATCTATTAATTCAAGATAGCATACATCCTAAAACGTTAGTTTAGGTTCAATGAAAGCTTCTCTTGTTTATCGATGATCTTGAAACACACCAAAAAAAGTGAATCAAAAAATGAGTTAATAATTACTTGAAAGGATCCAAAATATTATGAACATATGTTCATATAATTGGAGTGCCATATGGACTCAAGAAAGTTTCCCTAAATTCTAAAGGAATGAAAATAGTATCAATGGATAAAATAAACTATAGTGGGAATTATTTATGGTCAGAAAACAAAAACATTAAAAATTCACGTGGATATTAAAAATAAATTTTAGTAAAACCCTTTATATTTCTTATAGAATTAATTAAAATTTAAAAAACATCCAGATATAGGGTATAAAAGAAATAGAAAATTAGTTAAGCCATATTTTACCTCAAAGTTAATGGAAAATGTTTTTCATATTCACATTCTATATATAGACCTTATAATATTTCCTAGTGGAGTCATAGAGGTAAATAGGGTGTTTAGGGATTTTTTGGAGATTGATGCCTTGAAATTTTGGAGAAGCATACATGGTGAAATGGTTATGAGAAATCATACCACCCAACACGTATGGTTTCCCAAATCTTGTGGGAGTGTGACATGAGAGATATTGGGTCTCCATTATCTTATACAACAATTCAGGATGAGGAACAAAATTCTGCACATGGTGTTGTCATTTTTTTGACAATGGTCCCCACAAAAATATCACAGAATTAACCAAATTATGCACTTATCTCATTTGGGGTCCACCCTGAAATATAACTGGGTGCATGGTTGGTGCACGGTTTGTCCAACTATGTATCGAAAACATACATCACAGTAATTAAGGTGTAATTTTCATTTTTCGCATGTTATGTTTTTAATTAAAAACTCATGTTTCTCTCCCATTTTCTCTTGAAGTTACCATATCATATCTCATCCAATGTTATGTTAAGAATTTATCTATCTCTTATATACTATCTCCAAATCATTTCCTATCAGATGCATTGGAAATATTGAGGAAAGATAATAACTTCTCATTCTATGAAAGGGTTTTTTCTATTGTCTTAATATTTTTTTGAAATAAAGGAAACTAGTAGTATCGAGACATTCTAATGAGCTTATTACTAATATTTTCTAACCCACATACATGGGAATCCAAATTTACTTAGTATGTGTCATTACTTTTATTGATTTCACTGTAACAATTTATTTGATTTCACCATTGGGTGAAGAAGATGTTTTTTCCATGCTATTATTAATATTAATTATATATAATTTACTACCATGGAATCATCATATGATGGAATATCAATGTTTGAATTATATTAGGCACTATATGACAACAGTTCCATGCATTATTCCAGGTAATATCGACTTTACTAGGGTTATTTCATTAATTTCATGTTCTCATTGTAGTTACTTATCCATTATGCATTGTAGTGTGCTGAAAACAAATTCCTCACGACATAATTGTTTCAATTGGAAATTTATGCCACCTTAGATTGTCTAATTTATTAATTCCAATACCAGTTTTTGGAGTGAGAACTTCTATGAAATTTAATGGGTAGTTCATTCAATAAAAACATTGTACATGGGATGTGACATCTGGTTACAAGGTGTAATGTTCAGGAAAAATATACATGATGTCCTACTTTGGATTTATAATGAGTATGTGCCATTTTAAATGGGAATTAGTGAAATAATTAAAAGGATCAAGATATCAACAATGAAAAAAATATGAATATATATTTCGAAAAAAATTCAAAAAAATGGTTACTGATAAATGGAATTACCAATGGAAATTAAATTGTGTTTTTTCTTCTACATTTCAATTAAAAATACATAAATTTTATCAAGTTATGAGTTTTATTATATCATGATGCATACCCAACCATAGTAGTGGGAAATAGGCTCTATCACAAATGGTCTTCTTAGGACTCTTTCCAAACACATAGGCTTGAATTTAGGAAATGGCAGAGAGGTGTGACTAATTATAGTAAGGCGAATTGAATTTTTATCTAGTTATTATTTTACCTGTATACATTTAAATCATATCTGGATAGTTTAATTGAATATTTTAAAGTTATTCAACCATGAATTAATCATGTCATACACCAATAAATTGATTCTAATAATACTCATAATGTGGGGGGCCATGAGGAACCTATGAACCCTACTATAGTGCAACCATATTCACCTTATGTTGATCCTACATTGATCATCGATGCTCAATTATATGACATATTATTCTACATTGCGTAGTATGTGCATGTTTCTCCCCAACCCTCCCCTACTATGGTTGAACTATCTTGGATGTTTCCTTAACAAAATCCTCACAGTTTCATGGGTGATAGAAGACCTTAGGCATCTTTTTCGTGGATGGAAGCAATTATTTGGATCATTGACCATCATTATATGATTATTTTGTGGACTTTAAAGATCACTAATTACAAGCTATATGACACCGCCAAGTATTTTTTGGATGTTATCTCTCATGATTAGCATCATCGAGGTATGTTATGGGAAGTCTTTCAGAGAACCTTCTAAGGTCACATATTTCCTTCGATGATGAGAGAAGACCATGACAAGGATTTATATATCTTAATCAGCATTATGTTTTTATGTAAGATTATTCTTATCGTTTCACTAATCAATAGTTTATTTAACTAAATCGGACCAGTGATGAGTTGATGACTGTGAGATGATTTGAGTATTGATATGATTACACCATCTGATATCAGTTGAACTTATTTTAGTTGTCCACAGAAACATAGATTATCAAATAGATCCTTAATATATGGCATAACTAAAGGGAAGCTACCCATGTGAGATAAGGATATTCCATTATTAGGTACAATGATGGATCATTTGGGAATAGGAAGCATCGTTTTTAGGTAACATCTGGGAGTAATATCATCCTGGTAACACATACTGATATCTTGTTGGTGTTCCACAAGTGTGGTAGGACATTCCATAAAAATCACCAGTGTTTTAGGAACCTTATTGATTGCTGATCTTTCATAAGGATGACTTACCTTTAGTGATTTATTGATCTTTCCCTCCATTATACTATGAGAAAGGATCTATACTGATACCTCTTTCAAGTTCCAGATCATTGACTCCACTTCAGGATGGGAGATGGTATTATACCAAATGATAAGGCTGAGGAGGTTTTTATGGAAGGGGTATTATGGACTTAGAGGTTCATCATAGGTAGATCAGGCCATCCCATACCATTCAGATATCTTATTAGGGCTGAGGTTCATGAAATATCTATGTAGTATAACCTACACCTGAGGAGTAGAGTCCAATTCCATCTACAATACTATGTACTATTCTAGTAGCCTCAACATTATTTTCTTCCTTTTTGATAATGGTTATTCACCCTCTTATATATCTACTGCAGTTTTGGGATTTTTATGACTTTCAATATTGTAAAAATATGGATTTATGACTCTCGACATGAAATTATGAGTTTGTTCTTAGTGCATATGGATGTGCAAGTTTTCCACACTTGAGGTAGAAAGTTATCACTTTTTTAATGATTATTTTTCCTCAAGATTCCCTTCTTTGACATAATTCTCACTTTTGATTGGATAGTGTCATATCGAGATGATAGGGATTTGTATCACTGGATGGTGTCTTTCTCATGAATTTATGGTAACCTATATATTCATAAGGTACAATGGTATATCTAGTCTAGTCGTGTAGGCCACAAGAATTAGTGGATCAGAAGAGTGACTGCTCAAATATTGAATCACATTGTTAGTGACTACAGAATGATGGTTGTGTAATTCTCGACCATGTTGGATCCCTTTCAGGATGTCATCAATGATAATTTCTATGGTTTACCTCATGAGAGGGACATTGGGTTCACCATTGAGAAAGTGATAGGTGTGTCACCAGTGGCCATTCCTCCCTATAGGTAGACACCTATAGAGCTCCAAGAACACATCAAGTAGTTAGTTTGGTTTGTATGTAATGTTTGAAGCACATGGGCATTGAATTCCTCTAAGGCATACAGGTCATGTAATACTTATAGCTATGGGCCTTGTTAGTGGTCCACCTCACCCCTTGAAAGGTGGATTATCCAAATCAATAAAAAATGAAGGCCTTCGGGCCATTGTAGGATATATAGGGAAATTGGATTATCTATCAAAGAGAATCACGTTCTGGTTTTATTTTCCCTTATACGAATAATGAAGTTAGTACTTTCTGATTGTGAGTGGATTAATGCTAAAGAAACTAGTTTATGGCGATGAAACATTATCCACAACCACATATAGAGGACCTCTTCATCTAGATCTATGGATAAATAATTTTCTTTAAGATAAATTTTAGGTTGGGCTGCCATAATGTATGTGTGATACCATTAGACCTACCATGTACAAAATTACAGAGATGGTAAATCTTATATGAGTATTTGGTGATGATGTTCAGACTTAAGAATTCACTAATAGACACTATGGATCTGATGAATTATTTTTTCCACCCATATCTACATTACATTCGTGTGTTATTTTATCGATGACAAATTGGTGTAATTTTATACTAGAAATGGCCATGATAACCATCTTTATATCACGGTTAATACACTGAGAGAGCCCCACCATTATTTGAATATGATCAAATTCCACTTTTGGATCAGTAATGTTCACTATTTGGGTCATGTCATTTCATAAGTATGCATATATATCCACCCAGAGAAGGTAAGCTTCGTGTTTTTCTATGAGAATCAGACGAAGATTATTGAGGTAAATATTTTCTTGTGGGTGGATGTCTATTAATGAAAATCCATTTAGGATTTATCTCACATAATAACACCACTTATTGACAATCCTAAGAAGGGTGTTTAATTAATATAGTATGAATCTTTGAGGTATTTTTTCATAGATAAATGATAGGCTAACATTAACGTCTATATTGATTCAATTATAATTGAGAAGATGTAATACTATTTACATTGATGTATTAGGTATACGGCTAGGAATATTTTTGAAGCAAAGAGATTAGGTTTTAGCATAAGAGTGCTACAAACTGAGTCCTCAAGAGTGGAATTATCCTAGGAAAGGCCATGATCAAACTGTATTGGTCCATGAATTGTTTTTTTGGATGAACAATATATTTGGTGAGTGTTTTTAGATTACACTAATCAGAAAACTCTAAAATAAAACTCCACACAACAATACATGAATCTGAGGCATCACATGTGGGTTGAATATCTACATTCCTTCAATTTTGAGATTTATTTTACAACTATTAAGGATAATGTTTTGGCTGATACCTTGGATTGGGAGACGTAGAAACAATCCATCCCAGAGGACAGTAGAGATTGTCTTCTGATGGATCTATATTCCACGATGCCCCAAGAGGTTTAGGAAAAACACATAAAAACATTTTAGCAGCTTTAGTAGTGAAATACACTATTTTTTAGTTGGTGTGGATGAGATAGATTTCTAAAACTAATATCATGATCTTAAGGGAATGTTTCTATTGTGAGAATCCTCCTATTGGTTGGGTTGTTTATGATGACGAGACCATACTCTATTGTTGCTGTGTTTGGGTGACATATGAAATATTCGAAATTATCATAGGAAAATATCATGCATTAATTAGGGATGTTCACCCTAGGATTAAGAAAATTTAATGATGTTTTCATCATTATTATTTGTGTATATAATTGTAGAGTAATATTTTAGGTTTTATTACCTGGTGATCCCCCTATCACTAGGTGAAGGATTAGAATTAGTGACCTAATGAGATTTACAAGACTATATTCACTACTATGTGTAAATTGAATGAAATATCCTTGGACTTGAGGATAGTCATTACATGAACCCCCCCCCCCCCCCCTATGGAAGTGATTTAGTGTGAGAGATCATTGACATGATGACAACAGTTGCAAACATCCAACAGATTTGGGATACTATGTAAGTTGATGAAAATGCGAGGATACACATCTAGAAGATTGTAAACCTTTATGTTGTTCCATGTTTTATCATACTCAACTAATGTGTTGATTTTATGTCATAGTTTTAGCATTGGATAAATAAGGATCTGGGTTCACAAGTTACATTGATTATAGATTACCACCCTCAGACTGATGGGTGGTCTGAGTGGAAAATATGGGTGTTAGGGAACGTGCTATGGGAATGTGTTATTTTTTTTTGGTTAATGGGAAAACACATACATTTTCTAGATTATTCTTACAATATAATTTTTCATGAAATGATTCATATTTTCATTTATGTGGTTTCTTATAGTATGTTTTTTCATTCACCACTATAATTCATAGTGGCAGGTGAGGTTTCAGTATTGGGACCTCATCTAGTTTAGGAGACATTATTTAAAGTCCAACTGATTATGTAGTGTATGACTAAAACATATTCAAATAAAAACGATTCACTATGATTGTTGTCGTAGACCTCTGGAGTTTGAGGTGGGAGATCAAGTATTTTTTTCATCACCCTAGTGGGGTCACATACAAATTTAGAGATAGGTAAAGTTATAGCCTCATTATATCGGTCCTTTAGAGATAGTGGTGAGATTTGGGCCATTAGCCCATTGGTTATAGTTATCATAGTGGTATTGGTCCACTCATGCAATATTCTTTGTATATCAACCTAGACAATATTATTCTAACCCAACTCATTCATTTGACCACAAGGATATTCACATAGAGGTGTATGTGTCCTTCATGGAAAACCCAATATGTATTATTGGTCATAGTAAGAAATATCTCAAGGGGAGGTATGTTCCACTTTGTTATGGGCTATAGAATATGGTCCATGTATAGATCAAAACCATGAAGTATTATATCAATGTACATTCATAGTGGCTATAATATTTCATAGATGATGTTTTTCCACCCTTATAGTGGAACCATGGTGACTGTTTTTCATAAGGAGGTGATGTTGTAACAACCCAGTTTTTATCAAAGGCATGATCCATTTTTTTATGGATTTAAATTTTTTACGTTGACCCTTTTAATGTCATTTAGTTGTGTCTTGGATGTCACAGGGGTGTATGGGTCTCTTTAGAATCCCAGATACCAATTTTTTTTAAATAATTAAACTCAGCCACACAATTAAGAGACATCGTGTAGTCCAACACACAAGGCTCCCATAATCATGTTGGTGTGTGACATGAGAGATCTATAGGCCACATGATTGTATTCAACTATAAAGGACAAGTAATACATCCATTTGAGAGGTGTTTTCTTCTTTTAATAGTGGTGTATGCATGTCTAGGGCATGGTTAACCAAAAAATGTGCCTTGACCATGCAGGTCCCCCCTTAAAATGAATCGAGTGCATTGTAGATGCACAGTATGGCCAGTTGTGTTGCCAAAATATTCATATAGGTAATTAATGGGAGACATGTAATTTTTTCAACTGTAATTTTTTATTCCAATGAAAAAAAATCATCCCTCATTCTGCTCTCAAAGATACTATGTGATCTCTCTGCTCAATTCATGCTAGGATTTTTCTAAATCCTTTGTAGAATCTCTAAATCCATCACAATTGGATTCAATGAAACTCTTCAGGTATTATCTATAGTCTTCTTCCTTCCATTTATGAATTATATTCACCTCTATTGTGCTAAATATGTGTGAGTTCATTTTCCAAATTTTCAAGGAGTTTTGGTAATTTCTATGATAACTATAATTCTAGGTCAATTTAAGGGATGAAACGATTTTTTGGCCCACTACAAACCACTAATAGGTTGTTTAACTTCTATATATAAGTTTCATCTATTTAAATATGGTTCACTATTATTCCCCATGATGGACACTTCTAGTGATGCCTTTTAATTGTAAAATTAAATAATTTGAAGGATTTTTAATGTCTGTTATCAATCCAGTCACTGTAAAATCAACTAAGGGATGATATCCATGAGTTAATAAACTCTAATGGGTGTTTTTATCTCTTAGTTACACAATTACTATTAAGACAAACTATTTAAACACCTCTTCAATTTTGTTGATCATGAAATAAATGTGATAATTACTAAATGGAATTATGATGAATGGTAGGACAAGGGTTTTTACAATATATATTTATTATATACGTTTATTCTTATTTATAATAACTTGTTCTTTTTTCCTATTATTATGCTCCATTCCATATATTTTTTTCTTGTCACTTTGTCCATTGTTCTTATTTCTCTCTACCATAGGTGTTTGGAAGGGACAAAAAATTATTGGCTATCTTGCTTATATTGGGGTACTTGTACTACCCTGATAATGACCTATGATAGGGAATGTAATATATTATATTCTTATGGGTGGGGAGTGAACATGTTATGGAAGTATGGATTCTTTGTATTGGCTCTCCATGCTTGGTACATGGATCTATTAGAAGTGTGGGAGAATCATTTGTATTACCATGTTCATGTTGTTAGGGAATAATATTATACCCATGATTGACACCAGTTCCATAGAGGATACAACATAGATGGGACCATTAGAAATATGGTTATACCATGCCTTGAGTGATACTTTGTCTCGTATGTGTGTTACCTAGAATTGTCTTAGTTCTTTATGCTTACACCATGATGATAGTGATAAAAGGGGTTCCTTCTATTGATTGCGTTTGACAGGCTCTGTGATATTGGGTACATAGGGAGATCCTAAAGTGACCCTTGGGATTCATTTATGGAGTGAATTGGATATGCTTCGGATTCTACATTGGAATGGATGGTTGATATTCATGGTTTGTATGTAATGGTTTATTTAAATATTTCCTTGTATTTACTATTAGTGTCACACTATTCATTTCATATTGAGTGAACCGGATGGATATAGACACGATGTGTTATGTCCTACTGAGTATATCTCACACATTTCTTGGGATACTCTTGGGCCCCAAACAAACTTCTTGATTGTAGGTATTGAAAAATGGAATCATCATGACTTGGATTTTCTATTGAATGTACTATGATTGAGTGCTAGACAAAGGGATAGAGGCTATGATCATGACTCTAATAGTAGCAATTTTTGGAATTTTTTATTATTTTCATATAAAGTGTGATATATTCCTACATCCCTAATTCCCAATGAAATCATTTTTTATTTTTATATGAAATCAAGATCCTCATATATTAAGTATATTTGTGGTTCATATTTCACCTTTTTATTAATATTGGATTATTTATAATTATTATTTTACTAATGTATGTTTCTTATTACTACTTCTACTATAATGGGTAATAGTTACTCTTATCATAGTGTATAATTATGTTGTTTTTTCTTTCATATATACATTTTTGATCTACTCTGATATATGAGGGAATATTCTCCCCAAATTCACACTCTACATCCTCCCTGCTTGTTGAGAACCTCTACCATATGGGTAGGCACACATGTGGTCTTATGGGAACAGTCTTGGGGAAACATTATGTGGAACACATGGTGGGATGGATCAAAATCCATGAAATTAATAATTATGTCCCATGTCCTTCAAAAAGACTTCTCATAGTATGTCTATAAATTGGATCTATAGCTCTCCACTGAAAATTGTTGGAGACCTTTCTCTTTTTGGCATCATAAAAAATCATGTATGTAATTCCGCTAAAGTGAAAATGTACGGGGTAATAATGAACGTATTTGTATTTCTAACCACCAATAATAAGTCAAAAAAGGTTTACCTAAATATATATTTAATACAATACTTTCAAAACGAATATATCATAATATATTTTTCAAGGACATATTATTAGTGAAACAAGAACTGAATTTCATCATTAATAATGTAGATTACAAACCCTAATTTCTCCCTGAAAATTTATTTTTTAACACTCCATATTCTAAATTATATTGAAAAATCACCATTTTCACAAATCCCTATAAAATAATCATTTACTAAAAAAATAATATTTCTTAAAAATCGTTAGAAACACATTATTTCTTGAAAATTAAATCAAACTAAAGAAAAAGATAACATAATTAAATCAGTTTAAAAAACCAATTTTTTCCTTTAATATGTGTAAAGGAGGTTTTCACCCATTTAGATATAAAACCTCACATTACTATATGAACGCGTGTGTTATGAAGTCTCAACTTTTTCCTATACGATATTTTTTATGTTTTATGACATACAATAAAAGATTCTTATAGAATTTAATGATTGTCTCACCAAATGTTTTTATGTATATTCACTCAAATATATAAATAAAATATATTTAAATATATTTAAATCATTTAATAAAACTACATATTACCACTGTTATTAAAAAAATTGTTAGAAATTTAAATTTTATATAAAATAGGGTTTCTCACAAATTCATGAAAATGATATTTTTTTAGGATTATAAATAAAAAAATAAAGACAAATTACCTCGTCTCTATGAATGTATCAATTCTACTTACCTTGATGAGTTTTCCTAAATTATCCAAAAATTATAATACCAATTTTTTTTATATTAAAACACTAAGTGCAATCTATAACAGCTCATAACCCAAAATCCCAGATCCAGTGTTTTAATTGAAAATTTTATATTTCTTGCATTGATGATGATAATTGTGAAACATTTTTTCCATAAAAAATATAAAACATCGAAAAAGTAAAAATTGGATCACTTAAATTATTAAGGAAATTATAGGTTTGAATTTTTAGTGAATTACGACAAATTCATACATAAAAAGACCCCTGTCTTAAAATGATAATTTGTCCCACTTGGCCCTGATTGTCTTATTTTACATTAAAATATCAACATCATCCATATGAAATCCATTCTAGAAATAATATCATCAACCTCATTTTTCACCACATGGAGAAGATTAAACATAATAAGGGTGATATCAAATTCTATATAGGGATAAACATTATCATTATTAACTGAGTTTAAGCAATGAGCATTAGAAATGCATTAGATTATGAAGTCATAATCAAAGTGCATAAGGGATTCATAAAATAACTCATAGCCATCAAGACCTAGATCATCAAATATGAATACATGGAAATGGAATTATCCATCAGAATTCATAATCACAAGCCTATTAATAATCATTATCCTTGTGATATAGATATTAATAATAAGAAACATTATAAACCCATAGAAGGCATAATAAATTGTGTTGGTAAATTCAAAAAAAACTTTATAACTAATATGAATCCAATGTATTGAATAACATGATTGAGTTAAATGCATAAGGGAAACCCTCTAGTAACTCCATCTTTCTTGCCTCTCAAAACAATTTAAATTACCCTATGAATTATAGCACACTCTGGGTGAACCCATTTTTTGTTGTATAATGGGATCACCTAACACTATTAGGGATACCCCATCATATAAGTTCTAATGGGATCATAGAATTCTATTTATACCACCCCATTATAAATGTAATTTCTATGAACCATGACTTTATTAAAGTACAATGAGATTGAATTTATTCATAAAAATCATAAAAACTATAATAATTATTTCTTAACATAATTAACCCATTAAAATGAAATGGTTTTCATTTCAATATCTTTTAAACATGAATAATTCTTGGAAGATAATTGAGTTCCATAAGAATCTCATTGAAACACAGTTTACCCTGGAAATTAAATGTGTTCTATAACAATCTCATTTGAAAAGTATTAACCCATCCAGAGAAAGAATGAGGATGGTATCATTATAGAATATCTCTATTGAATAATATGTTAGAACAAGTCATGTTTACGTGGAGAAATGTGAATACCAATGAAATATCATTAAACCCTGCTTAAATAAATATTCATTTCATTTTTAAAATCACTTTTTAAAACATAAATCATTTTGAAAATACATTTCTTTGAAAAACAATTGGAAATCCTATTAAATTATATAATATTAAGGAAAAAATATTTTTAAAAAAATATTGTAAACATTAAAAGTAAGATTCAAATAACTGACGGTCATGTAAGTAGGTAATTCATTACATGACAAAAAGAATATCTTTTTACACAATAAAAAGGTTTGAATAGTATATTGTTCAAACAGTGACAAGAATATTCTTTGAGAATATTTAACAATATATATGGGTATAAATTACTTCTATAGACTATTTTTAAAAAGAAAAATTTATATTTTATTTCTTTTTTAGAAATCATGGTTTTAGAAGAAAACAGATTTTTGACTGAAGAGAGAAATGAAGTCATATTTTGTTCAAAAAACTTTCTAAATTTTTTTATATACCAAATACTATAAAAATTTTAAAACTTCTTAAAATTATTATTTTTAACTAGTGAAAAATATTTTTCAGTAGAATTATAAAAATTTAAAATAAAGGACTTAATAATACACCAATCCCATTAAATGATGAGATTCTAACAAAAGAATCTTACAAATTTTGCAACATTGAATTGTAATAAAAACCAAATAATTAAATTACATTAAACTTGTGTTATAATGAATATAATGAGATTCATGAAAAAAAAATTCAAATTTTAATTATACATATTTCGTTAAATATTATAGGTGTATTGTATAATAAATGTCTCAATGTAGTCAAATTGAGACAAAAATCTCTTAGCTCTTTGGTAAAGTTGAATATAAATACCCCATGAATGATAAATCCTAAAATAGAAATTTAAATATCCATAAATTAAATATGGTTAATAATTTAATAAATTAATGGGTATTATATATACCACAAAAAAAAATAAGTCATGAATATGGAAAATATCTCATATTAATAAAAGTGAGACGGGTAAACCCTTACCTCACTTTTCCTTTTGGGTGAATGTTATTTAACCTAATATATGGTGGTTATAAACATGTTATTGACATATTATATAACCATATTAATATTTTTTATACCATATATTATTATTTTATAATAACCCATTTGTTTTTCATTAATAATATTATATTATTTTCATTGTTTTATTATTCAATTTCCCTGTTTTCTAATTCTTGATTTGTTAGGAATGTACCAGTTCATGTTCATATAATATTGTTTTATTAACTACAGAGTAATAATAATTAAATAAGTATCAATCTTATATATCAAAAATAAATTAATAATAAATAATTAAATATTGTTCTAAAAATAAAAGCACGTTATGATCTTGTATACGGTATGTTGTATGCACGCATGAGAAACATTTACGTTTTTCAATGATCATTATAGAAATAAATTAAGTATTATTTTGTAATTAAGTATAATAATTATATCATAAATAAAATATTAATTAATTATATATAATTATTTATATGTATATTTTGGTGTGGTGACGAAAAAAAGACTCACATCGCTTCGAGAATGTGGTGGTCCAGATGATCACGAACGACAGTATCACTTTTTCAGTGGGGGAAAAGGTAAAAATAAATTTTTATATAATATTTAAAAATTATAAATATTTCATTAATATAATATATATTTCATTTATGTCACATATTTTTATTATTTTAAGCCCTATTTACATGTAACCCATTTTTGAAAATCAAATCATATCGCTTCGTAAGGTTGTAGTCCATCGTACATAAGAGAGACATTATCATACCACATGTAGTATTGAACATAAAAAGGTATAAATGATATAATGAATCCATATTTATAATTATGATATACATATATTATATAATATTTATATCCATTATCAAACGCAATAATGAGAGGCAATAACTTAGAAATGAAAAACATTGTTTCACAAGGTTGTGGTCTCCTGTACACAAGAGTGATGATTTCATAACCCATTTGATGGAAGTGTGTGTGGACTTATGTAATGAAATTTAAATAATAATTTTAATAAAATTTATGATTATTATTGTATTTTATCCACATAGTATAATAATAATTGATTAGGTGGAGAAAAAAAACAAAAATTATCTTTGATGATCTTTGCCTCTTCTTAGAGTACCTCCATTGGCATCTACTAATGACCTTTTTGGATTGATTTATTTAAAATATTTTTATTATAAGATTATTTTATATATTTTTAGAAGTTATATGTTTAAGTAATTGTAGAACTTGATACTATTGAATGTGTGGAAAATTGAGGAGAGTGGGTGGCCATTTATAAGTTGATCGAGTGGCACACTTGAAATTTTTTGTAACAGTGAATTCCACCCCAAGTTTTTTCTATTTCACAAGGACATAATAATAGTGTATTATAAATAATATAAGTTATATGGTCTAGATATATCTATAAAATGGTTATTTTATATGTTTTGATTCATTTTTACACCTTATATTCTTATTTTACATACAATGTAAAGCCATATTGCCATAATCAGTCAAATTAGTTTTAATTTCATTCCATGATAATTATGTTAAAATTTTAAATTTTAAATTATTAGATAATATAAATTGTTCTCATTCTAAATATTGAAACAATTTCTCTAAATTGAACTCATATAATTTAAATAATTTAATTTCAAATTAATCTGGTAGATATAGTAAGACAATGTGTTTTTAAGAACAGTATTTATTTTTGAGATAAATATTATTATTTAATAAATATATGAGTAATAAGAATAATTTTATGAGAATATATAAATATATTAATAATATATAATCTATATATTCCATTTAAAATATTCCTCATTTGGGATTATTTTAATTAAATTAAATTGTGAATCATTATGAATTTTAAAACTACATTTTGAAAAACTTATTTTTTAACCAAAAATAAAACATCTAATAATGACCACTAAAAAGAGTACTCAAAGTAATTAATATGATTAAAAATAAATATAATAATACATAGTTTTCATTAAAACTTGTTCAAAACATATTAGTAATTTTAAATTTTTAAAATTTTTGAAGAGAAAATACATTGTACCTTATATCATTATTTTTAACATTCATTGAAAATCATTATTTTCTAAAAAAGTTCAAAATTTTAAACTGAAAATAATTATGATGTTATGATTTAAAATAATTTTAGTTTATCAAAAAATATTTATAAAAATTTAAAAAAATGAGTATAATAATTCTTATGAAGTGTAAGAAATATCATTTTTTAAGAAAACATATTTTTATAGAATAAAACAACATTACAATAAATTTATTAATTATTTTCTTAAAATTTGTCCATAATATATATTTCTTAATATATATATATATTTATATTTATATATTTAATAATATATTAAATTATATTCATTCCCCCCTAATTTAATATGTAGGTTATAATATTAATAAGTATCATGGGACACTTTTGTTTTGTGTTTCTTATTTAATACGATATCGAACTAAAAATAATCATTTTGCATGTTTCACGAGCTATAAATAGTGAGAAGTTTAACACAAGATAAACAAAAAAATTCATTTCCTTTACACTATTGAATATAATGATTTATTTTTAAATCTCTTGGTATTACATCCTCCTCCTGTTAATAAATCACATCCTTCCAATTTGACCTTTGTCTCAATAATTTATGGATAGAAAATTTTAAATACAACTTGTTATGAACCCATATATTAAAAAGGTTTAATAAAAAAGGATTGTAATAATAGAGAAATGGAGCAATAAAATTCATAATGAATAACACAGATATTTAATTCTATATAAGAGAATATAGGTGTGAATGGAGAAATTACTAGATAATTATCAAGAATGTTTATGGTCATTGATCAGAAGAAGTAGATTGAAAAATGGAAAGTTAAGAACCTCATAATCATAAATATATGGATATTTAAAACACCATCAGATTATCCAAAATGAAGGTACTAAGATAAAAATATTGTTTCAAGTTAAATTTCATTTTTCTTGAGGAATTCCCTTATAGTCTAGACTTCATGAATATGAAAATATAAATAATTGATGAGTAAAATATCATCCATTAATAAATTTCCACCAAAATCCAATATTATTTTACAAATGATGATTTTTAAGAATGAGTGTTAAATTAAACAATTAATTTCATAATAACTATAAAATGGTAGGGATGTTATTCAACCTCTCTTTTCATATTAAAAAATAAAAAAACGGTAAGAACATTGTAATATAATTCCCAATGTCAGTAAACATTCATATGATTGGTTAATCATAAAAAGTCAATAGTATTACCAAATGTTCAATCCAAATAATTTAATAAATAAACATACATAAAATAATTTAATATTTTTTCACTATGTTTAAGAACAAATGATTAGAAGTATTTGATCATATATTGTTCCAATATATATAAAACACTATTCCATAAAATATTCCCATATATTTATGAAATAAACATAATTTTTCCTATAAAATTGTCAAATTTTCTATGACATCATCTTGGCCAGTGTTTGGAGATACACCCATATCACCCTTTTTTTGTGGGTTCAAGCCTCATGAAATTACCAGGTGATGAGTTTTCAACCATAATATAGGTTATCCCAGAGTTTTTTATTTTATTAATCATGAAAAATAATTATTTCCCAAATAACACTTCATTTTGATCATTAGGGTAATAATTACCTCAACCTAAAAAAATTCTCCCAAAATACCATATTAATCTAAAAAAGTTTCTAATTAAAACCCTTAAATAAGGTGTCTACAACTTCGAACTTATGATCAACCTTAATCTTATAGACCATTGGTTTTTTCTATAAATCATAAGAAATAATCATATGAAAACATCTAAATATCAAGAGTTATCTAAATCATGCATTGATGCCAACTATAACACCCCTTAACCCATACTAATTGATCTGATTCTAAAATCATAAACATTTCATTTAAGACTTTGATGTTAGCAGTTGTGGTCCATTTTTTCCATCAAAACCACACAACATGAGAATGGGAAATTGGATCACTTAGATTATTGATGACCTTTTAGTTTTGGATTTTATTAAAATGGGGAAGAACTAATAAATAAATAATGCACATGTCATCAAATGAATATTTATAACACATAACCCACCATTTCTTATTTTATATTTATTCATCATTATCAACTCTATAAAACCCCATCTTCATATATTGTTTAACATAATTCATTATAACATGTATAGAAGGTAAAACATGAAGGGTAAGATAAATTTCTTATTATGGGTATAAATATAAATTAACAATAAAGTATTATCAATGAGTATATTATTATTTTTGTATGAAAACAAAATTTTATTTCATGAATGAATAATAAAATAACTCATAAAAATCAATACTGGGTTCATAATATAATAATACATATAAGAGGAAAGAGTCATTAGATTAAATAATCATGTGCCATGTGATATAAATCATGGACATAAAAAAATTATAAACCCATAACAATAATAAATAAATGTTTTGGTATTAAAGAACATTTTTCTTCAAAAATCATGTTAAACCTGTGTCATAAATAACTAGATCCCAATTATATCTATAGGATAAACACTCTCATAACTCCCTCCTTTTTTCCTGTAAAAAATGTACATTACCCAATTAATTGGATCCATATATTATCACACCATTTATTTATGCTATAAATCACATACGTGAGGAAATCTAGGCCACCCAATCCTAAAATATATAATGGGATCAACTACTGCTATCATGGACACCCCATCATAAATTTAATATCTAATTACAACAACATGACCAAAGTAAAATGTTATTCCATTCAATTATAAATATAATAAAATCCATTTTTCATTAAAAACATTATTAACTCATGGAATGTAAACGTGTTTCATTTCAGTCTCCTTGAAGCATGATTATACCATGGAAAAGAATCGTGTTCAAAAATAATATCTTTAAATAATGGAAATCCCTTGGAAAAGAATAATCTTTCATAACAATCACATTGGAAAAATATTAATCTATCCCTTGAATGAATGATGATAGTATAATTAAATGATATTCTAATTGTAGCATATATAACATTACGGTATGTAGACATTAAGGAATGAAAATACTATTAAAATATGGTTACAATCATTCTTGATGAAAACATACTTTTTATTTTGAAAACAACATTTAAAAACATTATTTTGAAAATTTGTATCATTGAAAAAAAATAAAAAAGTATGAAATTAAAAAATTTTAAGAAAAAGTTTTCTAAAAAATTAGCTTGTTAACAAGAAAATGATGCATTTTCGAAATGGTGGTCATGTTAGTGGTTAACTCCATACATGTCATAACGAATATTCCTTTTGTACAGTATAAAAGTTTTGAAAATTCACTATATTAGAAATATAATGTAGTATCAATTTTTTGTTAAAAAGATAAATTTTATTTATTAATAAATTTCTATAAGGATAAAAATACATTAAAGCATTTTTAATGCATAATGTTTTGGAAGAACACATATATTCGACCGAAAAGAGAAAGGATGCAAGATTCCATTTAAATGCTTTCTAAAAAATTATAACAACCAAATTATGATAAAATGGTACAATTTCATGAAAATTTAATGAATTAAAATATTATAAGTCAATTATAGATAATTATAAAATTTATACACCAGAGACTTAGTTATAAACAATCACTATAAATGATTATATTGTAACAAAAGACTCTTAACACTTTTATAACATTGAATTAGAATCCTCATCAAAGAATTAAATTAAATAAATCATATAATATACTAAAAATAAGGATACTAATTATATATAATGTATAATGGTATGTATATACACCATATAAATGAATATAGATGTATACAATAACATATGTTACAAAAGAAGGTAAATTTTGACCAAAAATCCTTACCATTTAGGTAAATTTAAAACCATAAACCCCATGAAATATATATCCTCAAAGGGATATGTAATTACCCAAAAAATTTATGTAATAATCATAAATTACATTATTTGTTAGTATATAATCCACAAAAATATTGTTAATATGGAATATATCTCAAAGAAATAAAAGTGAGATGAGAAAACCCTTACGTCATAATTCCTTTTAGTTGGATGTACATTAAGATACTATATAGTTGTTTCAAACATTTTATTTAAATATTAAATATACATATAAAGATTTATAATTTCATGATTTATTCTTTTATAATATCTAATCTCTAATTCATCATTAATATTTAATTAGTTAAATTATTTTTGTTGTTAATTGCCTTATTTTATCATCCATGGTTTGTTATGAATGTTGTAGTTCTTGTGTTTGTAATATAATTCTATATTATAATGAATAAAAACAATAATTAAACAAATATTATATATATATGTCAATTTTAATTTTAAAATAAATTATAAAATATGGTTATGAAAATTAATTTACATTAAAATAATGGATAGAATATGTCGTACGTACACATCAGTAATGTATTCATTTTACAATGATCATTATAGAAAGAAGGAATGTAATATTTTAACATTAACAAATGGTACTTAAAAAATAAATAAAATATTATTAATATATATGCGTATATATATCATTCTTATGGTGTGGTTAACAATAAAAGGAATAATATCTCTTCAAGAAAGAGATAATCCACATGTCCACGAATGACATTATATCTTTTTCGGTGAATGTAAATGTAAAAAATAAAAAATAAATTATATTTAAAGAATCATAAATATTTTTTTAATATAAAAAATACCTCATGTATAACATAATTATTTTTTATATTTGTGTCTATTTCAATGTAACACGTTAGTGAAAAAATAATCGCATCGAGTTGTCAAGAGGTAGCCCTCCATACAGATGAGCGATGTTACCATATCCCCTATGTTATGGAACATAACATTTTATATATGATAAAATTGGTATTATGTATAATTATGTTAAAAATATATTATATAAACATTATATCCATCATCATACCCAATTGTTAGGGGTTGTTAGGGAAAAACATATAACTTCATTTCGTAAGGTGTTTGTCTACCGTACACATGAATGATGATATCGTAACCCATTTGATGGATGTGTCTTTAGTTATAGGTCATTAGACTAACAAAAAAATTAATTATATGGATGTAACATATATATTTTTATCATCATGGTATAAAAATAATTGAAAGGGATTGAGAATAAAAATTCTCACTGATGAACTTTTCATCCTTTTCACATATCATGTTTGGGTTTCCACCAAAGGAATTCTTAGGTTGTCATTCATACCAAAATAATGATTTTATGATGATGGTAAGGATTATGGAATGTTATATAAGAAATTATGGTTCGTATCCTACAAGTTATAAGTTTTGATGGAGGGAGGAGAGTGGGTGGTCATTTACAAGTTGGGTGAGTAGAACAATAGTAATTTTTTGAAAGATTTAATTAGAATAACATTTTTTTTAAATCACCATGCCCTAATGAAGATTTATTATTGATATTAAAAGAAATAAGGTAAAAATATGGTCATGAAATCTGTGTATTAGATATTTTGGGTAATATATAAAAATTATATCCAATGTTTATCCACTAAGTGAACTAAATTTTGCCATAATATTGATAATGATGTTTAACTGTTTTCACTTATCACAATGATAAAAAAATTAAATTATCCTTATTAGAGTCTATAAATTTTGATTATTCCAAATATGGAATACATTTGGATAAATTTAGATCACAGAAGTGTTGGAATATAATATAAATTTAATCTAGATGGCGCGATGGTACAATGAATTTTTTAGAAGAATATTTTCGTGCACAAAAGATTATATTATAATATCTATATGATTAATAATTATTATTATATGAAACTAAGATAATATTTACTCATATAAAATCAATATATTAAATTTTTAAAATTCCTTATATGGTATTATTTTAATTAATTTAAATGGAGTAATATAACATATTTTAAATCTATTATTAGGAAAACATAATTTTATCCCCAAAAAAATAATAATAAACAATATAATATTGATTCAATGAAATTAACAGTACTAGAAAACAAGTCTATAAGAATGGTTTTGAAAACCTCCACTCGTATAGGTCATCCCTTTATCGACAGTTTTCCTAAAATAGTGGTTATAAGGTTAATTCAGACCTATTACCATTGTTTTTTTAAAACTGTGAGTATAGGGTTTGGTTCAAGACCATTACACATGGTGTTTCCAAAAACTGTGGGTATAGAAAACAATTATACCAATTTTTTTTAAACTATGGGTATAGGGTTTTTTATGACATATGCCCATTGTTCCTCAAAAAACCATGGGGTATAGATTTTGGTTGAAATCACATACACATGGATCTCAGAAAACAGTGGGTATAGGTCATCCTAATAGCCATGGTATTTTTAAAACATTACTATACCACTCCAGCATAAGAACAGTAAAAAAACCGCCATCCAGAATACATATTTCAACATTTTTTTAATATATATCTGAAATTAAAAAAAATTATATAAGTAAATATATATTTTTACACCAATAATAATATGTGGTGAAGTGGTTATGCAGATATATTCTATAGTAACGGATGAGGGTTCGAATATAACAACATGAATTTTATTAAATTCGATATCAATTGTTTCAAAACAATGGTTACAAGGTTATTAACATAGTGGGGTATTTCACATTCACCTATTTTCATAGATCAAAATAGAAGAAATATAATTTTTAAATGATTGGTATTGATCAGTGTTATACCAACCACTTAAGCTCCAACATTTCTACGATTCATGGGACTAGCTGTAATAATCCAAGATTTTATAAGATATATTCTTTTTAATTCCTTTCATATCTTCTGTTGTATGATACACCAACATTATCTTACGTTATACGCAACATCGTATTAGCTTGCAGTATACGCAACACTAATCCTGGACCGTGTTACACAAAATATCATGTTTTTTTTATATTAGTTATTCTACGAAACATTGATTATATATATATATTCAATTTATTTTGTTATACACAGCAACAAATGAGTCATGCACTACACAAAACCCTGACTTGTCTTGCATTACACACAATCACCACCTTCCTCGATAGTGTGTGTTGTACGCAATACCAGGTTTTACTAAACAACAATATATTTTTATAATATTATTATGAACTAGTATTTATGAATAGTATTAACTAAATTTTTAATTTTATAACATTATTATTCATCTTACACATTTTCTAGAACATGGTATAAGAACAAAATATATTTTTCGGGTTAAATAAGTAATTTTCAAAAAAAATGTAGCTTTGCTACCATTTAATGGAGCACCCACTTTAAATCTAGTTTTTGACATGTTTAGAAGTTCATTTTTACAAAATAAAATTATTCTTTGGAATCAGAATATAAAATTTTACCTTGGATTAATGATTCATATTATTCTGATAACTTTCATATTTTAATGAATAGTAAAAACACACTATATTTTAATTAAAAACAAATTTTTTCATCGTAATAAATTAGGTGGTTAAATTATAATATTGAATGGTTATAAAGTATAAATAGAATATATTTTTTTCATTTAATATAATGTATGTCATTATCATTGATTTTACCTTGAATTTGTAGGTTAAATCAATTCAATATTTTGCAATGTTTTAAAGAAAACCCCATTTTCTTTCGACAATGGGATTAATTTTAATTTAATTTCTGCAACTTTTTTGTATTGAATTTGGAAAAATAGATTCCATATTTGGAATCAATGGTTCCAAATTATGTTAATAAACTACTTTTTATTTTTGGGCATTATGAATAGTAACTACGGTAAATTTGATTTACCATAGTTAAAGGTAAATCGGTTAATTAAGGGTAAATATAAGATTATAAAATTACCCTAACACCTGAAAAAATTATATTGGATGACTAAAAGTCGACCCATATCACCTAAGGGTCGGAATAGATTCATTTTATGGACTTTTTACAATAAAAATAGTTTAATTATTATTAAAACCAAAGAAAGTGACAACATGTCACTCTCTTAAATCTTATAAGTATATTAATTTTAATTTAGTGATAAAATTCATGAAACATAGAACATGAATAGTCTAAAGAAATATAATAAATCTATCTACATCATATGAATTTATTTATAATTTTTAGGGATTAAATAATTATCATTAATTGTGACACAATAGTGATGCAGAAATTGTTTATCGAGTGAAAAATCAAGAATATAGTTTTTATTAAACTAATAGTGACCATAAAAGGCACAAAACCCTAAACCAAACTTATTGGACATTTAAATATAAACCATAATCATCAAATGGTCGAATATTGGACCATTTAGAGCCTTATAAAAGCAATTATGATAGTTATATTACTTTATTTAAATAATCCCAAAGTTTTCACCTTCATAATTTAATAAATTTAACAATTTAAATATTGTGATTTTAAGATGATAAATTCTAGTGAATGTATTATTGGAAAAGTAAATATATTTATCTTCATCATAAGATTTTATTTATAATTTTTATGCAAAAAATAAGTATATTAAATAATTATACAAAAATGTCGTAGCAATTATTTTATTAAGAGATAAACCAAATAAATGGTTTTAAAAATAATAAAATAAATATTATATGAACTATTTAATGTTATCCACTAATTTTATAGATACATATGAAGTTTTATGAATCTATTAAAGATTTTATTTCAATCATATCTTCTGTATATAGTTTATTTAAATTCAAATAAATGAATAGTGTCAAAATTGACACTACTGTTATTTTATAAAAATAACATATTATAAAATTGTTTAAAATCACAAAAATATATAAAAATTATAAATTTAAATTTATATGGTCTATAATTTTATAAAGTAACCAATTATGTACAAATCACAACAAATAAGTAATTATTTTTTATAATTTAAAATTTTGAATTTTATTACCACAAATAAAATTAAATTGATTAAATAAGGATAAATCAAGTTGATAATGTTTAAAATAATTTCCTAACATGTATAAATTTTATTGGTTGATGAGATTACAACCATATATCATCTAATATTCGAATATGAGTCATTTTTTTAGGTTTTTAAGTGGGGTTAGATTTATTATAAATTAATATTTTCAAGATTTCCAAAGGTGCCCATATCCTCCCTTAGAAAAGGGAACCTCCCCCCTCTCATATTTACACAACTTTGAGCTTTAAAGCTCGGCCAAACCCTGCCCATTTAACTTCTCCACTTCCCTAGAAACATCCTAGAGGTTCTGGTCTTCTTAAAAGACCAACCTTAGTTCCTTAAGAGAGGGTTTCAAAATGGCGTGTCGAAAGAAGAGGTAATATCTGTTACCGATTCTTTCAACATTATTTCTTCTTATACTTCTTCGTAATTAGTTGTTTAATTATGAAGTAATAACATCAGTGTAACTCATATACTGATATGTTATTATAAGTATGAAACAACCTTATTTCACCATCTATCCATCCTACGGAAAATGAAATCACCGCACGTGCGTACCTACGGAATACCGTCTCCACGCCGTGGTGTAATCTATTTTCCACCATCACCTTACATGGATGTGTATAATGGTATAAAAAATGACTATATATAATTATTTTAAATTGATATTGATTATGAAATAGTATACATACACTCCAATACAATTCCACGATCATGGGAATGATATCATCACTCGTGCGTACGTATGGATTATCGTCTCCATGAACGCGATGAGATTCATTTTCCATGATTAACCATTCAAGAATGATTATAAAGAATATATAACGAATAATAATGAAATATATGGCATAATAATGCTACTGGATATATTTATATATATATATTTTATCTATTTAATTTCATACAATTCAATAAGGAAACGAAAACAGCGTTCATGCGTACGTACGGCCTACCGTCTCCATGAACGATGTATTTCATTCCTTTTATAGATCTATAATATATATGTATATGATGAATATATAATATATATAAATCATTTTTTACATTCTGGAATTATTTAAATCAGTATATAAGTAATAATATCAAGAATGACAAGTCGAAACATATACGATAAATGAAATGAATTTACCCAAAACGCTGCTTTTACATGGAATTTACAAAAGAACGGATAATATAAAGTCATAAGTGAAACATATATGTTATAATAACAATTAATACGATTATCTAATGAGTCAATGACATTATTTAAATCATTGTACAAGAGGTTAGGATACGCACGAAGCATATCAGACCTAAGGTAAGTGATAATTTTGCAAATCTCATTTTTATCTGAGATTGCTTATTCGTAAGCATTTACTGGGGTTATTTCTATCATCCAGGTCCATGTTTTATAAAAGTGTTTTCATGTATGTTTAATGTCTTTTTTACCCATTTTTTGACTTTCACTATATGATATGTAAGGAATATTTCTTTTCATTACGTTACGAGGTACTTTTTTGACTTTTCCGGAAAAAGTACGAGAATAATGTTTTTTAACTTATTCGGCACGAATGGATTTTACGGTTTTATAAAGCCTTATTTTCATGAATCTTACTCCAAAATATTTCATGAATATTTTTAACAAAATCATTTTCTTTTAAAATTGCATGACATTTTGTGAAAAGAAAATGATTTTTAAGAAGAAAGGATATTTTCCTCAAGAATTCATTTCAAGTGTTTTATCAAAACCATTTTTCATCTAAGATGACATTATTTCATATGTGTATGTTTCAAATATCATGTCTCTATGATTTACAAGGTTTCACTTTCCTTATTATGAAATGATATTCATTTCTTTTATATGGATTATGTTATGATGGGATGATGTTTATGAAACCCATTTTATTCTTTGGGTTATTATGAATGATGTATGTTTATTTTGTGTCACAAGTAAGAATGATTTCATTATGAGATGGGTGGGACCTATATCTCCCTAAAATTCATTGGGTAAATATTTATATCTAATGAGATAGACATGGCAGGAATGGTAAGTTAATCTGGTTCAATGTTACAAGACTAAAATGAGGAGTGAACTCGATTCAGAAAGGGGCTTTGTCCACTAAGATGGTCATGGCAGCAATGCCTTGGATACTATGAAAATCATGACATGTGCTGAATGGTTGTCACAATTCCATGTTTTATTCCCATTATATTTTATCATGATTGATGTTACATTATGATATATGCCTTACGTACTTCCATGATTTATGTCTTTGCTCAAGGTTTTAATGTCTAGATTTCATGTTCAAGTTTTTCATTCAAATGTTTATGGATTGTTTTATTTTATCTATGTTTTCCCTTAATGAGCATTTGAGATCACCCTTTTTATGTTTTATTTTCCCCAGGAAATAAAGAATGGTTTTAGGTAAGGAAATGAAAAGGAGAAGCTTGTTATGGGAGATGTTGAAGATCTTTCAACATGATTAGATGTTTATATTCTGAGTTTCCAAAGACACTAAACTATTACAATCCTTGTGTGTCTGTTTTTGTTATGTATTACGTATTCTACAAAAGTAATGTATTGACCATGTACCTCAAGCATTGGGTCTCTACAGTTGGTATCAGTGGAAATGTTTAGTCAACCTTTGGAAACTAGGATGCTAAAATGTTAGTGAGATCCCTAAAGATATTTCTAAGGTATATTTAGGGATGTCCCTAAGGTTAAGTATACGTATAGGTTATAGTCCTAGAATTGCGCTAATGATCTTATAATTAAACCTAAGATGTTAGATGTCGAAGGTACTCCCCCTTGATTATGTTATTTTTCTTGTATGATTTTTTCCTCTCACAGAATTGTTTTTGTGTTTTAGTCAATGGAGGGAACCAAAAGGAATTCGGTTAACATTGAATCCAATGGACAAATTGTTGACTGTGAGCAAAAAAATATCATAATGCCTAGAGATAAAGATATTTTGATTATCCCAAATCAGTCATCGCGATATATGATTAACAAGGTGAAATTTAGTGGTATGCCTAATTCATCAAATAAGAGGAAGATATACTTTTATACAAGTTCGCATGTTGATGAGCATAAAGAAAGGAAGATTGATATTTCTAAAGAAGGGAAGAAGAACCTTGAGGAATACCTAAAATGGAGGGACATATGTTATCTGTGTGGAGAAAAGGTTCATAGAGTGACAGACTATTATGGAGTTCAATGTCTTATTTGTGGAGAACATGGGAATTACCCAACCCAATGCCCTGACCTAAAAAGTAACTTCTAAATCAAGGAAGGACTTATTCCCAAACAATCATTGAAGACGATGGATTGAAGTGTTTATGTATTGGTATTCAAGAATAAAGTTGGTGAGGTACTTTTATGGTGTATTAGAATATTTTTGTCTTAGTCTATTGTGGTTCTCAATAATTTTATGGTACCGGTAACCCTGAAAAGTGATTCAAATATTTTTGGAAAGTAGATGAAATGTGCATATGAAAGGGATAAGGTGAAAATAATATGATAGTAATCATGAGATCATGACTAAAATAAAGAAAATGTGATATCATGGTTTGAGTATATAAAATTTTTGAGATTTTGGTATGTGGAAAGAGTTATCTTTTGACAGCATTCATGTTTTCACTAAGGGTATTCATTTTTCTAGAGAATACATGATTAAGGTATTCCCATGTTTGTAATTTGACCAACAAGATATGTCTTATGATATATGGGGGATAAATGATGGCATTCACGTGATTGTTATGTGACATTTTAAGTAATCATTTTCTTTATACTATGAGCTTGGACGGAAGTATTTTAGATAAGCCTAATGATTGGAATGGATTATATTGGACATAAGCTAGTATTGTTTAAGGATAGAACTTTTTTTGATATTATTGATGGGATGTTATAGTAATGTAGTTTTAGAAAAAGGACAACCTGCAGGACTGGCGACATCCCATCCTGTCAGACAAGGCTGTGGGAATCGAACCCACAACCGAAGTGTGACTGGCCTTTATCGCCTACCACTAGCCTACAGGAAGTCCCTGGTTAGTAGAAACTAGTTTTATTTTATTAAGCGGTATGATATATGAAGTATAAGGTCATTTTTGGAACCATATATGATTCATCTATCCATATGATGGACTTATAACTTTGGCTAACCTTTTTTTTTGAAACATATGGAATGACCCCTCATTGTATCACATGATCTGCTAACACATCACGAATAACAAATTCAACTTCATTTCTTTAAGGGATGAAGAGGAAATTGTTCAATTCATGAACAACAGTGAGATTGTACCAAAATCATGTTAGTATTTCTTTTAATTCATCAACTTTTGGGAAATGATCTTTAAAACCAAAAATGTTTCCCTGGTGACCTTATATCCGATGAATCAGATGGTACCTTAGATCATCAAAAATCTATGGCTTTGTGATTGTTGGATTTTTCATAGCCATGTTCTCTACCACTCTCTATCAGAACATGATGGTTAGATTTCTCTTCCATATCCATATTTTCACCTATGTTCTCCTATGTGGAAACCCAGTTATTAGTGTATTTGGGTAACCGTTACATTTCATAATTTAGTTTTTAAAGATAAGTTTTGGTATTCCTTTTTACGATGTGGGTTTCAATTAAAGAAACTTTAATGTATAAAACCATTTATAACCCCGACGAATTTCGAGGGTGAAATTCATTTTAAGGGGGGTTTAATGTAATAACCCTAGATTTTATAAGATATATTTTTTTTAATTTCTTTCATATCTTCTGTTGTATGATACACCAAGATTATCTTGCGCTATACGCAACACCGTATTAGCTTGCAGTATACGCAACACTAATCCTGGATCGTGTTACATACAATTTTATGTTTGTTTGATAGTAGTTATTCTACAAATCATTGTATATATATATATATTCAATGTATTTTGTTATATGCTACAACAAAGGAGTCGTGCACTAAACGCAACCCTGACTTGCCTTTCATTACACGCAATAACGACCTTCCTCAATAGAGTGTGTTGTACGTAATACTGGGTTTTAATAAAAAACGATATATTATTATAATATTATTATAAACTAGCAGTTATGAATATTATTAACTAAATTTTGAATTTGATAACATTATTATTCATCTTACACATTTTCTAGAACATGGTATAAGAACAAAATAAATTTTTCGTGTAAAATAAGTATTTTTCAAAAAAATGCAGCTTTGCCGCCTTTTAATGGTGCATCCACATTAAATCTAGTTTTTGACATGTTTAAAAGTTAAATTTTACAAAATATAAATATTCTTTGGAATCAGGATATAAAATTTTACCTTGGATTAATTTTTCATATTATTCTGATAAATTTTATATTTTAATGAATAGTAAAAACACGCTATATTTTAATTAAAAACAAATTTTTTTCATCGTAATAACTTATGTGGTTAAATTATAATATTTAATGGTTTTAAAGTATAAATGGAATATATTTTTACCATTTAATATAATTTATGTCATTAGAATTGATTTAACTTGAATTTGTCTGTTAAATCAATTCAATCTTTTGCAAAGTTTTAAAGAAAAACCCGTTTTCTTTCGAAAATGGGATTAATTTTAATTTAATTTGTGAAACTTTTGTATATTGAATTTGAAAAAAAATGATTATATATTTGGAATAAGTGGGTCCAAATTATGTTAATAAGCTACTTTTTATTTTTGGGCATTATGAATAGTAACTACGGTAAATTTTATTTACCATAGTTAAAGGTAAATCGGGTAATTAATAGTAAATATAAGATTATAAAATTACCCTAAAACCTGGAAAAATTCTATTTGATGACTAAAAGTCGACCGATATCACCTAAGGGTCGGATTAGATTGATTTTATGGGCTTTTTACAATAAAAATAGTTTAATTATTATTAAAACCAACGAAAGTGACAACATGTAATCTCTTAAATCTTATAAGTATATTAATTTTAATTTAGTGATAAAATTCATGAAACATCAAAGATAGATAGTCTACGAAAATCTAATAAAATTATTTACATCATATGAATTTATTTATAATTTTTAGGGATTAAATAATTATCATTATTTGTGACACAATAGTGATACAGAAATTGTTTATCTAGTGAAAAATCACGAATATAGTCTTTATTAAACTAATAGTGACCATAAAAGGCAGAAAACCCAGACCAAAACTTATTTTTCATGTAAATATAAACAATAATCATCCAATTTTCTAATATTGGACCATTTGGATCCTTATAAAAGCGATTATGACACTTATATTATTTTATTTTAAATGATGCCAAAGTTATCACCTTCATAATTTAATAAATATAACAATTTAAATATTGTGATTTTAAGATTATAAATTAGAGTAAAATTATTATTATGAAAGAAAATAGATTTATCTTCATCATAGGATTTTATTTTTAATTTTTATGCAAAAAATAAGTATATTAAATAATTATACAAAAATGTCGTAGTAATTATTTTATTAAGAGATAAACCAAATAAATGGTTTTAAAAATAATAAAATAAATATTATATGAACTATTTAATGTTCTCCACGAATTTTATAGATACATATGACCATTTATGAATCTATTATTTCTTTTATTTCAAACATATCTTCGGTATATATTTTATTTAAATTCAAATAAATGAATAGTGTCAAAATTGACACTATTGTTATTTTATAAAAATAACATATTATAAAATTGTTTAAAAATCACAATAATATTTAAAAATTATAAATTTAAATTTATATGGTCCATAATGTTATAAAGTAACCAATTATGGAAAATTCAAAACATATAATTAATTATTTTTTATAATTTAAAATTTAGAATGTTATTACCACAAATAAAATTAAATTGATTAAATAAGGATAAATCAAGTTTATAATGTTTAAAATAATTTCCTAACATGTATAAATTTTATTGGTTGATGATATTACAACCTCATCTCATCTAATATTCTAATATGAGTCATTTTTTTCGGATTTTAATTGGGGTTAGATTTATTATAAATTAATATTTTTAGGATTTCCAAAGGTGCCCATATCCTCCCTTATAAAAGGGCACCTCCCCCCTCTCATCATTACACAACATTGAGCCTTAAATCTCGGCCAAACCCTGACCATTTAACTTCTACACTTCCTTAAAAACATCGTAGAGGTTCTGGTCTTTTTCAATGACCAATCATAGTTCCCTAAGAGGAGGATTCAAAAAGGCGTGTCGAAAGAAGAGGTAATATCCGTTACCGATTCTTTCAACTTTATTTCTTCTTCTACTTCTTCTTATTTAGTTGTTTCATTATGAAGTAATATCATTAGTATCACTCATATAATGATATTTTATTATAAGTATGAAACATATAGCATCCCCCATTTTTATAACATAAACTTTCATTGCATTACATAAAACTGAGGATCTTAAAGGTTTTGTGTCTTGGAAACCAGGAACATAATACATGAAAACAACATAAAAATTTATTCTTAAACACTTAAGAGTCTTATCCTTAATTATATCCTAGGTTCATTACTACATCTCATAACATGGGGACATACATCAAAGAAAGGGTGAGCAGGAGGCCTAGTAAGGGAAACAAGAGAAACATTTTACATGTGAGCTTAAGATACTTCAATAAGGTCATGAAAAGAACTTTAAGGCATGAGAAACAAATCATGAGGCATTTCATAATAAAAATAACATTTTTAATAACATGAAGATGTGGCTACATCATTTAACATAAAAAATCTTGAACATATCACCAAGGTCCATCCCCAAGGTGTCATTTGAAAATTACCAAAGTTATTCACCAAGGTATCGTGAAAATTGTAATCTCTAGTGGTTACATCATTACCCAATGCATTTGAGAGATATCAGGAAGCACCATTAAATTTTCCTTTATTATCATGTGAGACACATATATCATCATCAAACATTTCATAAATAACCCATATACCATAAAATAAATGGGTTTCATTTCATAATCATATCATTTTAAAAACTACTTTAAAGACATGATCTTAAAGTCACTTTAAACCAACGGAAAGGGAAAAAGGGTCTCATGTATGTAAATCCATGAATTTAAAATAGAACATTTTGATATATAGGTGAATACCCTTGTATAAATAAGATCTTTGAGTATTCAATTTATAACATAAACTAATTTTGAGAAAAGAGAGAGGCATTTTGAGATGAAAATTCTGCAACATAACGGCTATGTTTCGGGGTTTTAGAAAACATTGAAAGGAGAGGAGACATGGGTAAAACATTCATAAATGACCCATAAAATAGTAAAGGGACAGAATAAGAAGGATATATGAAAATGTTAATTAAATTTGACGGACATACCATTTGAAATGAAAAACATGGAAGGAAGACAAAAATTAGATTTCTCTTATGAAAAT
Source organism: Viscum album (assembly GCA_963277665.1). Taxonomy (NCBI): domain Eukaryota; kingdom Viridiplantae; phylum Streptophyta; class Magnoliopsida; order Santalales; family Viscaceae; genus Viscum; species Viscum album. The sequence continues at coordinate 1,564,663,758 of OY728156.1, forward strand.
TCAGCAGCCTAACGGCGTCACTTAAACTTCAACAAAATGATTTAAGAAGATAAAATAGGGTCTCTTATCATGTGAACATAAGAGTTAATTATTATAGATATAGAGATCATACCCCAAAATAATAAAAAAATAACTTGAAAGACTTGACATGAAAGTAGAATTTTGAAACGAATGAGAAGGGTGAAAGAATCCCCTTAAAAATTCGGCAGCCTAACGGCATCACTTAAACATTCTTAAAACGAATTGATGAGAGAATGATGGGATCTCTCATCACATGAACATGATAATGGCAGTAATATTAATATAGAACAACATCCTCCAACATAAGAACATGGAGTATAAAAGAAATTACATAAAAGAGATTATTTGAAAAGAAAGAGAGAGGTCGGATCCCTTACCTTAAAACGTAAATCATAAAACTCAATGGTTATGACCTTGAGGGCTTGGGGGAACCTTGGGAGGTCTCTTTGGGAGGTAAAGAGACCATAGCTTCGTTGGGGGAGAGTTGGGAGTGAAAACTAAAGGAGGAAAGGGTGGGTATTTATATGGAAAGTGAGGGGACAAGGCATTATTGGCCAAGTGACACCTCACAAGTGCTTTTCTCAAAACCATGTGCTCTCCCATGGCATTTACCATGGAGTTAGGACACATGGGGGCCCCAATACAATAATTCACCACCTTTGGTAAGCCAACCCTTAAAATATCTCATGACATCATCATGACACGGTTATGATGTCATTAAACATACCGAAACCCTAAAACTGTATTTTTACTATTCACTGAAAATTCAACTTTCTCAGAAAATCCCAAAATTTCACCTTTACCAAATATCAATGCTCTAATTACAAATATGAACTCCATTATATAAAAATAATTTTCTAAATATTTTTAATTTACTTTTTAAATAAAACACTATTCATCGAGAATTCATTTTTCTCAAAAAAATCCCCAAAAATTACCATAACATAATATCGATTCACTAAGTTCTAAAATAAAGTGCATTTTATAAAAATAATTTTATAATTATTTATAATTTAATTTTTATTTAAAAAACACTATTCACCCGAAAAAACTAATACTTGACTAATAATTTATGAAACCGTTATTTACCCATTTTATTGAATCTCATTACTTAATCAAGGTGTCTGAATTATATTAAAACTTTCATTAAGTGAGATTACTAATCCATTTGGTCACATTACTAATCCTAAGCGTAAAATCACTATTCATAATTTACTATTCATCAAACATTAAGTTGATATTATTAGACTCCAAATTCTTTACTGAACACTTTTGCAGAAGACCATTTTTTGAAAATCATTACACATCATTAATTATTTAAGGTTTAAATAAATATTTTAAAATATCTTTTTTTCCATAATTCATCAATAAAATACATCCTAAAATTATCCGGACATTTGAAATTTCACAAACATAACTAAAGGAAGAAATATCAATTTATTCATCCCAAAGGATTACACATAGAAGCTACGGTCTCGTCACATAGCCCCTTATAACACCAGCAAATGACCTAAGTGTAAGGTGTGCTATGGTGAGTGAATCTGAGGGAGGCTCAGATAACATTGCCCTAGTGGTAATCTCTACTAACTTGAACTTCTCCCGCAGGCGTTTCCGTTCAATCTTGACACACTGTAGTTCGGCCTGGGCTTGGTCCAAAGAGAAGCCCAAAGATGCCACCTCCTTCCCAATCTATGATAAGTGGGCTTCATAAGGTTTGAGTCTACTGGATGAAGCCATCGAATCCTCTCTCTACATTAACCAATAACATCTCTATTAAATCATTAATAGTAAGTTAATATACTATTTTAAAATTTTGGGTCGTTACATTCTTCCCCCCTTAATAAATTTCATCCCCAAAATTTTATACTTGAGTCTAAGTTGAAAAGGTGAGGGTACTATTGCTTCATTGTTTCCTCAGGCTCCCAAGTCACTTATTCATATTTATGATTCCTCCACAACACTTTCACAAGGTGGGTGGTCTTGTTTCGTAGAACCTTGTCTCTACGATCTAAGATCTCCACTAGTTGCTCCTCATAAGAGAGGTCAGGTTCCAGGTGTACCACCTCTGGTTACAGTACATGCAAAGGGTCGGGTATGTACTTCCTCAAGAGAGATACATGAAAGACATTATGAACTTGAGCTAGGTTTGGTAGAAGTGCTAGACGATAGGGCACTGCTCCTATGAGATCAAGGATTTCATAGGGGCCAATGTACCTAGGGCTGAGCTTCCCTTTCTTCCCAAACCGCATGACTCTCTTCCATGGAGAAATTCAAAGTAAGACTTTGTCGCCAACACCAAACTCCAAGTCCCTTCGACGGTTGTCAGCATAGCTCTTCTGACGACTCTGAGTAGCCTTTATGTGTTATTGGATGGCATGAACCTGTTCTGTCATCTATTGTACAAGATCAGGCCCAAGAAGCTTTCTCTTACCATTTTCATCCCAACAGGTAGGAGTTCTACATCGTTTTACATACAGAGCTTCATAGGGTGCCATCTGAATACTCGAATGGAAGTTGTTGTTATAGGAGAACTCAACTAATGGGAGGTGTTGACCCCATCCACCTTTAAATTCCATTGAGCAGAATCTCATCATGTCTTCGAGTGTCTGAATAGTCCTTTCAGATTGTCCATCAGTTTGAGGATGATAGGTCGTACTAAAATTCAATTCAGTATTCAGAGCATGTGTAAGAATTCTCTAGAATTTTGATTTGAATCTTGGATCATGATCAAACACGATGGATAGTGGTACCCCATGTAGCCTTACCAATTCCATTACGTATATCTTGGCAAGTTGATCCAGAGAGAATTCTTCCCGAATAGAGATAAAATTGGTGGTCGTGGTGAGACGGTCCACTACAACCCATATCGCATTGTTTTCTTTGGATGTTTTTGGGAGACCAGTGAAAAAGTCCATTCTGATATTATCCCACTTCCATGCTGGTTTGGGTAGTGGTTGTAATACCCCCTTTGGAAGTTGTCGTTCTGCCTTTACTTGCTGACATACAGGCACCTTTTAGTGTAATCATCAATCTCCCTCTTCATGTTATCCCACCAATAATGATCATGAAGGTCTCTATACATTTTAATGCTTCTCGGATGTATAGAGATCGTAGAGCTATGAGCTTCATCCATCAATTCTTTCTTTATCTCCGGAATATATGGAACACACAGTCTTGTATGAAAATTCAATACACCTTCTTGATCAATATTGAAATCAGGAAACTTCCCATCCTTTACAGCCTCAATCTTCTCCGGTAACAAAGGCTCTTCTTTTTTAGCCTTCTTGATCTCCTCTAGTAATAAAGGTTTGGAAATCATTTGGGATAAGGTTGATGATGTCCCTTCCCTTACAAAACCCATGTCCAGTTTTACTAGATCTTTAATCAAGGGATCTCCTAGGATCCTCACTATTTACAGAACAACAGGATCTTTCCTGCTTTATGCATCTGCAACTTTGTTTTCTCTTCCAGGGTGATAATGAATTGAACAATCATAGTCTTTAAAAGGCTCCAACCATCTCCTTTTTCTCATGTTCAATTGTTTCTATGTGAAAATATACTTTAAACTTTGGTGGTCGGTGTATATATCTCATTTCACCCCATAAAGATAGTGCCTCTATATCATTAGAGAAAAAAAACTGCCTCTATCTCTAGATCATGTGTAGGATAATTCTTCTCATTAATCTTCAACTGTCTAGATGCATAAGAAATTACCTTTTCATTTTTCATGAGGACACACCCAAGTCCGTTCAGAGATGCATCGCTAAAAATAATGAATCCTTCTCCGATAGAGTGTAGTGTTAATACAGGTGAAGTAACCAATCTCTTCTTCAGCTCTTGGAAACTTTCCTCGCATTCCTTTGTCTAGATGAACTTAACCCCTTTTCAAGTCAACATGGTTAGCGGATTAGAAATCCATGAAATTTTCATCACAATCCTCTTATAAAATCCTGCTAAACCAAGGAAACTACGAATCTCAGTTACTGTTGTGGGTTGAGGCCACTCCTCCACAACCATTTTCATTGTAGGGTCAACCGATATTCCTTCATTGGTTACGATGTGCCCCAAGAAAGCCACTTATTGTAACCAAAACTCACACTTTCTGAACATTCCAAAGAGCCTCTCCTTCCGCAGAGTTTTCAAAATAACCCTAATATGATCTTCATGCTCCTCACGACTTTTTGAATATATCAAAATATCATCAATAAAAACTACCACAATGTTATGAAGGTAGTCCTTAATGACTTTATTCATCAAATCCATAAAAATAGTAGGAGCATTAGTCAATCTGAAGGGTATAATAGTAAACTCATAATGCCCATATCTTGATCGGAATGCAGTCTTTGGAATATCTTCCTTCTTCACCCTCAGTTGATGATAGCTAGATCGAAGTTCAATCTTGGAGAAGAATTGAGCCCCAAGAAGTTGGTCAAATAAATCCTCAATTCTTGGAAGAGGGTATTTGTTCTTCACTGTGATCCCATTCAGTTCTCTATAATCAATGCATAACCTCATTGATCTATCCTCCTTCTTCACAAAGAGAACTGGTGCTCCCCAAGGAGACACACTCGGTCAGATAAACCCCTTCTCCAACAAGTCTTAGAGTTGTTTATTTAACTCCACTAATTCCAAATTTTACATTCTATAAGGGGACTTTGATATCGGTTGAGATCCATGTATGAGTTCAATGGAGAACTCTACCTCTCTTTATGGGGGAGGTCCAGGTAACTCCTTAGGAAACACATCTATGTGTTCTTGAACAATTGGAACATGTTCTATTTTTATACTCCCTTCTACTTCTTCATCCTCGCCAATTAACTCCATAAAGAAGGCTATAGGATGTGCTTCTAGACAAGGATCAGGTCGGGACATCTCTCCTTGCAAGATAATTGTAGGTCGTTCATTCAAGACTATTGATATTTCCTTACTTCTACAATTGATCATAGCATTATACTTTGAGAGCCAGTCCATCCTTAGTATAATGTCGAATTCCATCATGGGAATGACTACTAGATTTGAGATAATATTGTGCTCACCAATGTAATCACTAGAGTCTCTAAATACTGTTTATGCAAGGATAATCCCACTTGGAGTCTTGACTGACAACTCTACCTCTAACAATTCGGGGATTGATTATATATTCCTTGAAAACATGGAAGAAATAAAGGAATGTGTAGAACCAGAATCAAATAAAGTACTTGTTAGTTTTGAGAGAACAATAAGATTACCTGCTACCACATTGTTCAGAACTTCAACTTCAGTTGTTGTGATAGAAAAAGTATGACCTTTCTCCCTTGGTCTTTGCTGAGGTTGATGGTGATTACCATCCACCGCCCTCTGATTTGGATAGTGATTAGGAAAGTGCCAAAGTTTTCCACACTTGAAGCATGTAACTTCAGGTAGGGCCAGAACCATCTTTCATCTAACGTTAGTGTTGGGAAGGTGGGGCTTCACATCAATACGACAATCCCGAGAAATATGGCCTTCTCTTCCACACATGTAGCACTTACCACTTCTGATCAAGAAGTTCCCTGAATGCTTCTTCCCATATTTATTGCATGTGGCATGTTGCATATGCTTTCCACCTCATTCCTTATCAAAACTTCTTCCCAGGCTTGGTTTTAGAGTTCTCTTCTTCTCATTAGATTTGTGAGACCATTGTGTCTCCCCAAACTCTAGTTCGACTTTCATAGAACTTCTAACTATTTATTCATAGATATCATAGTCCTTGTTGGCTAGATTCATCCACAGATGAGGTCTCAGTACACCAAATAATCTATCAACCTTCCTATTAGGGTCCATGACAAAGCATGAGGTTTAACGGGAAAGCCTCGTGAAGTTCATCTCATAGGTTCCAACTAATTCATTCTCTTTCTGCTTCAGCTTGAGAAATTCTTTCTCCATTTTCATTCTCATCGAATGAGGGAAATACTTATTAAAGAATATTCCTTGGAACTCTTCCCACTCCATAGCTTCCATCTCTCCTCATGGATTCGTGTTTTTGATCAGTGACCACCACTGATCAGCTTCTCTCTCTAGAAGGTAAACAGCAAGGGTGACATTTTCTTTTTCTGAACAATGAAGTACAGAAAAGATCATTTCAATGGAGCTTATCCATTGTTCCGCAACCAATGGGTCAATAGATCCACTGGATGTTGGTGGTAGTTGACTCATAAAGGACTCAACAGAATGTTGTTCCCTTCGTAGTGAGATCGGACTCTCAGCTTGATTCATGTTATTACTCGTAACTTGAGTCAGTTGGTTCATCATTCGCATGAATGTTTCCATTCCGGCTTCCATCGGATGGTCGTCAGCACATTGTTCATTGTGATTACCATCTGCACGGTTCCTCCTATTTCCAGAAATTTTCTAAAAGAATAAAACCTTAGTGAGAAACTTATTTCATTTATGAATCTTTTATTAAGACTTCATGCTTAGACAATTACACTTCTCTATAATTCTTTCATAATGATTCATAAAAAGCTTGTGATTAACCAAACATATCCCTAGGGAGTGTCCTAACCAAGTGTGCAGCAAGGCCCGTTATTGTGCACCAATTCCCGTTTGAGTCTAGCTCAAAGCGGTGTTTTTAGGTTTTACCCCTATGTACATCTGTGCCAGAGCCGCCTCTACCTGCTCATATCCAGACAGGGATGTATTTGTTTGATAAACCACTTACTCAATACTTACCAAAATATGAGGAAGTTTTCCTTAATTTAAACTTCTCTATAGGGTTCTTCCTAAAGTTTTTATATCCTAATTTCTACAAATAACTAAACCTTACTTTGATACCAACTATAGCATCCTGCCTTTTTATAACATAAACTTTCATTACATTACACAAAACTGAGGATCTTTAAGGTTTAGTGTCTTGGAAACTAGGAAAAAAATACATGAAAACAACATAAAAAATTCTTCTTAAACACTTGAAAGCCTTATCATTAAGTTAATCCTAGGTTCATTGCTGCATCTCATAACCTGGGGACATACATCAAAGGAAAGGGTGAGTAGAAGTCCCAGTAAGGTAAACAAGAGAAACATTTTACATATGAGCTTGAGATACTTCAATAAGGTCATGAAAAGAAGGCATGAGAAATAAATCATGAGGAATCTCATAATAAAAACAACATATTTCATAACTTGATGATGTGGCTACATAATTTAACCTAGACAATCATGAACATATCACCAAGGTCCATCCCCAAGGTGTCATTTGAAAATTACCAAGGTTATTCACCAAGGTATCGTGAAAATTGTAATCTCTAGTGGTTACATCATTACCCAACGCATTAGAGTGCTATCAGGACGCACCCTTAAATTTGCCTTTATTATCATGTGATCCACATATATCATCATCAAACATTTCATAAATAACCCATATAGCATAAAATAAATGGGTTTCATTTCATAATCATAACATTTTAAAAACTGCTTTAAAGACATGATCTTAATGTCACATTAAACACACGGAAAGGGAAAGTGGGTCTCATGTATGTAAATCCCAGAATTTAAAATAGAACATTTTGATATATATTTGAATTAACTTGTAGAAATAAGAGCTTTGAGTATACACTTTATAACATAATCTAATTTTGAGAAAATAGAGAGGCATTTTGAGACGAAAATTATGCAGCATAACGGTTATGTTTCGGGGTTATAGAAAACATTGAAAGGAGAGGGAACATGGGTCAAAAATTCATAAATGACCCATAAAACAGTAGAGGGAACGAATAAGAAGGATATATGAACATGTTAATGAAATTTTAAGTACATTCCATTTGAAATGAAAAACATGGAAGGAGGACAAAAATTAGATTTCTCTTAAGAAAATTCGGCAGCCTAACAACGTCACTTAAACATCAACAAAATGATTCGAAAAGATAAAATAGGGTCTCTAATAATGTGAACCTAAGAGTTAAGTATGACAGATATAGATATCATACCCCAACATAGTAAAAAAATAACTTGAAATAATTGACATGAATGTATAATTTTGAAAAGAATGAGAAGGGTGAAAGAATCCCCTTAAAAATTCGGCAGCCTAACGACGTCACTTAAACATTCTTAAAACGAATTGATGAGAGAAAGATGGGGTCCCTAATCATATGAACATGAAAAGGGAAGTAATTTGAATATAGAAGAACATCCTCCAAAATAATAACATGGAGTATAAAAGAAATTACATAAAAGAGATTACTTGAAAAGAAAGAGAGAGGTCGGATCCCTTACCTTAAAACGCAACTCTTAAAACTCTATGGTTTGGACCTTGAGGGCTTGGGGGAACCTTGGGAGGACTCCTTGGGAGGTAAAGAGACCATATATTCGTTGGGGGAGAGTTGGGACTGAAAACTAATGGATGAAAGGGTGATTATTTATAGGGAAAGTGAGGGGACAAGTCATTACCGGCCAAGGGACACCTCACAAGTGCTTTTTCAAAACCATGTTCTCTCCCATGGCATTTACCATCGAGTTAGGCCACATGGGGCCCCCAATACAATAATTCATCACCTTTGGGCAGCCAACCCTTAAAATATATCATGACATTATCATGACACAGTTATGATGTCATTAAACATACAGAAACCCTAAAACTGTATTTTTACTATTCACTGAAAATTCAACTTTCTCAGAAAAATCCCAAAATTTCACCTTAACCAAATATTGATTCTCTAATTACAAATATGAACTCCATTATATAAAAATAATTTTCTAAATATTTTTAATTTACTTTTTAAATAAAACACTATTCACCGAGAATTCATTTTTCTAAGAAAAATCCCCAAAAATTACCGTAACATAAAATCGATGCTCTGAGTTCAAAAATAAAGTCCATTTTATAAAAATAATTTTATAATTTTTTTAATTAAATTTTTAATTAAAAACACTATTCACAAAAAAAAAACTAATACTTGACTAATAATTTATGAAACCGTTATTTACCCATTTTATTGAATCACATTGCTTAATCAAGGTGTCTAAATTATATTAAAACATTTTTTATGTGAGATTACTAATCCATTTGGTCACATTACTAATCCAAAGCATAAAATCACTATTCATAATTTACTATTAATCAAAAATTAAGTTGATCTTATTAGACTCCAAATTCCTTACTGAGCACTTTTGCAGAAGACCATTTTTTGAAAATCGTTACACATCATTAATTATTTAAGGTTTACATAAATATTTTAAAATATCTTTTTTTTTCAAAATCCATCATTAAAATACATCCTAAAATTATACGGACATTTGAAATTTCACAAATATCACTAAAGGAAGAAATCTCAATTTGTTCATCCCAAAGGATTACACAAAGAAGCTACGGTCTCGTCACATAGCCACTTATAACACCAGCATATAAACTAAGTGTAAGGTGTGCTATGGTGAGAGAATCTGAGGGAGGCTCAGATAAAATTTCCCTAGTAGTAATCTCTACTAACATGAACTTCTCCCGCAGGAATTTCCATTCATGCTTGACACGCTATAGTTCGGCTTGGTCTTGGTCCAAAGCAAAGCCCAAAAATGCCACCTCCTTCCCAAACTCTGATTAGTGGGCTTCATAAGGTTCGAGTCTACTGGATGAAGCCATCGACTCCTCTTTCTGCATTAACCAATAACATATCTATTAAATCATTAAAATAATGTTAATATACTATTTAAAAAGTTTGGGTCGTTACAAAACAACCCTATTTCACCATCTATCCAACCTATGGAAAACGAAATCACAGTGCGTGCGTACGTACGGAATACCGTCCCCACGCCGTGGTGTAATCTATTTTCCACCATCACCTTACTTGGATGGGTATAATGGTGTAAATAATGAATATATATGATTATTGTAAAGTGATATTGATTCTGAAATAGTATACATACACTCCAATACAATTCCACGATCATGGGAATGATATCATCGCTCGTGCGTACGTACGGACTACCATCTCCATGAACGCGTTGAGATTCATTTTCCATGATTAACCATTCAAGAATGATTATAAAGTATATATAATGAATAATAATGAAATATATGGCATAATAATGATACTAGATATATATATATATATATATATATATTTGTTTCGTCTATTTAATTTCATTCAATTCAATAAGGAAACAAAAACAGCGTTCATGCGTACGTACGGCCTACCGTCTCCATGAACGGTGTATTTCATTCCTTTTATCGATCTATAATATATATGTATATTATGAATATATAATATATATAAATCATGTTTTACATTCTGGAATAATTTAAATAAGGATATAAGTAATAATATCACGAACGATAAGTCGAATCATATGCGATAAATGAAATGATTTTACCCAAAATGCTTCTTTTGCATGGAATTTACAAAAGAACGGGTAATATAAATTCATAAGTGAAACATATATGATATCATAACAATTAATATGATTATGTAATTATTCCATGACATTTTTTAAATCATTATACAGGAGGTTCGGATTTGTACGAAGCATATCGTACCTAAGGTAAGGGATAATTTTGAAAATCTCATTTTTATCCGAGATTGCTTATTCGTAATTATTTACTGGGGTTATATCTATCATCCATGTCTATATTTTATAAAAGTGTTTTCATGTATTTTTAAAGTACTTTTTACCCATTTTTTTACTTTTACTGTATGGTATGTAAGGAATCTTTCTTTTGTTTACGTTACGAGGTACTTTTTTGACTTATCCGGAAAAAGTACAAGAAAAATGTTTTTAACTTATTCGGCACGAACGGATTTTTACGGTTTTTTAAAAGCCTTATTTTTATGAATCTTCCTACAAAATATTCCATGACTATTTTCACCAAAATCTTTTTCATTTATAATTGCATGACATTTTGTGTATCGAAAATTATTTTTAAGAAGAAAGGATATTTTCCTCAAGAATTCATTTCAAGTGTTTTATCAAAACCATTTTTCATCTAAGATGACATTATTTCATATTTTTATGTTTCAAATATCATGTCTATATGATTTACATGTTTTCACTTTCCTTATTATGAAATAATATTCATTTCTTTAATATGGATTATGTGATGATGGGATGGTGTTTATGAAACCCATTTTATTCGTTGGGTTATTATGAATGATGTATGTTTATTTTGTGGCACAAGTAAGAATGATTTCATTATGATATGGGTGGGACCTATATCTCCCTCCAATGCATTGGGTAATGATTTATATCTCATGAGATAGACATGGCTGGAACGGTATGTTAATTCGGTTCAGTGTTACAGGACTGAAACGAGGAGTGAACTCGATTCAGAAAGGGACTTTGTCCACTAAGATGGTCTTGGCAGCAATGCCATGGCTGCTATGGAAATCATGACATGTTTTGAATGGTTTCCACAATTCCATGTTCTATTCCCATTATATTTTATCATGATTGATGTTCCATTATGATATATTCCTTACGTACTTCCATGATTTATGTCTTTTCTGAAGGTTTTAATGTTTAGATTTCATGTTCAAGTTTTTCTTTCAAATGTTTATGGATTGTTTTATGTTATCTATGTTTTCCCTTACTGAGAATTTGAGCTCACCCTTTTTATGTTTTATTTTTCCCAGGAAATAAAGAAAGGCTTTAGTTAAGGAAACAAAAAGGGGAAGATCTTTATGGGAGATGTTGAAGATATTTCAACATGATTAGATGTTTATATTCTGAGTTTCCAAAGACACTAAACTATTATGATCCTTGTGTGTCTGTTTTTGTTATGTATTAAGTATTCTGTAAATGTAATGTATTGTCGATGTACGTCAATCTTTGGGTCTCTACACTATCCTATACCCATAGTTACAAACCATGGGTATAATATAATAATACATCAGTGTATATGGATTAAATAAAACTAAAATAAAATCTAGGCTACTTTAAAACACATTGAAAACAAATTTGGAATTTTAAATAACATATTTTATTAAAATGGATGGACATTTAAAAAATATATTTTTTACCATTCACTGATAAATCAGTAGTTTTTTAAAAGACTCAAAATTTCACAAAAAGAACATTTTGATATTAAGATTCAAAAAATGAATTTTATTTTATCAATAACTATTTCTAAACATTTTAAAAAAATATTATAATATTTTTTCATGAAAATATTTAAAAAATAATTTGGGAAAAAACAGATATTTAAAGAATAAATCAAATATAATAAAAATTGATTTATTATTTAGTATAAATTTATAAATAATACATATTCAGTATGTCATATATATATATGTATTTCATAATGTAGTTAATAATATTAATACCCACCTATTAAATATCTATGTTATAACTATAATATATATCCTAGGTTATTTAGGTTCACTGTTTCTTATTGAATATGACATAAAACATAATAATCTTGCAGACTCGTGTAACGCAAGATAAACTATGTGTTTCTTGTAATTCAATATGAACATCATCTTGCATTTAATTCATGGTAAACTTGATGTTTCTTTTCATTTATGCTATCAGATATTATTTTATTCTTTTAAATTCTCAGGGTGATACGTACTCTTTATAATAATCAACAAATTTAAATTAATTAATCAATGTTCATGATCCTCTAGTTTGAGGTTATTAGAAAGTCTTACTGATATATTTAATAGCCTCATAAAAATTATCATGTCCCTAAGTAACCCTCTATCCAAAAATACATGACCACAATGAGTTTCAAAACCCCCATGAAACTTGGAATAACCTTGTGTACCTCTATAGTTTTAATGTGAAGGAGGAGTAATGTGTAATGGAATATGTTTTAGTATGAGAAACAACCTATTTTGCAATGTTTTATGACCCAAGGGAATTTTTCATGGACTACTTTTTTAGTAAAAATAATTGTTAATGAGTTATTTCAGGGATCCTTTGGATTAGTGGTATTAAAAAAATTAACTTATATAAATTCATTTATTGAAATAAATAAAATATATCAATTTCCATTTTATATATACCTAATTTTTCTAACTAATCTTACAACCCTTGTTTACCGTCTTTTACCCTATCATCAAAATTTCCCCATTTCTAAATCCATAACAGTGATCTATCCAAAGTAATGTTAATAAATTCTCATTCCACCTATTTTTCCAAATTCTCATCAAAATATTCCCAACTACACCATAATAAAAAAGAGAATATTATTTAATGGGTCAATCGTTCCCTTATTAATTTCTATAAATTCTGGTTGAGTATTCTATTTAAACATTTTAAATGATTTCCATTAAGAAAATTATCATTTAATTACACCATAAGTTGAATATTTGAATCCCTATCCACTATATATATTTTTATTATACCATTAAATCTTTGAATTATTTCATAATAAATCTACGGTTGAACACCACTGTAATTTATCTAATCATATAGTTAAAAATCACTATTATCAAAATGAAATATTTGTCCTCATTCTGAAATTCCTAATCATAAAATTAATTCACATTTACTAATTTTCTATGTCCCATAATAACACTCAATAATAATGTCATCGAACAATACCATTAATTTAATTACAAAAAACATGTTTTCTATGACCCTTAATCATCTAACTAACATAACCAAAAGAAATTATGAATGATACATAATTAATTTAATAATCTTTTATTCACCATTGAATGTAAATCATTCCAACATAAATAAATGATAGATTGAATCCACCTTATCAAATTACTAGAAAAAAAGGTCTATCAAAATTATTTCCTCCATATAGATGTTTACACTGAAATATCCCTTGGTAATTTCTCTATTTAAAACATTTAAACAATCTTTCGGTATATAATATTTTCTTTTAATAATCTCAACATGAATTGTGCCAAGTTCTTGTAATACTCTCAATGAAATTTTACTACATAATAAAAGAATATTAAATAGTTAACCTATAATTTGAATAAGAATTATAAAAAACTATCCATATTGTTCTAGCATAACTAATTCCCTATTTATGGCAGGATAATCATTAGCTAATTAAATATTTAATTGAGATACATTGATTTTTTTGAATTTTTAGGTAACATTGTGGTAATTATTTAATTGGATACTTGATCTAAATTATATTTTTTTTAAATAATCATAAAAATTCTAATTTATCTTAATATTTTTATTATTTTAATATTTTTTGTAACATCCCAACCATCTCACCACTAATACGGTGGCCGTAGCGGTCGCCACATGGCCTCAAGCACACCTCCACATACACTATAGGCTACTGACTAGAATTGAGGTTATATTAATACTTCGGGGAAGTCTATACCCTCTGATTAGAGATGAGAAGCAGTATAAAAGTTTAAATAAAAGTCAACATCAGATGTAGTAATGGATAATTGACAAAGTAGTGGAAGTAAGATTTTATATAAATAAAACAAAGTGGTCAATTCCAGTTTATACCATAGATGAATGCATTAAAAGTTATTGATACATGACAGATAGTAGTAAATAGTACAACATTGTTTTTAGTACATTAATATATAGTACTCATGTAATTAAAATAACTAAATGCCAAAAGGAAATCTCTACGAGCATCTTGAGCTCCATCTCAGTCCTTTTCTCCTAACACCCCAGTAAAAGAGAACAAAAACAAGAAAGTTCCAAACCCTTGTGAACAAGAAATTCTACATGGGTACCCCATTGAAATTATCATCAGAGTATGGTGTGAGATATAAATCATAGTAAGATTTCACCAATGGTTCTAAGAGAAATCCTAATAGTGTTGTATATATAAAATAGTGCACATGATTTCATAATTAAAGTATGTAAAAAAAGTAACTAAATACCTACGTAAATCCATTAGCCCTCAGCTAGTGTCTGAATAGGTTACTAGATCATTTATTAAGCAATTTCTATTTAATGTAAATAGGTCACATGTGGCATTAGCAGCACTGACATCCACTTGTGATTGTATAATTAGTGAGCGTCCCAAGACATAACAAGGCCACCCAAAAATGATATCTATTGATGGAGTTACAGGATAACAACCAAGGTAACATAGATCTTATGGAATGATAACTCAGTGTTATATGATCCCTTCTTAGGGGTAATAGTATAATCAAAGAATTGAAATCCAAAGAATTCCTAGTATGTCTCTTACCATATCCATGGTAATTGACCAAGGTAAAATAAGGCCAAGCAATGACTGGGTTTGAGGGGTTGTAACCAAGGAACCTATACTTTAATGGTGGAACAAAATAGTGTATCCAAGGCATCCTGTAATAATGTCTAAATATAAAATGATTAGAATCTTGGTGGGTATCAACCAAGAAAACAACATCCTTTAATTAAAATGGGGCTCCTGAGTACCCATGGTATTCCCCAACTAGAATACACGAAATGCATATGTCAACCCATTACTTTTGATATATAATTAATGTAGTAATTCATTTGGTCCAAGCCTTTCCACCCATTTGTGTGGATAAGTCATGTAGAGTTGCAACCATGTATTTAGGGTTCTAAGATTTTACTTCCATTAGTGTGGATAGGCTAGGTAGAATTGTAACTATTTAATCTTTTTTTAGTTTATAATTATGTTCATTTTGTCCAACCCTAGATTTTCATTACCATGATAAGGCCAAGTATCATGAAACCATTTAGTAAATTCCATTATAGAATTTTTAAAACATAAGGTCCACACCAATCCCTTCCCATAACATGGTAAGTGTTTCAACATACATGGAACCAACTATTCTCTTATGAATATGGGTCTGTCCTTGAAATTCCTAAATGGGAATCCATGTGTCTCACAAGGTATGATTATGAAACCCCATTGAGTCCATCCATGACATTCCTAGAAAGGAACCCACATATCACCCAAGCTGTTATTATCATTCAAAATATTTGAAAACATTTTGTAAAATTATTTTGAGGTTTAATCATTAAGGATTAACTGATCATTTAAATCAACTCATCCAATTTACCAAAACATTTCAATTGCATTTTTAAAGATCCAAGAATGCATCCAAAAGAGAAATTACATACATCGGTAATTCCAATCTAAAAAATGGACCAAAAAAATATATTTTACCTTTGTACTTTAATCATTTAAATAGGGAAAATACATATTTCTAATTCTATTAGGGCCATGTACAAAACATAATGTATCTCAAAATAACATCATTGAATATGAATTATTAAGACAACAATCTAAGAATGTAAGGTCTAAACATTACTTATTTTCTATAAGGCAGTGCACCTCGATTGAGGGGTTTTATTTATGAATCGAGATATTTCTTATCACACAAAACTATTATTATATTTATCATTTAAAATGAAACATACTAAATTCCCTTTTAATAAAATTTCAATATTAATACTTTACTGCATCGATTTAATTTGATATAAAAGTGAATTAAAGAATTTATTAATGCATTTATAAAATTGAGGACTAGGAAAGGGACCCTAAATTAGGGAGGAACCATGTTGTGCAATTTGATTCATGGAGATTTCTAACTAAAATAAGTTGATCCCCCACTAATCAGACACACATTCACACATAGGAAATGCCACCCATCCCCTATTCACAGACCCTCATGTCCATGAGAATGTTAAAGGGGGTCCATACATATGTTCCTATATGAATATACCAGTGGCCAATCATGTTCACATTCATTTTCTAATATACACATAGGCACAAAAATCCCCATATGTTTGTAATCAATGTCATGGATATATACACGTGTAATGGGGGGTCTCACATACAAATATTTACAAACCTTTGCATATGCAAGCTAGTCGCCCTTGACTTGGTGACTCGAAACCTACAAGAAGGGACCAATACACTAAACATTTAACACTATGATCATTAAAATAATTAAAGAACATAATTTAAATTATTAGGGACCAAGGAACAAAGGAATAACCTCACCTCGGGTGTCGAAGATGAACCAAATCGAAGTGAAACCATCCAAAACGGCTCTACAGCTTACATATTATTTAATAGGGAGTCAAATACACATAAATATATTAATTCAAGAGGTCATAAAGAATGAATATTGTATAAAACATACCCCCAAAGTGTTTTCATTGGACTGAAACCACCAAAGCCGCCGTGAATTTTTCGTCGGTCGTCAGAACGCACATGAACATTACTTGAGAGGCCTTCTGCACTAACCTAGAAGAAGGGAAAATAAAAAATCCGATCAACCCCAAACCACTAGGGTTTGGTTGATTCATATGACGCGATGAATAAGCTGATGTGATTCTAGAAATGATGAGATGAGAGAAAAGTAAGACTCACCGTGAAGGATCAAATGAAATTCATGAGAAAATACTTCATAGATGTGAATATCAGAGGAGGGTCATAGAGGGGGTTTGCACGTTGAAGTGGAGATCCCCCTGGGACGGGTGTTTCACATATGAGGGAAAGGGTGAGGTAGAGTAGAGTAAGGATTTAATAATATTTTCATTTTTTAGATAATTTGATTCTTTAATTGGACCTTTCATCATGGTTTGACCCACATGGTTTTCAAAACCGTAATCAAACCGTGCAGATTCTACTACATCAAAGGCACACCCTATCTGGGCTAGGTGAATGGTTTAGGAAACCATATGTATCCCTTGAATAAAGCAACTACCCCTTTTTAAACAGGGGTACACGATGACCTTTCATGGGTTTCACGGTTTAGTAGACCGTGGAACCTCTGATGTCTATTAAAGCCTAATGTTTTATGGGTATAACACACTCAAAACTTCTCGATCCACTTAGGATATTTCTCCGGACGTCACCCCCATTCCAAAAAAAATCATATATGTTTTCCTTCCCTTGGAATATTATTCTGAGGACTGGTTTTAAAAATGACCCGAATAATAAATGAAAAGGTTAAATAAACGTCAAATTTTAGTCTAGTTCAAAAATTAGTGATTATACAATATACACTCAATAAAAACTTCTTGTGCCTAAGAAGTATTCAGGAACTACAAATTAATCACCGAACCTACATGGGATATTAATTTTTGTTCAAATGGTCATGTTATGATTCCATCACCCTATTCACCTAAAGCATTTCCTATATATTCTGCACTTTAGAATTTACAACTTGAACCAACACTCCATGTTCATCTTAAATATATAAACCGATCATACTTGAGTCTGTTTAGATATCGGAAATATCACATCATAATATATATTGAAATTTTATTGATGGTTCTACCCACCATAGGTCTTAATATAAATAAGGGGTCAATCACAAACAATGGTACCTCCAAAATTGGAATTTTTTTTCAATGAACATCTCTTAGTGTTATTAAGAAACTTCTGGAATTATTAAATTAAAATGGAATTCTCAAATCCCAATCAACATAATAGAAATTGGTTGCTCAATATTTCTCCGAAGGAAAATCCAACTTTCTGACTACATATTACATCACCGTGAAACATTCTTTTAATTTATCCATAAAATTATAAACATTAAACTGAAAACATGGAGAATGAGTTGAGCCATTTTTCCAACTTATCTCAAAGAAGTATGAATTATAAGGCCGACACAATTCAAAAGAAACAATTAGATTCCTAAGTCCAAACATGAAATTCTTAGATGGGAACCCACAAATAACTCAAGACATACCATGCCTTTATAAGAACCACATATTAGCTTCTAAAATAGAAAGAGGTCTTCCAAAAAGATGAACAAACATTTAATATTTTGCGCGGTGTATAACCGACCCTCTCATAGTGCATTTTGGATGACGTCAATATAGGGGACACACTCATTTCCTAAGAAGAATAAAATAAGAATATTTATGATGGGGTTTCCAGTCAAACACATGATAATGCTAGAAGGAAAAATTGTCAAACCACAACTGGTCGAGTACTAGGAAGAAGCTCGACTTAACCTATCAACAAACTGTCACTACACAAAAACATGCCTTTACCACCTAAAATAATTCTATTTTAATCATACGTTACCACTTATTTGGATCCCATGAAAATGTTGTTATCTTGAGATTTCACACAAAGAAAACTGGATCACTGTACTAGTGCCAAGCAAGCAATGACATGATTTATGACTTGCAAGCCTCAAAATCATTCAATCAACAACCAACCATTTACAAATGATCCCCTTAGGTTCTTCTCCTTCTTCATGTAAGGACACATTTACCAAACTAATCACGACACTACCCACCTTAGAAGTGTCCTAGCCAACAGGGAAGAAAATAGGCCGCTCATAAGTGTACTACATCATAACAATGAGATCGGTATGTCATAACACCCTAGTTATTCGAGATCCATCTTGAAAATTATGATGTAACAGATTGTTTAACTCTCAAGTCACACAACATAGAGATGACCCAAGACTGTACACAATACTACATTTTGATTTTTTCCAGAGTCGTTTTTCCTCTTATTACCATTTTCCTATATGACGCTATAACAATTTAACCATCACCAAGAAAAAGAGAAGGTCACCGACCAAGAAAGTTTTCAACCATGCCTGAGGAACATCTAACCAGCTGAAAATGAGAATTATTCAATGCTCAAAATTTAGGACTTGGAATGGGACCCCTCCCCAGGGTGGAACCAGGCCATCCAATTTAGATCTTACATCTTTCTAACGAAAATTAGATTCTCCCCCACATACCATACACCCCTTCACAAACATGTATGGACACCTTGTCCATATGCACATAGCTACATGGCCATGAGAATGTGGAAGAGGATCCTCAAATATGTTCATATATGCATATACAAGACACCTCTCACCTATGCAAGCATTTTCAACTATGTACAGAGGCACACATAGCACCATACGTGTGTAATCATTGGTATGGATATTTACACACGCAATGGGGGATCCCAAATACATAAATTTACATACCTATGCATATGCATGTTAGTAACCCTTGAATTTGGTACTCAAAACCATTAGTAGAGACCAACACACTAAACATTTAAATATATAAACTATAAAATAATTACATAATGTAATTTAAATGATGTAGGACCAAGCAACAAAGGGAAACCCTCCCCACTGGTGTCTACGGCGAACCAAATCGATGAAAAACCACCCAAAATAGCTCAACGCAATGTTTATTAATTAATAGAGAGTAAAAGGCTCTTAATTATCATAATTAATGAGGTTTGAAACATATCACAAGGTATAAAACTTACCCAAAAACGTTTTTGGTGGAAAACCCACTCAAACCACCTCGTCTTGGGAAGCGGTCATCGGAACGCGCATGATAATGACCCAAGAGGAATTATGCACCAACCTAGAACAAGATAAAATAAAAAAATTAGATTATCCTTGAATCCCTACTATTCAGATGATTATCACAAGGTGACGAAGTGGCTGATTTGACGACAGAAAAGATAAGAATATAGATGAAGTATACTCAATGGGATAGATCGAAGGAGACTAGCAATGAAATACGCTATGGATGTGATGATTAGGGGAGTGATGTGGAGGTGGGTAGCACATCAAAGGGGAGATCCCAGGGGCTGGATGTGTCGCGTATGAGTGAAAGGGTGAGTGAGAGTAGTTTTTTTTTTGTAATTTTAATTTTATTTTATTTTTATATAATTTAATTCTTTAACAGGACCTTTCAGCACGGTTTGACTTCTACGGTTTCTAAATCATGCGCAAACATTTTGGACTCTAGTGCCTGCAATGCACAACCTACAAAGGCAAGGAACATGTTTTAGTAATCTGTGAACAACTGATGTACAAATATACAACCCCTTTTAAAATTGGGCTGCACATTTACCTGTAGTGGTCTGCATGGTTTGGATGACCGTGTGAAACTTTTTCACCCTCTACTGCCTATTAAGACATTATGTTTTTTGGTTTTTACACTCACGATACATCTCAGGCCACTTGGGAGACCTCTCGGGACCTCACCCCAGTCCAAAAACAACATTTATAAGTGTTACAACTCTCAGAATCTTGTTCTGAGGTCTGGATTTAAAAACAACCCCACCAATGAATGGAAAAGTTCAAATCCCATATTATTTATGTCTGGTTCAAAAACAATGATTTCTACATTTATTCTTATCCTATATATAATAGTGAGTAAAAATTATGAAAATTTGGAAAAATAATGTGGGAACTAACTATGAATAAATATTGGGAAAAGACTGTAAGTGAAAATGTGAAAAAATTGTGGGTAAATATTTGGAAATGTTTTGAAGTGACTTTGAGAATATCCTTTGAGTAAAAACATGGTTATACATGAACCTACCTCATAAAAAATAATATACAAACTACTTGAAGGAAATAGTACATACCCCCTAAAAAATTGTTCCAAATTCATGAAAAATAAAATAACAACATGGAAAATATGGACCTAATGCAGCAAAAAAAATTATTGTTTACATGAAGAAAAATATACATACCATATGAATAAAAATGTACCCACCACGTGATCAAAATATACTTCAATCAAGAATAGAAATTTACCTAATGCATGAACAAAAATGTACCTATATCATGAAAAAAATAATTACCTCATGAACATAATTAACTAACCATATGAATAAAAGTGAAGTAGTCATAAGATGAAATTTCAAAAATTATTGAACCTACCATTTGAACTATCTAAGATCACTTATTTCCATTGTTATATTTTAGCTCAAAAAAACTCTATTTTATTTACAATTTTATATTTTAAAATACTCCTTGTTAGTTTCACGTGTTCTAATTAATTTAATTATTCCGTAATTACATATTAAATAATTAAATAATAAGGAATTTAAATTCGAATAATTTTATGTATGATTAATGTATCATCACATTGGTTGAAGTTTCAGGCTAGTATCATAGGAAAAAACTAGTTACCAATTAAATGTGTTTGAAATGTGAAAAATTTATCAATTATTATTTATTTTCACATTCGGAGGGACATCAATATTGATTATAATTATTTATTGGTGATATAAAAATTCTTTTAATTTGTGATCACTATAAAACAAGATTTCAATTTAAAGGATTGTCAAAGAGACCCACATGTGTATATTTTTCATGAACATTCATTGATGAAATAAATTTCATAATTTAGAATGGAATACTACAATGATATTATTGATTTAAATTGATTGTTTAGCACAGTACTATATTTTGATCAAATGACCATGATTATGAATAAGGTTGAAAATAGACTTGAAATATACTTCTGTGACATACATTTTAGATCAACTATGGCTCTAAACTAAGATATAATCATCTAATAATTTGTTAGTATAGATATCTTTTGCTGCATAGACCCTCATATAGTTAACATTTAATTTTTTAATGTGGATTTATTTTTTTATACCTCTTCTATTTTGCGTAAATCTAATTGGTTATAGTAATAGTTAAAAGGTACATAACTATATTAAAACTCTCAAAAAAAATTCATGCCTTCAGTTGTGACTCTAGATGGGAAAAGGAGGGATGTTTTGGATTTACTACATGGTTGGAAAATGTAGTTATATTTGTAATTAAGTTCAATGGAATAAATTCATTGAAATTGGGTTGTGACTTGAGGATGGAAAATTTTACTTGTATGCTAACATTGTAGTGGATATATTATGTTCCAAACCTCTCACTATGTTAGAGGGGTGAAGAGTCTTGTATGATCATTTAGATTCCAAATATTATAATAATATTATATTTCCATTTAATATTATTTTTTTTGTACTGACCACAATAACTCTAATATAATATTACATTTAAATTAATTTTTAAAATAATTCCATGTCAACCTGCTCTTGGATATTTTTTCTTCTGAACACCAAAACATAAATTGGTATTAATAAATGACCCCAATCACAATATATGTTTTCATTTTTTATTCTAGATAATTTTGAACATAACCATCAAGTTGAAAAGATCATTTTTAATATAGATGTAATGAAATCAAATAATGTAAGGATACCACATAAATCACATCATTTTGTTGGTACATATTAGGCCTATTTGATATTCTATAAAAAATCATTCTTGATGAATCTTATCATTTAAAATTAATATATTAGGGAAAAAGTATACTATCTTTCCGAAGGTTAACATGAATCCTTAGATGGAAATGATTCAATAATGTTTTTTTTTTGAACTAAATGGTGATTAATATCTTATATTCTTCACTGAATAAAAATTTAGAATTTCTTATTTCCATATTTAAATTTCTCATTTCATCTAGAAAATTATGGAAGATTCACATCTTTTATTAGTCGGTCTTATTACAACCATGTTGGGAATGTAAATATCTGAGTATCCTAAATTCAATATGGGTGAATACGTTACAGTTAATGAAATGTTTAAAAATATAAGAATATTTTTTTAAGTATAAATACGTTAGGAGGGACTCCTGAAAATCTTATTATTATTCAATGAGTAATTTGAGAACATTCAATGAAGTTCCACGATAAAAAGGTCTCCATAGATAAAAGTATGATTTTCATGGAATATAATTACGATTAACTTATATGATCATTATTAGGATTGTATTTAGAACATAAAAATATTTCTAATTAATGTAATTTAAAGATGATGTAAATTTATAATAAATTAAATACATCTAATTTCTATTGTGATTCCATGTTCAATGTTAGGGGAATGAATTATAAAACATATTTTAAAATTATAAGATACAAGAGAATGAAAATCTACACAAGGAGATCTTGAAAATAATATCATAATGATGAGCCCAATGAGAATGATGAAGTTAATTATTTATGTAATCATTCTCAAAATGTAACATTTTATGGGTTGAGTAAGAGGGGAACAACAGGCTTGATTTTACGACATTATATATGAAAAAAACTGATATATCATTACAATAATTAAAAGATGGAAATGGCTTCTAAATGGAGTAATACTGAGGATTAAAGTGATGTTGATGAATCTGAAAATAAAATTTATTTGAAAAAAATATGTTTATTGAATTAATAAAATAATGTATGTGATTCAAATTTTTTTTCTTCCTCTTATTATGAATATAAAAAACCAACTATTGAGTATCTAAATTCAAAAAATGAAATTAATGATCATAAAGATAAAAATTTCCATAGTTTTTATAATAACCTTATGATCCAACATTAGGTTTTTATTCAGGATAAGACAATTATAAATAAATTTGCCTATGATGAAATATTTATAAACATAATGTTCTAGAAAACTATCATGAAAATAAAAAAAAAACCCTCTTTCTAAAAATGATAAATTGATGAAAATATTTGATTTCATTTCAAATTTTTACCAAGATGAAATAAATAATTTTGATAATGTTATTTAGGAGAATGAACATCTCAAAAAAAGAAATTAAATGTTTAAAGTATAATACGGACACATTATCATGTTAGATAATAATTGGATAAAATAATGATTTTCAACAAAATGTACAATAAAATATAAATTCCTCATTTAGAAAATACTATAACTATAATTTATAAAACATTATTTTATTTAAAGAACTAGTGGAATTACTTCTATTACAACATGTTTAAGATGTAACATGAAAGTACATTATGAAAATTTTGTAGCTTGATATTTTCCTTATATCCTAGAAAATAAATAATCTATCATTTCTAAATATTTGTATACTATATTACATATTATTTTTTTTGAAGTTAGTTTCGATTCACAAAATTTTATGTCGTAATCCCATTTGACCCAAATTTTTATGATAACCAAATCATTCCTTAATATATTTTTTATGAAATGTGTCACAGGAGTATAAATTGGGATTTTTGGTAAATGTATGTCGATTCTAAAGACACTTGACTATTGATATATCAAATTTTACATCATTCAATTAATGTAATAGTGGTAATGTATCTTGTAGTGATAATTTAAAAGGTAACATAATAGAATTTGGTGTAGTTAAAATTTAATTTTTTTATGATTTCTAAATTATCATTTATTAAATGATTAGTACAAAAATTTATATGTATTTAAAAAATATGTGATTCTGAAATGTTTTTAAAATTTCAAAATGATAATTTCAAATCATTCATGGAAAAATCTGTTTTGTTTTATATAATAAAAAAAGGAAGCATTTATTCAAAATAAATTATGTATTAACTGATCAAAATTAAAAAAATTAAATCATATCAAATATGATAAAATTCTATAGAATAAAAATTTGGGATATGATAATCTTTGTTGTTTTCACAAATTATACATAAACCAGATTTTTTTTATATTTACAAAACCTAAAGTGGACAATACAATTGATTGTGAATCTTTCCTCAAAGATAAAAACCATATGAGTTGTTTTGAGCTAATAAAATTGGTACAAACTGTAAGGACTCTTAACCTTATTCATTTGGAATTATTTGGTCCTATTAAACCTACTATTTTGAGGGGTAAGAGATATTATATTGTTATTAATAATGATTTTAATATATTCAAAAGTGTCAATTTACATAAATTTAATCCAAATAATTAACTGATTTCATAAAATTCTGTAAATTGGATAAAAAGGAGAGTGGAAACATAAATAAATTAATTATAACTGATCATGGTGGTGAATTATGAAATCATTACTTCATCAAGTTTTATTATAAAAATGGATATTTTCTAAAATATTTATTCATTTGAACACTAAAAAATGTTGCAGTTAAAAGTAAAAATAAAACAATGATATAAATTGATATGACCATGTCAAATAAGTTTAATTTGACTCTATATTTCTAAAAATAATATGTGTATACTTTTTTTAACTTTTTTAAAAAATAAAATAAATGACCTATGGATTGGAAGAAGAAAAAAATTATTTATTCTAGAGCCTTGGAGTGTAATGATTTTATCTATAAAACTAAAGAAACATTATAAAATTTGTTCTCAAATTAAAATGGATACATTTTCATAGGATATTAAAATAATATTAGTCCATATACAATATTAAATATGTGAAAACTTATAGGTGAATAATCAGTTTTTTTAAGTGGGAAGAAATGTATTTAAATAAAAGAGATAATGATATTGATCAATATGATGTAGAATTCTTAGATTTTATATTTTATAAAGAAAAACCTCAAGATAAATATTCACATATTGATGTGTGAAATATTTATTCTTATATTGAACCTATTCATGAAAAATTAGGGAACACTGATTGAAAGTTTCCAATAAAAATGTAATTTTTAATATTGAGTCAAATGATAAAAATTTAATATATGTTATGATTATTTTTTATTATCGTGATTTTATTTAAAATTATGTTTCAATGACTATTGATAAGGATTTAGATAATTTTAAATAGATATGGGGAACTAAATATAAATTAAATCTATTTACAAGGAATAGTTTGTTGACTTTAGTTTTTTCAAAATTTGATTCTTATATTATATGAAGAATTTGGATCTTTAGAAATAATATTAATGAATTTGGAAATATAAGTAAAAAAGATGATAGATTATTTTCTCAAGGATATTCTAAATAATAATTTATTTATTTTTGGGAATAATTTTCTAATGATTCATTGGTAGAAGAAATTTTGATATTATTGGATTATACTTCTATTAATGGTTTTAAATTATTTGAATTGGATGTCAAACCCACATTTCTAAATTTTTATATATTTTAATAAGTGTCTATTATATTAACCCCATGTTTTGATATTTAAAATCATCATGATAACACTTTTAAAGTATTTTAGTCTTTATATAGTTTAGAACAAGCTCCTTAAGAATTTTATGGATGTAAAACTAATTTTTTTAGAAAAAAACATTTTAAAATGGGAAAGATGATCGTACTTTTTTTAATAAGAAAATATTTAATTATATTTTTCTCTACAAATTTTTTTATATTTTCTTAATATTATTATGATAACCCTTGTAATAAATTTTCATAATTAATGATATCTAAATTTAATATGAATGTGAAGGGGGAATTGATATTATACATCGGTTTGTAAATATTTTAAATATGTGATGGTATTTTAATTAATAATTCCAAGAATACAAAAGTTTTATATAAGATAATTTGTTTATATTATTATAAATGGAATATAATCCCATGAGTACTTATTTAAAATAATATTTAGATATATATAGAAAATATGTTTGTGTTAAAACCTATATAGGATTGATTGGTAGTCCATTACATTTAACAACATCTATACCAGATTAAATTCCTTATATTTTAATGTGTGATAGGTATCAAAGGAATTTTATGTCAAATAATATTGAATCTATTAAAAATAATATTAGATATGATAGTGTTTCTATAAATCATTATTTATTTTACATTTAGAAACTATCATTGATATAATAAGCTATTTTGATTCTAATTTTGGTGGATGTGGGATTGAAAGAAAAAATGTTTCAGGTTTGTTTAAATTACATAAAAAATATAGTTTCTTGGGATTCATTCTAACAAAACAATGCTTCTATTTAAGAAAATAAATCTGAATATATAGTTGTTTCATGTTCTTGTGCTCAATAATTTTTCATTAATAAAGTATTTGTATTATTGTTTATTATTTGGATAAGATTACTACTTTTATTAGAATAATTATGCTATTACTATTTTTAAAAATCCTTCAAAACATTCTATTACTAAACACATTGATTTTAAATATCATTTTCTAATGGATAATGTTCAAAAATAAAATATAATTCAATAATTTTTCTTCTCAAAAAATAGTTAGTTGTTAATTTTAATAGACCCTTACAATTATATAATATTGATAAAATTAAATTTGAACATGAAATGATGGATGTTTAATCATAAATATATTTTTGGGGGGATTATAACTTATATTATGAGCCAAAATAATAAATCAATAACATTAAGATAGTTTATATTTTATCTAAATTATTCTTTTGGATCATTAGCTTTAATATAAATATTTTTTATGTTTATTTAATATAAAAACAATAAATTAATCATTTGAAATATAGAAATATTGTTAATGATCCTTAATGAACATAGTTTTTCATTAAATGTTACTTTTTGTAAGTGTTACATTCATTCTTAGTAATTTGTAATGGGGATATTTCTATTTAAATTTTTAATTATAATGCTTAGTTTATATTCTCTTTAATAACTATTTCTCTTTAGAAAATCAAATTTTAAACCATATATTTTTTTACAATCCAATAGGGGATTTATTTTTGGATTATACATTCAATTTGAATATAAAAACATTTAATTCTAGTGAATTCGATTCATAATCCATTTTATTATTATTTTTGATAATTACAATAAATATATTTCTTTATTTTTATTTTTCAATTTTGAATAGTTTGGGTATGTTTTATATTGATCATGAGTGAAAATTTGGTAATGCTGGTATGTGATATTGTGAACTGACTGTGAGTGAAAATTTGGAATGGTATAGAAGGGACTTTGAGAACATACCATGAGTGAAAATTATGAAAATTATAGATATGTCCATGAATATTGAGTAGGAGGGAAAATAGGACTATGTAAGAACCTTCCACATGTATAGAAATATACCTACGACATGAATAATATTGTACCTCCCTAATTAGTGAAAGTTTACCTATCGATTGAACATAATTTAATTGTCACCCAAACAAACTTGTAAATAAATCAATAAAAAATATCTTGAATGCCTGAAAAAAAAATTATCCTAGCACATGAACAAATATTAACCAACCTCATGAAAAAAATTTAATCAATGTATAATCAATAATATACCTACCACATGAAAAAAAATTACCTATTATATAAAAAATGTACTGACCACAAGAAATTTTTTTACAAACCATATGAACAAAAAATTAAGTAACCGAAATATATAATTTGGAAATGTGTTGAACCTACCATATGACCTTTATATATTAACTTTATCCTTTTCCATATTTTATCTCTAAAAACTCTATACTTTATTTACACTTTTATATTTCAAATTACTGCATGTTTGTTTCATATAATTTACTTGATTTAATTGTTCATCAAATTGTTATTAATTAATTTATTATTGCTGAATTTTATTTGTAATAATATTATACGTTACTATCTTATCATCATGTGGGTTGTGGTTTCACATTTATTTCTAGGGAAGATGATGTTCCTTATTAAATGTGGTTGGAATTTAAAAAATATTATCTTACTTTCTTTTTGGGATTTTCGAGGGAATTTTACATCAATTATAAATATATATTGGTAGTGTATTAAATATTATCAAATTATATCACTATAAAATATGATTTTAATGAAACATGTAATCTATGTGACCCACGGGGGTATTTTTTCCATTCATATTCTTTGATCCAATCCCGTGCATAATTAGGAATGATAAACAGTAACAATAGCATTAATTTAAATTTATTATTAATAAAAATATATCATGAAAATTAGTTTTGGATATGATCATTAATTATGTTGAGTATGTTATAAAATTTTAAAAGATTTATTTTCATTGGAGAAGAAATGAAAATCTCATGGGAACCACAACCATTTGATCCTTAACTACTGAAGAGAACTTTTTCTAAATCAACACACAGATTGTGAATAATTCATCTTCTTACGTTTATTTAACACTTTATATATTTTTCTTTTTCCATAATTATACTGGGTTATACTTCCATTAAAAGGTATGTAACTTTTTTGTTAGTGGAAAATAAAATGTAGCCTATTACACCATTAGTTTCTAGTAATATACCCTTTATTTATGTATTTTACAGTGATATAATGATGGGGATACATTTGGATGGTTCTAATGGGTTTTTTCACTGGTTTGGGGATTTCATGGAGGTTTGTGTTTTGATCATTATTAGATGAAACTATGCATGTGAAAATAGTGGTACATGGGAAGGATCACAGTTGGATGACAATTTGGTCAAATTGTGCAGGTGCTCAGGAGAAACCTTGCAATCCTAATTTCATATGGGAGAGTATCAAATTCATGGTCAGTGTAACGACCCAAAGTTTTTCAATGGAAAATTCCCTTCTTATATCTATGTCATAAAAACACAAAATAATGAACTACTAAGTGATAAGTGACCTTTAAACATAATTTCGTCACCCCTATGGTTGGAATTTTAAAAATCTGACATACACGGTTGTGTTCAAGATAGTTTTTGGAGTCCAATGAAAAAATAATAATTTTTGGTGAATAGTAACCTACCCTTATGAATAGTAACCTACCCTTATGAATAGTAAACCTACCCTTATTAATAGTAAATAAGAGTAACATTACCTATGAATAATAAAATAAAATTTAGACATCATAGAAAGTGATAATTTGACCTTAGTAAACGTTTTTTGTATTTTATAAGTCACAAATAATTAATTATAATTAATTAATTAATTTAAAAGAATATTTACTTTCCTGAAATATATTCATAAATTATTGAATCAATGTATAATAGTTTTTAGATAATTTTATAAGACCCTAAGTAATTTTTGAAAGAATTGAAAAATCAGTTGTAATTTTAAAAACTGTTTTTTTAAGTAAATTATGATTTTAATTAAATATTAAATTAATAATATTTAGAAATTTTTTTTGAAAAATGGAATTCATTTTTGGATTCTACACGTTGAAAAATTGTTGGGGTAAAATATTGGGATTTTTCTGAGATACTTGAATTTTTGATGAATAGTAGAATACATTAATTAATCATATAAATACATTTTAATTAAAACCCACTATTCCTGACATCACAAGTGATGTAAGCACCCAAATCCCGAATTAACAAGTCAAATTTACTATTCTTAGTCATCCAAGACTCACTATTCCTTGTCTTAGGTGAAATTAATAAACTAATCAATTTTATATTAAGGAAACCCCTCTACCCTCCACTATAAAAGCCACCCTTCACTCCATCTTTTCCTCACACCTCTCAAGCTCCAATACTTCTCTAAAATCTGCCCAAACACCTTCCCTATCCCCTCCCCCACGTCCAAGAGCTTCCGGTCTCATCAAAAGACCAAGCTTAGTCCTTTAAGGAGGTTCTTAAGAGGAGGATTCTAAAGGTAATTTCTCTCTCTCTTCTCCTTTAATTTCCTTTCAAGTTCAAGTTCCTTTCTTGATCTCTCTCTATCTATCTTCATCCAAATTGTTCTGTAAATCCAGTATTATATATATACTGTAATATTATGATTCTAATGTTATATTATATCACCCCACACCCTTTCCATCTTCCTTTTATTTTATTAAAGAGAACGTTGTTCATGTGGTGATAATTTATCACCTTCAAAAACAACATGCTCTCTTCTTCCATTTATACCTTCAATCTGGTCATGAAACAATTTTTATGGTTGAACCAGAATGTTTTATATGTATTATGTTCTATTTTAAGTTCAGGAAATAACCTATGGCCATAATACTAAGTGAAAAGTTAAAATGAGTTGGTTGTGATCCAAAAACCGCTCAAATTAACCCAAATAATCATCATTTATTTATTATCTAATGATTCGGCCACATGGATCTAATATAACTCATTATAAAATCATTCAATCTTCTGTAATATCATTAATTACATGTAACATCAGTTCTGGATGTTTACCCATGATCTAGCCAAACATCAAATTAAGAATACAAGTGGACCGCTCAAGAAAACCATGAAAAAGAACATCCCCGAACAATGTTTTTAAACTCTATAAGTCATCCAAAGGAACATAATATGAAATAATGAAACCATAATGAAACCTATTAATGTATAAAAGGTTCTGTAATTTCTAATTAATGAATATAATGTCATTATACCGGACATTAAAGAGAAGGAGGCATTCGAGTACAAGGTAAGGGGAAATCTCGAACCCAATTTTCTTCCTTCGGGTTCTCCCTCTTTCACTCCATTTTTGATATGGTTAATCATCAAAGGTCTTTTGTTCATCTTTTCCTTTAATTTTCTGGGATATACATGTTTTTCACTGGTTTTTATGTCCATCAAAATGTTTTCCAAAAGAAGTCTTCTTTCAAGATCTCACCTTTTACCTCTTATTCAAGGTTGATGGTTCTTATATCAAGTATGTTGTTCCCTCTTTCTTTTTGGATCCCAAAGCCTATGAATGTGTTATTATGAGATTAAACCCATTCCTTTACATGGGTTATTTATGTACATGTTTGATATGTGTTCTTTGTGGCAAGCAGGATAATGATAATGTTATGATGTGATGGGTGCGCCCGGAATTATATAGCGCAATATGAATGTTTAAATGTGACGGGTGCGCTCGGAATTATATCGGTCTCCAATGCATTGGGTAAAGTGATGAATCTAATGAGTAAATGTGAAATGATGCATGAACATGATGCTAGCTTTGTTCACAATTATGTGTGGTAGTTAACCACTAAGACATGATGTTTCATTTTTATGCTTTTCCACATTTCAAGTTTGTTGTTTATGCTCCTCTCATGTTCAAGATCTTCTTCCTATGTCATGATTATGCTCACCCCATGATATATTGTTCTTATATATCCTCTTACTGGGCTTTTAGCTCACCCCTTTTGATGTATATCCTCAGGTGACTACATGTACTAAGGATAGGACAAGTGCTACTAAGAAGCTATAGAAGAATAGATTAAATGAATTTTTATGCTTGATGTTGTACTTGTTATGTGTAGTCCTAGTTTTCCCAAGACACTAAACCTATGGATCCTCCATGTGTAGTACTATTATGTTGTTTATCTTTGAAATGATGTAATAGTAATGTCAGAAAAGGCTGGGTTTTTATAGTTGGTATCAAAGGAAAGGTTTAGTTAATTTGGGAATTAGGATTAGTGAACCCTAAAGAAAACCTCTAGCATGAGACTAAGTACAAATATGCACACAAGGATATTTACCTAGGGATACCATATGTTATGTTTTTGGTATAATTGTTTAAAAGTATAAGTTATTCATGACATGTTTACTTATGTTTTGTTCTAACATTTTCTATTTTAAAAAATGGTGGGAACCAGGAGAAATCAGGACAACAACTCTTGCGAAGGCCAATGCAACGATTGCTCGAACGACATCCCCAATGATTTTGGAGGTGGAGATCAAAACTTCATGGAGATACTTACCCAATTATCCCGGGTTATGAATAATAACCATAATAATGGGGAACGTCCTCCTTCACCAAAGATGGAGCAGCTAGCTATCGAATGTTTTATGCGGCAACGACCACCGACATTTTGTGGATCTTCTGATCCACTAGTCGCGGAATAGTGGGTCAACTCCATGGAGAAGATCTTTTCTGTTCTTCACTGTTCCGAGATGGAGAAGGTGACTCTAGCCGTTTATCGTCTAGATGGAGAAGCTGATCAATGGTGGGCTTTGATTAAGAACACCAAGCCAAGGGAGGAAATTGAAGAGATGGAATGGGAAGACTTTAAGATAATTTTTCTTAATAAGTACTTCCCAAGAACTCTTCGCACGAAGATAGAGATAGAATTCATAGAGCTCAAGCAAAAAGAAGGAGAATCTATCACAACCTATGAAGAAAATTTCACAAGGCTCTCAAGGTATGCTTCGGGTTTTGTTATCAACAATGATAGCAAAATTGATAGATTCTTTAGTGGATTAAAACCACATCTACGAAAAGCCCTTGCAATTCGAGACTTTGGGAGTTATGAAGAAGTTGTTTGGTGTGCTCTCAAAGTGGAGATGGAGTTTGGAGAATGGTACCATGGCTATGGTGATTAGAAAAGAAAGATGGAGTTTCAAGCTGGTGAATCTAGTGATAAAGATGGGGAGAAAACACAACGACCCACTTGCCAAAAATGTGGGAAGTTGCACAATGGGAACTGCCTCAAAGGGACGGGGAAATGCTTCAAGTGTGGGAAAGAAGGACACCTAGCTCACGAGTGTCGAAGAGACGTGAAAACGAAGGATAATGTAGCCGATGAAAGGAGAGAACCACTCATGGTTCAATGCTACAACTGTAAGGAGCTAGGGCACTATTCAAACCAGTGCACTAAACCTCGAGCTTTCGAGGGTAATTAGTGCCAACAACTACCAAAGCCAAAGGAACAAGGGAAGGCTTATGCCATCACTACTGCGGAGGTGGAACATGAAAATGAAGTCATACAAGGTACACTTCCTATTCACTCAAGAATGGCAAAAGTCTTATTTGATTCTGGTTCTACGCATTCCTTTATATCTTTCAAGTTTGCTAGAACTATAGAATCGAAGCCCCGAAACCTTGAAGTAGAGATATGTTTAAAAACACCAAGTGGTGCAATCATTGCAACCCAAGTGTTTGATTCTTCTCCTGTTGACGTATGTGGGAAGATTCTTCCAGAAAATCTCATAATACTTCCCTTGGTGGAATTCGACGCTATAATGGGAATGGATTGGCTCTTGTTATATAGAGCACATATCAACTGTCGGGAAAAGGAAATATATTTTCATATTCCAAACCATCCCATGCTCCTCCACAAATGCAAAGAAGATCATGAATCTCCTTTGAGAAATCCTTCAATGGTGTGGGTGATGATTCCCTATGAAGAAGCATACCTCGCCCAAATGTTTGAGTCAAGGGAAAGTTCCAACCTTGAGGAAATGCCCATCGTAAGGGAATACAGCAATGTATTTCCCGAAGAGTTACCCGGAATTCCCCCATATCGTGAGGTAGAGTGATCAATTGAACTCATACCCGGAGCTACTCCTATCTCGAAGTGCCCCTATAGGATGGCTCCTATCGAACTGGAGGAGTTAAAGAAGCAGCTGCAAGAGCATCTGGACAAAGGGTTCATACGCCCTAGTGCATCACCTTGGGGTGCGCCAGTGCTCTTTGTAAAGAAGAAGGATGGTACCATGCGGCTGTGTATCGATTATCGGGAACTCAACAAGATCACCATAAAGAAAAAGTATCCTCTCCCAAGGATTGATGACTTGTTCGACCAATTAAGAAGAGCTCAATACTTCTCAATGGTGGATCTTCGTTCTGGATATCATCAAGTAAAGGTGAAGAAGGAAGATATTCAGAAGACTGCCTTCCGTACAAGGTATGGGCACTATGAGTTTTTGGTGATGCCCTTCGGACTTACTAATTCCCCTGCAATCTTCATGGATTTGATGAATAGAGTCTTTATACATTACCTCGACAAATTTTTGGTAGTGTTTATCGATGATATTCTCATATACTCCAAGAGCAAGGAGGAACATGAAGAACATCTAAGACTTGTGTTGGCGACATTGAGAAAGGAGAAGTTGTATGCCAAGTTCAGCAAGTGTGACTTTTGGATGAATCAAGTCACATTCTTGGGACATGAGATCACAAGTGAGGGAATTTCTGTGGACCCTTCAAAGACAATGGTGATTGAAGAATAGCCCAGGACCTCTAGTGTCACAGAAATCCGTAGTTTTCTTGGATTAGCTGGGTACTATCGGCGTTTTGTGAGAAACTTCTCACGATTGTCAGGCCCGATAACTACGTTAACAAGGAAAGGGGTAAAGTCTGTCTGGACGGATGAATGTGAGGGAAGCTTCAAGGAGCTAAAGAGAAGGATAATCACTGCACCTGTACTCACACTACCGAAAAGTGGAGAAAGTTTTGTGATATACAGTGATGCTTCAAAGAAAGGCTTGGGTTGTGTACTCATGCAAAATGATAATGTGATAGCCTACGCCTCACGACAATTGAAGATCCAGGAGCAGAACTACCCGACGCATGATCTAGAGCTGGCAGCTGTGATTTTTGCCTTGAAAATCTGGCGGCACTACCTTTATGGTGAGAAGTGTGACATATACACCGACCACAAAAGCCTAAAGTATATTTTCACACAAAAGGAGCTCAACATGCGTCAAAGGATATGGTTAGAGCTA
The DNA here is from genome assembly GCA_963277665.1 of Viscum album. Classification (NCBI taxonomy): domain Eukaryota; kingdom Viridiplantae; phylum Streptophyta; class Magnoliopsida; order Santalales; family Viscaceae; genus Viscum; species Viscum album. The sequence goes on from OY728156.1 coordinate 1,564,699,405, forward strand.
ATCAAGGATTACGATTGCTCTATTCACTATCATCCTGGAAAGGCGAACAAGGTAGATAATGCTCTAAGCAGGAAAGAACCTGCTACTCTATCCATGTTGAGGATTGAGAAAGACCCTATCTTCTTGGATATGAAAAGGATGGATTTGGGAATCATAAGGGCAGAGGATACATCCTACCTTCCCCAAATGATTTCTCAACCATCCATCCAACAGAAGATTAAGGAAGCACAAAGGGATGATGTAGAGATACAAAAGAGGGTGAATGCAGTAAAGGAAAGGAAGATGCAAGAGTTCCATATCGACGATGATGGTTTGATTTGGTTTGGAACACGGCTTTGTGTGCCTTCATCACCCGGAATAAATAAGGAGCTATTAGATAATGCACATAGCTCAACTTTCTCTATTCATCCTGGAAGTACCAAGATGTATCGTGATCTCCGAGAACACTTCTGGTGGGATAACATGAAGAAGGAGATTGCGGAATATATATCAAGGTGCTTGGTATGTCAGCAAGTTAAAGCTGAGCGGCAAAAGTCCAATGGTATGATGCATCCATTGCCTATACCCATGTGGAAATGGGAAAATGTTACTATGGACTTTGTCATGGCTCTGTATGAAGCTCTTTATGGGAAGCGATGTAGAACTCCAACCTGTTGGGATGAAGTTGGAGAATGAAAACTACTTGGTCCCGATCTTGTTCAAGAGATGACCGAGAAGGTTCAAGTCATCCAGAAACACATCAAAGCTGCTCAAAGTCGGCAAAAGAGCTATGCTGACAATCGTCGAAGGGACTTGGAGTTCGACGTTGTAGATAAAGTATTCCTTCGAATATCTCCATGGAAGAGAGTCATGTGGTTCTAGAAGAAAGGGAAGCTAAGCCCAAGGTACATTGGCCCCTTTGAGATCCTTGATCGTATAGGAACCGTGGCGTATCGACTGGCACTTCCACCGAATATGGCTCAAGTTCATGATGTGTTTCATATATCACTACTGAGGAAGTACATTCCAGACCCCTCACATGTACTAAACTCATAGGTGGTATAGTTGGAAGATGATCTCTCATACGAGGAGAAGCCGGTAAAAATTCAGGACCGAATTGATAAGGTTCTACGCAACAAGACAACCCGCCTTGTCAAAGTGTTGTGGCGGAACCAAAAGTTTGAGGAAGCAACTTGGGAATCGGAAGAGGCAATGAAGGAGAAGTACCCTCACCTGTTTGTGTAAAGTGAAATTTCGGGGGCGAAATTTCTTAAGGGGGGAAGAATGTAATGACCCAAAGTTTTTCAATGTAAAATTCCCTTCTTATATCTATGTCATAAAAACACAAAATAATGAACTACTAAGTGATAAGTGACCTTTAAAAATAATTTTGTCACCCCTATGGTTGGAATTTTAAAAATCCGACATACACGGTTGTGTTCAAGATAGTTTTTGGAGTCCAATGAAACAAAAATAATTTTTGGTGAATAGTAACCTACCCTTATGAATAGTAACCTACCATTCTGAATAGGAAACCTACTCTTATGAATAGTAAATAAGAGTAACATTACCTATGAATAATAAAATAAAATTTAGACATCATATAAAGTGATAATTTGACCTTAGTAAACGTTTTTGGTATTTTATAAGTCACAAATAATTAATTATAATTAATTAATTAATTTAAAAGAATATTTACTTTCCTGAAATATATTCATAAATTATTGAATCAATGTATAATAGTTTTTAGATAATTTTATAAGACCCTATGTAATTTTTGAAAGAATTGCAAAATCAGTTGTAATTTTAAAAACTGTTTTTTTAAGTAAATTATGATTTTAATTAAATATTAAATTAATAATATTTAGAAAATTATTTTTGAAAAATTGAATTCATTTTTTGATTCTACACGTTGAAAAATGGTTGGGGTAAAATTTTGGGATTTTTCTGAGATACTTGAATTTTTGATGAATAGTAGAATACATTAATTTATCATATAAATATATTTTAATTAAAACCCACTATTCCTGACATCACAAGTGATGTAAGCACCCAAATCCAGAATTCACAATTCAAATTTACTATTCTTAGTCATCCAAGACTCATTATTCCTTGTCTTACGTGAAATTAATAAACTAATCAATTTTATATTAAGGAAACCCCTCTCCCCTCCACTATAAAATCCACCCTTCACTCCCTCTTTTCCTCACACCTCTCAAGCTCCAAGCATTCTCTAAACACTGCCCAAACACCTTCCCTATCCCCTCCCCCACGTCCAAGATCTTCTGGTCTCATCAAAAGACCAAGCTTAGGCCTTTAAGGTGGTTCTTAAGAGGAGGATTCTAAAGGCAATTTCTCTCTCTCTTCTCCTTTAATTTCCTTTCAAGTTCAAGTTCCTTTCTTGATCTCTCTCTATCTATCTTCATCCAAATTGTTCTTTAAATCAATTATTATATATATATTGTAATATTATGATTCTAATGTTTTATTATATCACCCCACACCCTTTCCATCTTCCTTTTATTTTATTAAAGAGAACGTTGTTCATGTGGTGATAATTTATCACCTTCAAAAACAACATGCTCTCTTCTTCCATTTATACCTTCAATCTGGTCATGAAACCATTTTTATTGTTGAACCAGAATGTTTTATATGTACTATGTTCTATTTTAAGTTCTGGAAATAACCTATGGCCATAATACTAAGTGAAAAGTTTAAATGAGTTGGTTGTGATCCAAAAACCGCTCAAATTAGCCCAAATAATCTTCATTTATTTATTATCTAATGATTCGGCCACATGGATCTAATATAACTCATTATAGAATAATTCAAGCTTCTGTAATATCATTAATTACATGTAACATCAGTTCTGGATGTTTACCCATGATCTACCCAAACATCAAATTAAGAATACAAGTGGACCGCTCAAGAAAACCATGAAAAAGAACATCCCCGAACAATGTTTTTAAACTCTATGAGTCATCCAAAGGAACATAATATGAAATAATGAAACCAGAATGAACCCAATTAATATATAAAAGGTTCTGTAATTTCTAATTAATGAATATAATGTCATTATACAGGACATTAAAGAGAAGGAGGCATTCGAGTACAAGGTAAGGGGAAATCTCGAACCCAATTTTCTTCCTTCGGGTTCTCCCTCTTTCACTCCATTTTTGATATGGTTACTCCTAAAACGTCTTTTATTCATCTTTTCCTTTACTTTTCTAGGATATACATGTTTGTCACTGGTTTTTATGTCCATCAAAATGTTTTCCAAAAGAACTCTTCTTTCAAGATCTCACCATTTACCTCTCATTCAAGGTTGATGGTTCTTATATCAAGTATGTTGTTCCCTCTTTCTTTTGGGAACCCAAAGCTTATTAATGTGTTATTATGAGATGAAACCCATTCCTTTCCATGGGTTATTTATGTACATGTTTGATATGTGTTCTTTGTGGAAAGCATGATACTGATAATGTTATGATGTGACGGGTGTGCCCGGAATTATATAGCGCAATATGAATGTTTAAATGTGACGGATGCGCCCGGAATTATATAGCGCTCCAATGCATTGGGTAAAGTGATGAATCTCATGAATAAATGTGAAATGATGCGTGAACATGATGCTAGCTTTGTTCACAATTATGTGTGGTAGTTAACCACTAAGAAATGATGTTTCATTTTTATGCTTTTCCACATTTCAAGTTTGTTGTTTATGCTCCTCTCATGTTCAAGATCTTCTTCATATGTCATGATTATGCTCACCCCATGCTATATTGTTCTTATATATCCTTTTACTGGGCTTTTAGCTCACCCCTTTGATGTATATCCTCAGGTGACTACATGTACTAAGGAGAGGACAAGTGCTACTAAGAAGCTATAGAAGAAGAGATTAAATGAATTTTTATGCATGATGTTGTACTTGTTATGTGTAGTCCTAGTTTGCCCAAGACACTAAACCTATAGATCCTCCATGTGTTATAATATTATGTTTTTTATCTTTGAAATGATGTAATAGTAATGTATGAAAAGGTTGGGTTGTTATAGTCAGAGCATAGTTTCTCTTACCATGTGATAAAACAATAAAAGGGTTAGATTATTGTTGTATAACTGGCATAGTTTTGGAATAGTTTTCCAAACCGTGCAGCATACAGTCAACCCTATTAAATTTGTGAATATAATATTATTTATCAAGATATGAATTTATTTTTCCACTAATCACCACATAAAATGATTTCCCTTTTATCCAAAGTAGTGATATACATTTCCTCTTCTTCTAGGAGTGATTCGTAGGCAAATTAGGGTTTATTGAAGTTATGTATTGACTAATAAGTGCTCATTCATTATTTTTTCTCTTTAGAAACCTAATTATTCTCTCTCACTCTATCTCTCAAAACAATATATCTATTACCTTATTTTTATATATATGTTTTGTGTGTTGATTTAAGATGAATTATTGTTTGATTAATTAAATAGAACATAAATCATGATAAAATCTATAGAATCATTGCTTCCTTCATTGATTCGATAGTGTTTTGGGGCAGGTATCTTCCCCCATGATTCTAGAAGATTAGATTTTGATGGATTTATTTTAATGTAATTATATTACTGAAATATTTTTTGAAATGCTTCTATGAATCTTTCTGAAAATCATTTTGTGGAATTATCTTTGAAATTATTGAATATTTATTGGTTTTTGGAAAACCCATTTGTCATAATTTTAATAGGATATTTAAAAATAATTTTTTCTATGAGAGTATGATTTTTTTTATTATTTATGGAAATAAATGGATTGATTTAAATTACATGGAATGATGTTGGATTAAAAGGCTGGTTGTCAGTTTAATGTGATGGATAATGGCAGCGAAGTAACAAAATCAAAAGGATGGAGTAAGGATGTGAAGTTCCATCATCAGTGTTAATAAAAAGCTTTAGTGTGTGTGCGTGTGGTTGTGTGTTTGGATATAGGAAAGAATATTTCAAATGGAATTCAGAAATTTTTAAATGGATTTTTTTGATTGATTTCCATCGAAAATGTTTTGGATTGGAGTATTCTTTTTATTTTGGAAAATATTTTTTTATATAGTCCATATTAAATTGATTTAATATACATTACCATTATTTTCAAATTGGTTCTGTCCTACTGGGGTATGTTTAGAGGCTGTTGGAAAAATTATATTGACTTTGGAGCCCCCACCATATTTGGCACTATTTTGCATTTGTAGAAGTCATCTATTAAGACACATGCAAATGGAAGTTATATCAATTTTATAGTGATCCATTATGATACTATTGGAATGTATTGTTGATATTGTTATTAGAGATTGTTGGGTGAGATGATGTCTTTGGTGTCTATGAATTCTATTGGTTTTGGTTTCTTCTTATACAGAGATGTAGTTTTGGGTTTGGTTATATATCGAGTTTATTTATTTAAACTCATGTGTCATGTATTTATTTTTTTCATGGTGTTAGGGTATGGATGTTTTATCATCTAAAGTAAAATCATCCCCCAAATATTTATGAGTACATAGGTATTTATTTCCATCCTTTCGTTTCATGGGGATGTCACCTAAGGCTAGTAACACCCCCCATCTCTTTCAAAGAATTTGGTTGAGGGGTGAGGTATTAAAAATGGTATCAGTTATTTCATTCATTATTTATCAATCCTAGTAACTTTTTCTGTACATGGGATTTTAAGAAGGATTAGGATTGTCAGTATATGAAATCTTTTGCATAAATTGTTTTAGTTATGCAGTTAATGATATACTTCAAGTTACATAGGAGTTTGGTTACATGAGTGTTTCTAAGAATTTCAATGAATGTTTTCACATCATCACCCTTGATTTTACCAAACAAAGTTCCATTAAATTAATTGATTGAATAAAATCCTACTAGGAATGAATTTTTTATTCATGAGATAACGATTTATGAAATTGTAAAATGTATGATTTATTTTTGAAAAGATTTGGATTGTTATTCATTAGTGAGATATTTAAATGGATTTATAAAGGTATTTTGAAAATGACTAAAATGGATTATTTTTGATCAAAAATATTTTATAATTCATTGTTGTAAAAAACATTTATAGGGGGTATATTGGAAAAAAGGCCAAGATAACATTATTAAAAATAAAGTTGTGGTTATAAAATTTTAGAAGAAGGGAATTTATTACAATGTCTCTCTATAAGAGAATTTATGTAAGATGGATGTCCATCATTCCAGGTGAGATCCTTGTTGATTTATTTATTAATAATACCATACTCCATGTTTTTCTCTTCTCGGTATGCTTGTGTGATGTGAAAATTGTGATTCAAGAGTGATGTGAGACATTTCATCCATCAAGTATTGAGCTTCTATAATAGATGACTCAAACCATATTAATGATCATTCACAACCGTTGTAGAGTCACATTCAATACATTGATTATCCACACCATTATGGATAGCCTAGAAAACAGTGTGAATAACATTGTTCCTTTAAACCTCTAAAGAGAATGTATATCACAGGTACCAAAAAAACATCCATAGACTATACTAGTGTGATCTCTATAAACAACAACCAAAACATCAAAAACAGGGGTTCAATTATAGGCTCTATCAAAAATAAATTTGATCCATCCTTATTGTGATATATATAATAAAAAACACGACCTTCAAAAATTGTGGTTCCATTAGAGGCTCTATCAAAATTACATTTTATCCATCCTTATATGGGAACCATCAATAAAACTTCATGAAATCCTACCAAATGTTTTTACTTTCTGAGAACTCCAATTTTCTGCATCACCATGATGTATTGCACTAAATTATTGAAGTGACTAAAATTTGTGTAATTTTCCTTGTTTTCTACTAAATGAGGTTATCATGATCCACATGTAGGGAAAAATGAGGATTCCTTAGCATGATTTAACTCTGGCCAGACCATAGGATGTGTATATTTTCTATTTAAGTGGCCAAGATTTGGTTCTAGATTTGTGGTGCATCATGGATGGTTATAGAAAATGGAAGATGGTTAGAAATATTGGATATTTAAGGTAGATGTATTTCAAATATTTCCTTAAAATAATTGTAGAGGGAAGATGTAGGGTCATTTGATAGTAATAAATAAGTAATTTCATCCCTATATTGGTTTCATAACAATCATCTATAACATAAGGCAGTTCTAAAAGAATGTAAATAATCATCACTATGATTTTTATTATGAGAAATCCTTAAAATCTACATCATCCTCGAGAGAATGATCCAATACATATCAAAGTATAGAACCCATGAATAATAGTTATCATAATTAAAACTATAATTATAAAACTTTTTGGAATCATATATTCCATTTTGGGATAGTTCCAAGATTACGGTATCCAAGGTAGGGGAATAGACATAGTTCTTATAGAGGTGGATGTGATTATATGTAATCACATAATTTGGAATAGGAAATAAATCTAGAATTGAGATATTGGACTCTAGAATGAATATTTTTTGGTCCACTAATTTGATAAGAGGGGATCCCATCCATCTATTAAATAAGTAATTGTGATTCGAATTCCTACAATCAATCCATCTTGATTGTGACATAATATTCTAAAAACAATACATGATGGATGAAATAATAGATGTTCCCATATAATAAATTCTATTACTTTTCAATTTTTCAATAAATATATCTTGAAGATATTTCATATCCATCGAATAACAGTTAAGATGTTTCCATGTGAACTTTCCTTGAAGAGACACATTTAAAAGTTTGATGTTTGAATTTCCCTAGCCTTTATTATCAAGGGATTTTAAATAATTATTCCAAGAAATAGTGAAAATATTCCATTTAAAGATTATTATACTCCATAATTTGTTTTTAATGTTGGCATTGAGATGTTTGAGGAGAGAAATAATCCATTTATATATCATGATTTAATTGACTATCATGAAGAGAACAAAATATTTGAACATAAATATTCTACCATCCATTGAGAGGGAATTCCCTTCTCACAAAAAAAATATTATTCATGATTTAGTACACAATATTTAGAATGTGACTATCCTTAGGATTTCCTCATAAAATAGATATTCTATAATAATTCATTGGCATAGATCCATCTTTGATAACCAGGTCCAACAAAAGTTGTGGTCTTCCTGATATTGGAATTATTTTTCCAAAATACTTTTAATTTTTATATCAATTATTAGTGTTCCCAAAAACCCCTTTGTAGTGGGAGAGGGACTTCATTAGAGTTTTAATGTTACTTTTTCATCCATTAATTATATTATAATGTTATTAGAATTTAATATTTGAGTAAGAGAATCCGATATTCTTGAACCATCGATATGGGTAGGCATTGTAGAAACCAATTGAATGAGGCAGCTGAGAATGTGGTTTCACATGAACCACAAGTGACCAAAATTTTTTTCCACATTATTGTCTAGGCTTTACAAGACATGGATAGAGGTAATAGAAATTATGATCCATGACATGTGGATAATTTAGTTCAGTTCCAAAAGAAAAATCCACACATCTTTCGAGTTGATTCAGATCCCTAAGAAGAATAAATATATCCCAATATGATGACTAAAATATTTGGTTTTACTAGAACATCAGAAGAGTTAAATGAAAATTTAGGGGCGTATGTGTTATAGGATCCATAATACTAATGGTGTGATTTAGGAGTTAAGGATAAATTTGACAAAGTCATTTAATTGTATGATTTTGAAGAGTTTTATAAAACAATTCAACCCCTACATGTTTTTAATTTTTTAAAACAATAGAATAGTTTAGTTAGAAGTAGTAGAATCTGATGGTAATGAATTATGCACCTAAATTTATGAACACATTCCACTTAAAAAGGATTGTACTACATGCGCAACCTTGAAAGAACAAATTTTTGAGTCAGGGTTGAAAACATATATTTAATCAATTATTTATGTTCTCTATATTTTGAATTATAAAAAATGGAAAATATAGTGATTTTATAAAAAAGATATATATATATATATATATGGGAATAAGATTGGAGGGAGCATTTTTTATTTCTATATTAACTAGTGGGGAATCTAATTCTAGTGAAAAGGGAGGAGGAGAACCTATTATAAATGAGGTTGTATATCTCAAAAGAAAATTATCAGATAAGTCCAATTACGACATCTGAGTTGTGTTATCCGAAATGTTATTAGTGTTATACATTGGATTAAATCAAGATATATTATATGGAACAACCTCTAACATGTCACAACCACAATTGGAAAATCCTAATGATCATCATAGTGATCCATGGTCGAGTACAAAGGACACAACTTCTGCTTCGTAAACACCATATACATTAATGGGACTAGTGTATCCAAATAGCTAATAGGAGAAGAAACAAAAAATCAATAGTGATTCATATAATACCATGAATCCTCCTCCAGGATTGTCACGACCCATCCTCGGGGCCCGTGCCGTGACTACCCCAAGCCCGCCATCCATAGGCCAGGGGCTGGCGACTAGCACCAAGGCATAAATCCCGGTAAAAAGGGAAGGAATTGCCTTTGTAAAGTAAACAAGAACCACAGAGTAAGAAAGCGGAAAAGTAAACACTATGTAAAAACAGAGTACAAATGAAAGTGTGGAAAAGTAAATGGGCCAGTATACAAACCCAAACTAAAAGTAAAGTACAACTCAAAAAGGAAAACAACAACTGAAAAGTAAAAGCTGCTATGCCGAGCTGTCCACTAGGAATCCCACCTGAAGGGTGGGTACAGTTAGCTCCACTGCTCCTCGGGTCCAGTCGTCCGCTCCGAGCACGTCCGCCCAGTGGTCCACCTCCAGGTACCATCCTGCTCAGCAAGCCTCAACCACGATCAACGCTGTCCGTCATCTGCAACCAACACAACGTAGTGCGGGCATAACTCGTGCAGGGGTGAGTATAAGATACTCAGTAGGGACCCTGAGACCCCTGAAGGTCTCCCAAAATCCACAAAGGATAAACCACAAAGGAAAGATACAAACACGAAGTAACAACCGACACTGCTTAGGTATATGCCCATATATATACCTAAGTCATCAATTCCAATACGCTCCAACCTCCGAGCCCAAGTACAACTCAGTCCACACCGGAAAGTATACGTATTCTACACAGGAAAGCAAAACGAAATCCACACAGGATAGCACAACACAATCCACACAGGAAGGTAAACAAGATTTAGCTCACACAGGTATACTTCTTCGGAAGAAGATAGAGATGATCATTGATCCATATAAGTCATCGAACCCACAAAGGATCGATAGGTACTAACCCCCGCAAAGATCCACACAGGATCGGACCCACACAGGACCTGTAGCACTGATCCACGTAGGATCGCTGAGTGTTGTAGTCGTCGTCTTCAAATCCACCAAGGATCTCTGTACTGTCGTCGTCGCCGTCACAGTAGCAGTCGCAGTAGCAGTCACAGTAGCAGTCACAACCAGCTCTAGGGTTCCCGCACATAGCAAGCTCGTTCGGAAGGGTCCGCTCCACAAGCCGAGAGGCTGATACATCAACTATCACAAAGTTCAGAGTTGATGTATCCAAAAGTTCCGTATCGTCAACAGGAACTCAACGCAACAGACGGCGCGTCAATCGGACGCCCGGTCTGAGAGTTATTGGATTTTCCGTTCCAGGGGCCCGGTTGGTTTTTAAGGCAAAACCAACCCGACCGTACTCCACCTGCATCCAAACCTTAGGCGGAGTATGCCAAAAGATCCATCTCACTAAGAGGAACTCAACAAAGCTGACGACTCGTCAATCGGACGTCCGTAGCTCAAGATATGAGTGTTTCCGCTCCGAAGGCCCGGTTGGTTTCGTGTACAAACCAACCCGGTCGAACTCAAAGTAATCTGAAACCTTGAGTACGATATATCGAAACGACCGTCTCGATCCATGAATCGCATCGCCACTGACGGTGCATCGTTTGGAGGTCCGTAGCCCGAGTTATGGGCATTTCAACACAAACCGTTCGGTATCGGGGGTTTCGGGCCCGGGCCGACCCGGCCTCAGACCCCCCCGGCTGGCCCGAACCGGGTCGACCCGCCCCGGACAGGGTCGACCCGGCCCGGCGCGGCCTGGCCTGGCGGACCGGCCAGGCGTGCCGGTTCGGCGCAAGGCAGCGCGCTGGGCGCGCTGCCAGCTCGGGCGAAGGCCGAGCTGTTTGGAAACGGGGGGCCGCCTACCCCCCTTTGTGAAACCGGCCCCCCTAATTATGGGGGGCCACTTTATTGCTGGTCGGGGTATTAATTTCCCCCGGTTTTCCTCCCTTCCGGCCGGCCCGACCAGGCCGGCCGGTTCTTCTTCAACGGGACTGGCAAGGCCGGTCCCCCTTCCGGCTTCCGACACCGGCGGCCCGGCTGGCCGCCGGTCTTCTCATTCTGCCGCGGCCCGAAAACTGGTCGCGGCTTTCGTTGTCCGGCGCGGTGCAACGGAACCGCGCCCCTCCGCCGCGGCCCCGCTCCGGCCACGGCTCCTTCAACTTTCTTTGACGCGGCGCGGCGGCGTCGCGTCCTTGCATTATTTTACGACGCGGCGCGACGGCGCTGCGTGTTTATTTCCGTATAATCATGCGCGGTACGACGGCACCGCGCCACACCCGTTTCAATCGACAACAGAATCAACATGAATTGGAGGAGGGTCGGCCGTGTTCGTGCGGTCCGGCCCCCTCGTGTTATTTGATAACAATTGGACAAATTTCACGAAGAAATAATCACGGGTATAAATCATGAACAAAATAATAAAATAAACCCCTACCTCAGTTTCAAGTGCGGAGCACGTCAACAAACCGCGGAAGACTAGCGTTGCGGAGGACGGGCGTTGTGGAAACCGAACGTCGTTTCCATTGACGTCGAGGTGCGTCCGAAGAGGTACGTCGCTGGAGAAGCTTCGTAAGAAGACGGAGAAAGTGCGAGGAAGAATGATGTCTCCTTTCGTTGACACTGGAAGAAGATCGAAGATGCGGCGTCGTCGATCTTTGGAAACACACCGGCTACGAAGGAGAAAAGCGGCGTTCTTCGTCGGAGCTTGAGTGTTCTTCGTGTTCTTTGCCAAGGATAAAGAATATGGAGAGAACTTCTCAAATTCTCTCAAGTGGCAAAGACCACCAACCAAAATAAAATAAGCTTAAGCTTATTTTATTTACACAATTAAACAACTTGAATTTCAAAAGTTTGAAATTCAAACAACTCAACTCAATTAATTAACCAAGTAGTCAAGTTAATTAAAGAGGAGTTATAGGGAGTTTTAAAAGAGGAGATGAAGTGTTAGGGTTCATGTGGGCCCCACCACACTTAATCCTTTCAAGGGAGGTTAAGTGGATGTGGGTCCCACCCCTAACTCCCTTTGGGAGGTTATAACAAACTTGGTTAAAAAAATGTGTTTCCACATTTTATTTAACTTCAATTTAAAATCCCAAAAACTAACTCTCAACCCGCAATAAACGCTACCTTGGAAAAGGTCTCCTTAAGTGAATATCGGCGCTGCGAGTTCATCGGTGCCCTCAGAATTCGATTCTGGGCAATGATTCAAAAATTAGAAATTCCCGCTCGTTCTTTCATTAAACGTACCCAAGCCAAACTTCGGAAATTGATTCTGGGCACTCCGGGCCTCAGAATCAGGTTCCGTCAGAAACTACGCTCTTGTAAAATTCCAAAGAAAATTATGAAAAAATTTCCCTTGAATTATACGGGTCTTTACATTACTCCCACCTCAGGGCTTTACGTCCCCGTAAAGATACAACAAAACTAGGGAATCAAATGAGGGTACTGAGCACGCATCTGAGCCTCCCGCTCCCAAGTGCTCTCTTGGAGATTCCCATGCTGCCATCTGATGCGCACTAGAGGAATCGACCGTCCACATAGGACTCACTCCTGTCGATCCTTGATCTCCATCGGATCCTCCGTAAAAGTCACCCCATCGTCAACGTCAAGCTCCCCATGATCAATGATGTGCGTCGGGTCGTGCACGTATCTCCTCAGCTGAGATACGTGGAAGACGTCATGCACCCGGTGCAACTGAGGTGGTAGAGCCAGGCGATAAGCCACCTCGCCAATCCTGCTGAGGACCTGGAAGGGTCCGATGAAGCGCGGAGATAACTTTCCGCCTCGGACAAATCTCTGTATACCACGTCGAGGTGAGACCCGCAAGAAGACGTGGTCGCCATCCTTGAACTCTAGTGGTCTCCGCCTCCTGTCAGCGTATGACTTCTGCCGGCTCTGAGCTGTCCTCATCCGCTCCTGGATGACCTGGACCTTCTCTGTCGTGGCCTGGACCATCTCCGGTCCCACAAGTGCTAACTCCCCAGGGTCTGTCCAGCACAAATGATATCTACAAGGTCAGTCGTACAATGCCTCGTACGATGCCATCCCGATGGTGGAGTGGTAGCTGTTGTTGTATGCAAACTCCACCAAGGGTAGGTGGTCCTCCCAGCTACGACCAAAGTTGAGGACACATGCGCGGAGCATGTCCTTGAGTGTCTGAATGGTTCTCTCCGTCTGACCATCTGTCTGAGGGTGAAAGGATGTACTCAGACATAGCTGCGTCCCGAAAACCTCCTGTAATCCCTTCCAAAGCTGGGAAGTAAAGCGAGCATCTCGATCGGAGACGATAGATGATGGAACACCATGGAGCCGCACAATCTCCTGAATGTAGAGACGCCCCAAGCTCTCCACTGAGCCCTGCTCTGTGATGGGTAAGAAGTGTGCCGACTTGGTGAGTCAGTCAACAATCACCCAAATGGAGTCGTGACCTCTGGAAGTGTGTGGAAGTCCAGTCACGAAGTCCATAGATATCCTGTCCCACTTCCACTCCGGGACCTCCAAGGGTTGTACCAAGCTAGCTGGTACCTGATGCTCTGCCTTCACCTGCTGGCAGGTGAGGCATCGAGAAACGAACTCTGCCACAATCTTCTTCATGCCCGGCTACCAGTGCTGTCGTCTGAGGTCCTGGTACATCTTCGCCACTCCAGGATGTACCGCCAAAGGAGAAGTGTGAAACTCTCTCAGCACCTCCTCCCGTAAAGCGAATGGTATCATGGTACATCCTCTGAAAAGGATGTCGTGCTCTGCTCCAAGGGAGAAACCATCAGGTGCCTATCTCGAGGATATCTGTGCACGTCGTGTCTCACAGTCAGTGTCCTCTCGTTGTGCCTCTCTGACCCGCTGCAGTAGTGGAGGGGTGACTTTGAGAGACTGAAGGAAGGCTGCTCCATCTCTATCCACAAAGGATATCTGTAAAGAGGCTAGTTGCTCCGTCGCCTCCTCAAGTAGCTGAATGCCCGTCCTCCTGCTGAGGGCATCGGCTACCACGTTCCCCTTTCCAGGAGTATAGACTATCTCAAAGTCATAGTCCTGGATGAACTTGATACATCGCCGCTATCTTAGGTTCAGGTCCTTCTGTGAGAAGATATACCTGAGACTCTGATGATCAGAAAAGACTGTAAAGTGATCGCCAATTAGGTAGTGTCACCATGTCTTCAGAGCGAAGACCACTGCTGCTAACTCCAGGTCATGGGTAGCGTAGTTCTGCTCATGAGGCCTCAACTAACGTGATCCATAGGCGATCAATGCCCGCTCCTTCATTAGGACACAACCGAGTCCGGTCCCTGATGCATCGCAGTAGACTACGTACCCTACTCCCTCCTCAGGAAACCTCAAGATAGGCGCGCTGGTCAATATCTGTCTCAGCTCCTGGAAGCTCTGCTGACATCTGTCTGACCACACGAAGGGTTTCCTCTTCTTCGTCAAAGCTGAGAGTGGTGCCGCAACTCTAGAAAAGTTTGGAACGAATCTCGGGTAGTATCCAGCTAGTCCTAAGAAACTCCACACCACCGTCACGCTCCTGGGTGGCTCCCAAGCTAACATTGCCTCGATCTTTGCAGGTTCCACTGCAACTCCCGCCTCAGAGATGACGTGCCCCAAGAAGTGGACCTCAGGTATCCAGAACTGGAACTTCGAGAGCTTACCATAAAGTTGGTGCTCTCGGAGTGTGTCTAGTAAAACTTGCAAGTGATAGGAGTGCTCCTCCTCAGTTGTAGAGTAAATCAAAATGTCGTCGATGAAGACCACGACAAATCGATCGAGGTATGGCTGAAAGATCTTATTCATGAGGGTCATGAACACTGCTGGAGCATTGGTTACACCGAAAGGCATAACCAAGAACTCATAGTGGCCATACCGACATATGAAGGCCGTCTTCTGCACGTCCTCATCTCTGACTATGAGCTGATGATAGCCTAACCTGAGGTATATCTTCGAGAAC
Organism: Viscum album; assembly: GCA_963277665.1. NCBI lineage: Eukaryota > Viridiplantae > Streptophyta > Magnoliopsida > Santalales > Viscaceae > Viscum > Viscum album. Next base: position 1,564,714,637 of record OY728156.1, read on the forward strand.
CACCGTGCTCCCTTGAGCTGATCAAAGAGGTCATCAATCCTCGGTAGCGGATACCTGTTCCTCACTGTTACCTGGTTTAGGCGACGATATTAAACACAAAGTCGCAAGCTCCCGTCCGCCTTCTTGGCGAACAATATCGGGGAAGCCCAGGGTGAAACACTGGGTCAGATGAACCCCTTGCCCTGCAAGTCCTCCAACTGTACCCGTAGCTCTCTAAGCTCGGCGGGGGCCATCCGATATGCTGGAGTCGATATCGGGGCTGTCTCGGGGTACAGATCAATGTAAAAGTCTACCTATCTATGAGGAGGTAGCCCTGGAATGTCATCGGAAAAAAACGTCCTCAAACTGATCCTCCAATGCAGGAAAACCCGGACTCCGCACGTCAACTTATCCAAGGATGAGGCTAGACAACTGATGAGTGATGGGTTGTCCTCTCCTCCAAGGAAGTCCATCCTGTGCTGCTAAGGCTCCCTTCTCGCCAGTAAAGGTGAACCTGCTCCCATCGGTGCGCACACATCGCACCTACGCCTAAAATAGTCAATCTGGTCATGGACTGTAGATAACCAATCCATGCCCAAGATGACTTCGTAAGGCCTCGACGCTGCTACAAGAAGATCCCAGCCGAATCTCTCGTCTCCTAGAGTAAGCTCACACTACCGGCACCAGTGCGTAATCGTCGAGTCAGCTCCCATAGGAGTCTCTAGCCGTACGGATCGAGCCAATGGCTCTGTCGGAATCTCCGAGCTCCGAACAAGGGAAGCGGCTATTAAAAAGTGACTCGCTCCTGTGTCTATAAGTACTGCAGCAAGGGTGGAATAGACACAGATAGTACCTCAAATCATCTCGGGTGTGCCGTGGTCGTAGGCCTCTGCTGCCTGGAGCTGTGCCTGTCTCTGCCCACCAGCTCCCTGTGGTCAGGGTGGACCTCCAGGTGGTGGTGGTGGTAGAGCCTCAAAGCGTCGCCCACCACCTGCTGTTCGGCCAGCTCCCCTACCCCGTCCGCCTCCTCTCTGCGGACCGCCACAGTCGACCCTCTGCCTCTACCTCGGTGGTCCCTCAATCGTCTGCTGCTCTTCGGCACGGCGATTCGGGAAGTCACGAGCCATGTGGCCCTACCCGCCGCACGAGTAGCATTGCCTGCCTCTCGAAAGACTGGTTCAGCGCTGTGTGCCCCGCACTACTGAGCCAGTGTCCTGAGGTCGTCTGCCTGAAGTTCTGGTCTACCTGGATCCCTGAGTCATCCGTCGACTGCCTGCCGCAGAAGACTCTGCCACGAGCCGCCCTGCGGTGGGTCTCGGCGCTGGTGTAGACTCAGTAAGGAAGCTCTCGATCAATAGGGCCTGCTCCAGTACTCCTCTCTGAGTCGGTATGCTGAGGGAGATCAGTGATGCCATGATCTCATGTCTCAAACCCTGCTCAAAGGTCTGGGCCCGGAAGAATGGGTCTCGTACCATGTTGGTCGAGTAGCGCGAGAGATCAGTAAATCTCACTGAGTACTGAGCGACCGTCATGCTACACTGCCACAGCTGAAGAAGCTCCTTAATGCGCACCGCACGGAGGGTGGCTGGGACGAACTCCGAGCGGAAGAGGCTCCCAATGTCCGTCCAAAGTAGAGATGCCTCATCGTGCACCTAGAGAATAAACCTCCGCCATCGGCCCGCTGCTGTGTGCAGTAGGCTCGCAGCGAGGATCACCATGAGGTCTGCTGGTGTCCTCACTATCCAAAACACACTGACGACTGCCTCCAGCCAGTCCTTGGCTTCCTGGGGGTCCGTCTCCCCACGAAACCTGGGTGGTCGCTGGCGCTGAAACTCATGCAGTGCGCTGAGGTGACGTGCATCGTTAGCGGCTGGTGCTAGAAGTATCGGGGGCTCGGTGGGTAAAGCTACCGCCGGTGCCACTGCTGACAAAGGGCCCTGCACCGAGGCCTCGTCGCTCGGTGGGCTGTCATCACGCTCGACTCTAGGAACCCTAGCTGGCTGTCGTCGTGGGGCCATCCTGAAAAGGAAACAGGTGCGCCACGGTTAGAACAGTATACCTGGTGATCTGATACAACGTAATCACAAAGAAAACTTGAAACACACACGCAATCAATGTTTTCGTGCATTAAGTCGGAAATCAGAAGTCAGGGTCCTGGTGTACGGATACGTCGGCCGCCGCACCAACACTGGACTCCCTGGACTAATAACCACACTGAATACGCTAAACACTATTGATTCACATAGAAAATATCAGAGTTCGCGGTAGAACCGAACTCCTCTGATACCAATTTGTCACGACCCGTCCTCGGGGCCCGTGTCGTGACTACCCCAAGCCCGCCTTCCATAGGCCAGGGGCTGGCGACTAGCACCAAGGCGTAAATCCCAGTAAAAAGGGAAGGAATTGCCTTTGTAAAGTAAACAAGCACCATAGAGTAAGCAAGCAGAAAAGTAAACACTAAGTAAAAACATAGTACAACTGAAAGTGCGAAAAAGTAAATGGGACAGTATACAAACCCAAACTGAAAGTGAAGTAAAACTCAAAAAGGAAAACAGCAACTGAAAAGTAAAAGCTGCTACGCCGAGCTGTCCACTAGGAATCCCACCTGAAGGGTGGGTACAGTTAGCTCCACTGCTCCTCAGGTCCCGCCATCCGCTCCGATCACGTCCGCCCAGTGGTCCACCTCCAGGTACCGTCCTGCTCAGTAAGCCTCAACCACGATCAAGGTTGTCCGTCGTCTGCAACCAACACAACGTAGTGCGGGCATATCCCATGCAGGGGTGAGTATAAGCTACTCAGTAGGGACCCCAAGACCCCTGAAGGTCTCCCAAAATCCACAAAGGATAAACCACAAAGGAAAGATACAAACATGAAGTAACAACCGACACTGCTTAGGTATATTCCCATACATATACCTAAGTCATCAATTCCAATACGCTCCAACCTCCGAGCCCAAGTACAACTCAGTCCACACAGGAAAGTATACGTATTCCACATAGGAAAGAAAAATGAAATCCACACAGGATAGCACAACACAATCCACACAGGAAGGTAAACAGGATTCAGCTCACACAGGTATACTTCTTCGGAAGATGATAGAGATGATCACTGATCCATCTAAGTCGTCGGACCCACAAAAGATCGATAGATACTAACCCCCATAAAGACCCACACAGAATTGGACCCACACAGGATCTGTAGGCGCTGGTTCACACAGGACCGCTGAGCGCAGACCCACACAGGATCAGACCCACACAGGATCAGGCCCACACAGGACCTGTAGCACTGATCCACGTAGGATCGCTGAGTGCTATAGTCGTCATCGTTGAATCCACCAAGGATCTCTGTACTGTCGTCGTCGCAGTCACAGTAGCAGTCGCAGTAGCAGTCACAGTAGCAGTCACAGCCAGCTCTAGGGTTCCCGCACACAGCAAGCTCTTTCGGGAGGGTCCGCTCCACAAGCCGAGAGGCTGATACATCAACTGTAATAAAGTTCAGAGTTGATGTATCCAAAAGTTCCGTATCGTTAACAGGAACTCAACGCAACAGACGGCACGTCAATCGGACGCCCGGTCTGAGAGTTATTGGCTTTTCCGTTCCAAGGGCCCGGTTGGTTTTTAAGGAAAAACCTACCTGACCGTACTCCACCTGCATCCAAACCTCGGGCGGAGTATGCCAAAAGATCCTTCTCACTAAGAGGAACTCAACAAAGCTGACGACTCGTCAATCGGATGTCCGTAGCTCAAGATATGAGCATTTCCGCTCCGAAGGCCCGGTTGGTTTTGTGTAGGAACCAACCCGGACGAACTCAATGTAATCCAAAACCTTGAGTGTGATATACCAAAATGACCGACTCGATCCAAGGATCGTATCGCCACTGACGGTGCGTCGTTTGGAGGTCCGTAGCCCATGTTATGGGTATTTGAACCCAAACTGTTCGGTATCGGGGGTTTCGGGCCCGGGCCGACCTGGCCTGAGACCCCCCCCCCCCCCCCGGCTGGCCCGAACTGGGTCGACCTGCCCCGGATAGGGTCGACCCGACCCGGCGCGGCCCAGCCCGGCGCGGCCCAGCCCGGCGCGGCGCAGCGCGGCCCGGCCCGGCCTGGCCTGGTGGACGGGCCAGGCGCGCCGGTTCGGCGCACGGCAGCGCGCTGGGGGCGCTGCTAGCTCGGCCGAAGGCCAAGCTGTTTGGAAATGGGGGGCCACCTGCCCCCCTTTGTGAAACCGGCCCCCCTCATTATGGGGGGCCATTTTATTGCTGGCTGGGGGATTAATTTCCCACAGTTTGCCTCCCTTCCGGTCGTCCGGTTCTTCTTCAACAGGACCTGCAAGGTCGGTCCCCCTTCCGGCTTCCGACACCGGCGGCCCGGCTGGCCGCCGGTCTTCTCGTTCCGCTGCGGCCCGGAACCAGCCGCGGCCTTCGTTGTCTGGCGCAGTGCGACGGCACCGCGCCCCTCCGTCGCGGCCCTGCTCCGGCCGCGGCGCCTTCAACTTTCATTGATGCGGCGCGACGACGTCGCGTCCTTGCATTATTTTACGACGCGGTGCGACGGTGCCACGTGTTTCTTTCCGTATGATCCTGCACGGTGCGACGGCACCGCGCCACACCCGTTTCAATTCACAACAGAATCAACATGAATAGGAGGAGGGTCGGCCGTGTTCGTGCGGTCCGGCCCCCTCGCGTTATTTGCTAACAATTGGACAAATTTCAAGAAGAAATAATCACAGGTATAAATCATGAACAAAAAAATAAAATAAACCCCTACCTCGGTTTCAAGTGCAGAGCACGTCAACAAACTGCGGAAGACTAGCGTCGCGGAGGACGGGCGTTGCGGAAACCGAACGTCGTTTCTGTTGACGTCGAGGTGCATCCGAAGAGGTACGTCGCTGGAGAAGCTTCGTAAGAAGATGGAGAACATCCGAGGAAGAACGGCGTCTCCTTTCGTTGACACTGGAAGAAGATCGAACATGCGGCGTCGTTGATCTTCGGAAACACACCGTCTACGAAGGAGAAAAGCGGCGTTCTTCATCGGAGCTTGAGTGTTCTTCGTGTTCTTCTCCAAGTATGAAGAAGATGGAGAGAACTTCTCAAATTCTCTCAAGTGGTAAAAAACACCAACAAAAATAAAATAAGCTTAAGCTTATTTTATTTACACAATTAAACAACTTGAATTTCAAAAGTTTGAAATTCAAATAACTCAACTCAATTAATTAACCATGTTGTCAAGTTAATTAAAGAGGAGTTATAGGGAGTTTTAAAATAGGAGATGAAGTGTTAGGGTTCGTGTGGGCCCCACCACACTTAATCCTCTCAAGGGAGGTTAAGTGGATGTGGGTCCCACCCCTAACTCCCTTTGGGAGGTTATAACCAACTTGGTTAAAAAAAATGTGTTTCCACATTCTATTTAACTTCAATTTAAAATCCCAAAAACTAACTCTCAACCCGAAATAAACGCAACCTCGGAAAAGGTCTCCTTAAGTGAATATTGGTGCTGCGAGTTCATCGGTGCCCTCGAAATTCGATTCCGGGCACCGGTTCAAAAGTTAGAAATTCCCGCTCGTTCGTTCACTGAACGTACCCAAGACAAACTTCGGAAATTGATTCCGGGCACTCCGAGCCTCGGAATCAGGTGCCGTCAGAAACCGCGCTCTTGTAAAATTCCAAAGAAAATTAAGAAAAAAATTCCCTTGAATTTTACGTGTCTTTACAAGGATAATATCTATAAGGTAATAAATAGAAAACAACACTGACTAAGGAATTATGTGTATCTGAGCACGTAATCACGGATGATCAATAAAGACCTCTGACAGTGAGTTGTATGATTCTTTTTTATTACACCCTAATTCGATCGCAATTTTTTACAAGATTTTACAATTCATTTTTTGCTTCTTTTATCATTGATTTTATTAGTTTACATATTGATATCATGCCTTCAGTTTTGAAACTCAAAACATAATTGGGACAAAAAGAGTGTCTAGCCTTGAAATGTGAAGTGTGTTTGATAAGAAACAATAGAACTAAGTTGGAATGGAAATTCATTATGATATATATTGATATCTATGACTTTATTTTGGGGATTTATTAGCTGATGAGATTTGAGGCCCATATTAATTTTAATTCATGGAATGTGAGTTTTATTTAATCATAAGGTGTTGTAGATATTTTGAAAAGTTATTAGGAATGGGATACATGAAGAGAATGATTATTTGTAAAAGTGTATGGAACTATCTCTTACAAGTATATAGCGGTTTATTTGGAATCGGTATGTGAGATTAGGAATAGATATTTTCTAACAATAGTGGACTATTTCTTTGATTTCATTTCCTAGAAATTTCATAGGGTTTCTAGGAAAAATGTAATTGGATTTAAAAATTGATATCTAACAGAAGATTAGTAATTTTTCCCTTAATTATTATATTATGTCACCAAAAATATTAATGGAAATGAAGGAAATTTTTTATGGGTTGTAAGCTAAAGGGTTTATCTGACTCAGCACATCTCTATAAGAAACATTAGTTCACTTTGTAATGAATGTGGATAAAACTATTATTCTATGTGTTTATTTTTATATTTTTATTAATGTAATGATAAAGAATAAATAACACCTCCATTAATTGATGATCTATTAGATCAATTTAGTGTTTCCTATAGGTAATCTAATATTGACAACTGTTTAGAGTATCTTCAATTGTGTTTTCAGAAATAGGATATTTTGAAGATTGCTTTCGGAATTAGTTATGGCCATTATGATTTTATATTCTTCTCATTTGATCTTATGAATACAGCATCTATCTATATGTTATTTATTAATGATATATTTATATAATCTTTTTATTCTAATATGGTGGTGGTTTGGGATGATATACTGGGATGTACTAGATTATAGGTGGATTATGAACGATAATAGGCTATATTTTTTGATATCTTATGGGTTCATCATCTGCATGATTTGTTATGAAATTGTTATTTCTAGATACAAGATGTATAATTTCATTCTATATCATTTTTTAATAGGAATTTGTTTTAAATCCTAAAATATATAATCCCTTATCTCTTTGTAGGCTCCAAATAATGTCTTTGAAATAAGTCATTTACATGGATTGGTGGGATACTATAGACATTTGGTTTGTCACTTTTCATATCATCCATCATAGATGAAAGACTTCATGAGGAAATTAATTTCTTTATAATGGAATAAATAATATTAAAAATAAATTTAATAGATTATTTTTAAACTTACATAAACACACACTCCCTTGTTTCTAGAATATGGATAGGGAAATGTAGTTCATTTGGAAGAATTGGGATTGGGCTTAGGATGTGTTCTAATGTAGGGAGATTATGTTGTTGGTTATAGTTCAAGAATGTCATGGTTTTTTGACAAGTACTACTCAACACATGATTTAGAATTGGATTTGGTAGTCCATTCATTGAATACATGGAATTATTATCTTTTGATGAGAAATATACAAGGTTTACAGATAATGAGACCGTGAAACACAATTTATCACAAAGTTATTTCAATCTAAGGAAAAGAATATTGATGAAAAACCATCAAATGCAAGAATTTTACTTGATGTATATAGTAGTTAAAGTAAATTAATTGGAAGTTAAATTAATCAATATTTCATATAATTAGTTGTATAATAAATTTTTGGATATATTCTGGTTATTTTCAATTATGGTAGACATTCACTTGGACTTTACCAACCAGAATGATGTTGCAGTTTTCTTTGTAGTTTTGGGTGTTCCCGGTTTTTTTCGGCAAGTGAAATATGATAAACTATATTACTATAAATGTGGAACCATGAGGTAAAAACTCAATTTATGGGAGACCATTGATTGATTGAAGCTAGATGAGAGTTTTTTTTAGATTTCAAATCATGGTACATTTGGTTCTCCATTTATAAATTCAAAATTCATTCCACCATTCAAAATGGGAAGCTCTTCCAAGAATTCAAAAGATGTGTTGTGTGATGAAAGAAAATTTTTTGTTGGTTTGATGGAAAATAGTATAGGTAGATTTTGTTTCGATACTTCAAGCCTATTTTAAGGTAACAGTGGAACATATAAGTCATGCATTCATGTTGGTTTCTTAAAAAGTTTCTATAATGTAATGGGAGGAGATACCCTTGGGTGTTGTGACAATATTACCAAGGATAGTTATGAAACATGATTAAATATTGGTAATTGTGGATTTGATCATGAACATATCATATTTAAAATCTTAATATATATAATATAGTATAAGAACTCTCTAAAATATATTATTTCGAGGTTTTAAATAGGAAAAAAAATTTATAAATTTTTTATAACTGACACCCAATGTTTATGACTAGTTTTTTGATATACTTAGTGAAATACCTTGATAATTATTTGCCTATGTGAATGGTGTATCATCTTAAAATTTATGGACAATCCCAAATGATTATTCAATGTTAAAAGACATGATTATGTATTTTGTAATAGATTTTGGTAGATCATGGAGAAGTAAATACCATTAGTGAAGTTCTTATACAAAATAATTATCAAGTTATGATAAATTTGGATCTTATTGATGAATTTTATGGGTGTCTTTATCATTATCAAACATTTATAGTGGTGATATGTGATACATATTTAGTTGTGCCCATCCTTTTTATGGAAATGACATAAAATATTCAGTTGATCAAGAAAAGGATGGAGATGACTCAAGGTTATTAGAAATATAATGTTGATCATCATTGATGACATTTTTTTGGTGAGTAATCATATGTTCTTGATATTCCATGTATGGATTGTAAATTTTGTTTTTTGTAAGTTGGTTAACTCTTTGATACATATGACCTTCTTAGATTGATGATAAATATGGTGTGCTTAAATATCAATTTAATTTTCCTCTATGGGTTGGTTCAGTGTGCAGTGTATTTCATGTATCTCAGTTGAAAAGGTGTCAATGTGATCCTCACCATTTGGGTCGATTGGATCACATTGACATATATCCAGATGATACATTTCATCATGTGCCATTATAGACTGTGGATATTTAAGAGAAAGTGTCTCATGGGAGAATCATTTCTCTAGTGTGGGGTTTATGTAACCATGGTCAATTTTAATAAGAAAAGTTGTAGTGTGAAAATGATATGTTAGAGAAAGGGTCCAAAGTATTTAAGGACACCTATAGTTTTATAGATTCCAAGGATAAAACTAAAATGGTGTGGAGAATTTATAAACCACTAGAATATTGTTAATGTCCCTTCATTTATATATTTTATTTCTTTAAAATGATTTTATTTTACTCTAGGTGGTTATAAAGGTGTTTTACACTCGTTGGAGGATTACTATAGGGGAAATTTTTTATCATGGTTATTAAAAAAATGAAAAACCTCCATGAAACCATCTATGGGAAATTATTGGGTAGTGGAAAGAATCCTAGTTTGTTCATGTTTTGGAAAAATCGTTCCGGTTTTAAAAAAGACCAATTTATTCTAATATCATTTGGTATAGTGGAACATTCATGCTAGGTTCTTTATTTGTATAACCATGTGAGTCAACTATGTGAGGGATGGTTTAATATAGTAGAACACATGGGGATAGTGTAAAGTTTTCCAAACAGGGATCCCTCACCTTATAGTGTGCATTCATCCCTCCAAAATTTGAGGATCTAATTCTATTAACCCCCTTAAGATCATTTTTTCTACAAAAATCTCATATCATGAGGTCATATTTCTCCAACCATGTTCAACACATTTCCCATGTTTTGGGAGAGATCTTTGTCTTCATCAATGTGCAATGGAGGTCTTATGTGACGACCCGTCCTCGGGGCCCGTGCCGTGACTACCCCAAGCCCGCCTTCCATAGGCCAGGGGCTGGCGACTAGCACCAAATGCGTAAATCCCGATAACTGGGAAGGCATTGCCTTTATAAAAGTAACAAAACACCACAAAGTACAAGCAGAAGTAAAACACTAAGTACAAAAAAAGAAGTGATGAAAGTAAATGGGCCAGAATACAAACCCAAAAGAAAGTACAACTACAACTGAACAATGTACAACAGAAAAAGACAACAGCTGGAGGGATGGAAGCGACTCCTGGGTCGTCCTCCTCGGATCCTACCTGAAGGGTAGGTACAGATGGCACAGCTTCTGGTTCGTCCACCACGAATCCTACCTGAAGGGTAGGTACAGATAGCCTCCACAGTGATGTCATCCGTCAACCTCCTCCGAGTGTCGTCTTGCCGTGAAGTCCACCTCCGGACACAGACTCGTCGTGTAGTCCACCTCCGGGTACTGACTCGTCGTGTAGTCCACCTCCGGGTACCGTCTAGTCCTCGAACACTCGGCCTCCATCAGCACTGCCTGTCATCTGCAAACCAACACAACGAGGTGCGGTCATATCCCGTGCAGGGGTGAGTATAACGATACTCAGTAGAGACCCTAAGACCCTCAAGGTCTCTCTAAAACCAACAAGGATAACCAGAATGAAGATCTCAACAGATAACCTCTACTTAGGTATATTCCCATACATATACCTGAGTTATCCAGTAACCCATCTCAATCATGAGGAAACACAAGGATCATGAAATCAACGGATAACCACTACCCAGGTATATGCCCATACATGTACCTAAGTCATCAAGTGACCCATCTCAATCATGAGGTAAACACAAAGGTCAAAAGTCTCAGCTCAAACCAGGATTTTCATTATCGAAACTGTAACTGCTGAAGAGCTCCGTCTCTGGAGTGTACAGTGGTCCTGTCACGACTCCGAGGTACTGCTCACTAACCTAAGACTGCTGAGGTACTCCTCCTATCGAGTACCGCGGGCCAGCCACCCAAACATTGTAGTGCTTCCCGCCGAGGTATGTCACCCAAACACAGTAGTGCACACCCCCTAGTTGCCTGCTGAGGTACTCTCCGGATGAGTACCGCGGTTCTGGACTGTCACACAGGTAGTGCTCCATCCTCCATGGGTCTGCACCCAAACAAATTAGTGCTCCGTCCACTGGGCTAGTCGACTCACTCCAAGTCGAGTCAGTTAAGTAGTCGTCAGGCCTCAATCGGCTACACGGACTCCGTACTCCGCACGCTCATCTCCGGGAGGGTCTGCTCCATGAGCTAAAGGTTGATACTCCAAGTATCTCAAAGTCCCACGAAGAAGTATCTCAAAGTACCGTCTCGTCATAGGGTTATCAATGCAATAGACGGCGCGTCAATCGGACGCCCGGTCTGTGAGTTATTAGCCATTTCGTCCCCAGGGCCTCGTTGGTTTCGTGAGCAAACCAAAACCGGCTGTATCTCAACTGTACGCTGAACTCTCATAGGGTATACTCATAGGGACAATTTCTCAACGTGATCACCAACGCCGCTGACTGTTCGTCAAACGGATGTCTGGTCTGAAAGATATCAGCTTTTCCGTCCCAGGGGCCCGGTTGGATTTCGGGTGTGATCCAACCCGGCCACTATCCAGCTGTATCCAAAACACAGGCGAAGTATGCCAAAAGTACAGTCTCATCAAGAGGAAAACAACGAGACAGACGGTGCGTCAATCGGACACTCGGTCTGTGAGTTATTGGCTTTTTCATTCAGGGGCCCAGTTGGTTTCGTGAGTGAACCAACCCGACCGTACTCCAACGGCATCCAAACCTCGAGTGGAGTAAGCCAAAAGATCCGTATCACTTAGAGGAAACCATCAAAGTCAACGGCTCGACAATCGGACATCCGGAGCTCAAGATACGAGCGTTTCTGCTCCGAGGGCCCGTTTGGTTTCGTGTACGAACCAACCCGGCCGAACCCAAAGTTCTCCAAAACCTTGTGTGCGATACACCAAACTGACCGTCTCGATCCAAGGATCATGTTTCCGCTAACGGCGAGTCGTTTGGAGTCCCGTAGCTCATGTTATGGGAAAAAGACTGAAAACGGTCCGGAAACGGGGGGTCTGGGCCCGGGTCGACCCGGCCCGACCCCCCCCCCCCCCCTGGGTCGGCCCGACTCGGGTCCGACCAAGCTGGACCCGGCCCGGCCGGCGCGGCCGGGCCCGGCCTGGGCGCGACTCGGCTGAACCGGCGGGTCGGCTCAACGGCTACGGCCGAGCCGAGGGTGGGGGGCGCGCTGCCCCCGCGGATGAGAAGTGGGGCCCCTCGTGGGGCCGCCCCGAGTAAACCGGACGCGGCGGCCGGGCCGTGTCCCTCCACCGGTTCCGCGCGGCCGTGGAACCACGTTGCCTTCATGGCTTCAGCCGCGGCGGGTTTTGCCGGCGGCGCGCCGGGCGCCGCCGCCTTCGGCCACCGGACGCGCTCCGGTGGTCCGTTTTGTCGGCGGTCTTCGCCAGTGGTCCTCCCGGGACCCGATCTTCACTACGAGGCTCTCAAAATGCACTTGTGCCTTCGTTTTTCATTTCCCATCAATCCGCACGTCAAATAAAAAAAACGTGTCATCTTCGTGGTTCTCCGGCGCGATGCGATGGCGCAGCGCCCCTTCACCATGGCCCGACTCCGTCCGCGGATGTCTTTAGGTTTCCCCGACGCGGCGCGACGGCGCAGCGCATTCCTTGCTGCACGTTTCCACGCGGTGCGACGGCACCGCGCCATCCTCGTTTCAATCCACAAAAGAAACCTACAAGGATAAGGAGGAGGGTCGGCCGTGTTTGTGCGGTCCGGCCCCCTCTCGTTAGTTGATAGCAAATGGTCATATTTCATGAAGATCGTCAAGGTAATAATCCCGAACAAATTAAAAGATAATCCTCAACATCAATCCGCATGAACGAACGATCCACGGATCAACCTGGAATTGGTTGGTCCATGCTCGTCGTTCTTTCCTCAAAAGATAATAGAACACCAAAAAAAAAAATTCCCCTACCTCAAGCGTCGTCGAGTGAGGGTTCATCGCGGATTTTCACGTCGCGGAAGAAACGTCGCGGAAGGAGAGTCATCGGTGTCACATCATCGATCTCCGGGGGTTTGGCATTCTTCATCAGAGGTCGTAGCATTCTTCGCGTTCTTCGCGTTCTTCACGTTCTTCACGTTCTTCGTCGAAGAACGAAAAATTCTCTCTCTGCTCTCCCAAAGGCTACAACACAAACCCCCTCAACAAAATAAAATAAGTCCTCCACTTATTTTATTATCAACAAAAGAATTTGAAAAACAAAGGATAAGAAACGATCAATTAATTAGAAGAATTAATTGTAAAACATAAATTCCCAATTAAATTGGGGCGTTTCTTAACCAGAAAAATGCACGGTTGACTTCGTTTAATAGGGGGGTGCGGGTGCGTTACTTAAGAAGAAAGGAAACTGTGGGGCTCGTGCAGGCGCCACCTCACAAATATCCTACCAAGTGGGTAGGATATTTTGAATTGCACCCTATCCGCTTCAACCTAGCTTAAGAAGATTTTAAGTGGTCTTTAAGCGGCTTTAAGTGAAATAAAATAAAATTTTCATACAACTTTATTTTATTTCTTAACTTAAACCCCAAAAATTAAAAAGCACAACCGAGAAAACGCAACTCCGAAAGAGGCGTTTCTAAGTAAAAACCGGCGCTGCGATTTCATCGGTGCCCTCGGAATTCGATTCCGAGCACCGGTTCAAAAGTTAGAAAAACCCGCTCGTTCGTTCACTGAACGTACCCGAGCCAAACATCGGAAATTGATTCCGGGCACACCGGGCCTCGGAATCAGGCGCTGTCAGAAACTGCGTTCATGTAAAATTCCAAAGAAAATTTAGAAAAAAAATTTCCTTGAAATTTCTGGGTCTTTACATTACTCCCACATTAGGGCTTTACGTCCTCGTAAAGCTTTATAACAAACTAAGGTCACTAAAGTGGTAGAAAGCACGAATCTGAGCCTTTCGCTCCCATGTGCTCACCTGAAGGTTCCCGTACTGTCAAAGAAAGTGCACCCAAGGAATCAATCGTCCCCGTAGGACCACCCATGTCGATCCTCGATCCCCACTGGAACCTCCGTGCATGTTTCCCTATCATCGACGTCCAACTCCCTGAGGTCGATGATGTGCGAAGAGTCGAGCACATATCTCCTCAGTTGAGATATGTAGAAGTCGTCGTGCACCAGGTGCAACTGAGGTGGATGGGTCAAGCGGTAAACCACCACGCCTACCCAGCTAAGGACCTAATAAGGTCCGCTTAACCTTGGAGATAACTTGCCGCTTTGGCCACATCTCCGCAAACCTCGTCGAGGTGAGACCCGTATAAGGACGTGATCGTCATCCTCGAACTCCAGAAGTCTCCAATTCTTGCTAGAACTGAAACTCAAAACAAATGCTTCCACGAGGGTAAGGCTGACCGACTCAAGAGTGATCGGTCGCACCCTATTGTGCATGAGTTTATCCTGTGCTGCCTGGGGTTTCCTTTCCGCCGACCAAGGAAAACCCATCCCGACGTCGTGGTTAAACCACATCCTTTTTGCCTAATACCATCAATTTGTGTATGAACTGTGATTGCCCAGTCAATACTCAAAGCAACGTCATAAGGCCTCCACACTACCACCAAGAGATTCCAACCAAAACTCTCACCTCGAGGGTCTGACCACACTTTCGGCGTAAGTGTGATTATCGAGTCTCCTCCCAAGGTATCTCCAGACGTGAGGGTCAAGTCCACGGCTTACCGGAAACTCTAGGTCTGGGACAATATTGTGAAAGTGGGGAATGATTCATATCGACGTCTGTTACTACAGCAGCTAGTAGTGTACACAGACTGTCCCTTTAATCATTTTTAGAACCATTGGGTCACACTCCTTGACCGCATACAGCCGCATTCTTCCTCTGCCCTCTAGCTCCCTGAGCTTGGCGGGGATAACTAAGGTGGGTGGTTGTACCATGTTAGGATGTACACCACCTCATGCTGCTCTCCTAGATCTGCCTCCACATCTGCTGCTTCGTAGACTCATCTCTCCTTTAAGCTTCCTCTTCTTTAACATTTAACATGCCCGAGTCTCTAAGACTGGCACCGGTCTTCGGTTTCTTACTGTGTTGTGCAGTCTTCATCCGCTCCTGGATGAATTGCACCTCCTTTTCATACGATCTGGAAGAGCTGCTAAAATTTCTCCTTTGCCGAAAAGAGAAACCTGGTCTCATCCCCTAGATGAACCACATTTGTTACCTAATACAGTCAATCCCAACATGAATGATGCATTCATGCCATGGGCGACGTCGTAAGGCCTCGACGTAACTACCAAGAGATCCAACTGTCACTCTCGCCTCCAAGGGTCGAGTCACACTGTCGGCATCAGTGTGAGGTCACTGGGTCTCCTCCAGTAGAAATCTCGAAAGTGAGGGTCAAGTCAACAGTCTTAATCGGGACCACTCAGTATCAACCAAACAAAATGACAAGAAAGCAAACAAAGATATGTGTCTTTTTATTATTGCAGCTCATAATACAAAGACACAAATACAACAGAAACATGGAACTAGAAGTACAAAGGAAGTATCCACTAGTTCCTCTCCTGTCCACATGCTCCCAGAGCACTACTACATTGTCCACTGCTCGGCTATTGCTCAAGAACTCGTCGTTGTTTCTACCTCGGTGGCTCCTCCAATGCATGCGGATCAACTGTAAGAGGAGTCAGACAGTCACGTGCCAGGTGACCCTTTCCACCGCAGGAGTAACACAACCTTTTTCTGGCACGCCTGGCTCTGACCCCGCCCTGGGTGCCCCGCACCACCAGTCCTAAAACCCGAGATCGGCCAACTGCTGGTTTGGTCCTCCTGGAACTCTTCATAATCATTTTACTACCCACAGATGATTCGGCTACTGATCGAAAACCCTACGGAAAAGGCAGAAGTTCATGTACACGCTCGAGGTGTAGAGCCACTAGCACAAACTCCACCCTGAAGAAGGTCTCGAAGTCTTCCCATTTGAAGGCCATCCCGTTGCAAAACTGGAACAAGTGGCTCCACCACCTTCCTGCTGCTGCCTGAAGAAGGTTGGCAGCAAAGATCACCATGAGGTCTGCCAGCGTCCCCACTAGCCTGAAGACTCTCACCACAGCCTCCAGCCAATCCTTAGCCGCCTACGGGTCCGTCTCTCCCCAGAACTTGGGTGGCCTCTGGCGCTGGAACTCATGCAGCGTACTCAAGTGGCGTGCGTCGCCTACTGCTGGGACTGGTGGCATCGGTGGCACAACGTATGGTAGTACCGTTGGTGCCTCCGCTGGTGCCTCAACTACAAGAGGGCCCTGTACCGAAGCCTCGTCGCTCGGCAAGCTGTCAGTATGCACGTCCCTTTGGGCTCTAGCTGGTCGTCTGAGAAAAGGAATCCTGAAAGAAACAATGTGACACGGTCAAACGATTATACTTGGTGAGATTTCCTGGATCGAGCTGTTTTAAGAGAAAACCTTTGAAAACACACACGTAATCAGTGTTTTCGTGCACAAAGTCAGAAATCAGTTGTCAGGGTCCTAGTGTATGGATACGTCAGCCGCCCGCACCAACACTGGACTCCCTGAACTGAAAACCACACTCGGTAACCTTAACACTATTGCTTCATAGAAAGAAAGATCAGAGTCTACGGTAGAACCGACCACCTCTGATACCAATTTGTCAAGACCCGTCCTCGGGGCCCATGTTGTGACTACCCCAAGCCCGCCTTCCATAGGCCAGGGGCTGGCGACTAGCACCAAAGGCGTAAATCCCGATAATTGGGAAGGAATTTTCTTTATAAAAGTAACAAAACACCACAGAGTACAAGCGGAAGTAAAACACTAACTACAAAAAAAGAAGTGCTGAAAGTAAATGGGCCAGAATACAAACCCAAAAGACAGTACATCTACAATTGAACAATGTACAACAGAAAAAGACAACAGCTGGAGGGACGGAAGCGGCTCCTGGGTCGTCCTCCTCGGATCCTACATGAAGGGTAGGTACAGATGGCACAGCTTCTGGATCGTCCACCACGAATCCTACCTGAAGGGTAGGTACAGATAGCCTCCATAGTGCTCTCGTCCGTCAACATCCTCCGAGTGTCGTCTAACCGTGAAGTCCACCTCCGGACACTGACTCGTCGTGTAGTCCACCTCGGGGTACTGTCTCGTCGTGTAGTCCACCTCCGGGTACCGTCCAGTCCTCGAACACTTGGCCTCCGTCAGCACTACCTGTCATCTGCAAACCAACACAACGAGGTGCGGGCATAGCCCGTGCAGGGGTGAGTATAACGATACTCAGTAGGGACCCCGAGACCCTCAAGGTCTCTCTAAAACCAACAAGGATAACCACAAAGAAGATCTCAACAGATAACCTCTACTTAGGTATATGGCCATACATATACCTAAGTTATCAAGTAACCCATCTCAATCATGAGGAAACACAAGGATCATGAAATCAACGAATAACCACTACCCAGGTATATGTCCATACATGTACCTAAGTCATCAAGTGACCCATCTCAATCATGAGGTAAACACAAAGGTCAAAAGTCTCAGCTCAAACCAGGATTTTCATTATCGAAACCGTAACTGCTGAAGAGCTCCGTCTCTGGAGTGTACAGTGGTCCTGTCACGACTCCGAGGTACTGCTCAATAACCTAAGACTGCTGAGGTACTCCTCCTATCGAGTACCGCGGGCCAGCCACCCAAACACAGTAGTGCTTCCCGCTGAGGTATGTCACCCAAACACAGTAGTGCACACCCCCTAGTAGCCTGCTGAGGTACTCTCCGGACGAGTACCGCGGGTCTGCACTGTCACACAGGTAGTGCTCCGTCCGCCATGGGTCTGCACCCAAACAAAGTAGTGCTCCGTCCACTGGGCTAGACGACTCACTCCATGTCGAGTCGGTCAAGCAGTTGTCAGGTCTCAATCGGTTACACTGTCTCCATACTCCGCACGCTCGTCTCCGGGAGGGTCCGATACATGAGCTAAAGTTCGATACTCCAATTATCTCAAAGTCCCACGAAGAAGTATCTCAAAGGACCGCCTCGTCACAGGTGTATCAATGCAACAGACAGCGCGTCAATCAGACGCCCGATCTATGAGTTATTAGCCATTTCGTCCCTGGGGCCCGGTTGGTTTTGTGAGCAAACCAAATCCGGCCGTATCTCAACTGTACCCCGAACTCTCATAGGGTATACTCATAGGGACCATTTCTCAACGTGATCACCAACGCCGCTGATGGTTCGTCAAACGGACGTCTGGTCTGAAAGATATCAGCTTTTCCGTCCCAGGGGCCCGGTTGGATTTCAGGTGCGACCCAACCCGGCCACTATCCAACTGTATCCAAAACTCAGGCGAAGTATGCCAAGAGTTCTGTCTCATCAAGAGGAAAACAATGAGACAGACGGTGCGTCAATCGGACACCCGGTCTGTGAGTTATTGGCGTTTTCGTTCCAGGGGCCCGGTTGGTTTCGTGAGCGAACCAACCCGACCACACTCCGACGGCATCCAAACCTCGAGTGGAGTAAGCCAAAAGATCCGTCTCACATAGAGGAAACCATCAAAGTCGACAGCTCGACAATCAGACGTCCGGAGCTCAAGATACGAGCGTTTCCGCTCCGAGGGCCCGGTTGGTTTCGTGTACGAACCAACTCGGCCGAACCCAAAGTTCTCTGAAACCTTGATTGCGATATACCGAAACGACCATCTCGATCCAAGGATCACGTTTCCAATGACGGAAAGTCGTTTGGACGCCCGTATCTCATGTTATGGGCAAAAGACCGAAAACGGTCCCGAAACGGGGGGTCCGGGCCCGGGTCGACCCGGCCCGACCCCCCCTGGGTCGGCCCGACCCGGGTCCGACCCAGCTGGACCCGTCCTGGCCGGCGCGGCCCGGCCCGGCCTGGGCACGACCCGGCCGAACCGGCGGGTCGGCTCGGCGGCTACGGCCGAGCCGAGGGCGGGGGGCGCGCTGCCCCTGCGGATGAGAAGCGCGGCCCCTCGTGGGGCCACCCCGAGTCAACCGTACGCGGTGGCCGGGCAGCGTCCCTCCACCGGTTCCGCACGGCCGCGGAACCGCGTCGCCGCCGCCTCCTCCGACCACCCCCGCCGCCACCTCCGACCGCCGCCGCCGCCGCCTCCGACCGCCGCCGCAGCCGCGCCGGCGTGGCGCGCCGGTGGGAGTTTCCGCGGGCCACCGGACACGCTCCAGTGGTCCGTTTTGTGTGTGGTCTTCGCCAGTGGTCCTCCCGGGACCCGATCTTCACTTCGAGGCTCTCAAAACGCCCTTGCGGCTTCGTTTGTCATTGCCCGTCAATCCGCACGTCAAATAACAAAACGTGTCGTCTTCATGGTTCTCCGGTGCGATGTGATGGCGCAACGCCCCTTCACCATGGCCCGACTCCGTCCGCGGATGTCTTCAGGTTTCCCCAACGCGGTGCGACGGCGCCGCGCATTCCTTGCTGCACGTTTCCGCGCGGTGTGACGGCACCGCGCCATCCTCGTTTCAATCCACAAAAGAAACCCACAAGGATAAGGAGGAGGGTCAGCCGTGTTTGTGCAGTCCCGCCCCCTCTTGTTAGTTGATAGAAAATGGTCATATTTCACGAAGATCATCAAGGTAATAATCACGAACAAATTAAAATATAATCCTCAACATCAATCTTCATGAACGAATGATCCGCGGATCAACCTGGAATTGGTTGGTCCGCGCTCGTCGTTCTTTTCCCAAAAGATAATAGAACACCAAAAAAAAATTCCCCTACCTCAAGTGTCGTCGAGTGATGGTTTGTCGTGGATTTTCTCGTCGCGGAAGAAACGTCGCGGAAGGAGAGTCGTCGGCATCACGTCGTCGATCTCCGGGGGTTTGGCGTTCTTCGTCAGAGGTTGGAGCGTTCTTCACGTTCTTCGCGTTCTTCGTTGAAGAACGAAGAATTCTCTCTCTTCTCTCCCAAAGGTACAACACAAACCCCCTCAACAAAATAAAATAAGTCCTCCACTTATTTTATTATCAACATAAGAATTTGAAAAAAAAAAGGATAATAAACGATCAATTAATTCAAATAATTAATTGTAAAACATAACTTCTCAATTAAATTGGGGCGTTTCTTAACCAGAAAAATGCACGGTTGACTTCGTTTAATAGGGGGGTGCGGGTGCGTTACTTAAGAAGAAAAGAAACGGTGGGGCTCGTGCGGGCCCCACCTCACAAATATCCTACCAAGTGGGTAGGATATTTTGAATTGCACCCTATCCGCTTCAACCTAGCTTAAGTAGCTTTTAAGTGGTCTTTAAGCGGCTTTAAGTGATATAAAACAAAATTGTCATACAACTTTATTTTATTTCTTAATATAAACCCCAAAAATTAAAAAGCACAACCGAGTAAACGCAACTCCGAAAGAGGCATTTCTAAGAAAAAACCGGCGCTTTGATTTCATCAGTGCCCTCGAAATTCGGTTCCGAGCACCAGTTCAAAAGTTATAAAAACCCGCTCGTTTGTTCACTGAACGTACCTGAGCCAAACTTCAGAAATTGATTCCGGGCACACCGGGCCTCTGAATCAGGCGCTGTCAGAAACTGCGTTCATGTAAAATTCCAAAGAAAATTTAGAAAATAATTTCCCTTGAAATTTCCAGGTCTTTACACCTTGATTTATCTTTAAGTTATTATTCTTGGTCATTTGTATTAGATCCTTTATTATCCTCTATCTCGCTATCTTGGATCCATATATCTAATTAGTTATGGTGAGATATGTGTGTTCTGGAATATTTTATGATGAATAATTTTTTGATATAAATGGTGAATCTTAGATCATTACCATATCTATATAATAATTTTTTATTCATAATTTATGTATTTTTTATGAGTTGGGTGGATTCTCTCTCAATTACTCTTTATTAGTACATTAATTATTCATTTTAATAAAATTATTTTCATAATGTAGTTATGTAATTCTTACATGAATCTTACATGAAATATTCCCTTCACATTGTCATGTAAATTGGGGGATGTTTATTAGTTTTCCACAAAACCTTAGATTACAAAATTTTTATGATGTTTTAAATTTATTTGTTGGTTTGGAATAGGTAAATTATTATTTTATATTCATTAAATAATTAAATGGCCTTATTTAAATTATTTGGAATGTTATTGGAATAAATGGTGTGGTGTGAGTCGAATGGAATGGAGATGTACCACCATTAAAGGGATAGAGTATGTACGAGACGTTACACCATCAATGGAATCGCAAATTTTGTGTGTGTGTTTTTGGTTCGGTGTGTAAACATGAAGAAGAATTTAAAAATGGAATTTGAGAAAATTTTACATGGATTGTTTTTATTTCTATCCATTGAAAATGTTTTCTCATTAAAACATTTTTGGATTTGATATAAATGATTTTAAATTGATTTTTATTTTTATATATATATGTGAAAAAATATTTGTTTCTATCGACATGAGTGTGAATTCATTGGGAAAATCCTTCTGAGTTTTACTCACCCCCTTGTTGGGACCTTTTTTTCATTTACATATGTAATCAATCGAGACATAGTTATATGAAAGGTCTCTTAGTTATTGCAGGGTACATCATGATACTATAGGAATGGATTTTTGAGTTTGATTATGGATGAGTATTGGAGTTTTTGAAATGATATATTTGGATTCATTATGTTTTTTGATTTTTAGATTCTACATATAATCTAATATAATATTTTTTTTGTTATATTTTGAGTTTTTTCCTTCAAAACATTCATCTTATAGTGATTTTTTGGTTCTTTTCTTTGGGATTGGTTATTATATCTTATAATGGAAAATCATTCCCCAAATGTTTATGGGCCACTTGGAATTTATTTATTTCCTTATGTCACTTGGGGATGTAACATAAATCTAGTAAAACCCTGAGAATATTACCAAGACAATGGGTGCTTGGAGGGATATTACACAAGAGTTGTGTTGTGCCTCAAGGTGGTAAAATGTATGATATTTAGAATTTTCACCTATATTAAAAATTAATGGTTTATCTAGGTTCAATCTATTAGGGGAAAGGTATATTTATCATTTTGGTACTATAGGTAGAAAATATTCATTATAATATTACATTATAGGGGTAGTAATGGCTCCCATCACTTTTAGTTAATTTAGATCAAAGATACATGGAAAATATCCTCTGTTTGTCTACATTTATATCTGATTATTGACCATAATAAATCTAAAAAAAATCAATACATTTTTATTAAAAGTCCAATTCAACCCCTCTTGGATATTTTTTCATCATAAATCTAGATGATTAGTAATGAAAATAAATATTCCACATTACCAATTATTTCAATGATCACGAACAAAACAATGTGTAATGAAATAAAATTTCCATGATTTTTGAATCTTCATTATCCTATCTTTTCTGAAATTTTTAAAATCATGTGGTCCCCAACATAAATTCAATGGTCCTTATCCTTGAAATTTATTTGACTTTTAATAATTATAAAGAGAAATCATACTATTATAAATTTATCTAATTCGGTGTTTTGTAGAAATATCCAAACCGGGTACTAAAATAGTCTTCTCCCTAATCTCAAATAAATAATATAGTGTCCATCATGGTCAAACATATAGAAAATTAAATTATATATATATATATATATTATTGATTTAAAATTGTTATTATAAATAACTCCAATACTGATAGACGATCCTCAATAGATCTCAAAAGATCAAGCATATAAACTCTAACCATATCTTATAGAATCTAAATTAGTTATTTAATTTGTTTATCTATATTTCATGCATAAGGAATAAAAATTATTACTTTCAACCCCATATAATATTACTTTCCCTTACAAATGTTAACCATGGATCACTATAAGAGATATAATACTTTATAAGTCGATACATACTATAATATTCATTCACAAGAATGTTACCAAGGTTATAAAAGGAATTTTTTTTCAAATTTTCATGAAATGAGTAAATTTCAAATATTGATTCACCACTATCCAAACAAGATCGTGTTTCTAGAGAGACCTTGTAAATCGAACAAAAAATCCTTGGTAATACAATCAAATTTTTAATTGGGATACGAAAGAGATAGAACGGTCATTATGGCTATTGTTTCTCATTTTCTTCCAATTAAAAAATGAAAACATAAAATATTCCATAATTTCATTTTACATTATCAAATAGTAAATATTTTATATAATATCATGATAAATCATAGGTTCTCTAGAATGGAATACCAAAAAGAAATGGTTAATATTTCCTCAAAACATATTTCTTTAATTCTATAGGGACCATCATTCATCTAATTTAATAAAGAACTAATTTTGGACTAAAAACTTGTGTATTAGTGGTTTCCCAATAATATATGGAATTCCTCATCCTATTACATCATTTACGATTACCGATCCTACATTTATTCTCTCAATGTGGAATTCAATTTAATATTACATAGAAATACATTGTTCATCATTAATATTTTCTCTAAATAGAAATTTGAGACCAATATCATTAACAATCATTGTTCTCTGACATCCTTCATCACTAGATTTGTAGTTATTATACCAGTAGAATATTAAAAATTATTAGAATCATTAGTATCAGCTTAATCTATAAATTAAATGTCTAATGATACTAAACCCACCAAAAATTTCTTAGTTTCATATCATGATGTGAGAAAATATATTTTAAACTGTTATTGTCAGTATATAATAAATATTTCACACAAAAATTTATGGCCTCAATATCATTAATTTAAAAAAAACCCATAACAAATAACATATAAGATATTTATTTCCATGGGGACTCAATTAACTATAATTATATTCCAATATTCATTCTTTCAAATAGAATTTAAAATATTCCAAAACTAAATGCATCACAATATAATTTATAGACCACTACTAATTTAGTAATAAATAATATTTTATATGAGGTAAGAAACATCATCAATTAATAATATTATTCATTTCACTATATATTAAAATCCATATTATATTCATTCCGAGTCATGTTTTTTTTTGGGAGAAGATAACCTTGATATTTTGTAGATAAATATTTGATAATATCAAACGAAACAAAAGAAACGTAATTTATTAAATCATTTCTTTCATTAAGTGAAAATCAATGCTTCTACATTATTATAATGAACAAAAATAAATTTTTCAATTGAAATGATACATAGAAAATTTAGTTCATATACTAATAATTTCACTTTTTATAGCATTGTTATATTTATTATGGTCACATAATGTTTCCAAAAATAATTCATATGTTCTTCCCATGATCTGTATTCATTATTGAATATATCATGATATCCTAAAACAATAACATTAATATGATATTCAAGAAATTAGGGGAGATCCATTTCATCAATTCAATAATCATAGTGGTTTTATTAGTTAATCTATAATGAAAGTCTAAAAACTAATAATTTCCATATAAATACAAAAATTCCATTTTTTGAATATTATCTCTTTTCCCATAGATTTGGATACCTAAACTGAACATCATTATAATAAAACAAATGGTATCCTATTTATTGGATATAGAAATATATAATGTATGTTATAAGAAATTTATTCATTAGTACCACTAGGTTTATATTTCAACAATAAATGCATAAGTATAATTTTTCTTCCAATTTCATGTAAAATTGAAAAAATGATTCCCTCTATGATTTTTTTGGAGGAATCCAATATTCATAATACTATACACTTAAACATTCTATTAACATTAATTTTAATTACACATGTATTATGAAGGTAAATATATAGGGATCATTTTAAGAATTAACATAATGAAAAAATACAAATATTTTATTTCATTTAGTCCAAATAAACCATATGGAAATAAATCTCAATACATCCCTCCTACCATAGAAAGTAAAGAACCTTTAATTATCTATATTTATGTAAGTATTAGTACATTAAATTGACTTGTTTAATAAAACGCATTTTCCAATAAAACATTAATACATTTTTTAATTTCCCACTCTCTTATGAAGGTGAGGATAATCCCACCTAGTTCCAAAAAAATTACACATCAACTATAGTAGTCATTTTCATATTAAAATTTAGTAATATAACCCATTTGAGAAAAAATTAAATATGATTCCATAGAATGTATTTTTAATTTCCATGATAATTACACATTTTTAACCATTATAGATAATCATGTAAACTTTCTACATTTCTCAACCCTATTACATTGTGGAATTTTAATATCCAATGAACAAGGAGAAAAATATACTCATAATCATAATTGGAAAACCAATCATGGAGAGGGAAATAAATGTAATCCTCCAATATAAATCAACCTATAAATAATAATATAAATCACTAGATGATAACATCAAACTATAGATTGATGTAGATTAATGTATTCCTCCCTTAATGACTGCTTCGTCAAAAACAATTTTCCTAAATCTTGGTATCAAAAATTCTTATCCATGAGGTTTCTCCCCTATAACATATCACCTTTAATTAGTCTTTATTACTACATCAAACAATATTTTCAATAAATACCCTTGGTTTTACATTTTACTATTCTTATGAATGAGGAAAACTGATAATAATTGTTGAAATTTTCCACCAATCAAAATTTAACCATTAAAATGATAGGTTTGAATCGCTTGAATTTAAATATCGCATTTTTTCACATTGAACAAGCACTAAAATATTAATCATTGATAATTGAGATGTTTTTATGAATTCCATTTAAGTAATTTTGACTTAATTTTTCTTCCAATAATATAAATTCTTCCCCCCACCCATTCAAGGAAGGAAATTAAACACAATTTTTAAATCAAAAATATTTGACACATTTATATTTTTTATAATAAACATTAATATATAACATGGTAGTTCTATTAGAATAATCCAGGACAATATCATCATCATTTGACCCATTTTTATTGAAGGAAGAAAGGAACAAACAATAATGAAAAATAGGCCCTAGGTAGGCCTGATATAGGGTGGACCGATGGCATCCCCATGGATTAAAGAAACACCCTCAGGTTTAAATACATGATTATATCTCTCTTCTAGTTATATATGAATACATGGAACCATAATACTTTTTTTCAATATTATTTTTTTTTTGAATATCTAATGAGGTAAAAATTCATATATATATATATATAGTCTGAAATAGACACATGTTGTTTCATTAAATACAAAAACACTTGATCTCTAAGAAATTTCAATTCACCAAGGAAATATTAATAATTAAACGTATTATTGAAACCCTTCCAGTTAATATATTTATATTTCTTCTAATTTTACCATTTTTAAAAACCACTACTGAGTTAGTTCCACTAGTATATAATATTTAAACATGATGATAAAGTTATTATATTTTGAAAATAACTTCAATATATTATTGATCATTTAGACCTACCCTAGAATATTTGAACCAAATTTCTTCAGAGTGAAGTTTGTTGTTGATTTAGAATCTTCAAGGATTGACTGTTATCTCTTAGTGAATCCTGAATAGAATCCCATGCAATTCCTTAAGTTACCCATATAATATTATTCAGTAATTGATTATATATACGGGAATTTTTTGTCACCCCTCACTCAAATCTAGGATAAATAATTATAGGTAGAATAGCTATTTATTATATAGTATAATCTATCATGATCACAAGCCTAATAAAATATAATCATTATAGGAATCCAATTTCATACTATACTTTAGTGGATCATTATCACTTTCATTTAGATATACTTATTTTCATTTGGAACAATTTAATAATACAATAAATTTCCATAGAGTCTTTCTTTCAATACCACATGAAAATAGGAAAAAGTTATTTAGTCATTGAAAATCTGGCTTTTATGAAAAAAAAACAATTTAATTTTAAGATCATGAATACTTGTTGAAATTTATTATAATTCCTATCATTATGCATCAACAATTTCTTGTTTTTACCCATAATGTGTCAACATGGAATAAATAAAAATGTATTAGATTATCATTATTAAAAATTAATTTATAGAAACACGAATAAAATTCATTTTTTCTAAAAAATTGTTATATATATATATATATATTAGTTTGTGTACACATTTTTCCATTCTATTCTCCATGTATAAAATAATTCCTAAGATAAAAAATTCAACTTAGGTTCTGATTTCATTTAATAACTCCCCAACATGGAGACGTAAGTCCCAAGACACGAATCAGAGTGTCAAATTTCATAAATCATTTAATCATGATAGCTAGAGGTTGGAAAAAAGTGTTCATCAGTAAAAAAATTATTTTGGTATTTTTTTCCACGGAAATTCATTTTTTTCGAATTTATCAAATACAAGATAATGTACTATATCTAAAACCCCAATACCTACCCTCTAAAATTAAAAAGGTGATAAATAGACCTAAAAACATATTCCCTATACCCTAACCTCAAAATAATATACCATAATCCTTTTACATTCGTAGTATAAGATAAAATAATGTTTAAAAAATCAAAATCCATGGGAAAATGAATGTTGAATCATATAAATAAATAATTGTGACCCCATTAAAAGATAAAAATGTCTCCCAAAAATTCTCCAATGTTGATCTATAACTCTATACTGAAAACATATGTTATATTTCATTTTCAATCAACCCGATGAATTGGTTATACAAAATGATGAATGAATATATATAGAGTGCAGGTAAGATTTTAAAGGTAAGATTTTAAAAGGATTTACATAATGAGTCTGATAAAATAATATATCTGATTAGATATAATTATGTTTTTTCTAACAAATAATGATAAATTAAAAAATTATAATCTAATGAATTTATTTATGAAAATATATTCAAAAACAAGATATCAAAACCTTATTTATAAATCCTCATTATCTCTGAAATATAAAATAAAATTTATATTTCATGAAAATGTTTTTAGAAGAAGTTTTCATAAAAAATATTCTTATTTAGATAAATATAAATTCTTAATTCAATAGAAAATCTATAAATTATCCCAAAACATTGTAAAACCCTTTTTTCTAAAAAAATCATTAAAACTGTACTTTTATTAAATATAAAAGTAATCAACTTATTTACTCAATACTAAATCATTATAAAGACTGAAAATGGAATTCATATAAATTAAAATATACATTATGTTTTTATATCAAGCATAAACCAACTCTTCACCCATTCATATATTTGACTATAAAACATCCACTCTACTATGAAAAAGATTTTGTTTTTTACATTTTATTTTTACCCACCATAACAACTGCTCTCAATGTTCCAAGATATACCATGATATAAACATAGTGTTTTTTTAACATGTATCAAAATAAAATTTTCACAAACACACTATCATTGTGAAATAATTTCCAACAAATTTTATATAGAACATTTTATAAAACGATACATTCCCAAGGGTATTACACATTATTACAATATTTTATTTGAAACACCAAATAGTTTCTCCCATTACATGGGTAATAATATAACTTCATGATCATGAAAAATAAATAAAGAATAACTAAAAATCAAATATTAATGAAATCATAAAATATACCTATATAAATTTGTCATTTGGAATTCCCCAAAAATTCTCAGATCAATGATTATTTCCAGTAAAATAATTAAGTCGTATAATTAATATCCTCCATAAATATCCATTCATGTTTTAATGGTAATAATACACTATTTATATAAGTTAATAATATATTAAAAATATTTGGTATGGCCTTGTGTAAAATTGGAATGACCCCATGAAACTCTCTATTGAGGTGTGCATAGACCCTATACATGTTGATACTGATCTCATTAGTGATTGGTATCATTTATTTTTTTACTATTAAAATGATTATTAATGTTTTAGAATGTTATGGAGAATAATTTAAAATCATATGATTGTTCTGGATTCATTAAATCAAGAAAATTTGATGTAAGATGGGAAATCTATTTGAGAAATAGATTCTAGGACATAGAATAATGTGAAATGATGTAATGTAAGGAAATATAATGGTTATATACCACAAAGTATACTCTATTCCATAGGTGGTGAAATGTTAAATTTCCCATTCACAAGAGTTTAATGTGGGTTTAATTCATGGTGGGATTCATTTACTATAAGGATTATTTTTAAAATAACAATATGATTTGTAATATGTCTAGTGTTTCATATAGCATTGCACCATGGAGGAGAGGATATTCCATAATATTTTTAAGAAATAATACCATGACTCATAAAACTCATTTGATATAGATCATGTGAATATATGATATTCAATATCAAAGGGATATTCAGGATTCCTATTCCATAGATAAAAGGATTCATAATATCCTTGTTAAGAAGGAGATTACTATAATTAAACAGGACCTTACATCATGGAGAAATTTTTTTAAACATATGTAAATGATTTGGTGATCTAAAATTCTATAGGATTATACATTATAACTTAAAGAGGCTATAAAATATGATATTAGGAGTTTGAAGAATATTTAGGTGATCTCTGCACGATCATGTATATTTCATGGAAGAGATTTTTCCTTGAGAAAAATGAAATTGGTCAAAACAATCCATTTCATAGAGAAGAAGGCACTAAACATAGAGTTTGATTAGAGAACTATTATGTATTCAATTAATAAAATAATATATCATGGTTACTAATTGTATGGATGTTCTTATGTCTAAGTATTTTTGATCAAATCACAATCAAGTTGTTACCATTATATCCATATTTTTTTAGAAATGTTAGTCATGGGATTCGAGGTCATTAACATTAATTAAATGTCCTTTTATCACAAAATTTAAATTAGGATAAAACCTAGAATTTCCATAAGAAGATGGAGTAATAAATATTGGGGTATATATATTGTAAAATATTAAGGAAATTGAATTTTCTATAACTGTATAGAATAGTTTTGTAGAAGTGTATATTGATAGATAAAATTGAATGGATGATCTATAGAGGATTGTAGGTAAGGTTTAAAGGGTATAATTTCATGATTTATAGAACTTTTAAGTTTAAAAAATTATATTTTTATAGAAAATTTGTCTCACAAGAATTTCATCTTGTTTTTTAAGGATACGTACAATTATAGGTTTATTTTTAACAATCTGATTTCTTGAATAAGAGTTTTATCATTAATGGATCTGTGAATTCCTTATGTGAAGAGTGGAAAATATAATTTATCATTATTGTAAATAGTGATTTTTCTGGTCCAGGGTTGCTATTCTATTTTTTACACTATAATTATGATGTCTGCTCTAGTGATTCATGAACATAAGCATGTCGTTTTCTCATGATCCTTAGAAAATCCCTTTTTGGGAGAATAAACAAAAAAAATATCTTATATTTTCTAGTTCATTATCTCTCATAGGGATAATAAATTGGAGAGAACATTGAGTTCCACACAATAACATAACATGATGAATTTTGGAGGGGTATATTATTAAATAAGATAAACCCTGATTCACCCAAGGAAATCACATTGATAAGGGTCAAACAATTATTATTAGATATGAGTTAATGGGTGTGGTTTATTTATCTCTTAGAATTATGGTAGCTATAGAATTTGATAAATAATAAAGGCATACCAAATTTCCATGGAATAAATTTCTATTTATTGAAGTACGAGGTAAAACACTACCATTTTCATTAGGAGTGTAATTTAAAAAATGAACCAATAATTGTATAATAAAAAGAAGAGAAAGAAGGGATTTTCCAAAATAAGAATATCAGGAATTGGATACAGAAAACTAAGAATATAATGAAATAGGTGTAGTCTAATCCAATCCTATATACACTAACATATGTTTTTAAAAAAACTTTTAATGCTATGTGGAAAAAGCCTTTGAATATTTATGATGGTGAATCCAAATTTACTGAGAAATAGTTTCAAGTGTTGTTGAATAACTATAAAGATGTTAGGATTAGGCTATCTAAAATGGTTTATGCATATTGTGATTATGTAAATTCTATTACGGTAGATATATGAGGCCTTGGTGAAAATATTAATGATGATAAATTTGTGAATAGAATCCTGAAGAGGCTATGCCCATGTTTCAATAAAATGGAATACATGCTTGAGGAAAATGATCTAAAATAATTATCTCTATAATTATATCACAATACACGTGTCTCATATGAATGGAGTAGTTATGGAAGTTTATCCATTGTCAAATATAACTGAAAGATGATTTGGTTTAAAGTGATGAAGAATATGTTCTTAATGATGATTGAGATGAAAATGAGATTGAAATGTGGAGTATTTCCTTTCCTGTAACATTAAAATGTGAAAGAAATATTCCAATGAAAGATTAAACTTTCTTTCTTCCTACATTGAAATGTATAATGTGTCACAAATATGGTGTACAAAAAATTTCATGGTGATGGAGACAAACAGTATATGATGAAAGATGTCCTGCGTTAAAATAATAAGATAAATCTATAAGAAAAATTATTCAAAAGGAAAAATAATAACATAAATATGATTACATAGATATTTTATAGGTGGATTTGTATGTGTATTCAATGGACTTTGATAAAGATTCTTTGATATATATAATAATTATCATGAAGGTGATAACAGTGGTGATGAAAATGACTATGTTTTTGGTATATTTTGTCTTTATGTTTATGTCAAGGTTTCCATTCATGATATTGAAAAATAGACGAATATATCCAAAAATAAATCTATAGTTATTCGTGATTCAAAACACTATATCCATCAACATGTGGAAGAGAATTTAGAACTAAAAGGTTGTATTGAAATCTATAATATTTGAAATATTTGAAAAGTAATTCTATATCAGTTTCAATTTTGAGGATAATACTTCAATCATAGATGTCTTGACAAATAAATTAATGTAAAGGGTTAAATGAATTATAGTACTCAATGAAGAATTCTTATACATGTGATGAAATCTTTGGGATCAAGAAAGACTCCATACAGAAAACATGGTATCATGTTTCTCTATGGAACCATCCGATTTAAAGCTATATAATAATCTAATGATAATATTTAATATTATACTCGCACCCCAAAGGAACACCACTATAAAAAGAAATGAGACAAATACTGTGGATCATAATCCTCTAAATAAAACATATATAGACACTGCTAGAAAAAAATTATAAAATATTTAGATGAAGGGTAATTTGGGAGAAGATAGAAAGCATGCCATTAAAGAAGAAGTGGTTGGAAGGACGGAACCAAAAATTAGGTACCGTTGTTATCGGAAAATGGGGAACATATATTATTTGTGCCCCATTGAGAGAAGGATTCTTAAATAGAAACAAAAAATAAATAGAGATGTATTTTTTTAAAATATTAATTGAAATTTATTTTGTTGTGAAGTATTTGGATAAAATGTAAATTATCATGTCTAAAGTGTTCAATTTTAAGTATTATTGCTGATTCTGTATGGAGGGAATCACTATCATGGAACTCCAGTGAACACTATGAAAATTGAAAATAAACTTTTAGTTCTTCAAAATATAATGGATATTTCTATAACAAGATAGAAAAAATATTCCAGACATTTCTATATACAAATTTTCCATGGTAATGGATGAAATAATATATGAAATGGAAAAATATGATGATATTTGTTTTATATAAATAATATTTTGGGTATAAATGTTTTTATAATAGTAAAACCTCACACATAGATGGAAATAAAAATGTTATCACCCATAAAATATTTGAAAAAGTTGGAGTGGTCTAATTTGGAAATTGATAATGATCTCTAAATTATTTTATTTTAAAAAACAGAAATTGGTTGACAAAATCTAAAAAGGATTTCCTCATAGTGGAAGGACATAGCCACAATTTCCTATGTGTGAGTTAATTAGGTGATTTAGAATATTCTGTAGCATTTGGAAAGAGGAATTGTATTGTAAAAGCTATGTATGATCTAGTTTTTTGTTAATAATTATATACCATGGGAAGTCATTACCTCATTATTGAAATTATTAAAGCATACTATTTCAAGATGACAATCAATGTCGATGAAAAAAATGGAATTTGATCCCAAATTAAATAGAAAATTTTGTGATTATTGATAAAGAGAATTTTTTTCCCAATCTCACATCTGAAAATAATCATATATTTGATCTATTTTAATGGGGGAATATTATTTGGAAAACATATTTATTGAATAAGGGAAAATGATTAAGTGTTTTAGGTAATGTTCTAGTTTATTTTTTTTAAAACCTACCAGTTCAAAAACATTATATAAAAAAGTATTGTTATTTATTATTATTTCTGTTAGATGGATTGGTTCAGGGTGATTACACAAAAATCATATTCATTAATATGTGTCAGTTAGTACCAAATAAAAGTTTAAAAATTATTCGTGTGAAAATTTTAATGTTTCACACTAAAATTGGTATAGTTTCCATAAATACCACTATGGAAGAATCTTTCAAAAAAAATGGAATTTAAAATCAAATGTAGAAATTGGAAGTATTATAAATATGTCGTTATAATAGTAGTTTATATATCTATTTAGGAATTGTTATTTGAAAATATGGAACATGATCTATAATAAATCTCATG
Organism: Viscum album; assembly: GCA_963277665.1. Taxonomy (NCBI): domain Eukaryota; kingdom Viridiplantae; phylum Streptophyta; class Magnoliopsida; order Santalales; family Viscaceae; genus Viscum; species Viscum album. The sequence goes on from OY728156.1 coordinate 1,564,747,979, forward strand.
TTGTTTGAATTGAAAACATAAAAATTATTGTCTGTTTGGGATAAAGTGATATATTATCAGTTAAAATTAATTGAATGTTTGAAGCATGTGCTGAAAATAGGGATATATCATGGTTATTAATTCAAAATAAAGGCCTATTTGTTTTAAAAATGGCTAGGTAAAGTTTTTTAATGTCCTGATGTTTCTGTTATTGAATGTGAGAAGATACTAAATATATGAATTAAGATTTACATTTTGAATGAGTAGAATTCACAATGAATCAACCCAGAATATGAGGAGGAAAGATATGACGATGTGTTTGGAATAAAAGAAATTAAAAGTCTGGTAATTTACAATAAGGATATCTATGATGTTGAGGGAAATAAAATAGGGGGAAATAACAAATAGACAATCCAACAAATTTAAAATCACTAAAAACAATATTTGTTGTTATTAATATCACAAGTGAACAAAAGTCATTTGATGAAGCTACATTATACTATAGTTGGTTAAATATGAAGCATGAGGAGAATTTCCATATTGAGAAAATAAAAATTTAGAAGTTGTGACTATATCAAAAAATAAGAACATGGTCAGAACAAAGTGTGTTTTTTGAAAAAACTCTGAATCAAGAAGGTCAGGTTACCTGGAACCTATATAAGACAGTGTGAAAGGGGTATTCCCAGATTATGGGAATTTACATAGATGATACATTTTTACACATGGCACATTTGGAGACTATATTATTACTCTAGGCCAAGGATTTCTAAAATAAGTTTAAAGTGTATCAAGTAAACATAATACCAGAATTCATAAATGTTTACCATTAATAAGAAGTAGTTATTGAGAAATCATATGAATGTCACATTCATGAAGATAAAAACAAAGTATGTGGCTTGATGAAAGCAGTATATGAAATAAAATAATAACCAAGAGCCCAATACTCAAGGATGAATATAAAACTAATGATCTCTGTTATCAAAGAACTGGAATTGATCCCAGCTTTCATATAATGAAGTAGTTGGGGATGTGGATATTGTTTCTTATATATTACGATTGAATCATCACCATAGGCTCTAATGACATTTAATGGATATTGTATTTATAACTAATTATTGAATTCTATATTTCTATGACTTTTGAACTATCATTTTCCTCCAGTTTTCAGGTTACCCAATGAAAATAATGTATAATTATCTCCCAAAAATAAATATTTCATTGATGTGTAAAATTGGTGTTAGATAGATGATTCCACACCAATTTCTTATTTTGATAAGACCTAGATGAAAATTATAAAATATTGTGATGATTATGTGTTTAATATGAATCATTATCAAGAAATATTTGTTTGTTTACATTACAGGAAAACCACTCAATAATATACTGTGTTTTCTACATGTCAAGATAAATCTTATCAAATTTTATCCATATAAATTTATTATAAAGGAAATGTTATAAAAAATTTGACACATATACTAAATAATGGTCTTTCGGTTGAATTATTACAAAAATTTATAGAACAACTATTATTCCAGTTTTATAGAGGGGTAGGTTTAGTTGATGATAATAAATCAACCTCTTGAAGTGATCTTTTTGGCTAGATCATTATTTTATTTATAATGTGAAAACAGAATGATATCCAATCATTTTGAAGTGTAGGGGAAGAGTAATTATAGTGAATAAATTTGAAAATTAGTTGATATAGATGCGGCAATAGAATATATACATTATCATCGATGCAGTATCACTTATTTTGATTCTATGGGACAAATAAAGTTCAAAATAGTTTATAATAAAATTAATTCGACACAAAATGATAAAGATAATTGAGATCCAATAATTCTTCATAAAGGATAAATATGAGTATAAGGGTGTGAAATTGGGGTATATAATTTCTAAAAATCAAGTGGAATATTTTATTATTGAGGATCTATCAATGGTAAATCCAATCTGGCATTGATTCCTTATAGGATTACCATTGAAACTATCATTATATATACAGTTCTATAGATGGAGAACCCCCTATCCCATTTAAATTAATTGTTAAGAATGGTATGTTTTCATTCCTCAATCCATTTCTTGTGTGTCTTAATAATGTTTGTGAACCTTAATAGTAGTTTGCTTTAGTTTCATTACCAAAGTGGGAATATATACTATGGTTGGTGATGAAATCTATGGTTGTTTGGTACTGTTTCCCTCATGAATATTGGTGAGTGTTCCACTTAGTGGTATATTTTATTATTGCTGATTTGGGTGAGCAGTTTGTGAAATAAAGTGGATTCCAAAAATAATGGTAAATGTGTTATTTTCGTAAGTATTCTCACATATAAATAATTTTTATCATTCTTGATCTATTATGACATGATATTAGAGTATCATATTGATGAACCAGACATTCACTATGTTTAATGAACAAGTGATTCTGATTTAATTTGACATAATACCAAAGAGGGTGGTTTCTGACAAGAATCCCTTTTGTATTTTGTATTATTTGTGTTTATTGATAATTTCATATGTCTATTATAATTATAAATGGATGTGGAGATGAATTTTATCTTGGAAGATTTTTATATATTCATTAAAACCATAATCGTTGGATTGAAAGTTGAAATCTAATTTAAAGTAAGATTATACACCAAAAAATATTGGTTGTGTCGTATTGTAAGTCAACATTACTGTTATACACCGTAGGGTATACAACATATCATATGTAGTGAAAATTTGAATTTATATATTATTAGAGTTTCAGGGATTCTTATGCTATGGTGGGAATCCTACACCGTGAGAACCAATGTATGGATGGCCAAATAAATTCTGAAAAATATTTTGACACTAAACGACACCTACTCCATGGAGGAAAATATTTTCCACAACAATTTGAGGAACAAACTCCCATGTGGAAGAAACATCATGTGATGTGGAAGGTGAGGAATGGGTTTTTTATCATGCTTGGAATTTTTGGTATTCCTATGTTATGGATAAAAGGATTCACCATGAATCTATTGTGAAAGATGTTCCCATGACATAACTCACCCTTATAATATGAAGGTTATGTTTTTAAAATAAACGAATAATTTTATAATCTCAAATAATATAGGGGTTGAAACTATTCAGAAATAATATTACACCACTATATTTTTGGTGTTGGAAGAAAGATGGGGAGATCATGTAATGATTTTGGCTTTTTTGTAGAGGAGATGTTTCCTTGAGAAAATAGAACATGTTAAAAGAGGCTACAATATTGATATGTAGACCATGAATATAGAATTTCATTGAAGAAATATTTTACCCTATAGTAAATAAAAATATATCTGGGTATAAAAATTATAAATAGGATGCTACGCTATAGTATTTGTAATCATTCTGAGTAGAGTAATTACAAAGAAATCTTGTTTTTCCAATGTTATAATAAGTATTTTAGGATAACCATTAATTAAATGTTCTTAAATGACCACAATAATATCGAGATAAAATAATGAAGGATAATTATAATATTTTAAAAATTACTAGCGTATTTTATCCCTTGGATCAAATTCAGAAAGTTGAATTTCCAGTAGGTGTGCACAAAAAACCTATAGAAGTGTAGAAAGAAAGAAAAAATGGAAGGAAGATCTATATATTATCATTGATAATGGATATAACAGAAACATCATGCACTGATTGAAAGTTGAATGTCATGAAGAAATAGGATATTGAAGGAATTTTTTGTCACAATAATATCATCATGTTGTACAATTGAGATAAATCATTCTCAGTGTATTTTTCACCTTACTATTTTATGGGAAAATTATTTATATGGTAAGTACAATGAGTTCCTTATGTTACTATTGGTAGTGTTTTGTTCTAATTTATCTAAATAGTAAGATTATTAGGGCAGTGTGACTACTATATTCTACAAACCGCACAAAATCAATGTGATCTAATTTTTCATGTTCATAAGAACATAAAATCACCATCCTACTGGGGAAATATTTGTATGGTTGAACCATTTTAAATCATATTATGTTATTTATTTCATTCATAACTAATATATTGAAATAGGTGTAGATAATTAAGTGTTTTGTAGATTGAGAAAAAAAATTAATATTTTTTGAGGAAGTATTTATAATAGGTCATACCACAATTCACCCACCACCCCCTCGAAGGGTAATCTCTTTAGTAGGGGATAAATAGTGAAACATGGTATAATATAATATGACTCTTTTGTAATAATGTATAAAATGATGATAGTTATAGAGAAAATGTTTAAGTATGTGGAATGAAATCCATGTTGGTATTTGAATACTGATTTCCAATCACTATTAGTTCATCAATCTAAAGATCATTCTTTGAAATTTCATGCATCAAATGATGACTTGACTCAATGTGTAGGAAAAGAATGTTCAAAAAATCCAGTGTTAAGTAGGGCCCTAAAAATATTGTATATAATACTGATATAGAAAATTTCTACAGCATTTGGTGCACTCTATATAATTATGTGTTTGGAATTTTTTATGAAAAACAGTGGTTTAGGTCAACAGACTTCCTATATATCACTAGTCCCATTCCTAGAGGACATATCTCTATCAAAGTTTGAAGGTGGTGTCACCAAGATGATTGAATAATGTTTCCTATAAATGGAATTTTGGTCCTTTTACACTTTATATCCTATGGGAGAACAATTCATTTTAATCAAGTATATTGTACCATTAAATTCAACAATACATAAAAATATTACTATGTTCTAATTTAATGTTTGACTGTTTTTTCATTTTAATGTAATATTGTACTTATGATTAATAGAAAGGAAGTCATAATGTTTCTCTAATGAACATAGGAAAAACCATTTGTATCATGTTAATTACTTTTTCACTTCATTTTTTTGTATGTTTTTTTATACATTCATTTCATTAAATTTGTGTGAGTTTTTCTTAAGTTTTATGTCTAAGGGCGACATTTTGTGGTGGGTATGGTGTGTGCTTCAGTAGGATCTTGAATCTTTTTTCTAGTGGTCACATTCTTTGCATTATTTCAATACCGAAACTCGCTGTTAATTTATCATGAAACGTACCATTTTTTTCAAAAATACCTTTTAATTTTCCACTTAATATGAAACATAGAATATGTGTTTTATAAAATTTTCAAATATCATAATACAATTATCAAATAAATTAAAATATTTTGAATAAAAATATTTAATGTACCTTATTTTTATAAAAATAATATTTCCACCAAAATTCACATTCATCCATGTCACCATACATATCACACTATTACTACTAACATAATATTGGTCACTATCATATAATGTAATGAAATAATAATTCCACTTATTTATAAAACATTTGATCTAACTATTCACAATTCCAACATAATCACCATGATATTCTAATTTAATGGGTCATATTTTCCCTCAATAAATACTCTAAATAATTCATTGAGTATTTCATGTCAACCTCCTTATTAATTTTAATGGATACCTTCATCCCTGAATTATTCCTCCAATTAAATATCTCATACTCTATGTAACATCAAGAGATATATATAAAATTATTTAGACATTATTTAATTTTATAAGAATTCTATGATTGATCACATCCCCAATACCTCTATTACTATAGTCAAATAATAATACGTGAGAATGACAATAAGGCCATCATGTCTATATTTAGGAACTATATAAAAAATTACCATGAATAAAAACTCTAAATCCCATAATATAACATTATGATGAATAAAATCTACAACTCCCTCAAATAAATGACAAAAAAATTATTCACCAAATCACTTAATCATCTGACTCCCATAACAACCAAACATGTATAGTACTTCATAATTTTTGTAATATGATTTTAATTATAGTTTGATGTCAAAATAGTGACATTAAAAAACTAAATTCAAAATCAAACACAATAAATAAACTCAATTAATGTGTTTTTAATTAGGGATTTTATAAATTCATTAAAAATGAATTTAGTTTGCACTGTTAAATCCATAAGATGTTTGGTCCCAATCTTTTTTGTTGATATTGAGCATTATTCCCCCCTAGGGATGAAACATTCACATGTTTTATGAAATAGTTTCATGGTTTTTTTACTTCATTTGATTTTTATGGCTTTTGTCCCCAATAAATTTGGAATAGCTTGTTGTTCAGTGCAGTGATGATCACATATGAAGATTCAATTGATGATGTTCATAGTTGAATAATTCTTACTTTTATAACCCATTATGGTGTTTTATTTTCCTTATATTTATTTTCCAAATTATCTAGTGATGTTTGTAATTCCCCTTAGATCACTCATATGTTCATCAGTAGATCTTCATTGTTATGGATAGAGGATCTAATAGAATTTGGGGATGCCCACATTGACCCAATAGAATCATTTTATGAGAAGTTAATCATATATGATACTTATTGATGTGTGGAACAATCTAAATTCATTTTTCTTTTTGATAATGCAGGGACGGATGTGATCATATGGTTAGAATGAATTTTTAGAATCAAATCCAGCAATATTTTATTTTTCTCCCATATCTAAAATAAATGTATTTTTATAGCTAGGTATGATCTGGGAGGGGGGATATGTTGGAATCGTCTTCAGAATCTGTTTTAATGATGTATTTTTGGTTGAGCTATATTTGGATGTTTTTTCCATGATTCATAAATCATTCTATTAAATCATAAATGTGGTTTGAGGATGTTTCTTACATAAAAGAAAGAACGAACTCTAATTGGATTTACAAGTGACTCATTGATTTTATATTCAAAGACCATATTATTGTGCCATTTTTGGGTCAATATGGATATAACTGGAGATGTAGTAGTGGACTGTACTAGATCTCAACTTTAATTGAATGCATGAATTCTCACTAAAGTGCTCATGATATAATGTGTTTTATCTCTCTTTCAACTTCATAATGTTGTAATCTTACTATACGTCAGGTATTCACTAATATTTCCAGCATATTTATTATTTTTATGGGGATATTGGTTTTTTATCAAATCATGTCTCAAATCATTTGTGTGAATATTCATGTTGACGCTCCTTTCGTCACAGAATCTAAAGATCGGAAAAGGGAATATCTCAGCTGAAAGTGATTCATCCTTTGAAGAAAACATCAAAAATCGACAAAGGCATGAACAAAGGATCAACAGCAAATCCACCGCGCAAGTGATACCACTGCCGCGCAAGTATACTTGCGCGACTACCTTGGTCACGCAGATGACTTGCGCGACCTAATTGGTAACCGCCCGGTAACCGCCCTGGGTCTTCTTTTGCCTATAAATAGACCCTGTGGGCCCCCCATTCGAGAGGATCTTTTTTCAGAAACTCGGATTGAAGCTCCCGACGCCCAAGTCTCTTCTCAAAGCTTCCAGAACACTTCTAAGGTAATTTCTTACCTAGAATGGAAGATCTAAAGAGAAGAAGGAAGGCCTAAGTGTTGAAACTTATCAAACACTTGCGCGCCGACTTAATTCCTTCAATATAACTTGCGCGTCCATTATCTGGAAGAACCTCAAGAGGATGGTAAAGGGTTTAATAAAGAGTCGCTCAAGCATTTCAATGTTGGTTGAAAATCGCGCAAGTACCCTCCATGTCGCGCAAGTATACTTGCGCGACCAATACTTGCGCGCCGCCGCAGGACTTGCGTGCCTTGCAAGACTTGCGCGCCCCTATCTTTTTGGGTGCCCATCTTTCCCATTTTACCCCTCTTAAGCCATTTCACCTTTCCTTTTTAAGATTCAGTCTTCAAGACACTCTTCAAAGCCATTTATGGCATGATTTCTTGATTTGACTTTCTTATCTGAAAGGAATTCTGTGGAATCTCTCTCAAAGTCTAGTGATTTAAATATCCTTATGTCACTAAAATACAGAGAGTTCATTCATTCAACCTCATCCTTTAAGATGAGAAAATCCTAACCTGGGTCTCCTTTTCAGGAATAATCCCCAGTTATAAAACCTTTGATCTGGGCATCTTCCTCAGGAGTAAGTCCCAATCAAAGTCCTCTAATCTTGGGAATCTTTCTTAAGAATAAGCCCCAACCTCAAATATGGGCATCCTCCTCCGGAGTAAGCCCCAAACCTTAATCCCTAAACTGAGTCTCCTTTTCAGGAATAAGACTCAGTCATGACCTTGGGCTTCCTTTTCAGGAGTAAGCCCCAAGTCCCTTAACCGGGGTCTCCTTTTCAGGAATAAGACTCAGTCATGACCTTGGGCTTCCTTTTCAGGAGTAAGCCCCAAGTCCCTTAACCGGGGTCTCCTTTTCAGGAATAAGACTCAGTCATAACCCTGGGCTTCCTTTTCAGGAATAAGCCCCAAGTCCCCTTAAACTTCTCTTAACCAGTCATAAATTACCTTTGATTTGGGTTTCCTTTTCAGGAATAAAACCCAATCATAAGTCCCCTCCTAACTTGGGCATCCTCCTTAGGAGTAAGCCCCAAGATTAGAGTATTCAAATCTCCATGAAGCACATATAACTTTGTGGACCCTGTTCATGGATTTTCTCCCTAAAAGTAAATCCTAAACCTTCATCTATCTGGGCAGTCATCTATACATAAGCCCCAAACAAATTCTTATGATTGCATCTTTTATGGCACAATTGTCTAAATTTTACCAATACCTCTTGTTTCTCACACCGAGCATGACTCACGTGAGCTTAGAGTATAAAATTAATTATGACATTCATCTTTGAGCCATCAATCATAAACATCATACTCCATTCCTCGAACTACGTGGGTTCTGATTCCTTTTCTGAAACAAAGGATACGTAGGTAGCCCATTTATGGGTTCGATCCCAACTTTGAAATAATCTATGTCCTTCTGAATGACGATAAACTTCAAGTGCCCCACTGAGTGGCTTTAAAACCAGTCTGGTCATCAAAATGACCAAGAGACTTTTATATAAATGTTTTTGAAGGATACCATTGACCAAGAATCTCTAAACAAATATAGATGATTCTATATTGATGAAGAACCTCGAATACATATAAAAGATTCTCTAAATTTCTTGCATATTTAATCATTGATTGTTAAAACTAAAGGAAAGGACATTTTATACTTGGTAATGTAATAAGGATTCACGAACATAACTTAAATCTATAAAGAGAGTCCCAGAGTAGACAATAATTCCCCTCAAAAAGGTGTGATGAGTCCGACCTCCCATCCTCTCGACCAATGCAAATTCCTAAGCCTCATTAGCCCACAAGCTAATGAGCGCATGCCTTTGGAAAGTAGGTCCAAACGGATGTGGAATCATTGGATGTTTCCGGTTCTACGAACAAACACGTTAGAAACCGATCGGAACGTTTGAATCTCCCGTCCAGGAGGTCATCCCCGGATTCCGCGCGAAACAAAAATGGTGAACCCGACGTGAATCCTTAACCAAGTTAAAGTGATGTTCTTCTTATCTGTTAGGCCCCTTGGGCCAACAAGGAAATCATTGACATATGATCATCCAAAATATGCAGTAGCCGGATTCATCTTGATTATGTCTGTTACATGGAACAGGCACTCTTTTTTTCAAAATCTTCTGCAAAAATGGCTTTTCTTAAATTCACCCCTGTGAATACTGCTGCTGGGAACACCTCTACTGTGAGGTCTGCTGCTGTGAAAACCAATGCTGCTACTCCTGCTGGAACGTCATCCGCTCTGAGGATGACATCACCAACTCAGCGTCTTCAACGCTGTGTTTCTAATGCACTGGTTAAGGAGTACCGTTGCAACGGTACTATCCCAACTCTGGAGGCCGCTCGTCAAGCCCTCCAAGTTAACAACTCTACCTGGTCGTCCGGACAATGGCGGCCAGCAATCAAGAAGCAGGCGGTGCTGACTACCGTCTCCAACCGTTTCGGGTCGTTATCCCCGGAACGCAATTTCCATTCACTCCCTTACTCCGAGGAAGTAAATGAGCAGGTCCCTCGGGGCCTTAATTTAAAAAGACAGGAGTCCTTCCCGAGGGCTCCCATCAACAATCGCCGCCAGACTCGTGCGGTAGTGCGCCCTCAACATGATGAGGGTACCGACTCCAGGCATTCAGCTCAGGTTCCTCGAACCCGAGCAGGCAAGATGAACCGCCAGAGACGGAATCCGGTTAACAATAGGCAGGTTGTCATCCCTGCCATCTCCGGAGAAGTCCACCAACCTAACTTGGTGGCAAACAACGAACAGGCACACACACCTGCCCGTTTTAATTAAGCTGTCCAGCAGACTCGTCTGGCAGCATCAATCGATCCCGCCAGGCAATTACGGCGGAGTACCATAGGCAGGAACATACACCTGCTTATACATCACCAGTTAGTCAGCAGGCTCGTCTGACTACATATGATGGATCTCGTCAACCGCGTTTGGCGAAGTGTAATCAGCAGGCACATACACCTGCTAATACTAATCAAGCCTACTAACAGTCTCTCTTGGTAGCGCACGGAGAAGTCAGTCGGAAAGCCCCGACGACAAACAGGAGGCAGACTAAACTCTCTGCCTCCACACTTGAGTACTGTCAGGATTCACTGATAGGAAAAGGAGGACAGGAGCAGGCACTTACACCTACTCCAAGCCCGGAATGGACGTATATCCCTGTTCCGGTAGCTGAAGTCACCAAGCATATTTTGTCAATGGTGAAAGAGCAGAAGCAAATTCCTGCTCATATTCTGGATGCTTGCCAGGATATCATAACATCTTCAGCATCATCTCAGGGACAGACACATAAATCTATCCCTAGCAATGGAGTGACACATCAACGATTCACTCCGGAACAGACACACACATCTGTTCCAGTCCAAGAGGGTTGTGGGGCCTACTCCCCCATATCATACGGACAACCAAGTCAGGCACATACACCTGATTTGAGCGATGATCGTCAGCCTAACCTGACCATCTTTCCTGATCAGGCACATACACCTGCTTAGAGCAATCACTTTCATCATCAAGTGGTTTCTAAAGCGAGTAAGAAGGCATCTAAGAAAAAGATCCGCCCAGCACAGTCAGGAGATCAAAGGCCAATCTGCAACCAAGCCTTGCTCGATGCTGGAGTTCTTGAAGCCCTCAGACATTTATCTGTCGGAATTCAAGATTCTACTCCCTCAGTTCCCAATAACAGGAACATTAATTTTGAAGGTCTTCAACAGACACTTCCTCATGAAGACTTGCTTCATGAAAATTCGGTCAATCTTGAAGTTTCTTCTTCAGATGAGAGCCACGGGAACCCTCTGTGTGGTCAGAAGGCCAAGGAGCAAGAGATTTCATCTTTTGCTGTAACCCATCATGATGGTCCTCCTCATGATGATGAACTTCGCTGCGAAAGTCCTCTCCGCAGTAGTGATTCACGTTGTCTCGAAAATTCTTCAGAAGGCAATGTAGTGACGAGAAAGCCCTCCTATCTTGAGGCACTTGCAAACGTAAAACCAGTCATGTCTGATGCTTTACTATCGGCAGGTGAAACTCTTTCTCCATCAGAAGATAGCCTGGGGTTCAGGTTATTCTCCGAACCTTCCCTGGGTCATTCATCTTCCAGCATGAATAGTGATTCCTCTACCAATCTTGTTGAATCCAATGAAGCAACAAGGAAACACCAACTCTGGTCCAAACAGGTAGAAGAATCATCATTTAATGATAAAGAGGAAATGCTGAACATGAGGAAAAAACTGGCAAAAGGTGAAGTACCAGTCATGTTTTGGCCTTTGGCTGACTCCCAGTACGACATTCCAAAGATGTTGACGGATGATGGAATCCATGATATTTGTCTCAACATATGGAAAACTCTTTTTCAATTAAAGAAGAAGGTATTATCTTACGATGAATATGAAAATCATCTTAAGATAATAGAAGGGTTACAACGCCAGATTGATTTGGCATCTCTATCAGTCTCTCGGTATCCGAAGGCTGAAAAGCAACAGAGAACCCTTCAACGTTCATGCCTTGGCGCACTAAGAAGATTGCGTCAGTTAATTTCCAATGCTCCATCTAATGTTCATATCAGAGGATGGGGTGTTCACGGAGCACTACATTTCACAGTGATTTCCGGTCAGCAAAGCCCGCCGAAAATGGTCTCATGCAATGTTATTGCCCATGGCCGGCCACAGTCGATGGGCTTTGTTCATAATCAAAAGCTTGCTCGAGATCAAGCTTCAACTAGTTCCTCTCAAAATCAAGTATATAGAGAACAAGTTGTTGAATTGCTCCTACATCAAGCAGGAGAGAATATTGCACAAGCCTCTCGTCTGGAGCAAACACGTCATCAAATGATAGAAGTTTCGGAAATCATCCAACGGTCTGTTGAACCAGGTGATAAAAGTGGATACAGGTTAATGCATCCAGCTAATTTCCGAACTAAGATTCGCAAGATCAAGAGAGATTTCAAGAAGATCTCAGACATAGCATGTCAAGAGACACCCCAGCTTGCCAGACTGGGGACTTCTCTAACCCAACCCTTAGAATCAATGAATGGGATTCGAGGAGTTGAGCAGAAGCAGCAGGAACACCCCCAGTCCACCGGACTGGGGACTTTTTCAAATCTTCAATCCCTCCCTCAGAGAAAGTCAGTATTCTCTCGATTAGGGAATAAGCCTCAAGAGGAACGAAGAGCCAAGCTGTCAGGAGATTCTCTCCAAGTGACGGTTCTCCAAGAAATTCCTGAAGGATCAAGTCAACGGAATGCCATGTCTAATCATGGACATAGAAAGAGACAATATCACAGAAATGCTGATAGAAAAGATTCCATGCAATATGCATCCATTAATGTCATCAATGTCGTTGCTGCTGATTCACCAGATGAGGCTCAATCAGAGGGATCAGACGAAGAGGTTCCTGCTCAAGAAGTTGCGCACACAGACCTAAATGAAGAAGGTGTGCGCACACGTAATCAAAGGCTTACCCAAAATCTGGGTATTCCTTCAAGTAACCCACTTCCCCCTCTCCGAAAAGGATCCAATAAGGGGAAAGGAAAGAATCAGGTTACTTCTCACCCTTCCTCTGAAGGAGGTCAATCGCTCTCATTAGAGCAAAGATTTGCACAACAGGAGGAAGAAATGAAAGAATTAAGAAGGTTGAATGCAGAACTACTTCAGAGTAGTCTTCTTCTTAAGAATGCTGAAGTCCGACAGCCGAAGGAGTTTGTTGTAACTACTGATATGGATCAAGAATATCCTCCTTTGTCAGTACACCCACAGAGGTCTAATCCTACGGGTCAAACGCAACAACGGTTGGCAGCACTACCATCAGTTGCAGCACCAACCACCACGTCTGTCCAAGCTCCATTCATTGCACCTACCCAAAACCAAGTTCAACCTGACGTTTCTCAAAAGTTAATAACTACTATTGAGTCATTAACAGCTCGGTTAGAAACTATGGAAGGGAAACGGGCGCAAGTTCAACCTGAAAAGAAAGTTTACCCTGAATGGGTAGATTCAATTTCTCCTCCATCCAGTTTTGGAAACCCTACTTTCCCTACTTTCAATGGATCTGGCGACCCTGAACAACATTTGACGCATTACGTATCTTGTTGTGATCCTATGATGGGAACTCTAGAACAGCAAGAAGCAGTGAAACTCAGATGCTTCGTGCGAACCTTGCAAGGACCAGCTTTTGTCTGGTATACAAGCTTGAAATCCCGGTCAGTCATCGGATGGGAGGATCTTCGTCAAAAATTCCTTCTTCAGTTTAGCTCAACTTAGCCAAAAACGACAGTTTTCGATCTTACAAACTGCAAGCAAAGGGAGAATGAAAGAGTCTCTGATTTCATTGCTCGTTGGAAGGGATTAACGTATTCCTTGAGTTTATCACTCCCTCAGGAGGAATTGTTGCCAATTTGTGTGGCAAATTTGCGTGACGAATTACGCACGCCATTGATCCCTGTGAAATACACAGGAGGGTTTCGAGACCTTACTTCAATCGCTCAACAGATTGAAGATTCCCTTATACAGGCTAAGGTTAAATCTCGTGTAATTCCATCAGCTCCAAGAAGAAGAATGGGTAAAGCAGAAACTGCTACAGTTATGCTTAAACAGGCACCTGTACCTATTTCTACTTCAAAACCTTCATCTTCTCGAAGGGCTCCACCTCCTGAACGCCAACAACAAAGGCTGTTTCGTCCAAATGATCAAAAAGATCAACGACGAAAACAATTTGAGGATATGGAGAGTAAAACATACTCTTTCCGAAGTGAGCAAGTTCCTGGTTACTTCATTTCAGCTCTGGAAAATAATTTGGTTCAATTACCAGTGCCGAAGAGGCCAAACAAGGAAGGAGATGAAGACCGTCCCAATTATTGTCCCTTTCATCAAATGTTGGGGCATCCCATCCAGGAGTGTTTTGTCTTTAAAGACCTCCTGCAAAAGATGGTCGACTTGGGACAAGTCAAATTGAAGGGTTCTTCAGCTCATGTAGCGTGTATTACCACTACAGATCCAGAGGAAGGAGGCGAGTGGCAGGAAGTCAAAAGCAAAACTGCGAAAAAATATGATGATTGGATGGTCAGAAAGACAATCAATCGGACCCATTCCATTTTGCGAACACAATTAAAGAAGCCAATTGTGTCTCCTACAAAAGCTACAGTAAAGCCTCCATCAAAAGACAAATCCTCAAAAGGGCAGCTCAATTCAAAGAAGAAAGAGGAATCAGGAGAAGATGAGTATGTATCAAAGCCTAAATTGTCTTTGACTCTGGCAGATTTCATTCCATCTACTTCAAAGCCACGGGCACCACCCCATCAAACGGCACAGCCTAAACAGGCTAACCAGGCAGAGTCTTTATCAGACGAAGAGTTAATCTTTGGTTATGTTAATATGATTCAATTAACAGATTCATATTTCAGTCTTGATAAGCCTGAATTCCCTGTATCAAATAAGGGAACCCGAGGAAGTTCTAGAGGTTCAGGATATAGGGGAAGACGTGGATCTTTCCGAAGCCACTACTCTAATTCTACCCCTGCTAGCATTGTATATGCAGCAGAAACTCGTGGTAGAGCCCTTCAGCGAGCTCAAAAAGAACAAGAAAGTTCTTCTGCAAATGGCCAACTCAGCTTCGGCACAGTTATTTTGGAAGACCGATTAAAGGTTCCATCTTCTTTATCTCATCAAGCAAATGGATCTAATCAGTCTAATTTTCCAAAACCAAGGATGTTTCCAACTTCAATACAAGATGCATCAGCTTCCAAAGCATCTGCTTCCAAGGTACCTGCTAAACCGCATATTCCCATTGGGAAACGCAGGCCTCTAGATCAAAAGTATGATATATTGAAACACTTGGCCCATGTACCAGCCAAATTATCAATTTTGGATGCTTTGAATCTATCAAAATATCTTCGGGAAGCACTCATCGAAGCTTTGTCAAGTCCTTAGGAGTTTGAAGCTGAAATTGCTGCAGCTGAAATTTATCACATAGAGAATAATCCTGCAGAATGCCATGCAGTGATATCTTTTACTGATAAAGATGAAGATGATGTTGTGCATGGGCACATAAAACCTTTGTACCTATCTGGCAAAGTCAATGGTATAGATGTTCGAAGAGCTTTTATTGACAATGGTTCAGGAGTCAACCTCATGCCCATTCACACACTTCGTCGATTGGGCCTCACGAAATCTGATTTATCTCCTTCTACCATGATGTTGCAAGGGTATGATAAAAATGAACAAGAACCACTGGGAGAAGTTACGCTCAGAACTCAGTTTGGAAATCTTGTTTCCAATTCGGATTTTATGATTGTTGATCAGGACTCAGCTTTCAATATCTTGCTTGGAAGACCCTGGCTACATCAGCATGCAGCTATTCCGTCATCATACCATCAATGTCTCAAATACTGTTATGATGGTCAAGTTGGAACATTGTATGGTGATAAGGCCCCGTTCAAGACATGTGAGTCTCAATACATTGAGGCGGAATTTTATCACATGAAGGGAAGATAAAAATCTACAATAAAGGAAATTACCAAATTTAATGCTCCATATGGTTTGGAAAAAATTCCAATAAATCCATTTTCACATGTGAGTACAGATTATGTGTTACCTATCAGTCAAATTGACAAAATAGGCCCAAATCAAAATACTCTTATGGAAAGATCCATAATGTCAATTACGGCAATTGAGCCAGACAACATGGGGGAAATTGGTAACTTACCAAGTAGTGATGAAAGCATAAGTGGTGACGTTTTCATTTCGTCTGCTGAAATCCAACAAGTCTATACTTTGCTAATCAGGCCAGAAGAAGTTATAGCAACACCAGAGGTGAATATTGATGTCGATTCTCAATCCATCATCTCCTCTTTGATTCCCAAAGAAGACCCTTTATCATCAATAGGGTCGGAAATGGAAGCTTCTTCTTCAAAATGTGAAAATTTTGACATCTCTTATGATCATGAGGATTTCGTTTTTTCATCTACTTTGCAAGTAGAAACGGAAGAAATAACACATGATGAAGAGGAAGAGGAAGATCTTAGAGATGCTCCTCCAGCGTTTGAAGAGGGTATCTCTACCACTGTGGATGAACTCAGAGAAGTAAATCTGGGTACAGAGAAAGATCCACGCCCCACTTTAATTAGTGCGGCCATGACCCTTGAAGAACAAGAGATGTATATTTCTTTTCTAAAGCAAAATAAAGATATTTTTTCTTGGAATTATACAGAAATTCCTGGCCTTGATCCTGATGTTGCCACCCATCATTTGGGTTTGCCAAAAGAACATCGAGGATTCAAGCAAGCCGCAAGAAGAACACACCCAACCTATGCTTCCAAAATCGAGGCTGAAGTGGATAAGCTTATCAAAGCTAACTTCGTCAGAGAAGTTCAATATCCCAAGTGGTTGGCTAATATTTTCCCTGTAAAGAAGAAGAACGGACAAATTAGGGTTTGCATCGATTTCAGAGATCTTAATCGGTATTGTCCCAAAGATGATTTTCCAGTTCCGATTACAGAACTCTTAATTGATGCGGCGGCTGGCTATGAAGTACTTTCTTTCATGGATGGATATTATGGATATAATCAGATCCGAATGGCCCCAGAAGATGAGGAATATACAGCCTTCAGAGCTCCTCAAGGTGTGTTTTGTTACCGGGTAATGCCATTTGGTTTAAAGAATGCAGGTGCAACATATCAACGCGCCATGCATCGTATCTTCAAACCTTTTCTAGGGAAGTTTGTCGAATGCTATGTAGATGATTTGGTGGTTAAATCCAAACAACGTTTTGATCACTTGGCTGATTTGGAAGTCATATTCCACAAGCTTCGACAACATAATTTGAAGATGAACCCTTTAAAATGTGCTTTTGGGGTAACCTCAGGAAAATTCCTCGGCTTTGTTGTACGCCATCGTGGTATTGAAGTCGATCCTGAGAAGACCAAACCAATCCTTGGTATGTCACCTCCTCAGAATTTGAAAGAATTAAGAGGACTTCAAGGACACTTAGCCTATATTCGGCGTTTTATCGCCAATTTGGCAGGCAAAAGTTTACCTTTTACCAAATTATTGAAGAAAGGAGTCACTTACCAGTGGACTAAAGAATGTCAATAAGCATTTGATGTTCTCAAGAAATACCTCTTGAGTCCACCAGTACTCATGCCACCTGTTGAGGGTAGGCCTCTTATCCTCTATGTGACAGCTTTAGAGCGATCATTGGGTGCCTTTCTCGCTCAAAAGGATGATGTTGGGAATGAAAATAGTCTCTACTATCTCAGTAGAACTATGCTTGAAGAAGAAACCCGGTATTCGAGTATTGAAAAATGCTGCCTAGCATTAATCTTTGCAGTTCAGAAACTGAGACACTACCTGCAACATCACGAGGTCCAATTGGTATCTCGTAATAATCCACTCAAATTCATCCTTAGTCGTCCAATGCTTATAGGACGTCTGGAAAGGTGGGCGGTTATTCTACAGCAGTTCGACATCCAGTATGTGTCTCAAAAGGCAATTAAGGGCCAAGCTCTGGCTGATTTCTTGGCTGAACACCCTTCAGTGGAAGACACGTATTCAGATATCGAACTCCCTGATGAGGAAGTTTTTTCTATTCAAGAGAGTCCTCAAACATGGGAAATGTATTTTGATGGTGCTTCTAGAAGTCCAACAGGGAAGAAAATGGAAAATCCTAAATTCAACAAAGTTGGTTTAGGAATTGTGCTCATTTCTCCAGATAAGGCAGTGTTACCTTATTCCTTTTTGTTGTGGGAAGGTGGTACCAATAATGAAGCTGAATACCAAGCTCTCATTGCAGGCTTGGAGTTAGCGCTTCAAGCACAAGTGAATCACTTAAATGTGAAAGGTGATTCAGACCTGGTAATCAAACAAATCAATGGGGATTATGCCATCAGAAAAGAAGAATTAATCCCTTTGTATGATTACGTCAGAGAGTTAATGTCGGAATTCCCTACAGAACCGACATTTTCTTATGTCCCAAGATCACAAAATGCTCAAGCTGATGCACTGGATAATATAGCCACAGCTTTAGCAGATCCAAATCGGGACGAGACAACCATCTGTATTGCCCACCGTCGTGCAATTTCACCTTATGTTCAAGTCAGAACAGAGGAAATTAATGAAATTAGTCCCATTCCTGAACCATATGGTCATACTATAGGATGGATGTCACCTATCAGGGAATACCTTCAAAATGGAACACTTCCACCTGATAGAGCCGAGAAAGAACAAATTCGGCGACGTGTGGTCAATTTTACTCTTTATGATGGTCCAAACCACCTCGAGAAAATTCTCTACAAACGTGGTTTTGATGGAGTTCTCTTCAGATGTATTGATGGTGAAGAGACAATGACTGTCATAAAAGAAGTGCATGCAGGAGTCTGTGGTGCCCACCAGTCTGGACATAGATTGTCTGATCAAATTCGAAGGCTTGGATACTTCTGGCCTTCAATGATACAAGATTGTGTTAATTTCACAAAGAAGTGTCATTCATGCCAAGTATATGCCAACTTCATTCATCAACCTCCAGAGTTGCTTCATACAGCTAAATACTCATGGCCATTTTCCACATGGGGAATGGATGTGGTGGGACCTTACCCTTCAGCTACGGCCAAGCAGTTTAAGTACATTCTTACTGCTACTGATTTCTTTTCCAAATGGGCAGAGGCAGTACCTCTCAAAGAAGTCAGTTCTAAATGCATTGTTAGCTTCATCAAGTCTAACATCATTACTAGATTTGGTGTCCCTCATACCATATTGACGGACAACGGCACCAACTTCTGTTCTTCTGAGGTAAAGAAATTGTATCAAGAATACAACATTAAGTCCAACCATTCATCTCGATATCATGCAGCGGCTAATGGCCAGATAGAGGCCTTCAACAAGACTCTTTCAAATATACTGCAAAAGATGGTGGATAAAGATAAGAGGTCATGGCCTGATAAACTCTATCATGCTTTATGGGCTTATCGGACTACCACTCGCAATGCAACGCGGTCTACTCCATATTCATTGGTATATGGAACAGAAGCAGTCTTGCCAATTGAAGTTCAATTGCCCTCACTCAGAATAGCCATTTGTGATCAGTTATCAACAGATGAGAAATCCCAAAAGCGGTTGAATGAATTGGAACAGTTATATGAGAAAAGATTGTGCACTTTGCACCACTTGGAAATCTATCAGAATCGGATAGCACGAGCTTTTAACAAAAAAGTTCGTCTTCATTCATTCATTCAGGGAGAATTGGTATTGGTTCTCAGAGAACCAATGATACCAGGAAAGAAGCCTCCCAAACTTGAACCAAAATGGGAAGGACCTTATTCAATACATAAGGTCTACTCCAATGGAGCGTATTCTCTGAACTCAATGGATGGAGAACACATCACGACTCCAACTAATGCCAGATTTCTGAAGAAGTATTTTGTATAAACACAAAATATTGTTCCCAGAACCAAGACTCTTACAATTGGTTCATACAGCAATGGTCCAGTATGACCTTAAACTGCAACTTCGTCCAACATGACGTTAAAATGTGTCACCTTCAATGTTTTACATGACATTAAACTGTATAATGTCCTATCTACATGACATTAAACTGTACAGAAGTTCCTTATTTGTCCGAGATGACATTAAACTATATGTCGTCCAACATGACGTTAAACTGTGTCACTTCAATGTCCAAGATGACATTAAACTATATTGTGTCCTAGCAACATGACATTAAACTATGTGGCACTTTCATCGTCCAGCATGACGTTAAACTGTAAAAAGTCCCCAGAACTGATATCCTCATATTGGTTCACCTTAGTCCTAGCTACATGACTTTAAACTGTATAGCACCAGTTCATCCTTGCTATATGACGTTAAAATATACAGCGATGGTCCAGTATGACTTTAAACTGCAACTTCGTCCCACATGACATTAAACTGTGAAAAAGTTCCCTAAACCGTCCAGTATGACCTTAAACTGCATCATCCCTGGTCCATGTATATGACCATAAACTATTTTCAAATCCCTTATGTCCAGCAAGACGTTAAACTGTGACGTCCTAAATTACATGACGCTAAACTGTATAAAAGTCCCTCACGTCCGGAAAGACGTTAAACTATATAATCATCAAAGGTCCAACATGACATTAAACTGCACCATCCACGGTCCATGCATATGACCTTAAACTATTCGCACTTTCGTCTGACATGACGTTAAAATGGTACACTCTTTTGTCCTTACTGCATGACATTAAACTGCACAGTCCCCCTTTTCGTCCAATATGACGTTAAACTATATTGTCCCCATCGTCTTAACTACATGACGCTAAACTGTACAGAAATTCCCCTTTTTTATGTCCTACATGACATTAAACTGTACATCGTTAAGGTTGTTATTACCTCTTGTTTCTCACACCGAGTATGACTCACGTGAGCTTAGAGCGAACATCAACCATAACACTCCCTTTGGGCCACTAACCATGTGTAAGTCCCAACAATATTTTTTATTAGATCATTGTCCACAAGAACAACTTGATCATTGATTCATTCTTTAATTGAACTACACGGACTTTGATCCTTGCCCTCCAGGCTGGGTATGTAGGCAACCTCCCAAAGGTTCAAGCCCAAAAACAATCTCTTCACATCGGTTCACCACCATCTCATATGATGATGATTTGTGAAACCACCCCTAGAATCAATATCTTTACATTGATTCACTTTCGTCCTTGTTATATGACGTTAAACTATACAACACTTTTGTCCGGTACGACAATAAACTACAATATTCTTTGATTTCCTCATTTGAGAAGGAACCATTATTAACATTGATTCTTTTTCAATCATGGTTTTCATTTTCAAAAGACTACGTACATACATGGTAATGCCTAAACTTTTTATCTTAGGTTAAAACCATCATTGCACTAAAGTCCCCTTTCACCCTTCACATGTACGAACCAAATTTGTACAAAGGGTAGTTCTAGAACTACGTGGACTTGATTCCCATCCTTATGGGATACGTAGGAACATTTGAGTGTCCCTCGAATCCAGTCCCAAGTCTTTTGGGCCTAACCCCAAATTTCACTTTCAGTCCCTTGGCTGAAAAGTATTCATGAAAACACACACTGTGTATTCATTATTATGGTCCGAATTATATGACCTTAAACTAAGATCACTCATACTTTCGTCCTGCACGACGTTAAACTACATTTCAAGAACTACGTATGGCTTGATTCTCATTCTTATGAGATACGTAGTGAAGTCCAAAATTTCAATTTAGGACCCAGCCACAACATGATTATGGTTTTCATTGACCTATGTATCTCTATATACATTGGACAATACCCATCTTTATGTGTTATAATCCTAAACTTAAATATTTTCAGATCTTCATAACCCTTTTCATGACTTCTAGTCACAAAAATGTCAAACTTCTGAGAATTATTTTGCCTGACTATGCAGCACGTGCCCATAGGTGGCCTTGCATAAATAGTCCACATAACAGACTTTTCAACCAAAAGATGCTATTTTATTTGACTATGCAGCCAATGCCCATAGGTGGCCCTGCATATTTCAACCCCCTAACGGGTTTTGTTAGATAATAGTAACTTCATTCTTGGGATGAATGCCTCTTTTGTCCTTATTTGTCTTAAAATGACAGTATGTAGGGATCCGCAAAAAATAGCCATCCTTAACATATTTGTCCCATATCCTTTTTCATGATCTGAAAGTATTCAAGTCTATGGTTTATTCTTCTTCCCTACGTTTGGGTCAGACCTTCGTAGGAGTGATATTCATCCAGTTCTTCGATATTCTTGTTTGTAAATATCTTCTCCATATTCAAGTACCTCTTTCCATACAACAAACTCTATGCTTTAGAAAATTTGAATCTCCATAAACTTCCACTGGCTTTTAGCACTAGGAAAGTAAATTTCTGGGAGTTCTTTTGCCTAACTATGCAGCACGTGCCCATAGGTGGCCTTGCATAAACAGTCCACATAACAGACTTGTCAGCCAAAAGATGCTATTTTATTTGACTATGCAGCCAATGCCCATAGGTGGCCCTGCATATTTCAACCCCCTAACGGGTTTTGTTAAATAATAGTAACTTCATTCTTGGAAACTACTTCTTCTAATGCCTTTTAGCTCTTTTTTCATATCATTCCTTAGATTCAAATATTCTTAAGCCATAGTTTACATTTTTTCCCTCATACTTGAGTATGGTAAATATGTTTTCAGATAAATTGTCAAGGAATTGAATCCATTTTAATCCATTTTCGGTCAAAGCTATTTCGACCTTAAACATTAGCCACTTTATGTCCGGCGTGCATGACTTTAAACTGCCCACACAAAAGACAAAGGAACTCTGAATAAAAGTCAAGTTCCAGCTCACTAAATATACATTTTTTTGTATGATTTAGGTAATATTGAGCAGTTAAAAGGTTCAAAGTTTGTAGGGTTATTTGTAATAATCCTAGTAAAAATCAAACTATGCTTACTAGGCCCATTGGCTTAAGTAAATTTGAAGCAGGTAATGGAAGAATGCAAGTACAAATGATTGAAGACAAAAGTGTTTTTTCATTGATACACAAGAGTTAGAAGGACATCCACAGACTGGAATCTCTTCTCTTTTTCAAGAATTACAGAAGATTGTCAACATAAGACTTCATTTGATGTATAGCATCCTGAGCCTTATCAACAGTTACTTGAAGCTCGTGCACTTGACCAGATTCACTCTTTTCAGCTTGCTGAAGTTCCTTCTTAGCATCTGCAATGGCTTTCATGCCATTCATATGAGTTTCATCCAATGATTTATTAAGTTGATCAAGTTCCCCAGTAACAGCATCTAACTGTTGCTGGAGTTGCACCTGCTGGACGACCTTTTCTTTGATTTTTTGCTTCAGATCCTTCATCTTGACAGCATAATCAGCTTCAGCCTGGGATATCACAGCCTCAAATTCGCCTATGTTGACTGACAATTTCACTCTGGTCAAATCTTCGCGACTTATCTGCATTTGCTCCCTCCTGAAAATGATTTGTTTCACCGCAGCATGGATCTTTTCATACCCAAAACCACCAAGTCCCATTATAACAAATTGGGATGACAATCGGGAAATTTTTGATAGTAGCTCTTCTAAAGGCACCCCCGATATGATGTTCCATATGTTATTCCATGCCTTACGTCGTGAAAAGCTGAATGCTTTAAGAATATCTGGATCTGATTCAATATCATCGTCAGAAGGGGGTATGTAATCTGGAATTAGCGCGCTTAGGGAGGTGCCTTGTCCTGCTCTTTCCCCCCTGACTTGTGCTTCTTCACTTTCAATTCCCGTTGGGACAGAGGCTGAGGCCTCATCTTCGGGTCTAGTCATTGCAGTTGATGGTCCTGCATGATTAATTGAAAGGTTTAGTCAGCTTCAAAGGATAACAAAAGAATGGATTGTCTTACAAATAAAGTACAATCACAAATATTGTTATCCATTACCCAATGGTGGTTCAGCAACCTGAGAAGACTTCTCCTTATCTTTCCCAGTTTCAACAGGATTTTCAAGATGGGTCTCAGGAGAGTTTATTGGATTTAGCTCTACTTGAGCTAATGTTTCTGCAATGATAGGGTTGACATCAGTGTCCACACCCTCTTCGGGCATTGGCAGTTCAGCGGCTTCTACGGAAGAAACTGCATATTATTTTACATCATGGTTAGAAGTATATTTTTTTAAGAAAAAATTTGGGCGAAGGGTAACACTCACGCCCAAGGTCTTCTAAATCACATGACAACTCAGCATGATTATAAAATTCTTCAAAAGTCATTCCTTGATTCATCATTTCATCCAATGATACTTCAGAATCTTGATTAGTCTCACCAGTGGGAGCATTTGCTACGTCTTCTTGCCGACTTATGTCCTGCAACCCCTGACCCTGGACAGCATCTTCAGTAATAGGAGGGATACTGGGAATGGATGGTAGCTCTTCTCCAGGAGCAACCAAGTCAGCCTGAGTCTGTGATTGTTCTACAGCACCCTCCACGACCTTTGAAGAAGGATCAGTCCCTTCCCTCAAGGGAGAAATTGAAGAAGCCCCTGCAATCCTCGGAAATATGAGTAACCATATGATTATGGGTATAAACTCATGATTGTTCGAAGGACTTACCACTGCTAATGAAACGTTTAGCTAGGGATTTCCTCCTTCGTTGCCTTGGCTTCTTTTGTTTTTTCGGAGTATCAGTAGTCTCCCTTATTGGCACTTGGATTGGCGAATGAAAAGCTATGTCCAGTGCCTCATTCATGGCCTGCTGGCCTGGAGATATCTCGCCTGGTTCGCGAGGAGAATCAGCAGCAGCCCCGATAGCGGTACCACCAGGGCTATATTGTGGCGAAGGAACCCCGGTTCCTTTCTTTGCAAGCTGCAAGATGAAGAAAATAACTTCCTTAAGTAACAAAGCTTCAACTAAAATCAAGTTGCAAAGAAAATAAGGAAGGAAAACTTACATCTTCAGGAGCCACGTACTCTTGCCATTCCTCATCTCCAGAACCACCAGCCCCCTCAGTGGTTCCACGATCAATCATTTCCTTCACCCGCCTGGTGATAGGAACCGAATTATCGGTGGCATATATGAGCATTTCCAGCTCTCTGATGTAAGCTCGCACTTCATTGGGGTTATCTCCGTATTGAAGGTCTTTAGAAGCTAGAAGATATCCTATCCCAGGAAGTTGTAGGCCCTCACACAAATCCAGCCAGGCGGTCTCAGTATCACAGTATAAGCTCTGCCATAGCTGAACAGCCTCTGGTCTTAGATATAAAGGCTGTGAGGAAGGTCCTACAATTTTTGATTTTAATTTCTTCCCGACTCCTGCAACTACAGATAGAGAATAAGAAAGTGAGACTTATTACTTTATAAAGTAGCAGTGATTGAAGTTATTACAATCAAATAACTCACCAGGAGCTGATGGAGTGGGTCTTTTAACTCTAGCTGTAGGATTGTATCGTGCACGAAACCGTTTTTCTGCCGGTTGTGCCTCATCATCCCCATCGTGATAATCCGATGAATCAGTTCTAGAAGAGGAGTCTGTTGAACCTATTTCAGGTGGAGAAGCGTCACCTTCATGAAGAAGAGTTTCTTTCTCTACAGTCCTCTTCCTCTTTCCCACTTGATATACTGGGTGATTCAATATCCCTTTAGGGTATGATGCTATCCAGTGTTCGGCATAAAATGTAGTCAGATAATGTGCCGCTTTTTCAACTGGTAGATCAAATACTGCCCCAGTCTTCTCTCTTGATGTCAGCAACCATAGTTGTCGAGCAACCATCGGATGTTGCTCTAACCTGACATGTACTGGAGGGGATACAACAATCTGTTGCAAACATTTTAATTGGCGTGAAAATCTATATGGAGCATAGGCCTCGCATATGATTTCTCCATCAATCCTGGCTACTAACACGCCATCCCTGCAAGCTAGCATGTATGCCCTCAAATCCAAATGGGCTTTCCCATCATCAACAAACCGCCCAGATGGAGGACTTCCATAAGGAAAGAAGTTGAATTCCTTATACATGCTTAGTCTTACTTTCATGTCATAACCATTAACATCTAATGGAGCAATTCCAGAGAACTCTTGCACTGACGGTCTGAAAGAGCTTCCAGGAATTTGTAATCCATTCTGTACATTGTAAGTCCTGAAGTGAGTGGCGATCCATCCCCACAAAACCTGGAATGGTCCCACTATTCTTAAATGAGATTTACCCTGGAAGACGTGAAGTAAACTCCTGTGAATCTTTGCTAAAATGGGGGTAGCTAACCCAACCATTTTCCCCCATCCAACTTGGCCGCAATGACCAAGGTCCCTGGCCTAACGCCTCCCTTCGAATCCCTGACCGGCAAGAGATAAACACTGAGCCACATTGCCAAGAAACCCGCCAGACGAGTTTTATTTGGAATTCTTTGATTCACTTCATAGCCCCATTTTTCAAACTCTCCTGCTTCTAGAGTTGGCCAGAATGTGCCAGGAGCTCCTCTCTTCTCAGGTTTTGGACAAGTGGTAGGACATCTGGGCCGGGTATCCTTGGATTTCTTCATCTTGGATCCTTTTTCTTTTGGCTCCATCCCTTTCTTCTCAGTTAGAAACACATTCATCCATTCTTCCGGATGGATATCTTTTCTAAAATGAGTTAATGAGGTCTCTGAAATCTTGAGCCTGTGAAAGATTTTAAATAATTCTCGAGCCAAAGAAGGAGTCTTCTCTGGATCATTCCAAGTCACCTTGGGAGGAATGAATTCATCATACATATCTCCCAAGATTGGAGCTCCTGAAATCTTGTGGACATCCCACAAACTGATACCTACTTCTCCATGAGTCAAATGGAAAGAATTAGTCGCTGGGCTCCAATGGCTGAGTATCTCTGGCACGAAGTTATCATGTCTGTAAATATATGTTTGCCCAACCCAAACAGCCTCATATATTGCAGCTCTCTTCAGATCCTCAATAAACTCTGCGCAAGTCTGTCGCACCCAGTATACCCACATCCAAGTTGGCTTCACACCTCCCCCAGGACGGAAATCCCAACTTTTCTTCCAGCCTTTGGATTGATCCATCTGAGCATTTCGGAAGATTGAAGGATGACAATGTGGTTGAAGCTCAGGTGTATGTTTTTTCAGATCTGGTGTGCAAGGGATATGATGCATCACATAAGCCTTCTCCACTGTTCCAGCAGTTTGAAATACTCCTCCGCCTGAGATATTTGCTGAAGCAAAATTGGTATAATTCTGAAACCAAGAAAATGGAAGATAATTCTTTACTTCTGGAATAATGACTTCCTGCAGATGACCATGACCATACAAAGGTAGATAAGTGCAGTGAGGAAAGTCGCGATGATATTTCTTCAGATACTTAGCCAAATCTGGAAGAGTACTGTCTTTAACAGTATAGTAATCAGGACCAATGATATTCATCATATCATCTATCCGCTTGCTAGCCAGTTCATCAATTAATCCAGGTCTAAGAGCCATTGAATCTGCACATGAGTTGAATAAATTAAACTCTTAAGTGGGTTTATTTTTTTCATAAAATTTGTGAAAGAATTTGGGAAAAATGGCTAAGGCATTAAGGCGTGCAAGTATGGAGATGTCGCGCAAGTGGTACATGTGCCGCGCAAGTTTTTGTCGCGCAAGTATTACCGCGCAAGCCCTATTACCTTGAGAGTAGCGCGGCAGCGAGGAAACAGTGAAAACAAGAGACTTGCGCGGCGAGGAAGACTTGCGCGGCGAGAGCTCGAGAAATCCAGAAATCCAGATGCATGTAACGGAGAGGAGGCCATGTATTTATAGGCTCAGAAGCCTACCTGCGCGCCGTACCCAGAGCACTTAAGGCCTGCGCGGTGCAAACTTGCGCGCCGCCTTTTGCGTACTGAAAACTTGCGCGCCTCCCTTTTCCTTTGGAAGGATTCGATTTCCTCAGAGTCAAATCCTCATTTCTCTCCGGATCCAACTCTGAGGGGGGACTTTTGTTGACGCTCCTTTCGTCACAGAATCTAAAGATCGGAAAAGGGAATATCTCAGCTGAAAGTGATTCATCCTTTGAAGAAAACATCAAAAATCGACAAAGGCATGAACAAAGGATCAACAGCAAATCCACCGCGCAAGTGATACCACTGCCGCGCAAGTATACTTGCGCGACTACCTTGGTCGCGCAGATGACTTGCGCGACCTAATTGGTAACCGCCCGGTAACCGCCCTGGGTCTTCTTTTGCCTATAAATAGACCCTGTGGGCCCCCCATTCGAGAGGATCTTTTTTCAGAAACTCGGATTGAAGCTCCCGATGCCCAAGTCTCTTCTCAAAGCTTCCAGAACACTTCTAAGGTAATTTCTTACCTAGAATGGAAGATCTAAAGAGAAGAAGGAAGGCCTAAGTGTTGAAACTTATCAAACACTTGCGCGCCGACTTAATTCCTTCAATATAACTTGCGCGTCCATTCTCTGGAAGAACCTCAAGAGGATGGTAAAGGGTTTAATAAAGAGTCGCTCAAGCATTTCAATGTTGGTTGAAAATCGCGCAAGTACCCTCCATGTCGCGCAAGTATACTTGCGCGACCAATACTTGCGCGCCGCCGCAGGACTTGCGCGCCTTGAAAGACTTGCGCGCCCCTATTTTTTTGGGTGCCCATCTTGCCCATTTTACCCCTCTTAAGCCATTTCACCTTTCCTTTTTAAGATTCAGTCTTCAAGACACTCTTCAAAGCCATTTATGGCATGATTTCTTGATTTGACTTTCTTATCTGAAAGGAATTCTGTGGAATCTCTCTCAAAGTCTAGTGATTTAAATATCCTTATGTCACTAAAATACAGAGAGTTCATTCATTCAACCTCATCCTTTAAGATGAGAAAATCCTAACCTGGGTCTCCTTTTCAGGAATAATCCCCAGTTATAAAACCTTTGATCTGGGCATCTTCCTCAGGAGTAAGCCCCAATCAAAGTCCTCTAATCTTGGGCATCTTTCTTAAGAATAAGCCCCAACCTCAAATATGGGCATCCTCCTCAGGAGTAAGCCCCAAACCTTAATCCCTAAACTGAGTCTCCTTTTCAGGAATAAGACTCAGTCATGACCTTGGGCTTCCTTTTCAGGAGTAAGCCCCAAGTCCCTTAACCGGGGTCTCCTTTTCAGGAATAAGACTCAGTCATGACCTTGGGCTTCTTTTTTAGGAGTAATCCCCAAGTCCCTTAACCGGGGTCTCCTTTTCAGGAATAAGACTCAGTCATAACCCTGGGCTTCCTTTTCAGGAATAAGCCCCAAGTCCCCTTAAACTTCTCTTAACCAGTCATAAATTACCTTTGATTTGGGTTTCCTTTTCAGGAATAAAACACAATCATAAGTCCCCTCCTAACTTGGGCATCCTCCTTAGGAGTAAGCCCCAAGATTAGAGTATTCAAATCTCCATGAAGCACATATAACTTTGTGGACCCTGTTCATGGATTTTCTCCCTAAAAGTAAATCCTAAACCTTCATCTATCTGGGCAGTCATCTATACATAAGCCCCAAACAAATTCTTATGATTGCATCTTTTATGGCACAATTGTCTAAATTTTACCAATACCTCTTGTTTCTCACACCGAGCATGACTCACGTGAGCTTAGAGTATAAAAGTAATTATGACATTCATCTTTGAGCCATCAATCATAAACATCATACTCCATTCCTCGAACTACGTGGGTTCTGATTCCTTTTCCGAAACAAAGGATACGTAGGTAGCCCATTTATGGGTTCGATCCCAACTTTGAAATAATCTATGTCCTTCTGAATGACGATAAACTTCAAGTGCCCCACTGAGTGGCTTTAAAACCAGCCTGGTCATCAAAATGACCAAGAGACTTTTATATAAATGTTTTTGAAGGATACCATTGACCAAGAATCTCTAAACAAATATAGATGATTCTATATTGATGAAGAACCTCGAATACATATAAAAGATTCTCTAAATTTCTTGCATATTTAATCATTGATTGTTAAAACTAAAGGAAAGCACATTTTATACTTGGTAATGTAATAAGGATTCACGAACATAACTTAAATCTATAAAGAGAGTCCCGGAGTAGACAATAATTCCCCTCAAAAAGGTGTGATGAGTCCGACCTCCCATCCTCTCGACCAATGCAAATTCCTAAGCCTCATTAGCCCACAAGCTAATGAGCGCCTGCCTTTGGAAAGTAGGTCCAAACGGATGTGGAATCATTGGATGTTTCCGGTTCTACGAACAAACCCGTTAGAAACCGATCGGAACATTTGAATCTCCCGTCCAGGAGGTTATCCCCGGATTCCGCGCGAAACAATTCATTAAATGTAAAAACACATATATCATTAGAGACATATTTTTTACACCGAAATATATTTTTTAAAATCTTTATTCCATAGTTTTGATTGTGTAATTAATATGAGGAATAAAAAATTAAGGGATAGTAGAATTTTATGGATGTATCAAAAGTTATATTCTTTTTCTTTTATATATATTTATATTTAAATTTTTATTTTTATGATTAGGTATAACATAAATATATTTAATGGTTATTATAAGAACATGGAGGGGTAAACGTATTATAGTTGATTTTTTATTAAATAAGGTTATTGAATGGTATAATTATTTTATTTTAAAGATAAATTTATTAGTATCTTTTATTCATTTAATCTCTCATACTACTCTTTTTTTCTTTGACATAATCATTTCCCATTAGTAAGAAAACTTTTTTAATAAAAAAATTAGGTCATTGGATTTTTCTTATTTAAATAGTAAGTTAATGTTTCCACTACTTAAATATGTTTTTGAATTTACAAATTAATTAATTAATTAATTTGATAATATAATCAATATGAAACGTGTTTTTAATAACTACTATGTATAAACTAGGAAACCGATTTAAATGGATTTGATTCAAAAACTAAAAACATTGAATTTTAATCATTTGATGATACTTAGATTATGATTCAATGTAAGATATTATTTTCATAAGGAAAATTTTTTTAATTTAATTTTATGTAATTAATATTGCAAGCCTTACAACTAAAAAAGATTTTCTTCTCTTGAGATCCCTTTTATGTATGGGATGGACTTATGATTGAATGTATACCACAAATTTATAGTTAGTGGTTAAATATTGAATATAATATTTCCAAATTTGATTCTGGAATATAATTAATAATAATATATAAGTGATCATAGATTAATATAAAGAATTCACTCAGTGGATTGGAATAAAGAAAAAAATTATTTCAATAAGGACATGGGTTTTTTACTTTGATGATAATAAGTTCATTTAAATTATATTAATGATTTATTGGTCAAGGATTGATGATATTTATTTCATTTAATATAAAATTATATTTATATTTTTTAAAATGTTGAATAATTTTATAATATGTATTTTTTAATTTTCATAGAGATTATAAGACTCGAAAATTATTAATAATATACTATTAATATTTCTAGATGGTGTTGATGTAATAATATGAAATAATTTAGATTGTGACATGGATTTATTTCTTTTATATTATATATATAGTTTCATGTCAACATATGATATAAACAAACCTATAACAGTGAAGAAGAAATTTAATGAAAAATAGTGTTATGTTTTAATGATATTAATCATCTTACGAGGCAAAATTTTGGAAAAATATATTACAATATAGATTTCAATGATGAATATCTCGATGTCAATTTTGATAAGTCACTATCATCGATTTTAATAAAATCTAGTATAAAATTTTAAATTTAATTACAAAATTGACCGTTTTTATGTTATAATTGTTTTCATATTGTATGGTTTATTTAAAAAACCAATCAAAATAGAATAATAAATCAATAATGAAGATATATTAAATTAGTTCTTAGGATGGATAAAAATTAATTTATAAAGTAAATGTTTCATGCAATTGAGTACGAAGAAATTTATAATAATTTAAGAAAGAAAACTTTTAATCACAAGGGGGAAATAAATTCAAGGTATAAGAATTGATGATGATATTGATGAACCATATCATTAAAGGTTAGTTAATTCTATGGGAATATGAATTTTATTTGAAGTGCATCATAAAAATAAAACATGAGGCATTGTTTTGTTAGAGAGTGAACAAAAGATTGTGTTATGTAGTCATATGAGATAACATAATATCTTATGGTTTAGTAACATGATGGGTTCATAAAATGGTATTCGCAAAGAGTATCAGATGGGGTTTAATCATGAATCATTAGATCACACCATAGAGGGATGATTATGAATCAAGAATTCCACTCTAAAAAGGATCACTTGATCATGAACTATATGATAATGATGTAATACATACAAGAGTGTGGTATTGAACTTTAACCGTGTTAGTCATAATAAAAAGAAACCATTTATAATTTTTTATATTATACTCAAATTAGTTGATATGTTAAATATTTTTAATACCATAGATATTTTTGGGAGCTACTAGATCCATCCACGTTATACACTATAACCATCTCATTCCCATCACTCTCTTCACCATTTATATTCCCAAATCATCATGTATTATTAGATCAATATACATTTGGATCCAAGGGGTTTCAATAAGAATGTGTAATGTAATCACTATGGTACTTATTTTTGTATCATTTATGTGACGGAAATTGTTTTCAGAAAAATATTTTTATGACCAATTGGTATAAATTATAATTTATAGGAGAGTAGAGATCTATCAAGATGTGAAAGTAGAAAACATAACTCAAATAATCTCTATATAATTTTTTCATCGCATTTCATCATATATGGAATTTATATAGGTTTCATGCATCTGTATTCCTTGGATTTGCAATTTGAAATCCACAAAATGGTGTAGAGATGTCACTAATTTTTTGATAGGCTATGGAAAATAATCATAGATTTGATTTTATAATTCCAAAAATGGTTTTGGATTTTGTATTTTTTTCACTATCCTTGTCAACTTGGTAAATAAACTCTAATTATCCTCAGTATGCAATGTAAGGTATTTACTCATTTAGTAAATTTTAAATGTCTTTGTGTAAGCGAAGTGAGTTGATATTAGAAACTCCAAGTGTTTTGGACCATAATGAGAGACTATGATATGTGGAGATATTTTTTAATTTTATAAGATTGCATATTACATGTATCATATACCATTAATCCTCTTGGTTATAAGTAAGTTGAGACTAATTTTCCTTATGTAGTTCGTGAATAAATGAATGAGTCATGAATCTCTGTCAGAATTTGGGATTTTCAATAAGTAGAAGGGTTAGGAATTTCATTGGCATTAAGAAAAAAAATTATTTGTGCTAGAATCCTTTAATAGAGGAAGTTTTTATATGGATATATCTTTGGGGTGGTTGACCGGGAATTCAGGGGGATTTGGAGGAGCTAGGTCAGGTTGTAAGGCTAATGCGTTGCCAGTGGCTAGCCATTCCAGAGCCCCAAGATAGCCGGTCGAGAGCCACTAGCTAATAGATTGGGTGTCAAGTATCAAATTTAGGGCCATTGAACACAATACATGGTTATGGGGGAAAATTACTAGCGTATTTCCCTCTAGGATTTTTTTGGGGGAACCTTATTCATTTTACTATGGCCTCCCCTTATTTATTCTCTGCACATTTTACACCCAAAAATAGATAGTGGCCTACTTGTAAAAGTCTATCTTGCACTACTTTTTTTAGGTGGTTAGCCTCTAACCTATGTCTAATTAACTACAAAAAAAATGTTTTGGAAATATAGAGGTGAGTCTACCATCACTATTACCTCTATTTTATTTTCCTATTGTTATTTTATGGTATTCATCTATTTTTATCTAGTATTATTCTTTTTAAAGGTTGTTTTATTGTTTTGTTATTACTTTCATTTCTTGATGACCGAGTGTTCGATACTCATTGAGATTACTCTCTAAGAATATTTCTAGTTTTATTTATGTATAAAGAATTTTCATTATATTTTTCATGAGTCTTGTATTTGTGAGATTAATCTAGCTATAAAATTCATGAATTTTGTTTAATTAATTATTCAGAATAAAATTTTCTATAGTAAAACATCCCACATAACGAGTCTTAAGTCTAGATAAAATTTAAATCCATAAGGGGTGAATTTAGTTTTTTTTACCATGACTGGGTTTGGTGAGGGAAATGGGTTGATAATATTTAAGTGAGATTTATATGTTATATTTCAGATCAATTGATGTGTAATAAAATTTCACATCTATTAATAATTATATAATTCATTTAACCATAAAAACTTATCTAATAGGATATTTGTGTTGAATTTTAAAATATATTTTACCCTAGACATGAGTATAAGAACATTAAAATATTGTTGGGAATAAAGGTTTTATGTCTATAATGGGATTTTTTTAAATGTATATAAGTTTAGTAAATGACCCCAAGAAAAGTGAAATAGTGAAACATAATTATAAATTCATTGAATGATTTTTTTAATGTAAATTATTAACATGTGAATTGTATGGATTTTTAAAATATCAATGTAGTATAAAGAGAGAGATTATGAAAAACCTGTATGGTGTTCACCATTATGTGATTTGAATGGTTTCCTATTTAATAAATCCCTTGGAAAATGGTAAGTATCATATGATATGGAATTGAGCTGTATAATAATAATGGTTATGATGCTGGTTTGAGTTTTGGTATTTTATTTTTCTAATATAATTTATTATTATATGTGGAATGACATAGGTGTTTTCACGTTGATTCATTATTGGAAATAAAATCGGTGGAATGTGTTTAGTACAATTGGATTATATTAGGGTATTAGATATGATTACAAGTGAGGATTCCAAACTAGATCCTAAGATTTTCAAAGAAACAAAATACCATGGGCTTCCTCAAATTCCTCAGGGATTCATCTTTGTGAATGCCTCATGGTGGACCCCCATTGATACTAGTGATTGCATACATATTTAATGCCACATATTAATGATTTTTATTTTCTAAGGTTACTCCCATCAATTTAATTAAATGAGCTTCATGGATTCGTATTGATTATACACCACAAAATTCCATGATTATTGACCTAGATTCTAGTCTTGATATATACTTTGAATTCGGTGGACTGGGGGTTCAATTGATTAAGTTTAGAGAAATTCAAGGTTAGTTTCATTATAATAAATGGGATGTTATTCAGTGGAATTTCATAGATGTGTTACTTATATTATGGATTCACATAGTAATATATTAATTTTTGGTGCAGCCACCATCGATTCCATTATGTATCATGATTGTGCTTTCCTTGATTCCACACCTTTTAACCAACATGAGTTATGAGATCAATCACATTGACTAGAGATACAAAAAACATAGCCAATGGTGTTAGTCTTAATCTCTATAATCACCATCAATACACATAAAAAGGGTTTTCAAGATAAATTAATTTAATTATTATATGTACATATGTAATCAGTATAACTTTTGAATGCACTCTAAAATTTAAAAGTTATTTTAGGAATTCCATTAGTGGTAGTCTACTGAGTTTTACTCACACCCAATCGAGGATTCCATGGAATGTGGGTACCAATGACGATTAATATTTTCATTGTATGGAATGGTTCGTGATGACCATATATGTTTATTTCATGGGTTTTTCAGGGATTACATTTAGTGTGGACATGAGGAATGCATTGGACTCGATACCAAACAATGGTTGAGTTTTTTCAAATCTATATTTTTTTCTATTTTATCATATATGTGATCCACCCATGGAGGAATAATATAGAATGGAATGAATTTATAATTTTATGGATTTTGATATTGAAATTACACTTATAACATTCCCTAACTTACTGGCAAGGTTTATTTTGTCTAATTATATTTTTTCCATTATTTATGCTTCATGTGTACATTGATATGTTTCTATAGTCTCACCACCATATTTCCTTAAACATGAAATTATATTTTAAATCCTTTTGATTATTATGAGGGTCACGTGAATCTATATGGAATACCATCCTAAAGAATCAATTTAGTGAATTTTGGGGTGGGGTGTTACAACTTCCTTTGGTTGACAGCTCAGTTTTAGGAAAGAAATTTATTACTATAATACAAGGAAATTGGTGGGGTATTTTTTGTGGTTTATTCATGGTATCCCATGAGGGATACAACTCATGAGATAACATTTGGGTAGATTGAAGGGGGGTTACATAAGTTTTTCATTGACATACTTAGAGTATGTGTAATAAATGGAATGGGCTTGGCTAGTTATTTGATAGTGATGTTATGAGTAGATTAATGTAGGCTTTCCCCTTTCATATTTTCCCTATATTGTACATGTTAATGTGTTAGAAATATTTTTTTGTGTCTTGTGAGACATTGTAGTGTGAGTTTGGTTACTAGTAAAGTAATAGTGGAATTAGTATAGTATGATGGGTTTTTTCTTGATGTATTATAGTTTATGCAACAACTAAGGT
Organism: Viscum album; assembly: GCA_963277665.1. NCBI lineage: Eukaryota > Viridiplantae > Streptophyta > Magnoliopsida > Santalales > Viscaceae > Viscum > Viscum album. The sequence continues at coordinate 1,564,784,243 of OY728156.1, forward strand.
TGTATATACAAGTATCACTAATTGGTTGGTTTCGTAGATATGTCATCCGAAATAGAATTTTGGATCATTATGGGTATTTCTTGTTTAGAATTTTTTTGTGGTGACTGGGTATAGAGGAATGGCCCTGGAATGTTTTTTCGATCTATTTATGGGAAACTTAATAGTGTTGTGTTACATATAGATCAGTGAATAGACATGATCTAGTTCATGGGATACATCATCCATGATTTGATTTTGTATATTGATGTTGATTATATAATGAAATATGAGTCTATATATTATAGACCTATAGATCAGGGTGTAGAGTTACATCACCCTTTTTCTTATTCTTCTCAAGATCTTGAAAGATCAAAAGAGAATGATATGATCCCTAGGTTCTCCACTACAAATGTCTAGCCATGTTTTGTGTTTCCAATGCTTTGTTTTTTTTCTAGCAATGTGGGGGAATATTTGAGTTAAGGATTTAATAGGACCATCAGATTGGGGTGTAAAGTAATATTGCCTAAGTAATGGTTCATTCTAGGTGTTGGGTTGATCATTGATGAGTGATAGAATCTGTAGTTACACTATTAACCTAACACTAACTAAGTTATGAATTTCATTTAAGGGTTTTATAAACACAGGTCAGACTATATTTCACCATTCACCATATTATTTCTTATTTAATGTGAATATAATATATTCATTATAGGTTTTAGTGAAAATTACTTGGGGACTTGTGTCATAATGGCATTATTAAGACCTAATATAGTAAAATGATTTTTATCATACTGATTGATAATTTTTTAATATTTTTTAATGAATTCAAACACTAAATATTATGACATATATGAGAAACCTCACTGGTGTTTCAATGTTTTCAAGGTCTAATGAACAAGGGAACTATATGGACTTGTGGTAAGTAGATAGTGACACCCTAGGTCTTCAAAAAATATACCAAGGGAGAAAAACTAGATCTCTATATGCTTATCACATAAAAGTGTGGCCTTTTCCTAATGAACATGTACACATAGACACACCCACACAAATACCTATAAGAACGTCACAAAAATGTAAGATAAATAAACTATAATAGAAAAAGTGTAAATAATGAAAGAAATAACTTATTAGGATAATAATAGAGGTATATTAGGAATAAATTTGAATAAAAATGGTTAAAATACACAAACCAAAATAATGTGACTTCCAACCTGACAATTGATGATAAAGAAGGACATACAGACAAACCCTAATGCTAATGACCTCCTAAAATCACCATAATTTATTTGTCCAAATCTAAAATAGTACCATCCCCACAAAGTTCCCCATTTAATAGAATTATGTTTGAAAACGACAAGTCATGTTTTTGAAAATACCAGGCATTAGTGAGTATATACATATTATTTGGATTACAAGAAAAAAATTGTGATGAAAAATTAATAAATCTTCGGATAAACTAATGGGACACAATGGGGATAAGAAAATCAACAATTAGATATTCTCACAAGGAAATTCCAATCAAAGAGAGAAGAATCTCAATCTTCATAACTAGTTAATATTGATGAGTGCGTTTATAGGTCCAATACCTAATGATGGTCGGATTCCAGTAGCCCAACAAAAATCACACTCAATTCATGGGGTAACCATTCATCATTGATGAAACATAGTGATTGGGTGGTTTATTACCCTATATGGGTATATGATCTATACCTCATTTTTCTCAATGATTACAGGGTTCCACTCTATAGTTGTAAGGCTTGTACCTCAATGCAAGTATGAGGGATTAAAAATATTAAATTTATTGGAAATGGGCGTCCCAAGACCTAACATAGGTTCTTAATATGGTGTCTTTCAAAACCATATATCACCTCAGATATCAAATTTCAGTATTATCATTAGGAAACCATGAAAAAAATAATTGAACCACATTCTATATTTTATTAAACATTGGAAGAACTAGTATTAAATTGGATATCTATTCTCGAAGAAGAATATATAAGAGGTAGATCAATTGAGAAATTCTACACATCATTTTTTATGGTGTATATGGGGTGTAACTCCATTACCTAGCATGGTTGTATCCCACTACTCTACATGGTTTATGAAAATCCATATACACAATGTGTCGAATGAGGAACATGGAACTTTTGACCACATAGGTTCATGAGAGTGTACTCTTTATAAATTGATGGACTATAAAGGTTGGGTCAAATGATATGCAGGATATCCACTTACCCATTTGATACTTATCTATGATATAAAATATATCCTCCCTATAGAGATTATTACATTGTGTGTTTTCTTTAAGAAAAAATTTTATGTAGTTCATTTTTTCATCACAAGGTATAAAATCCTTCTGATGCTTCACCACACTATCTAATCTACCAATCTCATCAAAAATAACCATAGAATTTATATCAAAAGACATGATATAAAACAAAAATTATTCAATCATCAATTAATATCCTTTGGTGTCTTAAAAAATATTTCCATAAGAATGAATGATTCCTATCATACCTATCGTGCCTCCATTGACGGCTAAGGGTTTGACCCTCAATGGTTCATCAATAGCTCACAATGGGTCATCATCACTTATAAAAATAAAAATCCTTGTCACCAATGACACAAAACATCGTGGTTATGATATTTTTCTCATTAATCACACATTACTAGTAGTCGAACAATCGATAAGAAATTCATAATAACAAATGTGAATTAATCGATTGTTATTACAAACCAATATATTAATCAAAAATCTAGAAATTAATAGCAGAAGGAAATATGTGACTCCAATATTAAATTAGTAACAATTGAAATAAAAATAAATAAATCAATGGGACTATATTCAAACTAGGTTGACACATAATTTCCAGGTACATAAATTATCAATGCATGAAAGATCAAATAATGGGTAAAGAATCCTTAAAAGGGAAATCCATAGGTCATCATTTTATTTGTCATTAATGAATAATGAATTTAATATTATTATTTTGGAAATATCCATTAATTCCATAATTGTTGATGAGAACATTAGAATCTAATAGATGATCCTTGAATGTATGGAAATTATTATCTAATATCCCCTTAATTTGTGAATTCCCCCTCCCATGGAAATTTATTTGGATTTTGTAGATAACCGTAGGGATTTTCCAAAAACAAAATGTTCTAGATAGCGAGTTAATTAAATTTATTCCATAATTTATAAAAGAAACTAATAAATTTATTTATTTATATAATTTCCCCTAACATTATATTGTGGCACCGTGTTTCCCAGTGGTCTGATACAAAAATATTTATTCTACTCTTGGTGTTCTCCCGACATTCTAAAACCAATGGTGGTCACATTTTCCATATATTAGACTCAATTCATGAAAAATACAAAATAAAAATAAGAAAAATACTTTGTATAATATATTTAATATTTTATTTATTTATTATTTGGTTCAATGAGACATTTATTTCCATGAATTCATTGAATAAAAAACAAGATTAATAACTAGGAATATTCGTACTGTCTAAATGAAAAAAATAGAGTCATTTAAATCTCTCCCCCATTACATATTTTTAAATCAAAAGAAAAAACTACTTAAAATGGCGAGTGTATTCAGTGTAAATATGGCTCTTTCACTCCCATGATATCTCCTAGAGTTTCCCATGATTCGAGAAATCTCACACTGGTATAATAGTCAACCTAGGATGGAACCTCTCATGACCATCCTCGATTGACACCATATACTCTTGAAAGGTACCTTCACCATCACTTCAATCTCTGCACAATCATTAACATTCACTAGGTCTTGTGTGTCTCCTAGGATTTTATAGTTTTAAGACATTATACACACTATTCAACTTCCATATAAAATCTCCCAAAATTTACATAGGATTTGGAACAATCAAATGAAACTCAATTATAGATTATCCCCATACCAATCTTCAAAAATCCATTTGACGAAAAGTGTATTTGGAATATAAACTAGAAATGGTCATACTCCAAGGGCCTATGAAATCTATCCATCGAAGATTTTTTTTTCAATTATGACCTATACCAATTTTCACATGGATCACTTGACCCTTTTTCATCATCACCAACACTGAACATAATACCATAATAGATAACTCACCAATCTCCATCTTACAAAAGGGTAACCATATAGGTCTCTCATAATGAGTTTATATAGGTTCCAAGCTGATATTTGGGTGAAAATGTAATAATATATAAACTCCTATAATTTTATTTGATCCTTATAGATTCTATAGAAGTCCATCATTAAGGATCATAATATATCCTCAAAATATTTGATGGATCTTTATATATGGAAATCTCTCATTTAGTGTAATTTTTATTAATACATAACTAAGGAAAAAAATACATCAACAAACGCATACACAACTATGATTTGAAATGAGGGAAAAAATTTATACAGCCATCAAAGGTAAAAAATGATGCTCAATGATATAATTATTGTACATGCACTCTGAACTATCCACATAACTCTTCTATCATATATAATGAATGTGAGACAACATTGTAAGTCCTTAAACATTCAATAAGATAGTATCATGGAATTTTACATTCCATGGAATCTCAGTCACAATATCCTTTAAATTGAAAATCCATTTTCATTTAGGTATCTTAGAGGTCATGTTAATCCTTTTAAAACCAAATTTTCTACATAAAAATATTAATTGTTCTATAATCCCAAGAAAAACTCACTGGTAATCTATGTCATTACACCTCATAAGAACATCCATTAAGGGTCTCAATATATCTTTACCACTCCAAGATGTAGTTATATGGGGGATGTATAAAACACCCTTAAAAAGCATCCAGTTACCTAGCCAGAAAATTTATCCATATTTGGAAAAGGATGGCATTCAAGCAATGAACATAAAATTCATCAGGTACATCTCTTATATATATGTAGACATATAAGAATACAAATTTAATGTCCCTAAACTCTTAATATCTCACACACTAAAACAATAGGGGAGTCACAACCATCAACTAGATGTAAAATGTATATATTTCCTCCAACATTGTTATCTATAACACGTGAAACTCTTATATAACCTCCTCCACCATGCATGAATGATATTTTCCGTTTGGGGAGTCTTTCACCACATTTGTCTTGAATGGTGTATAAACAATCATAACCTAACGTTCCTATAGGAACTCCAACTAATGTCTCTAATTTAGGTTGGGGATCTTTGGGAAATTATATACATGAGTCACTTGTGGTATGAGTAAAATATAAACCACACAAAAAAATATAACTCCACTACATATTCATGGAGAATTATAATGCTTCTAAATCCAAATCAGGAGGTATTTTTTTCTTCTAATGTGGTTCTATTATCCCTGATATGTATATATTCACTCCCTATATTGGAATCAATAGACACACAAGCCTATATCCATAGGATTCACATAAAACCTTATACTAAACACCCTATTTTGGTAGTTGTAAATCAGATCACGAGACAACCAATTCCTCATATTATCAAAGGATTTTTGACAATATTCATTTGAGGTGTACAATTTATTTTATCATGTTAATGAATATAAAGAGATCCCAATACAGAAAATACATTCTAAAACATCTTATAGTACCTAGAGACAAAACATACATTCCTCAAACACCTTCTAAAGAGTTATCCAATAAAGAAATGCCTTTATCTTTACTAGATACACATATACTAAATATTGATATAAAACATTAAATAAAATGTGATCCTCTACAATCTAGATTAGTTCCTTCAAGATCATTCAATTTAGCTACTGATACCAATGAATGTCCAATAATAAATTTAATAAATCCATGTGATACTATTCTAATATAGTTTAAATGAGGTTATCATTGATAAAAAACCCGTGAAACTATCCTAGAAATGATGAAATATGTAGCTCATAAGTCCCATAAAGAAATTTGGGGTGGTATCGAAGTGGTTAACACACCCCATAATCCTATAAAAACCCCATGAAGAAATCGAGGATGAGTGAGTTGTTTAGGTTTCTATAGTATTTTTATTGCAGGTATTTTGGATGTAGGAATAATTCATCCTATTTGGGAATTTTTTCCATCAATGTGTGCATATGGTCTATAGGTCCTTCGTGACCACATTGGCCTTCGACCAATCATTATCCTTTAGACTATATGTACTCTGGGTCACCGCATATATTTGGGTTGTGGTATTTTGTTCCCAAAACCTAGATGCTTTCTAGGAAAACTACATAATAGTAGGCTTCAGAATAGGATTTCCAGTAAGTAGTAGCCACTAGAGCTGACCTAAGAAAATATTAAGAACAATATGGTATGGAAATCTCCATTGATACCAAAAACCATGATTAATTTCTGACAGAAATTCTATCCAATTAACGATTAGATCTGTCATGTTCGGCCCCTCCATTAATGTAGATTCTTGGGAGTGCCAGTTGTATTGTAGTTGGATCTTTGGAACTTAATATTAATATATTAGGCCATGTTCCTCTAAGCCATTATATCATGTACTAGGAATTCTTCATTTGGGCCTACGAGTCATGTAAGGCTTCTCATTCAACCCAAGGAGGGTACTTCAATAAAATAATTAAAATTTGGAAGGCCTTTCAGTGGGGATGAATACCACCACAAGTCCCATGAATTTAGTGGAGGATTTCACAACACAACTGGGTAATACTAAGAATTTATAATGACAATAGAAACATAAAAATGTTTCCTTCATAATTTCAAATTCGTGAACACATACATAGTGATATACAAAAAATGAGGCCAAAATTTGAGAACCATGTGACACCTTCCTACTGGTTGAAGAATTCAATGATCATTATAAATGGGTAATTTTTCTTTATCATCACATGTTTCTGGATAAGATAATAAACAACTAGCCTCATGCCCCAATCAAATGTCATAGCAGATAATATTAGACACACCATTATGTATTAATTCAGTTGGATGAAATACTTCAATAAAAGATCCTCCAATTGTACCCTTATTCCTCGGAGCATAGTAGGGGCATCAAATATGTCATTAAATATATTTTACTTATCCCATAGTGTATGTCGATGATTTTTTTTCTATTCATGTGAAGGTAGTCCACATAAATCATTAAGATCAACATCCATGTATTTCACACATTCTATTAGAATCTAGTTGTTTAATGTTTCTGTTTTCGAATGGGTAATAATTACAACTAATAAAATATTGGTTTTAGATTCCTTCTCGCAAAGCCCAATCAATCCATCCGCATGAAATTTTCTCTATTGTAGTTTAATCTCATCTATTACACAAATATCTACCCAACCCTTCGATGATTATAGTATATCTTGTAACATACTATAGTTATCCAAAACATATCTATGACCAAATTGCATGACTTCATCGAAACAACATTGAAGTTACACATGATTATCTCTCCATTATCATCATCTCATAATGTAGAAAGTTGTGTGACATTGTAAAATCTCTCCACATATGAATATCAATCCACAAAAAGTGGGATAAAGGATCCACATTGTTCTTATGTTCTCAAACAAGGATGAGGTTCTGAAAGAATGACTCATGCCTATATATACATGTATTGATACTAAATTATATAGTAGAAAATAATTCCTCAAATCATCTCATAGGTAGGGTAATCATATCCCAATGTAGCCAGCAAATGGCCATGCCCCTAGATACCTACCCTTTGACCCAATCCCAGATATCTGGGATGGTGGGATTTTTGTAGATCATATTTTCATCCTCCAAATACATATTATCTTTTTAGGGATAAACCAACCCCTCATCCTCCCTGGTGGCCACCATGACCACCCTTTGAAGATCCTTAATCACGATGTTATCTTTTCCTTGAATGTCCATTCACCTATTTTCCACTATTTAATGTCTTCTCGGTCAATAAATCACAAACTGTATTACCCCACAAATTGCAATGACAACACCACGAGTCTCGTAGATAACAATATCCTAGGATGGATCATTGTACAACTGGTCTTCAGATTGGTCATTCTTACATGAATACCTCATACACCGAGAACCTAAAGAGTAATGGTTTCTAGCTATAGAATACATTTCATCCCCAAGATATCTACACACATATCATGTTTTACAGCATTCCTCTTCAATAAATTTCTTCATCACCAAGGCCCTTAATACCTCCCCAACATAGGTAAAAACACATAGAGAGGCCACATTTTCTCTAATTCTTTATCGGAGGCCCTTCTCAAATATCCAGGACCATAAGTCCCCATCCTACCCAATAAAGAAAGAGTAACAAATGTGGTTGTTCAACCACGATGCATACTCTTGAATAGTCAAATCACCCTATTGTTAATACTAAATATCCAATATCTACAGAGAGAGAATGATATAAGGTTAGTAAAAATATAGAAACCACTGATAAAACTCATTGCCTGAGAGGGTCACCTCATCATGGGCCAAGGTGACTGGGCTTAGTGAGGGCCCTACTACATTGCAAAAAAGACTGGTCACTTACAAAGGAATATGATCAACCATTGTTTCTATGAGCCATTAAACATGGAAAATTATATGAAGAAACCCCATTACTACATAAGGGTTGGCTCACTATAATTCATGAGTAGTTACTATTGCTAAAAATCATGTAGTTCACTAATCCTATCTGTATCAGTGTCATTCCTATTAGAACCATTTATTATAAAACATTCTACTGAACATCATGTTAAATTGAAAGTGGTGGGTTTTCATTCCTCTCATTAGGTAGAATTATTTTTATCATATCCCATGGAGATAACACCTCATGAACATGCCCCTAAAATGAATCCAATACACTCAATTAATCATCATTTTGTCCCTATCAAAAAATCCATGTTGGTTTTCATTTTTGAGGTATCCTTAATGTTAACATGGTATACCATGATACGATAATGATATTTTATAATAAAACTAAATAGATACAATTAATAGAAAGACCTGTCCTTCTATGATTCATGTACCATTAGTTTTACTAAAATAATTTCCACAATATGATGAGTAAACAAGTTATATATCAGAGTCTTGGTGTATAGATACATTATCCATCATACTATCACATGGATCCCTGGAATGAGAATCATACATGAAACACTTCATCAAATTTCCCATAACATACCAAAATTATTCTCAAAACATATATAACTCTAAACACTATCCATAGTGCAGACTGGTTTCATTCAACTCTATTTATACCCGACCCACTGAGGACCCACATATACCAACTTTAAACATTGAATGACACCCTAAGGCCATATCCATGAAGCAAGAGGCTATATACTATTTTCATATAGGCATATCACCCAAAATTAAAGCCATATCACAATGAAAATCACACATGCACACCTATAGATATATCAAAACAATGTTGGAAAATAAAAATGTACTATCTCAAGAGGAAAAAATTTATATGATGGATTCAAAGAATAAGTACAGTGATGGAATATGAATATATTCAAAATAATAAGGGGAAAGTACACACCCAATTTAAAAAAAAGGATGTATGATACTAAATAAAAAAGAGAAGGAATTTCATACTCATTAACTCTAATACCAACCACCTCATGTGATTACAACCATTGTGTACATCTAAGCTCCCTAAATACCAGTTCTTCTACGGTCCCCATCTAACAACCTCAAAATTTTTATCAAAAAATATCATGTAGTAAAATACCACACTGGGTGAGTATATTAATACCTCGTATAACTCTCAAAAAATAAATGGGAATAAATTGAAATAAATAATCAGCATAATCTAAGAGAAAAAGTGTGGAGAAAAAACTGAATAAACAAAAATTCTCTTAAAGAAAAACAATTTTATGATAGAGGAATCACTATATTGACAGTTAATTAAGGATGATGAATATTATTTATATCTTTAGGAGTTAGTGTTGTACCAATTCTAGTTGACCAAAATAATCCACACTGGATTATGGTGGACAAAAACCTCACTAATGACACATTATGACAGAGGTGGTGTTGACCATAAAAGGGTAGGGGATCCATGTCTCATCTATAATTGTTGATGAGAGGGGTCCACAACATAGATTAATAAAACATTCCTTGGTGGGAGTATTGTGGGGGTTGAAAATTATACTTTTATTGTAAATTGTAAAACCATTCCCTAATATATGAACACCATCATGGTATTTTCATCCCACCTATACCCTTAGATATCACACTCATTTCTGGACATTATCCAACCTTTTTAAAAGATGTGAACCACTCACAGAACCATGTTTTCTATAATTTGAAAAAAATAATAATGACTTTCTATGGGGAATTATACTTATTGAAAAAATCCTCAGGGGTCACATAATGTCCCCCAATAAAAAATATGGTAGGTAGAACATTCAATAAAAATTTTAGAAAATTTATATTAGGGTATACGTGTTGAACACAAAATTCATCACCAAGACATGTCCCTCTACTCGACCTGGAATGTGAATAACCATATTAAAAAAAATTCACATGGGGAACATGACATTTTGGAACACCAAAGGTCCTAGGCATGTACACTGTATACACAACTAAGATGAGAAGCTATTTTCCCATGATCTTTGGTCTCACCACATGACCTTATGATATTTATCTCATCTAGAAACACAAGTTTCTATATAATGTGGACTATAAAACATGTGTTCTTCATGAATACATGGTTTGTAGCCTATTTGCTTCATAGAGAGGTGTGACTTATTTATAATGCTTCACCCTACCATACACTATAACAATCTCACAACCAGCCATACCTAATTATCTTTCTATGTCCTTAATTTCAATGAATCTCCAATGGTCATCAATTTCAAGACTTCGGTGGTGGAAAATTTGGATTCACATTATAACTAATTATTCCTTTTATTTTTATTGTTCCTCCACCTCTATCTAAGGGTTTGACCATCCATTGTTAATCTAGAATCCACTATGGTCAATCATCACTTTCACAAATCACTATCTATATCATATATCACAGAAAACATTCTGGTTCTAATGTTTGATCATGTATTGAACCACTGTATTAATATATGTCTTCCATTAATACTATTAAATATGTTCAACCACTTTCTATAAACCCAACACTGTAATAGAATGAAACTTGGATTTTTATATATCTAAAATATGGATGCTAAAAATAGCCATTGTATTAAAGGGATTGAATCAGTTTAACCACATAATTAAATATTTATAGAAATAAATTAATGGATACTCGTAATATGAATGAAATTCCATACGTTTATTTTAACTGAATATTATGATCATTTTATGTGTAGAAAATATATTTTTATATAAATTTATATTTTTTTGATAAATTTAAAATTTTCATGAAACATATGAATAATGATGATAGAAAATATTTTATATGGATATTTTTTAATAATAATTTAGTTACTAATGAAAATGAAAAAATAATAATAATAGTTAATATTTGAAAATGTCATTTTCAAATAAAATGATTTTACATTATATTTTATGATTTTATAAAAAAATCAATTGATAATATTTAAATTCTTAATTTGAAAAAATGAGCATCATTTTTGGTTTTCTCATAATAATAGATGTATTAAATTAATTTTTATGATTTTTCTAAAGAGACTGATTTTATGGTGCATAATGTAAAATAATGTTTTTACATATACTGCAATTTCATGAGATTATTACTATATATGTATGAGAGTGAAATTTTTGAAAAAAAATTAATGAAAAGAATAAATTTTATATTAATTATTATAAACATTAATGTATTATGTTTAATGTAAAAACCTATAATTAACATTTTAAAACATATTTGAAATTTTTTCCAAACAATTGTATTATTTCATTTTACATTCATTATTTTAAAAATAATTTAATCAATTCTCGATGTTTTAAAACAAGAAAATTTATATAAAAATTAAAATTAATAGGTATATATTGTTTAATAAGATCCATTTTATTTAATTTATAATGGAAAAGTTACCTTATGTAAAAATTAGTTTCCACAACCAAAGGGAAAAGTGAAAATTCTAATCACAATGAGTTGAAAACATATTTAAATCATGATTAATAATGGGTGGATGAGAAGAATAAATAAATTATCTTCATAATTCTATAATATTTATCAATTTTTTAACCAATTTTATTGATATTTACTTCCCATTTTTAATTTTTTTGAGTGTTTACCAAAATTTCATCCCTTTAAATTAATAAAGCGAGCTCCCCACACCTCAATTCCCCAGATACCAAAAAAAAATTATTATGGGATAAAATCATTCTAAATATAACCATGATATTCCAAGAATGCTTTATTAGGTTCTGGGATTCTCAAAATACCATATATTAAGGGATTAAACCCTTCTGAAATGAGATAATCCAAGATGTTTCAATAAATTTCTTACTGCTCCCTCAAAAATTATATTCATTTACTGAACATAATCATCCTAAAATTGTAATACAACATCCTGAAATTATAAAATAAATATAGTTGGATTATTTTTTATAATAATTATTGTTCAAGAATTAACAACAATTCCATTGTCTTTTAAGAAAAATGAAAACATGAATTTTGTGTATTTCAATACCCCCACTTCCACAATGTATCACATACCATTTCATTCACCACATAACATAAAATGATTAAAAATTGAATTTTATAATGAATAATGATAAATATGAATAATTTAATATTCTCAAATGGAAAACCATACTAATATTATCACTTTATCTATGAAAAATGAATGTGTCATCCACGTGTATGGGTATACTACAACATCTAAGGAATGATGTGTTTTATTTTTCATTACTTATTTTAATGGGGGGTTTATAAATGGGTTTAAAGGGAAATATATTTTTAGGTATTGATTATTTATCGTTAAATATATATTTAATAACTAATTAATGATATTGACAATAAAAAATTGATATTAAATTAATCATATTAAAACCAAAACAATAAGAGGAAAACAACATTTCTATTATTAGTGATGGATTTATATAAATTAGGTTCTAATTGTAATTAATATAAATATTTATATTTCATCATTATAAATAATAAATAATAAACATATTATTTTATTATATTGATATTTCAACTAATCACCACATAATTAATCATTAATCATGGTATTTTATTGTTTGGGTCAGTTCAAAAACCTACTTCAAATATAATTATGTATGATTATGGGATAATAAATACTGTTATAAAAAGGTATAAATATGTAAATATTGATTTGTTTTTTTATGGAAAGGTTATATCAAAGTGTAATAAATTAATTTTGAAATCACTCTTCATTGGTTAAGAAATCATAATAATATGTTTATTGTAGAAATAAATTTTAAACATACGGAATGAAACACCAATCAAAGGAAATTAAAATTATTAAATCAGTATAATTATAAAATTATAGTAAATCTATTTAACCTTTAATTATTATCTTTAATTTAAAATATAATACTAATTATACTATTAGGGAACTAATTAAAAATAATTAAGATTACCCAGATTCGATATTGAAAATAAGTAAAACCTAACTAATATATATGAAGAGAGTAAATATAAACAGGGATTATAAGATGTTATAGTTATTAATATGGTTATAAAATATTATATTAGTATAGTTATGTCTGTTATATAGTAGGTTAGATCATATTTGACTACGTATGAATATAGGGTAAGGGTTTTCTTGGATTCAATTATGTCTCTTTGAAATATTTTACATTCTTTGTACCATGGTTCATTTTTTTTGGATTTTTATTTATTTATAAAAAAGTTAATTAATTATACTATATCTATTTTTAATTCATTGGATATACTATAAAAAATATAGTTTTTTTCTTCAAATGGATTACAAGTAAATTATTATGAACATTATAAGGGCTCTCGTCTCAATCAACCATCATTAAGTCATGTTTTGATATAACAATCCAATATTACATTTTATTGAGTTACTAGAATCCATTTAAATATAGTATGTTAAATTTGTTTCTCTATAAAATGTTACATTAATTCATGCTCTTACTTTCATTGGAGTAGGATTTATATCTTTTATAAAATATAAGAGGGTTTTTCATAACTCAATTTGATTTCATTAGATAGAATTTTTTTTACTTTAGTTTAACATTTTATTTCATATGGTATTACCTATTTAAATATATAGAAACCATTTTCAATTCAAATCATTATAATTTCATAATATTATTCCTTCTTAAAAATGGAAATACATTCAGAATGATTCTCATCCTCTTAATTGATAGTTTATAATCTATGTTCTTGTTTTTATATTCTATCCAATTTTTTAGGTAAATATTTGGAATAAGAAGAATATGTTATTTGTTATATCATAATTATTTATCCTTACACCATTTATAAAATAAATATTTAATTTTTTCTTATAATGATGGATTTCAAAAAAATTATTTTCTATAATATTAAAAATGCTATAGTCAAAATTTATAAGCACGGGTTCTGTTTTTCCCTCCACACATCATTACAATAAAACTTTATTTCATATTCTAGGATAAACTATTCCTGTTTTTAAAAATAATAAATATTTCCAAACATATTTCCCTTCATATTTTCGAAAAAAACTTTTGAATGGTACACATAAGTTCATCTCTTATGATTACCCTTAAAATTAAATATAAAAACTATTATGTATATTAGATGATATTTTACATCACATATTAAAAATTATTTAAAAAAATTTATTTATATTTTTTGAATGACCCTAAATTAAACATTTCTCTATTATCCTTTTGTGTAATTTTCCTTGTTATGTCATTTGACTTCAATTAATGATTTATTCATTTGTGTCATATTTCATGTTTTCTAATAATAAGTGTGTTTTCACCTATGTAAACATCTTATAATTTTTTATATGATATTTTTTGTAGATACAATCCAGATTAATTCCCACTATATATTATGATTATTTATTAAGAAAAATTCATGAATCTCATTTCTTTTATTTATTAATAATTCTTTGAAAAAATTATTAATATTTATTTTGTGGAACACATATTCTTAGAAGAAATATGATGTTATATGTGGTACTAAAATTATATATCCATTTAATACATTGGGTAATGATTTTTATCTCATGATATGTTATGTATTAGATTAATTTTTTATCATAATCCACTTTTGAACTATCTCTAAAATGATGGTCTTGGGAGCGAACCTTGAATTACTCTTTTGATGCCAGGAATTATGTAGTTGTCAAAATATATTGAGGAAAATATACTGTGATATTAGTTTCAATATGATGAATCCCCATGATATCGTTCTCTTCATATTATCTATAATTTATTGGTTATAAATTCTATATTTTATGTTCATGTTACTTTTAACATTCTCACCCAAATATGTTTATATTATTTTTTATTATGATCCTTGATTTTAAAAAATTATTCTTATCATGACTAATAATTGGAGATCACCCATTATTATATTTATATTTCACTAGGTAATAAATTAATGTAATGCCTTTTGTATTTCGAGAAGAACATGTTGTCTTGATAATTTGTGAGAGTTTCTAGAGACTCATATGGGATTAAAAATTTTATCGTTAAGTGGGAAAAATGTTTGTTATATGAATAAAAAATGGTTTTTTAGTTATTTTCTAACCATAAATATAAATGAATAAACCTAAAATATATTGGGTATTTATTTTATTAAAATATTTACATTAATTAAAGTAGTTATATGTTTATGACCTCCAGTCATCATAGTTTGTTTCAGAGCATATCATCGATAACATTCAAGGTTATGATGTTTGTTGCAGTTATTTTAAGGGTATATTAGATATGATTTATAATTATTTTAATTTCATATATATAACATTGAGTTATTTGAAGTGATAATTAATATTTTTTCTATTAAGATATGGCAACATTATATAAAATCCTATGAATAAGTACAAGTATTCGATGACATCCTAATGATTTTGTAAAGTATATATTTTATGGTTTACCATGTAATTAAATACTCATAAGGATAATACATGTGGAAAAATGATCATTATTATAACCTATAGATAGAGAGATATGAATTACAAGACATAAAGAAAATATTTCATTATAATACATTCTAAAGACATTTTAGGTTTATTTTTTAGATAATTAAAAAAAATACCAACAAAATCTAGGTTCCTTATATCCATTGGACATTTTTTCCATTATATATAAAACAAAATAATCCATATAACTATTTATCAAATACCATATATTATTAAAATAATAAAATTAAATAATTAATTCCTGAATTTTCTATCATTATAACCTAGGGAAATGCTAATATAAAAAATGGGTCAGCTCAGATGATCAATAAGTGTAATCATAAAAAACACAAATCAAGTATTTCAATTGAGAATAAATTAAGAATATAGTTATAATAAATATATATTAGAAAATCATACCCAACAATGCTTATTACATAAATCCTTGAATAAATTATGGCATAAAAAAACAAAATGAATCAAAATATTGACTCAAAACAAATAAGGCTTTTGAGACTAACATATTCATGAGAATAATTATAAAAAAGTGTATTTTTTTCTAATATAGAACATAAAAAAGTATACGTAATATATATTTCATGAAAAATCCATCAGTTCCCATTAATATGAGCCAATAAAATGTTATCATGGTTACGTTTCTCAAGAGATATAATCTCTTAACCAATGTATTTGATGGTGATTTAGGACCACTCACATAATTATCCATAATTATAAGCTCCAATTTAGAATTATTCACTTTTCACATCATAATAAACCCTTGCACTAGAAATGGGTTTCATTTCATTTTAAAATGGACTACCATAAGGAATGTTTCCACGTGAAAACCCCAAGAAAATTATTGGGTCATCAAAGGATATTTAATAGGATTCTAGGTAAATACCATTCATTAAAGATAATAATTCAAATAGTATTTAGACTGTATAAATGATGGGTAAACAGATTAAGAAATAATTTAACTAGACAATATTGTATTAGAATTCATGCAAACAACCTTCTATATAGGGATTACAAAATAGGTTATTGATAAAGAAAATACACTATGTAAAAATTATGGATTTTTCATTGTGGTTGGTATATAAAGATAATGGATGTGATGGATCATTATTTCAATAGAAATGAACACTTCAAAGTACATCCATAAAATGTTATTTGATTATTTAATAAAAAAATTTCCCTAGTATATCATAAGTATCATTATAGGATTTCCACATAGAAGAAAATTATTTCAAAATAAAGGTTCAAATAGTTTGGAACCTTAAGGTATCATTAATCAAAATATTTCATATAATGAGATAAATTCCAAAAATTATAACTATACATATTAATTAATGTACAAAAATTTTAACATAGGTTTTATTTGATTAAATCCTTTTTAATATGGAATGATAATTGGTCATAAAATTTTAAAAGAGCATTTATATAACATTTTTAACATTTAACTAAAATACCAAGCTAGACATCACAATGAATATTAACTTTTGAAATCATAATGAATATGATTTTAAAAACATTCAATTTAAAAAAATATTATTGATTAATGTATCCTTCGAAAAGAAATAAATTTTTCTATAGAAAATCATCAACCAAATATGGGACATTTTATTATGAATTACATTATTTTAGTTTATTGAAATTTTTTTTAACTCACATTGAAAAAAATCTTAAGAAGACATATTTAAATTAAAAATTATTTTTCACAAATATTTTTTACAGAATAAAATATAAAAAAAATATTAAGGATGGATATCCCAAAAAGTGGATGAAACTGGTTAGAAATTAAATTTTATAACTCAATGAAAAAATATTTTAGTTATCAATATCACATTTTGGGGACCAACACCATGAAAAAAGAAATATTTGATGATGTTTTTATATAGTAAAATTATAAATTTTTATATAGTAGAAAATAATATAATAAATGTTTATAATGTGACCAAATTATATAAAATAAAATTAATATAATGGACATAGTCCCAAGAATGAATATTGAGTTACCAAAACAATATCTACTGTGAGATCACATGAGGTAAATGACATATGATCAAATGAACTAGATTTGGATTTTTATACCACAAGAATTAAAATTAAATACACTATATAAAATTCATGATATATAAAATTAGTAGAACAACATGAAAATGTAAACATGGTGTTTAATATGTAACATATCTAAAAACATAATTGTGACAAAGAAAAACCATACATTGTTTCCCCACTTAGTTGAATGAAATCTATGTTTTTTTATAAAAAAACATTAATACCTTAATCAAATATTTCACAACTTAATTAAAATATTTAAAATTTTATAATATTAATTTATATTTATTTTATACTTTTATATTAGTTAGTTAATTATATATGTTCAATATCAAGCATGGTTAACCTTAGTTTTTTTTAACTACTTTCGAAATTACAATGATATTATTCATTGTTATCTAATATTTTTCAAAAAAAATGTTATTAAGGTTCATATTAGGGGTTATTGAATATAATATAATATGTTTCATGTTCTTTTCATGAGTGTTTTATTCGTTAACCATTAATATGAAATCAATAACAAGAATGTTTTGGTGATTTTTAATAGAGAAAATGTGGTTTCTTATTTAATTAGATCTATAATAATGTTACCATTAATGAAAAGATTCATTATTTAATTATTTATATCCTATATTACAATTAACTAAATTCTTATATTCGTGAATGATTTAAATTTATGTAATTGTATATGGTGGTGGATAAACCCACCAAAATAGTAACATTCCATAATTAATGGGTGATTATAAATTGTTTTAGTTGTAATATTATTATATCAGACATGTAAAGATATAAAAGAGTGTTTATTATAGTGTTATATCATTATCACAATGAATTGTGACTCTAATATATCAATATGAAGTAATTTTATATCACAATGAAATCATTTTTTCTCTTAGAGAACTATTATGGATGTTTTGATTTAAAATGTTGTTTAACTATCATAATTTTAATATATTTTAAAAGTTTAAATTATATAAATTTAATAATATCATTATTATTCAGATGGTAGTCAACATATATAAATGTAATGCAGTGATGAAATGAAAAATGAAAATCAATTGTTCCTTGGAGGGGGTAGTCATCACATACACATGGATGATGATTTTACTTTCCATGCATGGGAAAATGTAGGAAAATTGTTTACTATTTAAAAATATAGAATAAGTCAAAAATATCATAATTATAAAGAAAATTATTTATTTTTACCAATCTTTTATATAGGTGAAGATAAACTAACCATGTTGTGTTCTTGGGATGGTAGTCCGTTCAACACAAGAAAAGTTTCACTTTTCCTAATAAAAAAGGAATGGTGGTTAATTCTTGTTCCATAATTATAATAAAAAAATAATATATGAATTATACTAATTTTTGGTCTTTTATATGGTGTAATTGAATCTTGGGATGAAGAATTGTAAATAAAACACCAAAATGAGAATGGTGCAGTTAGAAATTTATAAATTACTCTTTGATTATATCTTTTGAGAATGTGGTTAATTATATAAGTGATGTTATTTTGGGGAGGATGGTGAGCTTGTAGGATGGGATGGTCACAAGTGGGTTTTCTTTAGATATCATCAGAGCTTCAGTGGGGGTGGATCAGCTATTTCCAGGTAATTAAGGGTGGAGTTCCGAGGTGCGTTCATTCAAGGAGGTGGTCTGTGGGAGCACGACATTGAATTTTATTGATGGAGAACTGGTGGTGGTGATCTCAGATAAAGATATGTGTGGTGCTGAAGAGTATCATAATCTAACATTGAGGGCTAGGTTTGGTCCTGAGAAACCATCATTGGAGTTTTTCTAGAAGATTGTGGGATCTTGGGATCTGCAGTACATGTTTGTAGTCTAGTAGTAATCTAGGTAATCTATTTTCAGTAATTTTGGTAATATGGATGACTTTGTTCGATTGTGGGCAAGGGAGGGGAGATAGTGAGGTGCTCTCTACTTCACCCTTTCTCGTTGGGCCTGGGAGTGCCGTTATCTAAAGGAATCGTGTATGGGTGTGGTCTAGATTAATCTTCCATGTCTTCCTCTTCCTTTTAATAATCCTTTGATACTGATTTCGGTGTGCGATTCTCTATGCTGCTTTTACGTTGTGGACGATAGCATGGGGGTTTCAGGATGCGGCCAATCCTTGGGTTTGTGTTCAGATGATTCTTTTTGCGAATTCTCATCGTCGAGCCTTATCCAGCTGCCAGATGGGTTTAGGTGCTGGATGCGATTGGTTTTCCAAGCTCCCCACAGGTTTTGTGCTTTATGTGGGTATCAAGGGTTGACTTTGGATTTTTGTTTTATGGGGAAGTGAAGACCCTAGCGTCAGGGGTTCCCTTACATTTAGGGATTCAACAAGGAGGCTCATGTGTAGTATTAGGTTACTAAAGTTGCAAATAAGGTAGGGGCACATTTGTTTGGGTGTGGTGGCACTGAAAAGGGTTGGATGTCTGACCACTTACTCTGAGGTGGTTAATGTAAACATCCCAACAACATCCTATAGAAATTTAAACATTGTCAAACTGGGGGAGGAAAAGTGGTGTGTCCTTTCTTAAAATTAGAAGGCAAGTAAATTTTTTCATAGGTGTTTTATCTGTAAGAAATATTACCATTTGATCATGGGGGGAGTTATTCGGTGACATCATAGGGTTGCACAGTTTTCAGGGTTGCGTCGACGATGTCTTCTGAATATTTCAAAGAGAAAGGAAAGATATCTTCTACGTTAATACTAGACATCCCAAGAGGGTTAGTTCCCCTGATGTCAAAGGTATATATTTTTTTTATTCTCTCTTAGGAAATTTTGAGGGTCTCTCTGTTGGGTTATTTGATACTCAACATGGAGGATACAAGGTGGTGTTTACACAGAGGGCTTTGCCTTAGGGGGTGGTGAGGGGACTCGTGGAGGCTTGCGACTCACCTCCCCTATTGATGATTGTATCTTTACTTCAATTGTACTCGGTCCCATATTCCCCACTAGTCAATATGGAATAGAATATTGTTGTTGTAGGAAGTGGGGAGTCCCTTAAAGAAGAGTGTTCTTGTATGAATGAAATGGATTTTGTTAGAGGGATCATCTAGACCAGTGGAATGATTGATTTCCAATGATGAATTTGGCATGGAGCTATTTTTTATGAGGTAATATTGCAATACTCTAAGGGTTAGGAATTATCTAATTTATTGGCTTCTCTGATCATTTCAAAATCCCTTGGTATTGGGTTGCATTCAAGAAGTTCATTTTTTTATTCTAAGGCAAGGAGATGTAGGTTGTCTATGGTTGTCATTATGGAACCAAAGAAGGATCATGGAAGGCTTATTTTATCTTCTAGGAATATGGGGTTTGTTTTCAATTGCATGGGAACCCAGTTAATAAGCATATATGTGTTTTATTGAAGAACCCGCTTCTGGTGGAGTTGGTGCAGGTGTAAGTTATTTGTATCATGATGAAACTTGTGTTCAACAGATCCAATTCTTGTTCTCCTTTATTTATGCCAGTTGTGATCTCATAAAAATAAGGAACCTTTTGAAGTGTCATGAAAGACTTGATGTGGTTTTATTACCATGGTTTTTTGGAGGGGATTTTAATGCAATTAAAATCATTTTAGTGAAGTAATGTGGCTCAACAGATTTCAATAATGGTAAGCTAGATTATGATGATTTCATTTCACTGATAGGACTGATGGACTTGGGGTTATATGGGATCAAATATACCTAGTTTAGCAATCAGATATGTGGTAGTGGCATTTGGAGTAGACTTGATAGATTCCTTACTAAAAACATGTATTGGAATCCTTTTCCCGGACGACGTTTGTCCATTTATCTCAATATCTTTTATATCATGAACCTATGTTGGTGGAGCTGATTCAAGAGAGTTCATATAACAATTTATTTATGTATTTGATTAATAGTCACTCGGTCGATGAGTACATACCAATGAGTAGTGATTCTTGTGAATATATGGTTGATTGTAAACCTTGGTTGGGATTATCTAGGCGGCCTAAGAGGATTAAGACTATCATCAAAAAGTGTTTTATGAAAAGAAAAGATGTGTCCAAGTCTATGGTGGCACTTCTGGACGAAATCAATAGTTTGGAAGACATGCTTTAGCATAATTGGGATGACTCTTCCTTTCGTCTGTTATGTGACAAGAGCTCTTTCATGGCGCAAATGTTGTCAGAGGTGGAGAAGGACTACATGAAATGATCTAGGGTAAGGTGGCTTATGGAAGGTGACATGAATATCAGTTTTTTCCATTATTTCATGAAGGAACATCAAAAAATAAAAATAAACATTAGGCTCGAGGATGATTCATTTTCCTCATATGTCGATGTAAGGATTGGATGTCTTTGGAGAATTTTCAATTTCTTTTTATTAGGGAGGATATTTTGGATCCAGAATAGGAGGTTTTCATGGATATTATTACCAAGAGGATGAATGTTGAGGATAATTAATATTTTCATTGCATTTCTTCTGATGATGAGGTATGGGACGTGGTTCACAGCATGTGGCAGGAGAGTGCCCACGGCTTGGATGGTTTCCCAGCATATTTATATGTGGTAGTGTGGGGCTTCCTGGGTCCTCCGGTCATCAAAGTTTAAAAGACATTTTATGAGGAGGTTCTATCAATATAATCTCATATTCCTCCAAGGTGGTGCTATAAAAAAAGTTAATGATCCTACCTCCATAAATAATTACATGCCAATATGCATTTGCAATGTTTCTTATAAGATTTTATCAAGTGTACTGGCTAAGAGGGTGACCAAGGTGATTTTGGGTGTCATCTCATTGGAGAAATAAGTATTTGTTCATGGAATGGGTATCTAAGGGGCGATGGGATTTGCTTAAGAATTTTTGGTGGATCTAAATAAGAAATTGGTTGGTTCCAATGCGATTATACAGGTCGATATGGATATGGAGTATGAAAAATTGGAATGGATATTCATTATTTGGTTGATGAGGAAATTAGGATTTCAAGAAAGGTTCTGTCATCTTTTCTCCCACTGTTTCACCTCTCCTTGGATTACCATTTCACTATTGGGGAAGGGTTTTTGATTTTCCAAAAATGTGTGGGGGTGAGACAAGGGTACCCCTTGTCTCCCATGATGTTTATTATTGCCCAGAAAGATCATTCACAGAACCTTCAATTATTTTTATTGGAATGGAGAATTTTTTTCCTATATGTCTAAAGGCTCATACGGATCTTTCTCACATATTATGTTTTTTGATGATATAATCATTTTCTTTAATGATATGAGATCATCTCTGGGAAATTTTATGAGACAAATGTTTCTTTATTGTAAGCTTTGTGGATAGAAGATCAATGCTTGGAAGAGAAATGTCTTTGTATCCAATAGATGACTGAGAAGAAGGATTTGGGTCTTACAAGACATTCTTGGAATGCAGTGGAAGAATATTACAAGGATATAACTTGGGGAACCCATTTCTATTGGCCAAGTGAAGAAGAGATTCTTTGTGATCATCATTAATTGGATGCATTGGAGGGTTACGAATTGGAAAAAACTAGTTTCACTCCTCTGGTGGTCGATTTGCTTCGATTAATAGTGTGATATCCTCTATCCCGGTGCATGTTAGTCCTTTATCGCTCCACCCAAATGGATTATTTATTCTATAGATAAGCTGATGAACATGTTTATACTGGACTCCAAATCTACAATTAGGGATCATTCGTACACAAGGCATTGTGTGGCCAAACCGGTGGAGGAGGGAGGGTTCAGTCTCAAGGATATTGTAGTTTCCATGTAGACTAGGAAATATCATTTGGCTTGGGACTTTATGGTTGGGAAATATATGTGGGAAAAAACTCAGAGTGATTAATATGGAAGTAATTTGGAGGAGTGCGAAAATATAAAGCTGTCCAGTATGAAGAATAATGTGGTGTTCCATCTTCAAATACTTCAAGAGTCTTATTGGTGGGTTGTGGGACGAGGCAATGTTAATTTATCTAGAGTCAACTGGGCTGGAAGGAATTTTATTTTCCCATACTATCCTTGGCCGGATATGTCAGTTAGAGAAGATATCCATCATCCTAGGTCACTGAAATCAATTCATATCCCGGATCAGATTGAACATTTCAATTAAGTTGTGTTCAATGAGGAGGATGAATAATTCTATTTCACAAATTCGATTTTAGGGTATTTTAATGGGTTCGATTATCTTGGATTCATCCAGTAGAGAGGGTTGTTGGATGAATGGGTTACATGACTATGGTGTAATAAGGTTCCTATGAAGATGTGTATCCTGGATTGGAGATATTGTCATCAAGAACATTGTACAAAGGATAATACTCAAAATAAAGTAATCCAGTTGGCCTCTAGATGTTTCAACTTTTCTAATCCATAAGAAGAGACAGTGACGCACCAATATTTTAAGAGTGATTGGGTTTTTAGTCTATTGACTAGAATCGATAAATGTGGAAGTTTTGATGGAATGATCTCGTCCATGAATGAGTTTTTTGAGAGATGGTATATGTGATCAGATCAGCATGGCTTAGAGAATAAGGTCTGAAGCATTGTTTCTACTGTAATATTCTATAATTTGTGGGAGGCTCGTAATAAGGTGTGTACAGAAGTGTGTCCGACAATGATTTTACTATAAGTGTGTATGAAGGCACTGCTTAATGAATTGGTCTCTCTGGTTAATGGTGGTCATCAACATCTTGTGGATTATTATAGCATGAAAAACCAAGTTAACCATCCAACATATCAATGCAATTGGGTGAGAATAAATCCTCCGATTAATGTCTTCAAACTAAATGATGATGGTTCATTGATGGGTGGTCAGATGCGTGGGGGTGGGGGGTTTAGTTAGGGACAATATTGGTTCGGTTTTCTTAGCATTATCAAGGTTTCATGGGATGGGGAGTTCATTGGGAGTGAATTTAAGAGCATTGAACACAGGTATCATGCTTTGAAAAAGGTGGTCAGTGGTTATATTAGAAGGGGAATCAGATTTCAAAGTGTTGATTAAGGCTTTGTTGGGAAAATTTGATTTGTCGTGTCTTGTGACTTATCTTATTCATAGTATCACCTTGAAGATTTCTAATGGATGTGTAGTTTGACATAGTCATAGATAGGGTAACATTGCGACAAACTTAATTTCTCAGGGGAGTAGTCATATTGAATCCATATTGGTTTGTTCTAATGTGGTGTCTTTAACTAAGGAATTTAATTCTGTTGTTCTCAGGGATGCACTTTCGCTCCATCACTTTAGACCTGATTGAGTGTCTGTATTCATGGAAGGGTTTTCTTCCACCAGTAAAATAATAAAATAAAAAACCAATTATAGATCGATATATGTGTTTTTGTAAGTTCAAAACCTCTTGGAGTTTTCTAAGAATCTATAAGAGATATTTAATTTTATTTTTTTTATCTATGTGGGTTTTGGTCTGAGGGTATGTGATGAGAGGATTTCCCCTTTTATAAATGAAATAGAATTTAATTTATATTTTAATCACGTTTTCAACTCATCACCAATGTATTTTTCAATTTTACCCTTCGTTGAATTTTCTATGGTATGAATCGTCTCTTAATTGTAAATTATCTTTTGTTAAAAAATAAATAAATTTACCTTACTAAAAATATTTTCCCTACTGATTCAAAATTCTAAATCAATTTTTTTTATATATTTTCAAAAATGCGGAATGATGAATCATATAATAAAAATGTATAATGTGTTGAAACATATTTTTTAAATAATATAACATCCAGCGTAAACAATCAAATATAGTACTGTGAATTGATACATATATTTTTTAAAGTATATATTATATTAAATAATAATAATTTGTTCATAGAAAATGGTTTTAGGAGTTTCTGATTATTAATTATTGAAACTTAATGTAATAATATTCATGTCATTTTTAGAAATGATAATTTTCACTACTCACCTTGAAGTAATTATTTTTAGTAAACATTCAAAAAAGATTCTGATGCCAATAATTTTTTGATAAACCCAATAAGGAATACTATTTTTCAATAAAAATTATAAAATATGTAAAATTATATGATTAATAATATTATAAGGGATATAATATATCTTTTTATAGTAAAATAAAATTCTCAAATACTTTTCATTATTATTCTAACTTTATATAAAATAGTAATAATTATACAATTAATCAATCGATATTAAATTTTATTAAAATATTCATGTATCAATAATATCGTAATTTTAATTTAATATAATGTACATTTAATATGAAGATATATTTCTAAACAATATAATGAATTAAGTAAATTTGTATAAAATAACATTTAAATATTTTATTATAATTCAGAACTCAGTTACTCCCATTCATTCGTAATAATTCTATTGACATGTTTTAATGGTGTAAATATATCATGTTTTCAATAAATTAGTTGTCTTTGGTGGATAAAAACATCAAAATAATTTTTTATTTCAGTAAAATTCATAGATAAATATAAATACATTATGTTCTCCCATCCTTAAATAAATTTTATCCACACAATTTTAATTTTTACATAGTGAAGATTATATGTAATGGTATTCTTAGCATATTAATCATTCAAGGTATAACCCTTAATATGTCATCTTTATTGCACTCTAAGGCTATATCATGTTACTTATCCTTATGTAAACAATATTATATTTTCATAAAATCATATTCCCATGTCGGTTTTTAAAATAATCATATATTCTCTTTATAATTAAACTCCCATTACCATTTAAATCTCCAAGACATCAGAGCACATGAATAATATATATTCTTTCAAAAAAATTACTATATTTTTCAAGAATAAATGTATTAATCACTAGTTCATAATGTCACAAAATAATAAATATAAATCATAATCCAAAATATTTTTTAACATTTACTAAAAATATCATGGACCACTTTTTTATTAAATCAATAATAAATTAAAATTCTATGAATACTATCTATCTCACTTTTATCAAAATTCGAAAACCTTTTAATATGTAAAACTCAAGTATATATTAAATGAAATAGTTATTCATACCAAAATCATGTGTTCTCTAATATTTTTGCCAAAAATTAATACCTTGTAAGAAAATAAATTTTCAGGAATATTTATAATACTTAATATATTATTCCAATCATTTAATGAAAAAATTATTGTTGAGAAATACAAATATTATTCCTATAATCCTAAAAACATTTAGAAAAATATTTTAATATCCCCTATAAATACTCTCACTAATAAGAATATATAGTAATATTAAAATATAATTTTTCTTATGATAACACAAACACTACCTTAGTTAAAACTAGAAGATTCACCTTTTCCATCATAAAAGTCATAAACTAAGATTCTATACCACTTAAGTATGTTTCATTATTTGGTTATAAACTTATGGGTTCTAGATACATTTCTGACACGACTTAATTGTTTACCATACCATTTCATCTAAATACTAAAACCAAAATAATTTGGATATATTTAATAAAATCGGTGTAAATGATTATATGGTCATTAATTATTAATCATAAGATGTATTATATAATGAAATATTAATTTCAACCTATGATACATTTGTTTCAATAAAGTCATAATTGATTCATCCTATAACTATATGGGTTCTACGTAGGATTCTTTATGTTCCCAAATACTTCTTAACATAATCACCTCATTTAGTAAATTTAATAAATTCGTCTTAATTTCATGTAATGTTTATGTGATTAACAAATGAATATTCTCCAAGAATCAAATATTATGTCTCTATATTGAAATATTTATTGTAAAGTGCTCGATAATTGAGTTTTTAGCCACCTATTTTAGGGTTATAACCTCTATGTACATCAATTTCACAACTTACATCCTCTTATAGTATCCATACATGGATAAATATATAAGATAACTATGTATTCAATATATTGAAAAAATTTACCTATGTTATAATATACATTTAATTCATTCTAAATCTTATCCCAATGTTTTTACTAAATATCTCTTATCCTAATGCTCAAAATACTAAATATTACCTCAACTAACCATAGGGGTTTTCAATATATTTGAAATTATGGTCAACCGTAACATATCACCCATTAAATTATCGTCATCAAGCATCACAATATTAAAAAATATCTAAACCCTTCCTTGATTCCAACCATAAAATCCTATATACCTAACCCTCTTAATTACATGACATAAACCAAATATTCCTTTATAATACCTCCAAACACATTTTAGGTTTATATTGATAGAGAATTATGACACAACATTGAATGAAAAAACCCACGACATTTCTTATCATTTATATTTTTTCCTTATTATATTTTAATAAAATTAATCCATATTGATCCTTCAATATTTTCCACTAATTATCCACATAAGAAGCTCTGTTATAAATTTCATTCATATACCATGATTATAACCCGAGGAAACTAATACGTAAGAAAGTATAGATCTTATATGTTCGGTAAGGGAAACCTTATGTGGTAAAAATAAAAGATCATATGTGTGATAAAGATAATCTTATGGGTATTATAAATATATATATTAAAACAATATCAAACAAAGATTAAGTAGTAGATCCTATGATTGATATTTATATATAATTAAACAAGAATCAAAAGTGAAATTTAATACAAATGACCCATGTTAGTAAACAATAGTCATGAGAATAACTATAAAACTATGAAACATATTTCAAATATGTATCACACATCATTATATGGAAAATAACCATCAAGATCCACACTATTAGTGCCCATGTATATGACCATCTAAAATGAACACACATTAACCTATCCCATGAGATATAAACTCTTAACGAAAGCAGTAGATAGAGATATAATATCCCACCCCTCATCATCGATACTTATATGTTATACTTTGAAATAAATAACTTATCATATGATAAATTACCAATTAAAATAAAAATGATTTTATATCCTTCTTAAATGGATTCAAATAACTAAGTCATCAATACCATAAACCCATGGAAACTAAATGGATACTAAATATAAATAGTCACATTGTAGGTAAATAACATTAAATCAATATATTATAGAATTTGATATTTAAAACTTATAGTGAAAGAATATAAATATAAGACAACAATTTCCAAATCAAATCAATGAATATAGTACTAGTGAAGTTTATCTCTCCAAGGAATAAATAACAAGGTATTGAAAAAAGAAAGCTATTGGGTTAAACATTTTGATGCTACATAGTCATTGATTATGAATGAAAAATGTAGTTATTGATCATTATTATGATTAAAATAATCAATTCTAAGTTCATTCTTATATTTAATGTGAATTATTTCAAAATGTCTTATCCCTACTATAAATATGAAATCCTAGAAGGATGTTGACATAGAAAAAAATACTTGAAAAGGAATGCCTTGAGAAATATCACACAATAAGGGATCAAGAATTTAATTTTTTTTGTACCATGAGTTCAATCCCCAAAATTATAAATATATATATTTATTAAAGTAAATTAATTTAACATAGATTTTATGAGGGTAAATAAATTTGAATATGAACAGAAAATTGGAGGTGACAACTGAAAAGTGATTTTAGAAATCATTTTATACATTGTTGACAAATACAAACTTAAATTTTTCTTTCAAAAGTGAATTTTTAAAATATTAATTGACTGATTTTGAGATATTTTATTTTTAAAAAAATATTCTCCCATAATGGATTCATTAAAATGAAAAAAATCTATATAATTATATATCTAATGATAAATCATTTTATTATGAGAGGTAAATTTTTAATACAATGAAAATACCATTGTTGAATACCCAGATTGTGAATAGTGAATCGTCTTGGTATTAAAATATCGTCTTCTTATATTTTAATTATAAAATAACATTATATAAAATATTATTGTTTTAAATCCCATGATTTTAAGTTTTATGTTCAAAATAAAACATTATTACACAAAGAAAAAAGATTTCAGTCATCAATATCCCTTATGGCAATCATTCTCCATAGAGCATGGAATATTGTAAAATGGATTTATCAGTTAAAAAGGTAAAAATTGAGATAGTAAATTATAAAATAATTAATGGGAATTATTTTTTCAAATTATATAAAATAGTTTCAATAGAAAGATCATAACTCAAGGAAATTATGTTTAGTTACCAAGAACACTTATGACTAAGGTAACACAAGTGTGAAATGATATTTGATGAAAATATCATTATATGGAATTATATATCATAATAAATAAAATCAAGTAAATTATATAATATTATGGTATGATAACTAAATATAACACTATATAATGGACATATGGTGAACAACATGTAACATGTCTCATAGAATCATGAATTGAGACCAAGAAAACCCTTACCTCATTTTAATTAATTACTCAAATGTATTCAGAGAACCCATATAAAGAATAAAAAATATAATCATACAATTTTTAATAATATTAATATTCATAACCTATTATAAATTTAATTTATAATTATTCTTCACATGTATATTAAATTTCCATGTTCATCCATGATATAAATTTTTAACATTGTTCATGTTAGTGGATAAACCAAACCAAATAAGAATATACTGTTGATAATAGATTATTATAAACTGTTTTAGCTGTAATATCATTATGACATAGTCATAAGGCTATCATTTTGTATTTTTTAATGTGGTAAATAATATTATAAGAATAATTATATGAATAATTTTACCTATTAAAATTTATCTCATAATACAATATAATTATTGTTTTCTCTTAGAATTCTCTTTTCGATGGTTAAATTTATTATAGTTGTTTTATTCTCATATGGATTCAAGTTTCTTAAATTTATATATATATATATATATAATTAATAATTCCATAAACATGATATTTATATATTAAACTCATTATTATGAGTAGTCATATAATGTTGTGATGAAAATAAAAACCAAAATCAATCAATCCATGGGGTGGCAGTCCACACATACATATAGATGATGCTTCCATTATACATAGAAATGTGAAATGATTTAAAAAGGATTATAAATTTAGAATAAAGAATCTCTAATAAATATCATACTCATATAATTAATTTGATTTTTGGAACATCTTTTTGTGGAGGTGAATTAAAATTGACCATGATGCACTGGGGAGGTGGTTCTCTGCCCAACGCATGAATGAATAGTTTTTTATTTATAGAAATGGAAATGGTAGTTATTGATTTTACCAAAATTTTAATAAAATACCAATAAAATGATGAAACAAAATTTATCATTATAATATGGTGAAACTTAATTTTTTGAAGAATAAGCACACATAATGAAATTAAAATTAGAACTAACAAGTTATAAATTTATACTTTACTCTTGGATTATCTTATTTTTAAATGTGTATAATCCATTAATGTATGGACTTATGGTAAGAATATAAACTCTTATAGGTGTCTAGGAATGTTTAATAATTTTTTGTGTAGAATTTGGGGTGAAATAAAATGAATTTTTATGTGGGAAAATGATGAGTGTAGTGTCTCTTTTATAAGTGAAAAAGGAATGTTTTTTTTAAATACAAAAATATTATAAATAATGGGAAGTTAAAATAAAATAATATGTCTTAATAATAGGGAATTAATGTAAAGGGGAAATATATATGTTTAATAATGGAATATAATGATAATTCCAACACATTATTTATTCATTTTCCCACCCCATTAACATTCGATTATTAACATTTACCCTTTTGTCTTTTATCGTGGTAACATGTTTTTACCTAATTATACGTATCCCTTTTAGATAAAAATAAAAATGAAATTATCAAATATTTTTTTACCTACTAAAACCAAATTTTATGTTCAATATATTTGATTCAATTTATATATATAAATAAAATTAATTTTGAAATAGTAAATGTGTAATTTATTATTTTTTGGTTAAATTATAACATAAGTGCTAAAATGTAAAATATTTGTTAGAAATGTTTGGTTTTTTAACTATAAATTCAATTATAAAATACTTATTCTGTGTTAATAAAAATAATCATGGATTTAAAATTGATTCTTATAAAATAATAATGTCTAAATATCATGTTATTTTTATACCTGGTAATTTTCACTATCCACCTAGAAATCAATATATTTTGAAGAAAACCCAAAAATAAATACAATGAAATTTTTTTTATACTATATCTAAAAATTAATTGTTTTTTAAATTTTATTTTTATACTATATATAAATTTATTTTTCAAATAAAGTTATAAAATATATCATAAACCTTATTTTATTGTAAAATAAGTTTTTAAAATAATTGTTATCATTCTTTTTATTTTTATAATAATCTGATAAATATAATGTTAATAAATAAAAATTATATCTTAAAAACACATCATTTAATTGTAATATAAATTTTTTTCTTCAATAAATATGAAGAAAATAAAAATATGAATTCTTAAAATGAATAATAAATTATGTTATTTTGTATAATGTAATATATATATTATTATATTTCACTACATGATTACTCTTATTTAATCCAACCAATGAAATGACTAGTTTATAATGTTCTAAAAATACAATAGTTTCATTTTAATTCTATTATGGGAGCATATAAATCTATCATTCAAATTACTTATTTCATTAAAATGTACAGTTAAATCTAATTTCATTACATCAGGGACATATGTACAAGGGGTTACATCCATGAAAAAGGATTGTTTTCTATTAAATAAATTAACACTATTGGACTATATTAGTATGGAATATGGTTGTTTTCATTTTAAAAAAATTATATAAATTTAAACCAAGTATGATATAATTAAAAAAATTATATTTCTAAATTAAAATTTAATGATTTAAAGAATATTAGAAATATAAATTAAAAATAAAAAGAAAAATATATTGATAAAGGATTCAAATAATAACCCATAAAGGTATCCCTAAGTCTCCACACCTCAAGATACATGTGAGGTTTTGGTTTAAGCCCTACTTTCTAATGGTTGTATCATTAAACACAACAAAAATTCATTTTTAGATTTTCTAGTAAAAAACCCATTACAAGAATAAATTTCAATTTTTTTGTAATAACAATGCTAAATAAGTCAAATTTTTGAGTGGTTGTTGTTATAAAACCAAATCTGCTCAATTTTAATGAATTGATCAACTATATTTTTCACATTTAATGGTAGTGATCTCTCAATCCCTCACATTAATGTTAATGATCACCTATCCCTTCACACTCAAGATTAATGAGAACCCATGAAAATATAGAAAATATTATTTCTTAGAATAATACCTCTGAAGAACGTTCTCAATCAAATTATATGAATATAACCAGAAGATATGGGATGAAGAGGAAAAAATATAAGAGAGAGCTTGAGAATCATCAAAATGGTGCAAATTGTGAAAAAATGAACATAAAGTAATCTAATTGTTTAAAAGAACATTAGCGGGTGCATATATATACTCTAATATCATTTGGATCATTTTTGAGCCTCCAAAGGTCTTATATGGACATTGGGGGTCAAATTAAGGAAATAAAGGCCCTCTCTAATTATTAATTTTTCATTTAATGGATTCCATGATATAGTCGGTGGGTGTAACTAGACAGCTGGTGGCACCTAGATAGTACCATGATTTTTTCAATACATATCTCCAGTGAGGTCCACTGATTAGTATGAGGTTCCTAGATAGAACCAGTGTTCAGTCATGGTCCCACTAGTTAGGCACTGGATCCTGCCTTCCAGGTGTTTTAAATGACGGCTTCCAATATTTAATGTGAACTAAAAATTTACATGCTTGTGTTGAAATTTTTTATTTATTTGATTGACATATAATCTATAAATATATGATATATGATAGTATATATAAGTTTTATGTGTTATAATGCATACTATATATGTATTTCTATTTCATATGATGTATTAATGTAATATATATAATAGATATAATATATATTTATCCCGAATGATTCATTCAACAGTTACAATCCATTATGAATGGATTTGATGCTTTTCATTAAATCCATTGAAAATGCTATATAATTTATACCAAAATAGTTCAAAATGAATATGATGCTTTGTTAATAAGAGTTTCCTTAGGGATCTACTATATTATATAATGAGATCATATCTTACTATATGTGTGGTGCGATATGTATCTGCCTATTCTTAATATCTCTTCTCATTGAGTACTATTCATCTCAACTTAAAAGGCACTAGTACCACTATTGTTGCTTCAATATCCTCATGATAAAATTATGGAACTATTCCATGGTTCATTAAAAAATAATTATAGTGGCTTCATTAACTAATGCTTATGATTTTAATCAAGTATTGTGCTTCAAATAATTACGATAGGTGATGCAACATACATTTTCCTAGAACATTGTTTCACAACATTATTTAGACATTGATTCTTAATGATATATCCACCTATTTTTTGGTTTTATACTTATTGAAATAGTGATTGGATGATCATAAATATCCCATTATTGGTATTTAATAGATGAAAATTATGATTTTAATGTGATTTGATAACTGATTTTTAAGAAAAATTAAAAACTATAAAATAAGAAATTTTTCTTTTAAAGGTACAATGTGTAAAGATAAATTTTATTTACCGTTACGCGATTACCTTAAACAAAAGGTGTGAATAAGGTTGAATTAATTTTTACCTTTATGAAAATATTTTGTGTAAAGGTAGTTCCCATAATTAATGAGTTTCATAATGGTATTCGACCCTTTACCCAAAAACATGATGGTATATAAGAATCTATCTAAGGGTCCGTAATGTTTACCATTATGTAGAAAAATTAATACTCACAATACCATTAAAAAATTAGTTTCATAAGTGTAATACCTTTATGTTGTTGAGTTTTTTAATTTTAGTCTCCCTATTACCTTTTTGAAACAATTTTTTAATTGGAAACAGTAAAGGTAAAATTTAATTATAAATATGAATTCTTTTAAAAAGATCTATTATCCTTACATAGATCATCTTTGTAATTGTAATAAAAGTATACCCTTATATAAAACATGTATTCCACAGAAGGGTACACCAAAAAATGTTAAATTTATTAACATGTTAAATGTTTATAGTGGAATATAAATTTTTTATAAATCCTATTAAAAGGTATTTTAGGAATATTTAATTTATACAGATTTTGTAAATATATAAATTTAATATGAACTTAATATAATTAATTCAAAAAAAATTATGAAACATCATTCCAAAATATTAATTGTTAATACTATAAAATAACTTTTTATAGATTAAATTTCATTATTTATGATCAAGAAATAAATGTCTTTTTAGAGATCATAAGATACAATTTATAGAGTTTTGATAAATTAAAAAATAAATGATATTTACATTATATAGATGTTCATATAATAGACATTGAATTATAAAATGTTTAAAAAATAATAAATATCTTATAAAATTAATTTAATATTAAATATGATGGGGGTTTATAATAAAATTAATATAAAATTTTTATATTTTTGCAAAATTCCACAATTTTTATAATTATATTTTATTTATGAATATTTCCTAAATGTACCATGTTTTAGAAAATAAGTAAATAAATTTATTTTTTAAATTTATTTTTTATTCATGTTTAATAAATTTCATATTAAATATGAATAATTTTTATGATAATTTATAGGATAAATTGATTATAGGGTTGATCCATACATGTCATGATAGTGTAGATATTAAAAAATTCAGTTTCCATCTACGTTGAAATTAATTGAATATTTTTTTATGATCCTCAGAAAAGTTTTTGGGCATATTTTTTCATGTTAGGTGTTTGAATTTTCATGAGTTGAATTATATAATTATTAATTTGTCCCTGGGTTTAAGAACATGGGTTTAAACCAGCTACAATCCTAGAGCTTTTTTTGGTATGAATGCGAATGGGGTTGGTTATCTATCACTTTGACATTGATCATATATATTTTATGAATCTTATATTACTTTATGACTTTATATGAAGAATCCATGTGCCTTATTCAAATTATTCTTTTTGATATTTATGAATATACATGGATTTTTTCATTTATAAATACAGACATGTGGTACATGTAAAAGTTACATATTAATGTGGCTTAAATGCATTAGTTTTGTCGTTGGAATAGGGATTAAGAACTAAATCATTAAATAATTCATAAAAAAGGTAATACATCATGATTATATTATTTTTTAATAGAGATTAATATTTATTAATTTAATTTGAATATTAATTATTTTAAATAGTAGACACTTGAAAATAAAAATGCTCAGATACTAACTGTGAGATTTCTTCCATAGAAACAATTTTCAAGACCATGATCTTTTAATCTCATGTTGCTGATCTACATATGTGTACCCATAAATTATCTTATCAATGGAAAGAGAGATATAAATACCTAAGGATTTTATTTTTTTCTTATCATGACAAGCATAAGAATCCTATTATTGTCTTTAGTTGGATTATTGATGGAGATTTCATTAGGTTACACTAGATGGGAATCTGTAAAGGTTAAGATACAATAGGAATAAAGATGACTGAATATATATGATATATTTGGATAAGTAGTTATCCAGTCAACTATTCAAGAATCATAATTATTATGATTAGTATGATTCACTAAATAAATAATCATTGATTCCCATTGTAACAATTACTGTATGTTAGGATGATATATAAATATTAACTTCCTAAATGGATATAATTTTTTTATTCATCATTTTTAGTGCAATAACATTCATTAATTTTTTACTGATTCGATATATAACATGATATTAAAATAATAAAAGTTTCTATATTAGATAAATTCATCATTGTCAAAAAAATA
Source organism: Viscum album (assembly GCA_963277665.1). Classification (NCBI taxonomy): domain Eukaryota; kingdom Viridiplantae; phylum Streptophyta; class Magnoliopsida; order Santalales; family Viscaceae; genus Viscum; species Viscum album. Next base: position 1,564,820,990 of record OY728156.1, read on the forward strand.
AGCATTATATTATTTATTTATTTGAGAATCGTAAAGTAAGAAACACCAATGAGAAAGGTAGATTATGTAAAGTTATTGTTAAGGAGAAATATTCTATGTGTTAGAATATTTCAATATTGAGTAACCAAGTGTTGAAATTGATCAATTAGAAAAAAATATTCTCATGCATGTGTGGAATGATTCATTTACGGCTTAAAATCATTTAACGGAAAATCAACTAAGGAATTTTTTTACTCTGTTCATTCGCCCAATATATTTGGGTATGTCAAGGATATTCAACATGATTGAATATTGTTTGTGAGATTAACGAAATGTAATAAGAATTTTCTGGTTAAGGAATAATTTTATTTTTATCTTTTGAAATGTTTTTGAATAGATGGATGAATTTAATAAATGATTACCCGATATTTTCAAAGTGTTGATAAAAGCTAAAATAGCCAAATGATTTATAATTTTTGGTACTATAAAGATATTATAAAGAGGTAAAAATAAAAAACAATTATGGGATAGAGATATAATGTCCAATAATATTTTTTGTGGAATCTAGTTAAGGTTATTGGATACCTGAGGTTACTATCAATAATTAGTAATATTATATTTGAGGGGATTATAAATACTACCTGAAAAGGGTTTTTGTAACATCATGGAATTTTAAATCAAGTAAATAAGGTTATATAATTTCATTCTTAAATTTTTAATGATATGTGATACTAAATTTATACATTAATAGTGATTTAAATATGCATTATTTTAAAATCAGAGTAATCATTGAATGTTATTGTACTTCTAATTTATCGGATAATGCTAACAGTGGTTATATCATAAATATGAATATAATTATTTTTTGTCATGATTTGATGAATCTACATTAATTATGTGTATATTTTTCTTCACTTCTATCTTAAATAAAAAGGTGTTACTAATAATTTTTTATGAACTAGAATTTATGATCAATTTTATACACTATGTTTAAAAAACATTGGATTCTATTATATGTTTTCATATTTAGATATGCATAAAACTGTTTTATACTAGATTAATTATTTCTCTAAATATTTGTTAAAATATGATTGAATTTGATTCCCACCCAATGATGGGGTATTTTAATGAATAAAATATTCCATTTCAAGATAATATTATGAACACATACAATGAAATATGAGACATCAAAATGAAATTTTATTTATATGATGTCCCTAATTAATGGAAATAAATCCAATTTATTAAATAATAAATTCTTTTGAGTCTTATAAACATATTTTAAAGATAATATTTCATCTAAAATGATTGTGTGAGTATGTTTGAACATATTGAAGTTTAAATTTAATAAAATACATATTTTACTAGATTTAATTCATGTTATCATTTACATTATATCCTAAGGAGTTAGGATAAGGAATGTTTTAAATATTAACAATCAGTTACTTTGAGAGTCTAAATATCACATTAAACTATAATATTATACCAGTCTATGATTATTGTGATTATTCACTTAATATCATATAGATTTTTATAATATGTGATAGTAAATAAAAAATGAAATTATTTTCATTTAGTTATCATAATAAGTCAATATAACAATTACATAATGTATTACCTCATCCAATACCAATGACTATCACCTGGTATCCTAAAAGTGTTTGGGGTATCAAGGTACTGAGAAATATATAGGGTTACATAAGTTACCATAATAATGTGGATATAAATTAGTCCTAAACATGATTCGAATGTTTTGGTAAAGTGATAATATTGATAATTACATATTTTAAAAATTATTCTATGGAAAAAATATAATTTAAGGTTTCCAATCATGATAATGATATACTAACAGAGAGATCTAAGATGAAAAAAACATTTTAAATCATAATATATGATGTTGTAATGTTAAATAGTTTGAATTTTTTTAGTGAATTGAATTTTTAGGATTCAATTCCTAAGTATCACAGTTATTAAAATATTATTTATTCTTAATTGTTTTGTCACTAAATCGATAGTGGGAGTATTTTATTATGTGGTCACATAAGAATGTTATTGGAATTACATATGGCTGAAATATTCAAAAAAATCATTGTTGCATCCACTACATGAGCATCAAGTATGGTGTCCAGGTATGAGATACATTAGATTTTGTTATAATTGTTTTAAATATATCATGTAATTATAAAAAAATCACTCTCCATTTATAATTTATTAGTTTGTGGTGAAATTTAATTTTAAGGACCAATCGGATGATAAATATCCCCAAGAAGTACAAACATTGAGTTGTACCTACCTTATAATAAATATGGAGTAAAATTGATTGTTATGATATGTAATGGTTATCCAAATTTTATTATTTAAATCATTTTAATAGTTTGAAAAAATATAGTATTTATGGGTTTATGGGGTAATAATCGGAAAATTGTTAGACTGATTCTTTAAAGTATATGTCAAACAATTTTATATGGTCATAGATATACTTACGAGTGTATAATTACTATCAATCATTATTATATTAGGTTAGTGGAATACCTATAATGAGAAAATTCATATTTGATATCGTACTTATGATGCTCAGCATATGAACTATTCTAATATGGGGGTGGTAGGTTATATTGAAAATCATTTGATCAGTTTGACTAAAACCACGTATGGAATTTTCATCATGTATAACAATAATAGGATTTTCTTCCATGATTGAATTATATGAATCAAAATATTGGCCATTTATAGCTTATTATTATATGATATGTTCAACTAAATTATTCAATATCATGTGATGTGATCATCAATTAGATGAATGACATGTGTTGTATTCATCGACTTGGTTAGTGTATTTATGAGAATCATGAAATGTGGAGTTGGCTATACAAGATTGATATCTCTCTTGTAAAGGTTTCACATGATTTCTAGAAAAATGTATTATATATTTATTTACATTATTTATATGATAAATATCATGGTTGAAATGTTCCTATATAGATGTGAGTATTTATGAATGAGATCACAAAATACTCAATAGTATATTGACTAGAACATAAACTATTATAGAGACATCTATTTCCATACATATATGATTTTTTTTCATATTTCATTCTTATTCTTCTGTCACCAATAGCACCAATGATTTAATCCCTTGGATAAGGATAATTTTTTGTGTACTGTTTTTAATGAAAATTTAGAGAGGTCCATGAAAAAATAACTATATCCATAATGTTTTGGATTGTTTCAAAAAGGGTTATGATGTTTTCCATAAAGTTATTATGATATTTTATTGAACGTGGTAGATTCATTGATGTTCAATAAAATGTTTCATGCATGATATTCATATAAAAATGCACATGAAACATGAAAAAAATATTTATGATATATGATAATATTAATATAATTTTTTTGTTTCAGAATGAATATGATGCCTATATTTTTCATGTATATGCTGAATGAATAATATATATATATATATATATCTTATATAAGATAAATATATTACTTATTTATAATGAATGGTTTATTCATCAGGGTCAATCAATTATGAATGGAATAAAGTATTTTCATTGAATTTTTATAAAATTATTAATGAATTATAATCCAATAGTTATAAATAAATTTGATACAGTATGATTAATAAAAGCACTGGGCTTTTGGTATATATGAGGATAGTATCATATCTTATTGGGCATGTGCGGTCTGGTGTGTATGAGCATGGAATTAGTAAACCTTATTACCAATCACAATTCATCTCAGTTGAGAAAGAACTTGTGTAAGGAACTGTGTTTTTCAATTCTAGAATTTTATGTACAAATTTGAATTTTTACATTCAGATTATTATAAATGGTAAAATCTCTTCTACCCATATAAAATGTTCATGTATAATATTTATGAGCATTCCATTGGATCCAGAAACACGTTTTTTCCATCAGATATGAGTTTTGTTATATTTTTGTCCCTTAATAGAATAATGAATATTTAATATTCAATTTGTTATTTATTAATTTATTCTTGTATGTTAATTCATGCATATCATTTTAATAGGGTTCTAGATTGATATTTTGACTGTGAAATTTATTCCAGAATGTGTATTTTTCCTACGTATGGAATAAACTGAGGTTGGGCACCAATGTTATCCCATGCCCACTTTTATTTTTCTTTTCACTCATTTCTTCTTCCTTTTCATTTATTTTTATTCTTTTCCTTACCTAGATTATCATGAACACCCCTTTGGGGTCTCCTTCATCATGAAACTAACATAAAAAAAGGTATTGGTATGTGGAAAATGAGGGATAAGGGAATTGGGGTACCATTGTAAATATTGAGATGCACTAGATCATCATGTGGTAGTCATGGAACTTGAAAACATGAATGTATTTTTCATATTACACTCATTCTTATCTCATTTTGTTTCAATAAATCCATTTATATTAACTGTTTTAAAATTTTAAAATAATATTTTATTAATTAGGAGCCCTTGTGGGTCGATGTGTTTCTTTTGAGGGAAAATGGGGGCTTTATGGGATTTGGGGGGGGGCTCCCATTCTTAAATCCTGATCACATGACGTGTATATCAAGAAAACACACCATGATATCTTCTAGTTCTGGGAAGAATATATTTCTAGTGGAATACTCTATATATAGGATATATACGTCATGTCCTAGGACTCAGTTGTTTAGCTGATTACCAAGCCATGCAACCTGAGTAGGAAAATGGGGACATGTAGTGTACACGGGTGGACCTTATGTGGGTTGGATGTCAGGTTATGGTATATTCTGAGGTGATGTACATGGCTATGCCACGTGAAGTACATGATAGGTTTCATGTGTAGGGTTTAAAACAAGTAAATATTTGACACATCATGTGCATTAGAATAAACTTTTCATCTTAGATATAAGTACACACCCATGTGGGGCTATGAAGGTACACATTGTGTGGTAGGGATGACACGACGTGTAGATCTACTTTTCTAAAAAATTTAGGGTATTACATTTTTTCACATATTTTTAACCATGAGTAAGTAGTGTACACATGATTAGTGTTTTTTGAGTATATTTATATATAAATAATGAAGGTAAAACCCCATTTTCAATTTAAGGACTGTTAAGAGGAAATTATTTTCCATTCCAAAATGGGGAAATTATTCTTATATTAATCAATTATATATGTATCATAATATTCAACCTTTGATATGATATGTGACATGAGGTATCTCTCTTGATTTATGCATTTTATGATTTTCCCCTTGAGGAAATCTTCCCTATGAGGTGTTCTCTTCTACTATAGGAGTCTATGAGATTAGTTTTTTTAGAGGATCACTTATAGGATTCCTCTTCTTATGTTTAACCCTGTAGGATTAAGTTTAGTATTCCTCATTCTTTTTCCTATTACCAAGGTCACCATATTAGATTATTTTTTATACAGATTAACACAGGGAATCCCTTATCGGATCCCTATAGTTGTATACCATTATGAGGATCCATAGTAGCATAACTCTTCTCCTTACAATGTTGTTTACGGTCCCTTGTTAGATTCAATTTCATATTCACCATTCCATGGATCACTTGTTGGATTCCTCTTTTTACAGACCATTAAGGATCTCACGTAGGATTCCTCTTTTTACTATATCTTTTTAGGATATCATGTAGGATGCGACAATTTTTTATATTGAGATACTCATGTTGGTTCCTCAATGTTTTACCAAACCTAAGCTAGTTCATTGACTGTTAGTAGATATGGTAGCAGGTTTCATCATAGAACCAATGCCCAACATGAAATTCGTACAGTTTATGACAGAATGGGTGGTTTTATGCATTTAACCAATCTAACTCTTTATTTATATGTTAACTTGTTAGTGTTGTGGCAACACTGATTTCTATAGGATATTCTTTATTTGTGTATGTCGAGCCTGACATGATGTGACTTATATCCTTGGGATTCCCAGATACATTTACTATGATACATATTATTCATTTATTGTAATTTGTTGACTAATTTACCTGGTTCCAATATGTGATAAATCTTGGCTTCTTATATTTTCTACCATACCCATAGGTGGTAAATTAGATCTGCAGATTGAGCTTGTATTTTTTACTATTATATTTTTTAGATTTTTAGATTTTATTCATAGGATCCATCATTTGAGCCCATGTTTATTATATATGGTGTTGATGTCCCCAATAATGATACTCATGGGTGAATATGATATTAAGATTGTTGATGATGATTCCAATGTTCTATAATTATTGTTTAAGAAGGATAATTATGCTCTCCATGATAAGATTATAATGTCCCTAATGATTATACTCATTGATGAATATGTTCTCTGGAGAGAAGAGGATTATTATGATCTCTACGATCGATTGCATGACTGTTCTTTTGGACATGGTGTTCCACATCATTCGACACTTAGGGATGATTATAATATCCTATATGATGGGGATGATTACTCTCACCCTATTCATAGACGTCGATGTGTGCTCCGGACGTATCATCGGTGATCTATGGTAGTTCACCTATGGGTCAATCCCATATTGGTTATTGGAGTCTCTATATCCCAAATGCCTATGGAGTGGGAACATGGTCCTAGACATAATATGGGATATACATTTCATGATTGGTATGACATCCTGGTCTAGACAATTCATAGAATCTCTCGTTATTAACTGGAATCCTACTTTTTATATATTTGATGCATTTATTGGTGATTCCTAGGCTAGTAAAACCATCATGTTGTGGTGATATAGCTTGATCAGATACATTTCTAGTGCAGGATAAAGAAGGAATTGTTGATTGGGATTATGGACCCAAATATTGATGTAAATATAAATTTTTTGAGTTATATGACATCCAGATCAATTCCATTCTAACATGATATCTAGGCGATGAGGATTACAAAACCAAGGATTGCTATAAATTGTTATATGTTATTTTCAATCACTAATCTCATGTACATTCATATTTATGTATATATATGAGAATATATGACTATATATTCATATATAAAAATAAATATAAATGATGGAACATTACCCAGTTCACTAGGATGATATACCCAGGGATAGAATTTGATTTCATATTATTTTATTCATATATCTTTTTATTTGTGTCTCATCTACGATTAGAAAATTCCATGAGAATGAATTTATGATAGCATATTTATATGTTCAACATTAAGGTGGAATACATATGTTTTATTCTCACCCATATATGTATTCCTAGGTTTTCATGAATACCTTATATCATCTTTTCAGTTTGTGTAGATATGTAGGGAAAAATATGGTAGAGGCCTAGAGAAGCATGATCTAAAAGAGAAACTGTTTGGTTCTTAAGATTTGGATTATACAGTTCAATAGAATCTAATGATGAGGTATATCTTCTAGATATGAGATATTAGTATATCCTTATACATTCATTTTAGTTTCCTTTTTGTACTCCATCATGTGGAATCATTATGTGTTTCTTAGACTTATTATAAGAACAAATTTAATTTTTCTGATAAAAATGTATTTTCCAAAGAAAATCAATTTTATCACCTTTTAATGGAGAACCCTTTTTAAATCCAATATATGAATATTTCACATATTAATTTTGATAAAGTAAAACTCATCTTTATAATTGGTACATCAAAACTTACATTGGTTTAAATTTTTCTATTTTTCTAATAATATTCATTTTTTATGAAAAGTGGGAAATAATGTGTTTTAATTCAAAACTGCCCATTAATCTAATTTATTTATATGGATAGATTATATTTTAAATTGGTTTTGAAGTGAAATTAGATTATATTTTTTCCTTTTAGTCCAATTTTTGTCATTGGAATTAATTTCATCTTGAAATTATAAATAAACAATTGTCAATCTTTTGATAGTAATTGTTTCTTGAAAACAGGTAATTTGTTTTGATAAGGGGAATTAATTTTAAATTAATTAATCAAACTTCTATGTTTGGAATTTTGTAAAATTGATATAATTTTTTAATATGGAATATAAAATATCACTTTGGTGGAATTTTTTGTATTTTTTCTGAAAACTTCAATTTTTGATGAATAGTAAAACCACTAAGTAATACTTAAAAAACAAAATTTTCATTTAAATGAAATTTTACTGCTTCTAAGAATTGAATTTTGAAAAACCAAGATAAATGGTTGTCATTAGTAAGTAAAATTTGGTTCAATAAAATGAAACATGTTTTTGTTGAATAGTAACTTTTGACTTTTATTTATCACGATTAAAGGTAAATAGGGTAATTCATGGTAAAAAGAATATTATAGTAATAAAAATTGTCTTTAACACGTGTCCTAACCTTATTGGATGAGTCATGTCTGACCATGGGACTACTTTGGTCTATTTTGGGACCCATGGAGCCACTTAATAATTATAATGACACATTATTTTAATTAACTTAATGAAAAGACAAAAATGACAATAACGAATATCTTTTAGAATATAAATGTTTACATGGGATTATATAACACATCATTATGACTATAGATAATCATTATAAATCTAATAAGATTTAAAAAATTATGGTAATTTTTTTATAATTTTTAGACATCAAATAAATTAAATTATTTATGACACAATAATGATGTTGTATTTACCTCTTTAATAATTGATTTAAATAAATATGATTATTAAAGTTAAAATATTATCTGAAACCTGTCCAATTTTTATTAGATGATTTTATTTCGACCATGGGTCATCTTAACTTAGAATTTAATTAGGTTTGGACATTTATAACCCAAATATCACTATATAATAAAATAATATTTGCACACTTTCCTAAAGAGCCCCTCAACCCCCTAATAGAAAAACACCACATCTGACCCATTTCACAAATCTCTCAAGCCCCTTGGCTCATCCAAACAGTGCCAAAATAATCTCTCAATATCCCCATATTCCTCCATGAAGCCTTACCTTAGGCCGGAGGCACTTCAAGAATACTTTTTGTTTCAATCCATATGGTGTTACCCAAATTAAAGGTAATGCTTTCTCTTAAATTCTTTTGTTTTGTTTTGTTTTGTTTTACTCATACAACCCCCAAAACACTTTTTATTACTTTATTTATTAAACAACCAGTATCCTCAATATACTATTATGTTGTTATGATATTTATTCAAACTACACGTAAACACACCTCTATCTAATGGGTGAAAAACATATTGTTTCTGTGGATGGAAAACTAACGCCTCGCGAAATGATTATTGTTCGATTATCTCCTACCGCCTCTCATGGTGGACATTATGATGGAACTTTATTTATATATGATATATATATTATTTTTATTATTTATTTATGCTTATTTATTTTATATTTATATTGTTATTTTATGGTTTCCATTATGGGTAAAATGCGATAATTTCATTTGAGGAAGTGCTGACAACCGCCCCCTCAAAATGATATGACTCGTTAATGACATATTTTAGATGTATAAAGGATGGAATTAATATCATTATATATTATATTATACTATAATAATAATATACCTATTTATAATTATGTTTTAGATCCATTAAAATACAAAATAGAAATGAATGTAGCTTTCATGCGTATGTACGACTTACCGTCTTCATGAACGGTACGTTTCATTTCTTATCTCCAAATGTTATGTACTGTTATAAATATATATATATATATATACTATATATAATATATATATATATATATTATATATAAATCATGTATATCACTGTGTTGATGATGGACTTTTGGCCAATGGAAAAAATTTAATTATAACGAGTTCATTTTTGACACAAGTTCCAAACATCGATAAAATATCCAATATGAACTCAAATAATTAACTAATTGTTATAAAAATGTAATAAGTGATATAAAAATAATAATAAACTTTAAAAATTTTCATAATCATGTATAAATTAACTTTGGTTTGTTATTCAGGAAGAACAAGGAACATACAAGACAAGTCAGACATGGGGTAAGGGGTTTCTTATCTCACTTATAATTCCGGGGGATTTCCTTTGTTCACCACTTATTTATTGCATATGGTGTATTAGGATCTACAATTTGATATATATTATCATGATTCTATTTATATTCTTGGTATTAGGTGATTAATTTGGTGGTTATTAACTTTTTCTCATACTACTCGATTGATTACAACGAAGTAAGGGTTTGACATCTCAGTTGCATTCCTGTGAGATTCATGCTATGTTGTCCACTATTTCCTTTTGTATGGAGAATGTAATTCCCTTTATTGTATTAATTTCGTAATGTACCTTAATGTATGGGTATTTACATCTTCATAGTATGATACTTCTTTCATGGGGACTATATTTCATAAGTTACCAAATCAGTAAGGGAATTTCAAATTTCAATTTCCACTCATTGGGATTTAGGCATACTTCATTGATTATTTTACTCTATGATTATGTGTGGAATCACTATTTATTATTTTTGTAGTAATTTACACTCTCATTTATGTGGATATACTTTTTATACACATAATCACTCCATTGATGTAACACCCCAAGCTTCCACGGTATGCTTCTCTTTGAATAATATAATAGCGTGTGTTGTACGCAATTTCGAGTTCTAAAACACCACAACCAATGAAACTAACCATTGTGAATATTAATACACAATATTAGAAATTTTATAAATTTTATCGTTTAAAATGGACTTCAGTTTTGGATTCGGAATATCGAAATTAGCTTAGGGTGAATTTTTGGTATTTTTCTGAAAACTTTCAATTTTTGATAAATAGTGAAAAACACTGGGTTATAGTTTAAAACCGAATTTTTATTTAAATAATTATTTATTTATTTTATGTCATAATAGATACCTAATACCTATATAAGTTTAATATAATTCATTGGAGTCAGTTTATAATAATTTTAGATATATAAAAATTTTATTGAACTTTCACCGTCTTTTACCCATCTCCTAGAAGAATTTGAAAATTCACAGAAAACATAATTTTACCACTTCTGTGAGTAAAATTTCAAAAATTCGAAATACACAATTACTATCAAGGAGTATACTATGGTTTTATAAGATAAAAATAATTTTCTTGAATAGTAACTTTTTACTTTTATTTACCACGATTAAAAGTAAATAGGGAAATTATGGGTAAAAATAATATTATTATCACGCTAACACATGTCCTAATCCTATTGGATAAGTATAATTCTACAAAAAACAACCTTATAAACAAAATATTAACCTTTTTGGTCCACAGGGATTAGATTAGGACATTTATTATTATTTAATTCAAAGAAGAGTTAAAAGAGATAAAGTCAAAGTGAAATAACTAATGAAAATTAATATAGGGTTATACATAAGATTATTTTGATTAATAATATTAATTAGAAAGATAAAAATATTTCCTACATAATGATATTATATTTTCAATTTTTAGACATTAATTAATTTAATTTATTTCTGACACAATGATGATGTAGTAATTACCTAATTAATGAAATATAATCATAATTGATATTATAAATATCAAAATAAATGTAATTTGATACATTTTATGAATTCCACTAATTTTCTAGGTTAATATAAAATATTAGAGATGATTAGATTAATTTTTTCGAATTAATAATGTTGTTATGAATTTAGAGAAAACAAAATACCAAATAGTGTAAAAATTGTCATAAAATAGTTTTTGAAACAAATATTATATTATTAAATCATATTATATTCCTAAAAATATATGGTTCAGCCAAAGGACATATATAATGATTGGTGTATCATTAATGAACCACTTGGGATTACCCTGGATGTATATAGTATGTTTATTAACCATATAATATTAAAATACAAAGAGACATGATAAATGTAAAACTGTTTATCTTAGAGTTAAATATAAATGAGGGTAGCCAAATAGAGGCTGGATGAGAGATACAGATCTATCTCTCTCTACGATTCGGCGATTAGGGTTTTGGTGAGGATGGCTTCAGTTGCAGATATACTCCCTCATGGTAGGTTTGATTGTTACAGATATACTCTGGCGAGTGGAGTGTACGGTGATCTATGTACAGGGAAGGTGAATCCCGGTCTTATTGGAGGCATAAGAACAGGCAGCAAGGGTTGTGTGCCTTTGTTTGGTGGAGCGAACTCGTCTCTGGCGGAGTTGGGATCTGCTACGGATGCGAATGGAGGTGTGAGTTTTTCTCCGGCTGGAGACGTGAGTTCATATCCATCAAAGGTTGGACCTGTTGAGGTTGTGAATGATGGGGAGAGCTCATCTCCAGAGGGTTTGTTAGGTCGTTCTGTAGTCATGGATGGCAGAGCAAGCATATCTCCTGCGTTTTTGGGACCTGCTGCGGTTACGGCTTGTGATGCGTGATTGTCTCTGGTTGGTGTCAATGGTGGTTTTACGGTTGCAATTGGGGGTGGGAGCTCTGCCCTAGGGGGGTGAAAGAATTGGGCTATCTCAAACGTGAGGCCACCTTTGTGGCTACTATCAAGGATTCCATGAAGGATTTTTCTATTTCCATAGCACTGGATGGATCTTTTTCTGATGGAGCAGCTAACCCTATTGCTGCTCCTGATTTTTCTATGGCAATCCATTTGAAAAGTAGTGGTGCTCGTTCATTTTCTAATATCAAAGGTGGGCTTGATTCCTCAATTTGATGAAAAGGGAATATTGCTCATATCAAAGTAGATCCCATTGCGGTCTCTAAGCGGCTTAAAATTGGTGAGTTCTCGATTATTGCTCGCTTGTTTCTTCCAAAAGGTTCTTTACCCATGAAAATTGAGGATCTAAAGGAGCGTATTTCATCAATTTGGGGTTTCTCATCATGGAAGTGTGTATCACTTGGTCGAGGATATTTTAATATGATCTTCCCTATGGATGAACTAAAAGTTTGAGCATGGAGCTTTGGATCCATCTCCCTCAAACCTGGAATTGTTCATCTTCGTGAATGTGACAAAAAGTTCAATCCCTTGGAGGTTGGTAACACCACTTCTCAATGTTGGGTTATAGTTTCTAGTTTACACTGGATACTCTAGCACCCCAAAATATAGTATGATATTGCCTTGTCTATGTTCATTCCAATAGAAATTGATAAGGAAACAAAAGCTGCCCATTTTGGCAACATTTATCGGTTTATGATTGAGATTGAGTTGGGTTCAAATCTTGTTGATAAGGTGATGCTAGAGACTGATGATGATATTATTGAGCTGAAGATCATTTATGAGAAAATGACTAAATTTTTTAAGGACTGCAATATTATTGGTCGTGACTCATCTTCTTGTCGACGTTCTTTAGTTTGCAGCTTTTGTGATTTGCGTGGTTACAATGTCAATAATTGCCTCACGAAAAATAAGACTACCTCAACATGGAAAGATGAACCACAGTTTTTGCATGAGGATGAAAAAGACCTGGGTAAAAATATGGATGATCTGGGCACGGTTCCTATTCCTACTGAGAAAGAGGAGTAAGGTGCCATTCATGAAGATGAATCTAATGTTGATGAAATGGGTGATCGCCCAGGCTCACCCAAGGTATGTGATAAGAAGAAGTCCTAGGATTATATTTGTATGGATGAAGAAAATGTCCATCATGTTGATACTCCAAGAGAACGAAAATAACAATCAAGAGAAGAAGAATCACATATTGCGGTTGATCAACAACTTATTCAAGAAAAATTAGTTCCCTCTGTGAATCGAAAATGTAAACAAACTTTAGATTATGACTCTCCTGTCATCTCTATGGATTGTAACTCTTCTGAAAATCAAATTGTAGATCCTGAAGGATTTCAAATTGTTTCCTACAAGAAGACATCGCCTCCGTGTGCTTCCGCAATGGTAGTTGAGAGGACTACTGCAGAAGAAATGAAGATTCCACATACAATAAATACTCCTTTTGATGAAGAAGAAACATGGGATAGATCGAGTTCTAATAGTAATTATCAAGAGACACTGCATGAAAGGCTTCAACAACTTACGAGCATGGCATGTGCATGCAGAGGGAGATCGAAAGGTCAGGGACAAGAATGTGGAAGAGCGGAGCTTGATGCATTTAGATAAGAAGAATGAAATCTAACCGATCATGATTATCCACTAAATGAGGCTAATATTCATTGTTAATATACACAATATTCATGTTATTTATTATTCATAAACACCGTTTTAGTGCATTTTACACTTTGAACATCATTTCCCATTATGATTGTAATACCTTCTTAAAATGCCCTATTATGTGGTACATTTTTGAACTTCATTTGAAGTACCCAATGATTCATCTAATTTTAAAGAATATAATTGTACATATTTTAATTTGATATTTTTTTCTGGATATCAACTTCAATATGAACATTTTTCATTAAAGGATCAATGAAAGATTCATAAAAGATGATGGAGATATTTGGCAATGAAAGAAAGAAATTCTGGAAAAGGCAGATTGGACAGCAGCCCACGGATGAGAATGTGGGGCCCAACATACAGGCCCAATGAATCCCAAATATCTTGGGATTCTATAATCCATGTATAAGAACAAATCACTCTTCAGGATCCAATGAAAATTCGGCCTCTATGGTGTCCATTTAGGCGGCCCAAGTTAGCGATAAAATTCTGGGCCAGATTATTCGGCCCAGAAAAGAATCTCACTAATATGATCATATCTCGGAATCAACAACTCCAAATGTGCCCCAATTTTACTGGAGGTTAGAAAACATCTGGTGCTCCATTTTCTTCCTCTATGGATCACTCTGATTCGGCCATATATAAAGGTCTTCCAAGCGCACTTGTTCGATGATGGAAAGTTGGCTGCCACCTCGGGTCAAGGGTGGGAAAATCAACTCTCCCTTACTTTCCACCAACCTATGGCCTACCAATATTAATTGAGGATTCTTGGACTGTTGGAGGCTTAACCCAAGGGCTAAAAAATTCCTATTTAAGGTAGTTGTTTTTGAGGATTGAAGGATCTTGGGTGCTTTGTTCAATTGTAGTTTTATTCTGCAATTTTGTTGTCTCAAGATTGTCTTTCACATGTAATTTGTTCAATTCACTTTAGTTTCTTAATAAAAGTTCTTCTTATCCTCTTAATCTATTGTTATACTTCTCACTTTGATACCGTTGCCTCAAGGTGTGAATTTATTCACACCAAATCTTGTGAAATTACTCACACAACGGTGGAGTGATCATTTAATTTTTTTTGTTTTCTTACTTCATCATTTCCTCGCTCATGAGTCTACTTTCCACTTCCATTGAAACCGTGGGATCAATGGAGGGCTGTCCCACTTATGGGTTGATCCAAAGGAGTAGAAAGGGGCTGGATTGGATGTTATTTATCACCCCATTAATGTATAATCCCTTCTTTAATTGAGATTTTTATTTGATGGTATTTAAACTCCATCATCCTTGTTGAATTTTAGGTCACACACTTCAAGTGCTAATACGAACCTTTACGTTGAAGTGCTCAAATCATTGATCCTTAAAGTGTATAGGTGATCAGTATTAAAGGTTGTAGGCATTAAATTAGTAAGTGATGATGTTTTTTTATCTCCTTAAATGAACTCATCTCAAATATAAGAAATTGAAATCATTGAAAAGAAAATACGTCCTATCCACCCCAAGCGATAACCTAGGATCAACTCATTCTTTTAAATTGAAATCACTTAAATCTATTAGTTATCCTTTAAACTCATATAAAATCAACCCAATTTGTCCACTTCATAGACAAAAATAGTCCATTTAATTTACGTGTCTATAGGTTTCGTCATAGGTCTCTAAGGATTCAATAACCCAATCTAAACAACAAGGACTGTCCTACCTTCATCTCTTGGGTAAATTTGAGTGAGAATCAAATTTTGGAACCATTTCCGGGGACCAACGTAAGTTATCTTAGACACTATCGTCCTTTTTTTCATCCCTCTTCTCTATTCTCACACCCTCACACCTATGGAAATCAATTTTGAACAAGCTCAAACATGGGGAACCCCTCCCTACATTGATCACCCCACACCAAGTGTGATGTACAATGACTATCCTAGATTTTACTGGTGGTATAACCAACAACCAATTGAGAGACAATGTTTTAACTCCTATTCTCCACATAAAATTCCAAAATATAATGAGTTTCAATCCCCACAAAGTCAATTTGAACATCCTCCTATGGAATTCCAATAACATAGTTATCCTCCAGGAATAGACCATCTGTATCAACCCCTTATCCATACTAATCCATATCCATTACTTGAAAAATTGTGTCAACAAATAGAGATAATGAATTTTGAGGTTTCATCATTGAGGTTAGAACTAAAAATCATTAAAAATTTTGTGGAACTCATCCCTGCACAAACTGTCACTTCCATAACCTTATGTGAAGTATATAGTTTCCCATAAACCTCAAATGAATTTACTAAAGAGAAAACCTTTTTATTTTTGGAATATGAAGAGGATCACAGAATTATTTATGGGTGTTTAAATCAAGATGAAATTGATTTTTTGGATTCAAAAGTGGAGAATTTGACATCATGGATTGAGTCTCCTAAGGATAACTCCATTGATGATTTTTAAAAAACACTAATCACAGAACCATTGAGAGAAATCACAAACATCGGATCTATAACCATTCCTAACACAGATATTTCCAATTTTATTGTTGAATATTCTTTTAAAAAGGAACCAATTCTATTGAGAAATTTGTAAAATGAAACTGAGTTAGATTCAAAATCTCAACCTGTGTCTAAATGTCCTATCCAACCCATCTCAAAATTATTATTCTTCCTTACCCAATCAAGTATCCATTCATAGGGTATAACCATGACCTTTCAGTTGGAATTAATTATTATATTGAAAAAGTAAATTTAGGAATAATTAATTATTCCTTATGCAAGACTAGAGAGGAAACTAGACCCACCATTTCTGATATTCCTTGGATTTACCCACTCAATTTAGGATATAGGTTTTTGAATGAAACAAATTATAAACATAGAATCAAACTAAACCTAGTTTAATTGGTGAAAAATGTGGTCTATAAAATGTTGAAAGTTGGTATTGGGTATGTTGTTGGGTTTATATCGAGCTAGAGACATTAAGCCAAAGCGATGCATGGGAGGCATCCCATGGTTTTCATGTTTCCGATCATTTTGTTGTTTTAATCAAATTTATATTTTAAATAGGATTAATTAATCATTTTGATATTTAATAAAAAAAATATACTGTTGAAATTTTCTTCTATTATGAGAATGGATGGGTATGAAAGGGGAGAGCCATATTCATCCGTGTCACGTGGTGTGATCCTTGAGTAATACCATTCCCAGAAATTTAAAAAGAAGACAATGTATCATCAGATTATTTTATTTTTAATGTGTTTGTAGGTTAAAATAAAAATACAAAAAAATAAATAATAATATAATAATAATAATAATAATAAGGGACACGTCGTGGTTTGTGGGTCAAACCCCATCACAACTGGCGAAGCCACGGGGATTCGAACCTAGGACCGAAGGGAGATAGGGGTGCGCTCTTACCATTGACCAATGGATTTTTGTGCTTCCTTATTCTATAATTTATATATATATATATACGTATATTTTAATTTCTTTATTATATAAATATATATATATATATATATTGTTTTGTTTTTTTTTTGTCTGTTTTGTTTTTCCTTTTTCTACTAGGGAACTCTCCAAGTGACATGGATATCAAAGGATTAAAAGGGAGCGCCAATAATTTCAACTTCAACCACCAGTTGACTTCATTCCATGACCCTCAATTTCAATTTCCATTTTGAACATTCATTATCTACCTCTACCTCATCTAAATGTTATTTTCTTTAAACACTGGGGACAGAGTTGTTTTTTGTTGGGGGGAGAAAAAAATTGAAAAAAATGTTTTTCTGTCAAAAATAATGAACGATTTGAATAGAATGTGTAAATGGAAGGAAAAATTCCATTAACATTGAACATGGTAATACACATTGCACACTTTGAAACTGAATATAAAATAAATTAGCATGCCCTGATTCTGATTTTAATCCTTGTATAATTTAATGAGCATAGATTTTGAAATGTGTGGCTGTCCAATGTAATATTTCATCATTTATATTTTCATCCAAATAAAAAAAGATCACAATGCACGTCCTTCGGATAGTGGGGTATTATTTTGAGTTCATGGGGTCCCCCAAATAAATATAATAGGTTTGTTGATCATTTTAGTTTTAATATGAGTATTCAAAAAAATTAAAAAAAATAACAAAAAATTCGCGCGTAGAGCAATAAAATGACCTAATGCGTGGCTTTTGGAACTTGGGGATTGTGACTCCATAGTTGTCTAGCCCAGAGATAGTAATTTTATCTCTATTTTTGGTAATTGAATTTTTTTGACTGATTTAACACGAGATGATGCCCAAGTAGGTGGGCTTCACTTGGTGCCCAAAAGCCTTTGAGCCTGGGAGTCATCAACAATGTCTCGCTACAGGGGTTGACTCTTTTGAGTTCAATTTCAATTACCATGGAAAAATTGAAAAAAAATAACAAAAAAACATACAATAAAAAAATAAAATAAAATTTTTTTATACTCATCTTAATATTGAAATGTGATTCCACCTAGCACTTCCGTCATTTCCCCCTTGAATAAAGATGAACCCCCATGTCTATTGTGATGCACAACACATCCTCATACTTAATTGATATTGGATTAAATATGGAAATGTATTTGAAAAAAGGAATGGCCTTGGGATTGGGATATACTTATGAAAATATCTTGTATTAAAATATTTTGATGATTTTCATGATTTTTTGGTATAAGGGTTTCTGGTTATCGTTGTGTATTAAAATGTTTTTGGAAAAGAGAATTCGAATTTCATATTGTTGAGATATATTTTTCTTGGGACTGGAAAAACTCAAGGTGGGGGGTGTGATTATCCACTAAATGAGGCTAATATTAATTGTTAATATACATAATATTCATTTTCTTTATTATTCATAAACACCATTTTAGTGCATTTTACACTTTGAACATCATTTCACATTATGATTTTAATACCTTCTTAAAATGCACTATTATGTGGTCCATTTTTTAACATCATTTGAAGTACCCATTGATTCATCTAATTTTAAGGAATCTAGATATACATATTTTAATTTTATATTCTTTTTAATTCTATATTAACTTCAATATGAACATTTTTCATTAAAGGATCAATGAATGATTCATAATGGATGATGGAGATATTTGGCAATGAAAGGAAACAATTTTGGAGAAGGCAGATTGGACACCAGCCCACTAATGAGAATGTGGGGCCCAACATATAGACCCAATGTATCCCAAATTTCTTGGGATGCTATAAGAAAAATCACTCTTTAGGATCCAATGCTAATTTGGCCTCCATGATGTCCATTTAGGCGGCCCAAGTTAGAGATAAAATTCTGGGCCAGATTCTGTGGTCCAGAAAAACATCCCACTTATATGATCATATCTTGGAATCCACAACACCGAATGGGCCAAAATTTTAAAGTATGTTAGAATTAATCTGGAGATCCATTTTACTCTTCTGTGGACCACTCTGATTCGGCCATATAAAAGGTCTTACAAGATCATATGTTAAGTGAAGGAAAGAGGGCTTCTACCTCAGGTCAAGGGTGGAAAAATCAACTCTCTCTTACTTTCCACCTATATATGGCCTACCACAATTAATTGAGGAGACTTGGACTATTGGAGGATCGTCCCAAAGGCTCAAAAAAGCCTATTTAAGGCAGTGGTTTTGGAGGATTGAAGGATCTTTGGTGCTTTGTTCAATTGTAATGTTATGCTGCAATTCTGTTGTCTCAAGTTTGTCTTCCACATGTATGTTGTTCAATTATATTTATTTTCATAATAAATTTTTTTCTTCCCCTCTTATTCTATTGTTCTACATCTCACATTGATACCGTTGCCTCATGGTGTGAATTTATTCACACCAAATCTTGTGAAATTACTCATACAATGGTGAAGTGATCATTTAATTTTTGTTGTTTTCTTTACTTCTTCATTTCCTCCCTAATGAGTCTACTTTCCTCGTCCATTGAACCCATGAGATTAATGGAGGGATAACACACTTATGGGTTGATCAAAAAGAATATCAAGGGGCGGTATTAGATATTATTTATCACCCCATTAATGTATAATCACTTATTTAATTGATATTTTTATTTGATGATGTTTAAACTCCATCATCCTTGTTGATGTTAAAGTCACACACTTCAAGTGCTAATATGAACCTTTACGTTGAGGTGCTCAAAACATTGATCCTTCAAATGTATAGGTTTTTGAGCAATGTATTGTTTTCAACAATACATATTAATGTTATTTAAAGGGGGGTTCATTGAAAATAATACTCTGTCTCTTTATGATGATTTTGATGCTCACAAATGCCCTTAGTTATTTTCTAATGATTTTATTTTGTATTTTGCAAGAAATTTATTAATTAATTTTACCTTTGAAATAACAAGAATTTATTACATAGCTCAGAATCTGCTTTAGCGCATTTTGGAATCACTGTTCATACCTTACGTGGATAAATATAGCGCGGAATCTGCTTTAGTGCGTTCTGAAATCACTGTTCATACCGTACGTTGATAAACGTAGCGTAAGGATGAAAAGGATGTATACTTTTTGAGATAAGAGAAAAGTATGGTTAAACAACCTTGCATTTTCTGCAAAGTATGGAAGGAGAGCCTTACGTTAGGAGGAAAATTACGTTTTGGTTATCAACAAAGAATGGAAAAAGAACTGTATGTAAATTCTAAACGTTAAGTTTACTTCTCAGAAGTATGGTTCATCAACTTTAGTTTTGTAGACAACCATATATTCTTGAAAAGTATGGATCAAGTAAAAGTATGGATCTTTTACCGTATGTTTGAGTGTTGAAGAAAAGGTATGGATGATCAACCATACGTTTGTGATCAACCCTACGTTTGTGTTCAACCTTACGTTGTCAACCTTACGTTTGAAGACTATGTTATCAACCCTACGTTTGGGGGCCACGTCATCAACCTTACGTTTGGCGTCAGAAATTTTGACAGATGATATTTTTATGCAGTGATTAGCAAGCTGATTATCGAGCAGATTTCAAGCCGTATTTAAAGTCGTTTTTAAAGTATGACTTTGACTTATTCAAAGCCATTTTATTAATGGATTTAAGATCGAATTAAAAGAATATTTTTATTCTGAGTCATAAGGGAAGTTAAGACTTCTCTGTAAATTCAAATTTTTGAATATCGCGAATCAGAAGGCGATTATTATGGATCTAAATGTGCGGAAGATTTTCACAGCATTATTATATATGTTCTCTCTGAAACACCAGGTACATGAGTGTGTGGTGATCGATATTTTATTAAAAAAAGGTGGAAAACAGAGAGTGCAGAAATTCATGATTAATCTGCTGATTCAAAAATAGCGTCAAAGCTCTGTTCTTTTAATAAGAAAGCACTCGATAAAAGATTCACCTATTTTACATCGAATATCTACAGTAGATCTACTACTGCTGATGTTGTGCACTATATCTCTATATCAACTGCAACCGGATCAACTCAGAACTATTTCAAATTGAAGATCAATATTTCTAGAGACTTCTATCCATCTGCTTTCAATTGCATTTTGTTGAAAATGTGCAGATCAACTGGAGAACTTCTTTATGAAATTATTTTTATTCTTGAGTAACCAACTTCTCATTCTAAGTTGTGTTGGTTCATGTTTGAACTAGAAAGGTTTGTTTTGCCATGGGTTTTAAAGGTTTCAACTGCCTGTACTCAGTTGTGAACCGATCTGTGGAAAAGAGGACCAAATAGTGAAAATCACCAAGCTCGTGGAGTTGAGCATTGGTGGAGTGGACTAGGGGCCTTCTGTTCCCCGAACCACTATACATATTTGTGTTTTTCTTTTATTTATTTCTCCTGCATTATTAAATCTGATAAAGAAAAAAAGGACAGAACTCGTTCAATCAAAGTGTTACCAAAAAATTGTAAAAGACACAATTCACCCCCCCTCTTGTGTATAATCTGTAGATTTAGATCCAACAATTGGTATCAAAATCGGAGCTTCTGATAGAGCCTTAGCAAGCTAGAAGCATTTAAAGATTATACAATAGAGCATCAAGACTGATACAAAAGAAGGGATGTCAATGCTTAGAGCACCATATTTTAATTGAGACAATTATGGTTGCTGGAAATCGCGCATGATAATATATCTGAAAAACCTCGGATATAATGTCTATTCAAATATTCTGACTCCTTATGAAATTCTTGAAATTCCTAAGACATGGAGTGCTGCTACAGAGGTAGAGTACGATATGAACTCAAAGGCTATGAATGAAATTATCTGTGGTCTAGGACCAGATGAATTTAACAGAGTATCTCAGTTCTCAATAGCATATAAGATGTGGAAAACAATAGTTGTGGCATATGAAGGAAAAGACAATGTGAGGCAAATTAGATATGAAACTGCAAAACTGAAATTTGATACATTCAGAATGTTCGAAGATGAAAGAATTACCCAAATGAATGGGAGATTGACAGAGCTTTTCAATAATATAATAGCTCTAGGAGAACCTATCAAGCAGGCTGATCAAGCATTAAAAGTAATAAGGGTACTTCTTACTCGATGGAATGGTATCACTACTGCAATCAGAAAATCAACTCCTGTCAAAGATCTAACAATGAGAGAGCTGATTGGTACACTGATAATGTATGAAGCTGAAATTCAAGAAGAGGATAATGAACATAAAGTGCTTATCAAAAGGGAAGATACTGCCTTGAAGGTAACTTCACAACAAAATAATAGAACGATGAAGAACAGAGAAGTCAAAGCTAAATCAGAAAGCTCTGACTCATCAAACTAATTTGAAGAACTGGCTCAGCTAGCCAGGAAATTTAAAAATTCCTACAGAAAGAAAAGAGGCTTCAAAAAATCATTTATGGGAGATAATAAGGAAGTAAGATGTTATGAATGCAAAAATATGAGGCATATCAGACCAGATTTCACACAATTGAAGGATGCAATGAAGAAAAAATTATTCAAAACAAATGACTATGACAAAAAAGACAAGAAAGCTATGAAAGCCACTTGGAGTGTCTCTGAAGACTCCAGTAGATCTCCTAAATCAAGTTTAGAGAAAGAAGAAGTCAATATAAATGAAAACATGTGTTTATGGCTGAAACTAATGTGGTACACCCATATTACTCCTCTGAATCAAATTCTGAATCAAGTTATACAAATGAAAAACTTGCATCCGACTGCAATATGCTTGAAGAAAGATATGATTCACTATTTAAAAAACATAAGTCACTAAAAAAGATACATAAATCTGTTTCAGATAAAAGAGATACAATGCTAAAAAACCAAAGAAATTAACTGATAAATACAATTTGATTGACACTAACTATATTGAATTTGAATCAACAATAAAGACACTGCCAAATGAAGTAGAATCTTACAAACAGGATGCATTGGTTTTTACAAAAGGAGAAAACTCATTAAAATGAAATTCTTGTAAAAACTGTCATTAAAAAGGAGAGATTTGGAATAGTAAAGGAGAAAAACCTAAGCTATATAAAAATTATTTTGTTCCAAGCTCTAAAAAGGATAATTGTAATTTTTGTGGGACAAAGGGACATATAGCTAAAAAACGGTTTCTTAAGACAACCTCAAATTTGTCGTATTAAGAAAGCATATGTTTCAAATGACTTATATGATTCAGATAATTTTAAAATAACAAAGAAAATCTGGATACCCAGATCATTGCTAGCTAACACCCCTGGACCCAACAAAATATGGGTACCAAAGCAATTTGATTGAATGTCTTTGCAGGTAGTAGGACACCAGAGAAGAAAAGATATATGGTACATGGATAGTGGATGCTCAAGAAATATGAGTGGATACTCATTTAATTTTCTTCACTCACTCAAAAGGAAGGAGGACTTTTCACATTTGGTGACAATGCAAAAGGAAAAATCATTGGCATTGGAACTGTTGGAGATCCAAAAACAGTCTCAATTAATAAAGTTCTTTATGTATAAGGACTAAAACACAATCTGATAAGTATCTCTCAACTCTGTGATGATGGATATACTGTTGATTTTACTAACAATTGTTGTATTGTTTCTAAAGATAAACTGTTTAAATTTAAAGCACCAAGAACTAAAAATGTCTATACTTTGGATCTAAATTCCTTGTGTAAACAACAATTTAACTGCTTGAATACTAATGTAAGGGAATCCTGGATCTGGCATAAGAGAATTGGACATTGAAATGTATATGTTTAAATAAGTTATCTAAGAAACATTTAGTTTCTAATTTACCTTGTCTCAAATTTGAAAGTGACAGATTTTGTTATGCATGTTAACATGGAAAGCAACACAAATAATCATTCAAATCTGTTAATAAGGTTGCTACATCTAAACCTCTAAAACATTTTCAGAAGTATTTTTTTAGACCCTCAAGAGTAGCAAGCCTAGCTGGTAAATTATATTTATATGTTTTAGTTGATGACTATTCAATATTTACATGGATTTTCTTTTTGAAATTTAAAAATGAAGCATTTACATTATTTGAAAGTTTCTGCAAATATGTTTAAAATGAAAAAAGTTTTAATATAATCTCATTGAGAAGTGATCATGGTGGAGAATTTGAGAATTTTGAATTTAAGTCCTTTTTCTCAAACAGGGGTATTAAACATACCTTTTATGCACCCAGAACACCTCAACAGAATGTGATTATAGAAAGGTGAAATAGAAAAATTCAAGAAATGGCTAGAACTATGTTAAATGAATATAGCCTACCTATATATTTCTGGGAGAAAGCTGTGAATAAAGCTTTTTATATAATTAATAGAGTTTTAATTAGACCTATTTTGAAAAAAACACCCTATGAACTATGGAATAACAGAAAACCTAAAGTAAATTACTTTAAAGTTTTTGGATGCAAGGTTTACATCTTAAACACCAAAAATAATCTTGGTAAGTTTGATCCAAAATATGATGAAGGTATTTTCTTAGGATATTCTGCTACCTCCAAAGCTTATAGAGTTTATAATAAGAAGTCAAGGATTGTTGAAGAATCTATTCATGTGAAATTTTATGAATCTGATCCCTTTGAGAAAAAGATAGAACAAATGGATGAACTTGACTCTAATGATAACATGAGACTTAAGAACATAAATAATGATTTTGAAAACAAATATAAAAGAAATTCTGTCCAGTTCAGAGGAACATGATGCTGAAGAACCTTTAAATATATTACCGAGATAGTCTAGAACCCTAAAGAATCACCCTTTAGAAACTTTAATAGGTTACCAAGAAACTGGTGTTCAAACTAGAAAAAACTTAGGTAACCTAGTGGAATTCTCTGCCTTCCTATCTCAACAAAAAACCCAAGACTACAAAAGAATTGTTAGATGATAAAAGCTGGGTAATAGAAATGCAAGATGAATTAAACTAGTTTAAAAGAAATAATGTTTGGGAATTAGTGGAAAGACATAATAATTATCCTATAATAGGAACCAAAGGGGTCTCTAGAAATAAACAAGATGACCAAGGAACAATAACTATAAATAAATCAATATTAGTAGCTAAAGGATACAATCATGAAGAAGGATTAGATTATGATGAGACTTTTGCACATGTAGCTAGGTTAGGAGCCATAAGAATCCGTTTAGCTTATGAATCTTATATGAATTTTAAATTATTTCAAATAGATGTTAAATATGCCTTTTTAAATTCTTATTTAATGGAGGAAGTTTATGTTGAGAAACCTCTTGGTTTTGAGAACTCTCAAAAACATGATTCTGTTTTTAAACATACTTAATCTCTTTATGGCCTTAAACTAGCACCTAGAGCTTGGTATGACAGATTAAGTTTATTTCTTTTGAAAAATGACTTTACTGTTGGAATGGCAGACCCAACACACTTTAAGAAAACTGTGAAAAATAATGTTTTATTGGTTCAAATTTATGTTGATGATGTAATCTTTGGATCAACTAATAAAACTCTTTGTAATTAATTTTAAAAATTAATATAAGAAAAATTTGAAATGAGTTTGATCAAAGAATTAAAAAAAATTTGGGTCATCAAATTTATAAAAAATATTTTGGAAATGTTTTAAATCAAATCAAATACATTACTGATTTACTTAAGAAATTTGGACTTGAAAACAACAAGCCATTTACAACTCCGATGCTTACTAATATAAAACTTGATTTGGATGAAACTTGGAAATCAATTGACAACAAGTTATATAGAGGTATTATTGGTAGTTTGTTATATCTTACTGCTAGTAGGGCAGATATAATGTATTAAATATGTCTTTGTGCTAGATTTCATTCAAATCCTAAAGAATCTCATCTGAATACTGTTAAAAGATTTTTTAGATATTTTAATGGAACTATTTTTCAATATCTTCTTTATCCTAAAACTTCTGATTTTAATTTGATTTCATATTCAGATGCTGACTTTGCAAATTTTAGTTTAGATAGAAAAAGCACATCAGGTACAGGTCACTTTTTAGGAAAGTCCTTATTATCATGGTCTAGTAAGAAACAACATTTAGTTTCCCTATCAATAGCTAAGGTAGAATATGTTTTTGCTGGCAGTTGTTGTTCACAAGTGTTGTGGATGAAAAGCACACTTATGGACTTTGGATTGAATTTTAATAATACACGTATTTTATGGGATAATATAAGTGCAATTAATATTTCAAAAAATCCTTTTAATCATTCTAGAACTAAGCACATTGATATGAGGAATAACTTTTTAAGGGATCATGTTATTAAAAAGGATATATTTTTAGAATTTATAAATAATGAAATTCAATTAGCAGATATTTTTACTAAACCACTTCCCACTACAAGGTTCGATTTTATTAAGGGGGAGCTAGGTTTATTTAATTTTAAATAATTTTTATATTTTTTACTTTTATTTATTTTTATAAAAAAATTTAATACTGTTTAAGATTTTTTTTCTTTCGCCATATTCAAACTTTATTTGTTTTAAATATATTTAATGATTAGTGATTACACGGGAATCAAGGCTGTCAAAGCCTTTTTGACTTCTAAACTGTCTCACTTTTATCGAAACCCTTTCGAAATATGAAAATCAAACTTCGTCTCCTAAACCCTATCCTTCAAACCTCTGAAACCCTAACCTTCAAACCTTCTGAGATTCTCGCAGAAATGGTAAGGACTAAAAGAGCCAGTGAAGCCGAGCCAAGCAATTCCATGAGACAATTCACCGAGGGAAGAAAAATTTTACAGGGCAAGGTAATCAATCTAAACTAGTTATTTCAGACAAATCTTTTGTTGAAGCAAGTGCTATCATTTCAGAATCTTGAACAGATATTCAATAGTGAAAATACAGAATTTCTGAATGAATTAGAACTTAGATACTTTTTCAAATCTGTACAGTTTAGCCTGGGGGATACAGAGGACAGTATGATGGCTAAGATAGAGGATAGGGATTTCTCAATATCATCAGTAGAGATTAGTCAGATTCTTAACTGCCCTCATGAGGGAGTTTTTCATTTTGATTTGAAAAATATTGGAGATTCTGTGCATAAATCCGAAGACAGCATGTCTTTTCTTTTTGGTACTAAGACAATAAAGAAGATTTTGGTCAAGGATTTGGAGCCTGATCAGAAGATTTTGGTCAAATTTATTCAGACTAGAATACCTCCAATAATGGAAGAAATGGAAAAGTTTTTGTTCCCTGATATGTATATAATGTTTCTTATGTTAGGCGATATTAGGATAAACATTCCATGATACATGATAAGGTATCTCAATTATTGTTTTCAAAGTGAGACCAGGATGAATTTCTACCCTTTTGGGCAGTTTATTTCTAAACATCAGTTTAAGAAAGACATGGTGAGATAAGTCGATTCTCGAGTAAACTGCCATTACAGTAATACATTTAATGCTGGAACATTAAGGAAAGTAGGATATTTCTAGAGCACATTTAAAGGAAAACTCTTTCTAGTAGGAGTTGAGGAAGACTCAGAGAGTGCTCAGGCTCAACCTGCTTAGTCCATAGAGGGACAAGATGAATCCAGAGTTAGCAATGTAGAAAGAAGGATTCGCTTCGAAGTGGAAGATGTTGAGGAAGATAAAAGTCATGAAGGACTTTAATCAAAAAGAAAGAGACATTCAATGAGTAAATTACATCACCTGATTTGTAAGGGAAGCTGTTGTTGATAAGACCATGGAAGTTGTTACTGAAATTACAGCACCATTAGAGGGATCAGGAGTTCCAGAAAAAGCTAAAAGGGAGAATCAGAAACAGATTGTAGCTGATATTGAAGTTGAACTTCAACAGGAATAAGAGATGGAGGCAGTGCCTGGTGAAGAAGTGGTCAGACCTCAAGAAACTATTGAAGATATTGTTCTTGAAAACCCAGTGGAAGACAATATTGTAGATGAATATGATAAGCATGCTTCTGAATCACACACAGAGGTACAATAAGAGGATTTTTCTGTGGAGAAGTTTGATAACTCTAAGGAAAAATCTGTGGACCAACTGTAACGACCCGAAATTTTAAATAAATATTGTTTTCTAATTTTATGCGTTATTTTTATTACTCAACAAATGTTTTATTTGATAAACATGATTATAATTAGAATGAGATCATTGGTTTTGACTGTTATATGACCATCGGTCAATATGACCGCTATAAACAAAATGTTTTGATTATTGTCTCTATATATAAGTAATCTTGGTTGATTATTATAGAAAGAAGATTTGATGGCCTCACCTAGTAGTCATGGACCGATCGAAGCCCATCTAACAGAGCTTGGGAAGGAGGTAGCACCATTGGCCTTTGCTCTGGACCAAACCCAAGCCGAACTTCATCATGTGAAGCTAGAACGGAATCGCCTTCGCGAGAAGTTCAAACTGATAGAAATTACTACTCGGGCAATGTTGACCGAGCCGCCCCAAGATTCTATCACCCTAGCACACCTTACTCTTAGGTCCTATGCTGGTATTATAAGGGGCTATGTAACGAGACCGTAACTGCCTTGTGTAATCCTTGTTTTAAATAAAAATTGGGATTTCTGCTTATGATGAAGTTTATGAATTTTCAAATGACTGGATAAAAATAATATGCATATTTTTGATGAATTTTCAAAAGAATATTTTGAAAAAAAAATGTTTATTTAAACCTTAAATAACTTAAAATGTGTAATGATTTTCGAAAAATGGTCTTCTACAATTATGTTCAGTACGAAATTTGGAGTCTAATAAGATCAACTTGATTTTCGATGAATAGTAAATTATGAATAGTGATTTTATGATTAGGATTAGTAATATGACCAAATGGATTAGTAATCTCACTTAAAGAAAGTTTTAAAATAATCTAGGCACCTTGATTAAGTAATGTGATTCAATAAAATAGTTAAATAACGGTTTCATTAATTATTATTCAAGTATTAGTTTTTTCGGGTGAATAGTGTTTTTTAATTAAAAATTTAATTAAAAATAATTAGAAAATTATTTTTATAAAAATGACTTTATTTTTGAACTCAGAGCATCGATATTATGTTATGGTAATTTTTGGGGTTTTTTCTGAAAAAATGAATTTTCGATGAATAGTGTTTTTATTTAAAAATTAAATTAAAACTATTTAGAAAATTATTTTTATAAAATGGATTTCATTTTTGAAATCAGAGCATTGATATTTGGTTAATATGAAATTTTGGGATTTTTCTGAGAAAGTTGAATTTTCAATGAATAGTAAAAATACAGTTTTAGGGTTTCGGTATGTTTAATGACATCATAACTGTGTCATGATGATGTCATGAGTTTTTTTAAGGGTTTGCCGGCCAAGGGTGATGAATTATTGTTTTGGGGGCCCCATGTGGCCTAACTCCATGATAAATGCCAAGGGAGAGCACATGGGTTTGAGAAAAGCACATGTGAGGTGTCCCTTGGTCATTAATGCCTTGTCCCCTCACTTTCCCTATAAATACCAAGCCCTCCTCTCATCCATTCAACTCCCCACTCATTCCCAACGAATTTCTGGTCTCATTACCTCCCAAGGAGTCCTCCCAAGGTGCCCCCAAGCCCTCAAGGTCCCAACCTTTGTGGTTTAAGAGTTACATTTTAAGGTAAGGGATCCGACCTCTCTCTTTCTTTTCAAGTAATCTCTTTTATGTCATTTCTTTTATACTCCATGTTCTTATGTTGGAGGATGTTATTTTATATTCATCCTACTGCCTATTTCATGTTCATATGATGAGAGACCCCCCTTGCTCTCATCAATTCGTTTTAAGAATGTTTAAGTGGCGTCGTTAGACTGCCGAATTTTTAAGGGATTCTTTCACCTTCCTCGTTTTCAAGTTCTATTTTCATTCAAGTCTTTCATGTTCCTTTTTATTATGTTGGGGTATGATCTCTAAATTTATCATACTGGACTCTTATGTTCATATGATGAGAGACCTCATTTGATCGCTTCAATTCAGTATTTTGAAGTTTTAAGTGGCGCCGTTAGGCTGCCGAATTTTTAAGTGGTTCTTCACCCTTCTCGTTTTTGAAGTTCTACTTTCATGTCAATTATTTCAAGTTCCTTTTTGTTATATTGGGGTATGATATCTATATCTATCATACTGGACTCTTATGTTCATATGATGAGAGACTCCATTTGATCGCTTCAATTCAGTATTTTGAAGTTTTAACTGGCGTCGTTAGGCTGCTGAATTTTTAAGTGGTTCTTCACCCTTCTCGTTTTGAAGTTCTACTTTCATGTCAATTATTTCAAGTTCCTTTTTGTTATATTGGGGTATGATCTCTATATCTATCATACTGGACTCTTATGTTAATATGATGAGAGACCCCATTTGATCGCTTCAATTCAGTATTTTGAAGTTTTAAGTGGCGCCGTTAGGCTGCCGAATTTTTAAGTGGTTCTTCACCCTTCTCATTTTGAAGTTCTACTTTCATGTCAATTCTTTCAAGTTCCTTTTTGTTATGTTGGGGAATTATCTATATATCCATCATACTGATCTCTTATTATCATATGATGAGGGACCCTATTTGATCTTTTCAAATCATTTTCTTTTGAAGTTAAGTGACGCCGTAAGGCTGCCGAATTTTCATAAGAGAAATCTAAACTTTTTTTTCTTCCATGTTTTTCATTTCAAATGGTATGTCCCTAAAATTTCATTACCATGTCCATATGTCCTTCTTATTCCTTCACCCTACTGTTTTATGGATCATTTATGAGTGGGTGACCCATGTCCCCTCTCATTTCAATGTTTTCTAAAACCCCGAAACTTAGCCGTTATGCTGCAGAGTTTTCCCCTCAAAATGCCTCTCTCTTTTCTCAAAAATTATTTTATGTTATAAAGTGAATACTCAAAGCTCTTATTTATACAAGGGTATTCACATATATATCAAAATGTTCCATTTTAAATTCTGGGATTTACATACATGAGACCCGCTTTCCCTTTCCGTGGGTTTAAAGTGACGTAAAGATCATGTCTTTAAAGCAGTTTTTAAAACGTTATGATTATGAAATGAAACCCATTTATTTTATGCTATGTGGGTTATTTATGAAATGTTTGATGATGATATATGTGGCTCACATGATAATAAAGGCAAATTTAAGGGTGCGCCCTGATAGCGCTCCAATGCATTGGGTAATGACGTAACCACTAGAGATTACAATTTTAACGATGCCTTGGTGAATAACCTTGGTAATTTTTAACGACACCTTGGGGATGGACCTTGGTGAAACGAAACGATTGTCAATATTAAATGTTGCAGCCACATCTTCAAGTTATGAAAAATGTTATTTTTATTATGATATGCCTCATGATTTCATTTTCATGCATTAAAGTCCTTTTCATGACTTTATTGATGTATATCAAGTTCATATGTAAAATGTTTCACTTGTTTCCCTTGCTGGGCCTTCTGCTCACCCTTCCTTTTGATGTATGTCCCCAGGTTATGAGATGCAGTAATGAGCCTACGGTGAACATGAGGAGAAGCCTTTCAAGTGTTTAAGAAGAATGTTTTTTTTTTGTTTCATGTTTTATGTTCCTTGTTTCCAAGACACTAAACCTTAAAGATCCTCAGTTCCGTGTAATGGAATGAAAAGTTATGTTATAAAAACACGGGATGCTATAGTTGGTATCAAAGGATGGTTTAGTTATTTGTGGAAATTAGGATATGAATACTCTAGGAGGAACCCTATAGAAAAGTTTAATATAGGAAATCTTCCTGGTATTTTGGTGAGTATTGAGTAAGGGGTTGCCAAGCAAATACATCCCTGTCTGGATACGAGCAGGTAGAGGTGGCTCTGGCACAGATGTACATAGGGGTAAAACCCGAAAACACCACTTTGAGCTAGACTCGAACGGGAACTGGTACACGACAACGGGCCTTGTTGCACTCTTGGTTACGACACTCCCGGGGGATATGCTTTGGTAAATTCATAAGCTTGGTATGAACCATTGTTAAAGGAACAAAGATAAAATAAAATAAAGGTTCACATAAGAATATATGATCATTCGTAACCTAGATGGGAACCTAGGAGATCACAAGTTAGGGTATACCTTTCATATACAAGTTATCCTTATATGCTTTCAGTTCCTTTTCATGATTATTAGCTAAGTACTTAAGCCCCTAATTATGCTTCTCTCCTTAGATAATGGTGGGAAATGGAAGAACATGTTCCGACAACCAATGTGATAGGAAATGCGACAATTTTCGTATTAATATGACAGGGATGATTAGGGGATTAAAATATGATTATTATTTTGGAAGACGTTCATTATTTTGGGAACCATATTTGATCGAGGTAAATAGATTACTACGGTATTTTCATTGAGGAGTAAGGTTGACTTATATTTTGAAGAATCGATGAATTTAATGTGAACTTATAGTAATTTAGGTTACTTAAGGGAATGACTAACCTATATTGGGTAAAATATGTTTAGGTTAGCTACTTTTTATAAGATGTTAGGAGTGGTTGATGTTGTCTGGAGATGAACAATGAAGTTGTTCTGGAAGACTATGTTATCAAATCCTTATTGTATTTGGGTTTCAATCTTAGTTTGGTTTGTTTTGAGGAATTTTAAGGACCGTTATTTATGGAATGGTCTATGATGAACTTTGGGTAGTACCATGGAACTTTGATGATTTAAAAGTAGTTTCCATTCCTATGGGATTCTTTCTTTTTGAAGAGTTGTTTTACCTTAACCTTTCTGTTTTTGGGATAATGTTTAAAGATAGAAGAAATAGATAGTTAATCTTTTGTAGATTATGAGATTCTATAGAAGATGATTCTTGTGCTTTTATGAGACCAAGTGTTTTTGAATTCTCATCATTTGGAGAAAAGATTAGTGTTGGTAGGGACTTGTTAAAGGATGAAACTCTACTTGAAGGTAGGTATATTTTCTTATGTTTTTGTTCTATGTAGTAAATGAAATCCTCAAAATTATGAAAAGAAACATAAAACAAAAATGTTGTTGGTTTACATTTCCTACTAGGTAATCAAAGACCGTTTACACACATCA
Organism: Viscum album; assembly: GCA_963277665.1. Lineage (NCBI taxonomy): Eukaryota > Viridiplantae > Streptophyta > Magnoliopsida > Santalales > Viscaceae > Viscum > Viscum album. The sequence goes on from OY728156.1 coordinate 1,564,854,417, forward strand.
TAAGTTTGGGATTTTCTCATGGTTAACTTTCTCCTAATCATGTTCTCTATCACTCTCCCTCAGAACTTGACCCTTTGTTTTTTCCTCCATGTCCATGTTTTCCTACATGGAACCCTAGTGTGGGTTAACTCGGGTGACCTTTGTACTTCCCTTTCTTTCTTTTAAAGTAATAGTTTTACTGACCCCTTTTCCGATGTGGGACTTTCAATGAAATTTCAAAACCCAATTTTTAAAAAAATTGCGAGGACGCAATTTCTTAAGGGGGGAAGATTGTAACGACCCGAAATTTTAAATAAATATTGTTTTCTAATTTTATGCGTTATTTTTATTACTCAACAAATGTTTTATTTGATAAACATGATTATAATTAGAATGAGACCATTGGTTTTGACTGTTATATGACCATCGGTCAATATGACCGCTATGAACAAAATGTTTTGATTATTGTCTCTATATATAAGTAATCTTGGTTGATTATTATAGAAAGAAGATTTGATGGCCTCACCTAGTAGTCATGGACCGATCGAAGCCCATCTAACAGAGCTTGGGAAGGAGGTAGCACCATTGGCCTTTGCTCTGGACCAAACCCAAGCCGAACTTCATCATGTGAAGCTAGAACGGAATCGCCTTCGCGAGAAGTTCAAACTGATAGAAATTACTACTCGGGCAATGTTGACCGAGCCGCCCCAAGATTCTATCACCCTAGCACACCTTACTCTTAGGTCCTATGCTGGTATTATAAGGGGCTATGTAACGAGACCGTAACTGCCTTGTGTAATCCTTGTTTTAAATAAAAATTGGGATTTCTGCTTATGATGAAGTTTATGAATTTTCAAATGACTGGATAAAAATAATATGCATATTTTTGATGAATTTTCAAAAGAATATTTTGAAAAAAAAATGTTTATTTAAACCTTAAATAACTTAAAATGTGTAATGATTTTCGAAAAATGGTCTTCTACAATTATGTTCAGTACGAAATTTGGAGTCTAATAAGATCAACTTGATTTTCGATGAATAGTAAATTATGAATAGTGATTTTATGATTAGGATTAGTAATATGACCAAATGGATTAGTAATCTCACTTAAAGAAAGTTTTAAAATAATCTAGGCACCTTGATTAAGTAATGTGATTCAATAAAATAGTTAAATAACGGTTTCATTAATTATTATTCAAGTATTAGTTTTTTCGGGTGAATAGTGTTTTTTAATTAAAAATTTAATTAAAAATAATTAGAAAATTATTTTTATAAAAATGACTTTATTTTTGAACTCAGAGCATCGATATTATGTTATGGTAATTTTTGGGGTTTTTTCTGAAAAAATGAATTTTCGATGAATAGTGTTTTTATTTAAAAATTAAATTAAAACTATTTAGAAAATTATTTTTATAAAATGGATTTCATTTTTGAAATCAGAGCATTGATATTTGGTTAATATGAAATTTTGGGATTTTTCTGAGAAAGTTGAATTTTCAATGAATAGTAAAAATACAGTTTTAGGGTTTCGGTATGTTTAATGACATCATAACTGTGTCATGATGATGTCATGAGTTTTTTTAAGGGTTTGCCGGCCAAGGGTGATGAATTATTGTTTTGGGGGCCCCATGTGGCCTAACTCCATGATAAATGCCAAGGGAGAGCACATGGGTTTGAGAAAAGCACATGTGAGGTGTCCCTTGGTCATTAATGCCTTGTCCCCTCACTTTCCCTATAAATACCAAGCCCTCCTCTCATCCATTCAACTCCCCACTCATTCCCAATGAATTTCTGGTCTCATTACCTCCCAAGGAGTCCTCCCAAGGTGCCCCCAAGCCCTCAAGGTCCCAACCTTTGTGGTTTAAGAGTTACATTTTAAGGTAAGGGATCCGACCTCTCTCTTTCTTTTCAAGTAATCTCTTTTATGTCATTTCTTTTATACTCCATGTTCTTATGTTGGAGGATGTTATTTTATATTCATCCTACTGCCTATTTCATGTTCATATGATGAGAGACCCCCCTTGCTCTCATCAATTCGTTTTAAGAATGTTTAAGTGGCGTCGTTAGACTGCCGAATTTTTAAGGGATTCTTTCACCTTCCTCGTTTTCAAGTTCTATTTTCATTCAAGTCTTTCATGTTCCTTTTTATTATGTTGGGGTATGATCTCTAAATTTATCATACTGGACTCTTATGTTCATATGATGAGAGACCTCATTTGATCGCTTCAATTCAGTATTTTGAAGTTTTAAGTGGCGCCGTTAGGCTGCCGAATTTTTAAGTGGTTCTTCACCCTTCTCGTTTTTGAAGTTCTACTTTCATGTCAATTATTTCAAGTTCCTTTTTGTTATATTGGGGTATGATATCTATATCTATCATACTGGACTCTTATGTTCATATGATGAGAGACTCCATTTGATCGCTTCAATTCAGTATTTTGAAGTTTTAACTGGCGTCGTTAGGCTGCTGAATTTTTAAGTGGTTCTTCACCCTTCTCGTTTTGAAGTTCTACTTTCATGTCAATTATTTCAAGTTCCTTTTTGTTATATTGGGGTATGATCTCTATATCTATCATACTGGACTCTTATGTTAATATGATGAGAGACCCCATTTGATCGCTTCAATTCAGTATTTTGAAGTTTTAAGTGGCGTCGTTAGGCTGCCGAATTTTTAAGTGGTTCTTCACCCTTCTCGTTTTGAAGTTCTACTTTCATGTCAATTCCTTCAAGTTCCTTTTTGTTATGTTGGGGAATTATCTATATATCCATCATACTGATCTCTTATTATCATATGATGAGGGACCCTATTTGATCTTTTCAAATCATTTTCTTTTGAAGTTAAGTGACGCCGTAAGGCTGCCGAATTTTCATAAGAGAAATCTAAACTTTTTTTTCTTCCATGTTTTTCATTTCAAATGGTATGTCCCTAAAATTTCATTACCATGTCCATATGTCCTTCTTATTCCTTCACCCTACTGTTTTATGGATCATTTATGAGTGGGTGACCCATGTCCCCTCTCATTTCAATGTTTTCTAAAACCCCGAAACTTAGCCGTTATGCTGCAGAGTTTTCCCCTCAAAATGCCTCTCTCTTTTCTCAAAAATTATTTTATGTTATAAAGTGAATACTCAAAGCTCTTATTTATACAAGGGTATTCACATATATATCAAAATGTTCCATTTTAAATTCTGGGATTTACATACATGAGACCCGCTTTCCCTTTCCGTGGGTTTAAAGTGACGTAAAGATCATGTCTTTAAAGCAGTTTTTAAAACGTTATGATTATGAAATGAAACCCATTTATTTTATGCTATGTGGGTTATTTATGAAATGTTTGATGATGATATATGTGGCTCACATGATAATAAAGGCAAATTTAAGGGTGCGCCCTGATAGCGCTCCAATGCATTGGGTAATGATGTAACCACTAGAGATTACAATTTTAACGATGCCTTGGTGAATAACCTTGGTAATTTTTAACGACACCTTGGGGATGGACCTTGGTGAAACGAAACGATTGTCAATATTAAATGTTGCAGCCACATCTTCAAGTTATGAAAAATGTTATTTTTATTATGATATGCCTCATGATTTCATTTTCATGCATTAAAGTCCTTTTCATGACTTTATTGATGTATATCAAGTTCATATGTAAAATGTTTCACTTGTTTCCCTTGCTGGGTCTTCTGCTCACCCTTCCTTTTGATGTATGTCCCCAGGTTATGAGATGCAGTAATGAGCCTACGGTGAACATGAGGAGAAGCCTTTCAAGTGTTTAAGAAGAATGTTTTTTTTTGTTTCATGTTTTATGTTCCTTGTTTCCAAGACACTAAACCTTAAAGATCCTCAGTTCCGTGTAATGGAATGAAAAGTTATGTTATAAAAAGACGGGATGCTATAGTTGGTATCAAAGGATGGTTTAGTTATTTGTGGAAATTAGGATATGAATACTCTAGGAGGAACCCTATAGAAAAGTTTAATATAGGAAATCTTCCTGGTATTTTGGTGAGTATTGAGTAAGGGGTTGCCAAGCAAATACATCCCTGTCTGGATACGAGCAGGTAGAGGTGGCTCTGGCACAGATGTACATAGGGGTAAAACCCGAAAACACCGCTTTGAGCTAGACTCGAACGGGAACTGGTACACGACAACGGGCCTTCTTGCACTCTTGGTTACGACACTCCCGGGGGATATGCTTTGGTAAATTCATAAGCTTGGTATGAACCATTGTTAAAGGAACAAAGATAAAATAAAATAAAGGTTCACATAAGAATATATGATCATTCGTAACCTAGATGGGAACCTAGGAGATCACAAGTTAGGGTATACCTTTCATATACAAGTTATCCTTATATGCTTTCAGTTCCTTTTCATGATTATTAGCTAAGTACTTAAGCCCCAAATTATGCTTCTCTCCTTAGATAATGGTGGGAAATGGAAGAACATGTTCCGACAACCAATGTGATAGGAAATGCGACAATTTTCGTATTAATATGACAGGGATGATTAGGGGATTAAAATATGATTATTATTTTGGAAGACGTTCATTATTTTGGGAACCATATTTGATCGAGGTAAATAGATTACTACGGTATTTTCATTGAGGAGTAAGGTTGACTTATATTTTGAAGAATCGATGAATTTAAGGTGAACTTATAGTAATTTAGGTTACTTAAGGGAATGACTAACCTATATTGGGTAAAATATGTTTAGGTTAGCTACTTTTTATAAGATGTTAGGAGTGGTTGATGTTGTCTGGAGATGAACAATGAAGTTGTTCTGGAAGACTATGTTATCAAATCCTTATTGTATTTGGGTTTCAATCTTAGTTTGGTTTGTTTTGAGGAATTTTAAGGACCGTTATTTATGGAATGGTCTATGATGAACTTTGGGTAGTACCATGGAACTTTGATGATTTAAAAGTAGTTTCCATTCCTATGGGATTCTTTCTTTTTGAAGAGTTGTTTTACCTTAACCTTTCTGTTTTTTGGATAATGTTTAAAGATAGAAGAAATAGATAGTTAATCTTTTGTAGATTATGGGATTCTATAGAAGATGATTCTTGTGCTTTTATGAGACCAAGTGTTTTTGAATTCTCATCATTTGGAGAAAAGATTAGTGTTGGTAGGGACTTGTTAAAGGATGAAACTCTACTTGAAGGTAGGTATATTTTCTTATGTTTTTGTTCTATGTAGTAAATGAAATCCTCAAAATTATGAAAAGAAACATAAAACAAAAATGTTGTTGGTTTACATTTCCTACTAGGTAATCAAAGACCGTTTACACACATCATAAGTTTGGGATTTTCTCATGGTTAACTTTCTCCTAATCATGTTCTCTATCACTCTCCCTCAGAACTTGACCCTTTGTTTTTTCCTCCATGTCCATGTTTTCCTACATGGAACCCTAGTGTGGGTTAACTCGGGTGACCTTTGTACTTTCCTTTCTTTCTTTTAAAGTAATAGTTTTACTGACCCCTTTTCCGATGTGGGACTTTCAATGAAATTTCAAAACCCAATTTTTAAAAAAATTGCGAGGACGCAATTTCTTAAGGGGGGAAGATTGTAACGACCCGAAATTTTAAATAAATATTGTTTTCTAATTTTATGCGTTATTTTTATTACTCAACAAATGTTTTATTTGATAAACATGATTATAATTAGAATGAGACCATTGGTTTTGACTGTTATATGACCATCGGTCAATATGACCGCTATGAACAAAATGTTTTGATTATTGTCTCTATATATAAGTAATCTTGGTTGATTATTATAGAAAGAAGATTTGATGGCCTCACCTAGTAGTCATGGACCGATCGAAGCCCATCTAACAGAGCTTGGGAAGGAGGTAGCACCATTGGCCTTTGCTCTGGACCAAACCCAAGCCGAACTTCATCATGTGAAGCTAGAACGGAATCGCCTTCGCGAGAAGTTCAAACTGATAGAAATTACTACTCGGGCAATGTTGACCGAGCCGCCCCAAGATTCTATCACCCTAGCACACCTTACTCTTAGGTCCTATGCTGGTATTATAAGGGGCTATGTAACGAGACCGTAACTGCCTTGTGTAATCCTTGTTTTAAATAAAAATTGGGATTTCTGCTTATGATGAAGTTTATGAATTTTCAAATGACTGGATAAAAATAATATGCATATTTTTGATGAATTTTCAAAAGAATATTTTGAAAAAAAAATGTTTATTTAAACCTTAAATAACTTAAAATGTGTAATGATTTTCGAAAAATGGTCTTCTACAATTATGTTCAGTACGAAATTTGGAGTCTAATAAGATCAACTTGATTTTCGATGAATAGTAAATTATGAATAGTGATTTTATGATTAGGATTAGTAATATGACCAAATGGATTAGTAATCTCACTTAAAGAAAGTTTTAAAATAATCTAGGCACCTTGATTAAGTAATGTGATTCAATAAAATAGTTAAATAACGGTTTCATTAATTATTATTCAAGTATTAGTTTTTTCGGGTGAATAGTGTTTTTTAATTAAAAATTTAATTAAAAATAATTAGAAAATTATTTTTATAAAAATGACTTTATTTTTGAACTCAGAGCATCGATATTATGTTATGGTAATTTTTGGGGTTTTTTCTGAAAAAATGAATTTTCGATGAATAGTGTTTTTATTTAAAAATTAAATTAAAACTATTTAGAAAATTATTTTTATAAAATGGATTTCATTTTTGAAATCAGAGCATTGATATTTGGTTAATATGAAATTTTGGGATTTTTCTGAGAAAGTTGAATTTTCAATGAATAGTAAAAATACAGTTTTAGGGTTTCGGTATGTTTAATGACATCATAACTGTGTCATGATGATGTCATGAGTTTTTTTAAGGGTTTGCCGGCCAAGGGTGATGAATTATTGTTTTGGGGGCCCCATGTGGCCTAACTCCATGATAAATGCCAAGGGAGAACACATGGGTTTGAGAAAAGCACATGTGAGGTGTCCCTTGGTCATTAATGCCTTGTCCCCTCACTTTCCCTATAAATACCAAGCCCTCCTCTCATCCATTCAACTCCCCACTCATTCCCAACGAATTTCTGGTCTCATTACCTCCCAAGGAGTCCTCCCAAGATGCCCCCAAGCCCTCAAGGTCCCAACCTTTGTGGTTTAAGAGTTACATTTTAAGGTAAGGGATCCGACCTCTCTCTTTCTTTTCAAGTAATCTCTTTTATGTCATTTCTTTTATACTCCATGTTCTTATGTTGGAGGATGTTATTTTATATTCATCCTACTGCCTATTTCATGTTCATATGATGAGAGACCCCCCTTGCTCTCATCAATTCGTTTTAAGAATGTTTAAGTGGCGCCGTTAGACTGCCGAATTTTTAAGGGATTCTTTCACCTTCCTCGTTTTCAAGTTCTATTTTCATTCAAGTCTTTCATGTTCCTTTTTATTATGTTGGGGTATGATCTCTAAATTTATCATACTGGACTCTTATGTTCATATGATGAGAGACCTCATTTGATCGCTTCAATTCAGTATTTTGAAGTTTTAAGTGGCGCCGTTAGGCTGCCGAATTTTTAAGTGGTTCTTCACCCTTCTCGTTTTTGAAGTTCTACTTTCATGTCAATTATTTCAAGTTCCTTTTTGTTATATTGGGGTATGATATCTATATCTATCATACTGGACTCTTATGTTCATATGATGAGAGACCCCATTTGATCGCTTCAATTCAGTATTTTGAAGTTTTAACTGGCGTCGTTAGGCTGCTGAATTTTTAAGTGGTTCTTCACCCTTCTCGTTTTGAAGTTCTACTTTCATGTCAATTATTTCAAGTTCCTTTTTGTTATATTGGGGTATGATCTCTATATCTATCATACTGGACTCTTATGTTCATATGATGAGAGACCCCATTTGATCGCTTCAATTCAGTATTTTGAAGTTTTAAGTGGCGCCGTTAGGCTGCCGAATTTTTAAGTGGTTCTTCACCCTTCTCGTTTTGAAGTTCTACTTTCATGTCAATTCTTTCAAGTTCCTTTTTGTTATGTTGGGGAATTATCTATATATCCATCATACTGATCTCTTATTATCATATGATGAGGGACCCTATTTGATCTTTTCAAATCATTTTCTTTTGAAGTTAAGTGACGCCGTAAGGCTGCCGAATTTTCATAAGAGAAATCTAAACTTTTTTTTCTTCCATGTTTTTCATTTCAAATGGTATGTCCCTAAAATTTCATTACCATGTCCATATGTCCTTCTTATTCCTTCACCCTACTGTTTTATGGATCATTTATGAGTGGGTGACCCATGTCTCCTCTCATTTCAATGTTTTCTAAAACCCCGAAACTTAGCCGTTATGCTGCAGAATTTTCCCCTCAAAATGCCTCTCTCTTTTCTCAAAAATTATTTTATGTTATAAAGTGAATACTCAAAGCTCTTATTTATACAAGGGTATTCACATATATATCAAAATGTTCCATTTTAAATTCTGGGATTTACATACATGAGACCCGCTTTCCCTTTCCGTGGGTTTAAAGTGACGTAGAGATCATGTCTTTAAAGCAGTTTTTAAAACGTTATGATTATGAAATGAAACCCATTTATTTTATGCTATGTGGGTTATTTTTGAAATTTTTGATGATGATATATGTGGCTCACATGATAATAAAGGCAAATTTAAGGGTGCGCCCTGATAGCGCTCCAATGCATTGGGTAATGATGTAACCACTAGAGATTACAATTTTAACGATGCCTTGGTGAATAACCTTGGTAATTTTTAACGACACCTTGGGGATGGACCTTGGTGAAACGAAACGATTGTCAATATTAAATGTTGCAGCCACATCTTCAAGTTATGAAAAATGTTATTTTTATTATGATATGCCTCATGATTTCATTTTCATGCATTAAAGTCCTTTTCATGACTTTATTGATGTATATCAAGTTCATATGTAAAATGTTTCACTTGTTTCCCTTGCTGGGCCTTCTGCTCACCCTTCCTTTTGATGTATGTCCCCAGGTTATGAGATGCAGTAATGAGCCTACGGTGAACATGAGGAGAAGTCTTTCAAGTGTTTAAGAAGAATGTTTTTTTTGTTTCATGTTTTATGTTCCTTGTTTCCAAGACACTAAACCTTAAAGATCCTCAGTTCCGTGTAACGGAATGAAAAGTTATGTTATAAAAAGACGGGATGCTATAGTTGGTATCAAAGGATGGTTTAGTTATTTGTGGAAATTAGGATATGAATACTCTAGGAGGAACCCTATAGAAAAGTTTAATATAGGAAATCTTCCTGGTATTTTGGTGAGTATTGAGTAAGGGGTTGCCAAGCAAATACATCCCTGTCTGGATACGAGCAGGTAGAGGTGGCTCTGGCACAGATGTACATAGGGGTAAAACCCGAAAACACCGCTTTGAGCTAGACTCGAACGGGAACTGGTACACGACAACGGGCCTTGTTGCACTCTTGGTTACGACACTCCCGGGGGATATGCTTTGGTAAATTCATAAGCTTGGTATGAACCATTGTTAAAGGAACAAAGATAAAATAAAATAAAGGTTCAGATAAGAATATATGATCATTCGTAACCTAGATGGGAACCTAGGAGATCACAAGTTAGGGTATACCTTTCATATACAAGTTATCCTTATATGCTTTCAGTTCCTTTTCATGATTATTAGCTAAGTACTTAAGCCCCTAATTATGCTTCTCTCCTTAGATAATGGTGGGAAATGGAAGAACATGTTCCGACAACCAATGTGATAGGAAATGCGACAATTTTCGTATTAATATGACAGGGATGATTAGGGGATTAAAATATGATTATTATTTTGGAAGACGTTCATTATTTTGGGAACCATATTTGATCGAGGTAAATAGATTACTACGGTATTTTCATTGAGGAGTAAGGTTGACTTATATTTTGAAGAATCGATGAATTTAAGGTGAACTTATAGTAATTTAGGTTACTTAAGGGAATGACAAACCTATATTGGGTAAAATATGTTTAGGTTAGCTACTTTTTATAAGATGTTAGGAGTGGTTGATGTTGTCTGGAGATGAACAATGAAGTTGTTCTGGAAGACTATGTTATCAAATCCTTATTGTATTTGGGTTTCAATCTTAGTTTGGTTTGTTTTGAGGAATTTTAAGGACCGTTATTTATGGAATGGTCTATGATGAACTTTGGGTAGTACCATGGAACTTTGATGATTTAAAAGTAGTTTCCATTCCTATGGGATTCTTTCTTTTTGAAGAGTTGTTTTACCTTAACCTTTCTGTTTTTGGGATAATGTTTAAAGATAGAAGAAATAGATAGTTAATCTTTTGTAGATTATGGGATTCTATAGAAGATGATTCTTGTGCTTTTATGAGACCAAGTGTTTTTGAATTCTCATCATTTGGAGAAAAGATTAGTGTTGGTAGGGACTTGTTAAAGGATGAAACTCTACTTGAATGTAGGTATATTTTCTTATGTTTTTGTTCTATGTAGTAAATGAAATCCTCAAAATTATGAAAAGAAACATAAAACAAAAATGTTGTTGGTTTACATTTCCTACTAGGTAATCAAAGACCGTTTACACACATCATAAGTTTGGGATTTTCTCATGGTTAACATTCTCCTAATCATGTTCTCTATCACTCTCCCTCAGAACTTGACCCTTTGTTTTTTCCTCCATGTCCATGTTTTCCTACATGGAACCCTAGTGTGGGTTAACTCGGGTGACCTTTGTACTTCCCTTTCTTTCTTTTAAAGTAATAGTTTTACTGACCCCTTTTCCGATGTGGGACTTTCAATGAAATTTCAAAACCCAATTTTTAAAAAAATTGCGAGGACGCAATTTCTTAAGGGGGGAAGATTGTAACGACCCGAAATTTTAAATAAATATTGTTTTCTAATTTTATGCGTTATTTTTATTACTCAACAAATGTTTTATTTGATAAACATGATTATAATTAGAATGAGACCATTGGTTTTGACTTTTATATGACCATCGGTCAATATGACCGCTATGAACAAAATGTTTTGATTATTGTCTCTATATATAAGTAATCTTGGTTGATTATTATAGAAAGAAGATTTGATGGCCTCACCTAGTAGTCATGGACCGATCGAAGCCCATCTAACAGAGCTTGGGAAGGAGGTAGCACCATTGGCCTTTGCTCTGGACCAAACCCAAGCCGAACTTCATCATGTGAAGCTAGAACGGAATCGCCTTCGTGAGAAGTTCAAACTGATAGAAATTACTACTCGGGCAATGTTGACCGAGCCGCCCCAAGATTCTATCACCCTAGCACACCTTACTCTTAGGTCCTATGCTGGTATTATAAGGGGCTATGTAACGAGACCGTAACTGCCTTGTGTAATCCTTGTTTTAAATAAAAATTGGGATTTCTGCTTATGATGAAGTTTATGAATTTTCAAATGACTGGATAAAAATAATATGCATATTTTTGATGAATTTTCAAAAGAATATTTTGAAAAAAAAATGTTTATTTAAACCTTAAATAACTTAAAATGTGTAATGATTTTCGAAAAATGGTCTTCTACAATTATGTTCAGTACGAAATTTGGAGTCTAATAAGATCAACTTGATTTTCGATGAATAGTAAATTATGAATAGTGATTTTATGATTAGGATTAGTAATATGACAAAATGGATTAGTAATCTCACTTAAAGAAAGTTTTAAAATAATCTAGGCACCTTGATTAAGTAATGTGATTCAATAAAATAGTTAAATAACGGTTTCATTAATTATTATTCAAGTATTAGTTTTTTCGGGTGAATAGTGTTTTTTAATTAAAAATTTAATTAAAAATAATTAGAAAATTATTTTTATAAAAATGACTTTATTTTTGAACTCAGAGCATCGATATTATGTTATGGTAATTTTTGGGGTTTTTTCTGAAAAAATGAATTTTCGATGAATAGTGTTTTTATTTAAAAATTAAATTAAAACTATTTAGAAAATTATTTTTATAAAATGGATTTCATTTTTGAAATCAGAGCATTGATATTTGGTTAATATGAAATTTTGGGATTTTTCTGAGAAAGTTGAATTTTCAATGAATAGTAAAAATACAGTTTTAGGGTTTCGGTATGTTTAATGACATCATAACTGTGTCATGATGATGTCATGAGTTTTTTTAAGGGTTTGCCGGCCAAGGGTGATGAATTATTGTTTTGGGGGCCCCATGTGGCCTAACTCCATGATAAATGCCAAGGGAGAGCACATGGGTTTGAGAAAAGCACATGTGAGGTGTCCCTTGGTCATTAATGCCTTGTCCCCTCACTTTCCCTATAAATATCAAGCCCTCCTCTCATCCATTCAACTCCCCACTCATTCCCAACGAATTTCTGGTCTCATTACCTCCCAAGGAGTCCTCCCAAGATGCCCCCAAGCCCTCAAGGTCCCAACCTTTGTGGTTTAAGAGTTACATTTTAAGGTAAGGGATCCGACCTCTCTCTTTCTTTTCAAGTAATCTCTTTTATGTCATTTCTTTTATACTCCATGTTCTTATGTTGGAGGATGTTATTTTATATTCATCCTACTGCCTATTTCATGTTCATATGATGAGAGACCCCCCTTGCTCTCATCAATTCGTTTTAAGAATGTTTAAGTGGCGCCGTTAGACTGCCGAATTTTTAAGGGATTCTTTCACCTTCCTCGTTTTCAAGTTCTATTTTCATTCAAGTCTTTCATGTTCCTTTTTATTATGTTGGGGTATGATCTCTAAATTTATCATACTGGACTCTTATGTTCATATGATGAGAGACCCCATTTGATCGCTTCAATTCAGTATTTTGAAGTTTTAAGTGGCGCCGTTAGGCTGCCGAATTTTTAAGTGGTTCTTCACCCTTCTCGTTTTTGAAGTTCTACTTTCATGTCAATTATTTCAAGTTCCTTTTTGTTATATTGGGGTATGATATCTATATCTATCATACTGGACTCTTATGTTCATATGATGAGAGACCCCATTTGATCGCTTCAATTCAGTATTTTGAAGTTTTAACTGGCGTCGTTAGGCTGCTGAATTTTTAAGTGGTTCTTCACCCTTCTCGTTTTGAAGTTCTACTTTCATGTCAATTATTTCAAGTTCCTTTTTGTTATATTGGGGTATGATCTCTATATCTATCATACTGGACTCTTATGTTCATATGATGAGAGACCTCATTTGATCGCTTCAATTCAGTATTTTGAAGTTTTAAGTGGCGCCGTTAGGCTGCCGAATTTTTAAGTGGTTCTTCACCCTTCTCGTTTTGAAGTTCTACTTTCATGTCAATTCTTTCAAGTTCCTTTTTGTTATGTTGGGGAATTATCTATATATCCATCATACTGATCTCTTATTATCATATGATGAGGGACCCTATTTGATCTTTTCAAATCATTTTCTTTTGAAGTTAAGTGACGCCGTAAGGCTGCCGAATTTTCATAAGAGAAATCTAAACTTTTTTTTCTTCCATGTTTTTCATTTCAAATGGTATGTCCCTAAAATTTCATTATCATGTCCATATTTCCTTCTTATTCCTTCACCCTACTGTTTTATGGATCATTTATGAGTGGGTGACCCATGTCCCCTCTCATTTCAATGTTTTCTAAAACCCCGAAACTTAGCCGTTATGCTGCAGAATGTTCCCCTCAAAATGCCTCTCTCTTTTCTCAAAAATTATTTTATGTTATAAAGTGAATACTCAAAGCTCTTATTTATACAAGGGTATTCACATATATATCAAAATGTTCCATTTTAAATTCTGGGATTTACATACATGAGACCCGCTTTCCCTTTCCGTGGGTTTAAAGTGACGTAAAGATCATGTCTTTAAAGCAGTTTTTAAAACGTTATGATTATGAAATGAAACCCATTTATTTTATGCTATGTGGGTTATTTATGAAATGTTTGATGATGATATATGTGGCTCACATGATAATAAAGGCAAATTTAAGGGTGCGCCCTGATAGCGCTCCAATGCATTGGGTAATGATGTAACCACTAGAGATTACAATTTTAACGATGTCTTGGTGAATAACCTTGGTAATTTTTAACGACACCTTGGGGATGGACCTTGGTGAAACGAAACGATTGTCAATATTAAATGTTGCAGCCACATCTTCAAGTTATGAAAAATGTTATTTTTATTATGATATGCCTCATGATTTCATTTTCATGCATTAAAGTCCTTTTCATGACTTTATTGATGTATATCAAGTTCATATGTAAAATGTTTCACTTGTTTCCCTTGCTGGGCCTTCTGCTCACCCTTCCTTTTGATGTATGTCCCCAGGTTATGAGATGCAGTAATGAGCCTACGGTGAACATGAGGAGAAGCCTTTCAAGTGTTTAAGAAGAATGTTTTTTTTTGTTTCATGTTTTATGTTCCTTGTTTCCAAGACACTAAACCTTAAAGATCCTCAGTTCCGTGTAATGGAATGAAAAGTTATGTTATAAAAAGACGGGATGCTATAGTTGGTATCAAAGGATGGTTTAGTTATTTGTGGAAATTAGGATATGAATACTCTAGGAGGAACCCTATAGAAAAGTTTAATATAGGAAATCTTCCTGGTATTTTGGTGAGTATTGAGTAAGGGGTTGCCAAGCAAATACATCCCTGTCTGGATACGAGCAGGTAGAGGTGGCTCTGGCACAGATGTACATAGGGGTAAAACCCGAAAACACCGCTTTGAGCTAGACTCGAACGGGAACTGGTACACGACAACGGGCCTTGTTTCACTCTTGGTTACGACACTCCCGGGGGATATGCTTTGGTAAATTCATAAGCTTGGTATGAACCATTGTTAAAGGAACAAAGATAAAATAAAATAAAGGTTCACATAAGAATATATGATCATTCGTAACCTAGATGGGAACCTAGGAGATCACAAGTTAGGGTATACCTTTCATATACAAGTTATCCTTATATGCTTTCAGTTCCTTTTCATGATTATTAGCTAAGTACTTAAGCCCCTAATTATGCTTCTCTCCTTAGATAATGGTGGGAAATGGAAGAACATGTTCCGACAACCAATGTGATAGGAAATGCGACAATTTTCGTATTAATATGACAGGGATGATTAGGGGATTAAAATATGATTATTATTTTGGAAGACGTTCATTATTTTGGGAACCATATTTGATCGAGGTAAATAGATTACTACGGTATTTTCATTGAGGAGTAAGGTTGACTTATATTTTGAAGAATCGATGAATTTAAGGTGAACTTATAGTAATTTAGGTTACTTAAGGGAATGACTAACCTATATTGGGTAAAATATGTTTAGGTTAGCTACTTTTTATAAGATGTTAGGAGTGGTTGATGTTGTCTGGAGATGAACAATGAAGTTGTTCTGGAAGACTATGTTATCAAATCCTTATTGTATTTGGGTTTCAATCTTAGTTTGGTTTGTTTTGAGGAATTTTAAGGACCGTTATTTATGGAATGGTCTATGATGAACTTTGGGTAGTACCATGGAACTTTGATGATTTAAAAGTAGTTTCCATTCCTATGGGATTCTTTCTTTTTGAAGAGTTGTTTTACCTTAACCTTTCTGTTTTTGGGATAATGTTTAAAGATAGAAGAAATAGATAGTTAATCTTTTGTAGATTATGGGATTCTATAGAAGATGATTCTTGTGCTTTTATGAGACCAAGTGTTTTTGAATTCTCATCATTTGGAGAAAAGATTAGTGTTGGTAGGGACTTGTTAAAGGATGAAACTCTACTTGAAGGTAGGTATATTTTCTTATGTTTTTGTTCTATGTAGTAAATGAAATCCTCAAAATTATGAAAAGAAACATAAAACAAAAATGTTGTTGGTTTACATTTCCTACTAGGTAATCAAAGACCGTTTACACACATCATAAGTTTGGGATTTTCTCATGGTTAACTTTCTCCTAATCATGTTCTCTATCACTCTCCCTCAGAACTTGACCCTTTGTTTTTTCCTCCATGTCCATGTTTTCCTACATGGAACCCTAGTGTGGGTTAACTCGGGTGACCTTTGTACTTCCCTTTCTTTCTTTTAAAGTAATAGTTTTACTGACCCCTTTTCCGATGTGGGACTTTCAATGAAATTTCAAAACCCAATTTTTAAAAAAATTGCGAGGACGCAATTTCTTAAGGGGGGAAGATTGTAACGACCCGAAATTTTAAATAAATATTGTTTTCTAATTTTATGCGTTATTTTTATTACTCAACAAATGTTTTATTTGATAAACATGATTATAATTAGAATGAGACCATTGGTTTTGACTGTTATATGACCATCGGTCAATATGACCGCTATGAACAAAATGTTTTGATTATTGTCTCTATATATAAGTAATCTTGGTTGATTATTATAGAAAGAAGATTTGATGGCCTCACCTAGTAGTCATGGACCGATCGAAGCCCATCTAACAGAGCTTGGGAAGGAGGTAGCACCATTGGCCTTTGCTCTGGACCAAACCCAAGCCGAACTTCATCATGTGAAGCTAGAACGGAATCGCCTTCGCGAGAAGTTCAAACTGATAGAAATTACTACTCGGGCAATGTTGACCGAGCCGCCCCAAGATTCTATCACCCTAGCACACCTTACTCTTAGGTCCTATGCTGGTATTATAAGGGGCTATGTAACGAGACCGTAACTGCCTTGTGTAATCCTTGTTTTAAATAAAAATTGGGATTTCTGCTTATGATGAAGTTTATGAATTTTCAAATGACTGGATAAAAATAATATGCATATTTTTGATGAATTTTCAAAAGAATATTTTGAAAAAAAAATGTTTATTTAAACATTAAATAACTTAAAATGTGTAATGATTTTCGAAAAATGGTCTTCTACAATTATGTTCAGTACGAAATTTGAGGTCTAATAAGATCAACTTGATTTTCGATGAATAGTAAATTATGAATAGTGATTTTATGATTAGGATTAGTAATATGACCAAATGGATTAGTAATCTCACTTAAAGAAAGTTTTAAAATAATCTAGGCACCTTGATTAAGTAATGTGATTCAATAAAATAGTTAAATAACGGTTTCATTAATTATTATTCAAGTATTAGTTTTTTCGGGTGAATAGTGTTTTTTAATTAAAAATTTAATTAAAAATAATTAGAAAATTATTTTTATAAAAATGACTTTATTTTTGAACTCAGAGCATCGATATTATGTTATGGTAATTTTTTAGGGTTTTTTCTGAAAAAATGAATTTTCGATGAATAGTGTTTTTATTTAAAAATTAAATTAAAACTATTTAGAAAATTATTTTTATAAAATGGATTTCATTTTTGAAATAAGAGCATTGATATTTGGTTAATATGAAATTTTGGGATTTTTCTGAGAAAGTTGAATTTTCAATGAATAGTAAAAATACAGTTTTAGGGTTTCGGTATGTTTAATGACATCATAACTGTGTCATGATGATGTCATGAGTTTTTTTAAGGGTTTGCCGGCCAAGGGTGATGAATTATTGTTTTGGGGGCCCCATGTGGCCTAACTCCATGATAAATGCCAAGGGAGAGCACATGGGTTTGAGAAAAGCACATGTGAGGTGTCCCTTGGTCATTAATGTCTTGTCCCCTCACTTTCCCTATAAATACCAAGCCCTCCTCTCATCCATTCAACTCCCCACTCATTCCCAACGAATTTCTGGTCTCATTACCTCCCAAGGAGTCCTCCCAAGGTGCCCCCAAGCCCTCAAGGTCCCAACCTTTGTGGTTTAAGAGTTACATTTTAAGGTAAGGGATCCGACCTCTCTCTTTCTTTTCAAGTAATCTCTTTTATGTCATTTCTTTTATACTCCATGTTCTTATGTTGGAGGATGTTATTTTATATTCATCCTACTGCCTATTTCATGTTCATATGATGAGAGACCCCCCTTGCTCTCATCAATTCGTTTTAAGAATGTTTAAGTGGCGCCGTTAGGCTGCCGAATTTTTAAGGGATTCTTTCACCTTCCTCGTTTTCAAGTTCTATTTTCATTCAAGTCTTTCATGTTCCTTTTTATTATGTTGGGGTATGATCTCTAAATTTATCATACTGGACTCTTATGTTCATATGATGAGAGACCCCATTTGATCGCTTCAATTCAGTATTTTGAAGTTTTAAGTGGCGCTGTTAGGCTGCCGAATTTTTAAGTGGTTCTTCACCCTTCTCGTTTTTGAAGTTCTACTTTCATGTCAATTATTTCAAGTTCCTTTTTGTTATATTGGGGTATGATATCTATATCTATCATACTGGACTCTTATGTTCATATGATGAGAGACCCCATTTGATCGCTTCAATTCAGTATTTTGAAGTTTTAACTGGCGTCGTTAGGCTGCTGAATTTTTAAGTGGTTCTTCACCCTTCTCGTTTTGAAGTTCTACTTTCATGTCAATTATTTCAAGTTCCTTTTTGTTATATTGGGGTATGATCTCTATATCTATCATACTGGACTCTTATGTTCATATGATGAGAGACCCCATTTGATCGCTTCAATTCAGTATTTTGAAGTTTTAAGTGGCGCCGTTAGGCTGCCGAATTTTTAAGTGGTTCTTCACCCTTCTCGTTTTGAAGTTCTACTTTCATGTCAATTCTTTCAAGTTCCTTTTTGTTATGTTGGGGAATTATCTATATATCCATCATACTGATCTCTTATTATCATATGATGAGGGACCCTATTTGATCTTTTCAAATCATTTTCTTTTGAAGTTAAGTGACGCCGTAAGGCTGCCGAATTTTCATAAGAGAAATCTAAACTTTTTTTTCTTCCATGTTTTTCATTTCAAATGGTATGTCCCTAAAATTTCATTACCATGTCCATATGTCCTTCTTATTCCTTCACCCTACTGTTTTATGGATCATTTATGAGTGGGTGACCCATGTCCCCTCTCATTTCAATGTTTTCTAAAACCCCGAAACTTAGCAGTTATGCTGCAGAATTTTCCCCTCAAAATGCCTCTCTCTTTTCTCAAAAATTATTTTATGTTATAAAGTGAATACTCAAAGCTCTTATTTATACAAGGGTATTCGCATATATATCAAAATGTTCCATTTTAAATTCTGGGATTTACATACATGAGACCCGCTTTCCCTTTCCGTGGGTTTAAAGTGACGTAAAGATCATGTCTTTAAAGCAGTTTTTAAAACGTTATGATTATGAAATGAAACCCATTTATTTTATGCTATGTGGGTTATTTATGAAATGTTTGATGATGATATATGTGGCTCACATGATAATAAAGGCAAATTTAAGGGTGCGCCCTGATAGCGCTCCAATGCATTGGGTAATGATGTAACCACTAGAGATTACAATTTTAACGATGCCTTGGTGAATAACCTTGGTAATTTTTAACGACACCTTGGGGATGGACCTTGGTGAAACGAAACGATTGTCAATATTAAATGTTGCAGCCACATCTTCAAGTTATGAAAAATGTTATTTTTATTATGATATGCCTCATGATTTCATTTTCATGCATTAAAGTCCTTTTCATGACTTTATTGATGTATATCAAGTTCATATGTAAAATGTTTCACTTGTTTCCCTTGCTGGGCCTTCTGCTCACCCTTCCTTTTGATGTATGTCCCCAGGTTATGAGATGTAGTAATGAGCCTACGGTGAACATGAGGAGAAGCCTTTCAAGTGTTTAAGAAGAATGTTTTTTTTTGTTTCATGTTTTATGTTCCTTGTTTCCAAGACACTAAACCTTAAAGATCCTCAGTTCCGTGTAATGGAATGAAAAGTTATGTTATAAAAAGACGGGATGCTATACCAACCTTCTCAGGACAGAGAAAAAGAAAAATATGATGATGAATCATTGCCTTTGGTACTGCTGCATCTACCAGAGTATGTGACTATGAATCAAGCATTGGGTGCCTCTGATTCAAGAAAAGAAGAAATTGAAAAACTGTACAAAAAAGTTTCTCAGTTGGAATCTGAGAATGTTTCTATGAGAAATGCCTTAGTCTTAGAACATTTAAAATTTCAAAATCTGAAGGAGTGTACAGTTTCAAGGAAAGAAGTTGAAATTTTTAAAGAGGAAATGATGACTGCTATTAGTCAATTGAAATCTGAAATGGTTATGAAGTCAGATTTATCAGATCTGAAGTTGTTTATGGAGAACCAATTTGCATTAGTTGCAAATTGTGCTGCTAGTAGATCAGGTACTTCACCTGATTTAATAAAAAGCTTTCAAGCTAACACAACTGTGACAAGCAACATGAATGAAAGGTTGTAAGATCTTCAATGTAACAATTCTCCTTTTTCAGTGTTGCTGGACAATCAGAAGTTCTTAGTGGATCAACTGACATCTAGTGAGCCATCGGTCAGAATTTTGTTAAATCAGTTATCAGAGAAGCTGTCAGTGTTATTCGAAAAAGAGGAAAGGATGCATGAGTTTTTCAGAGTCAATTTAATCGAGGATATTCATATGAAACAAGATAACAGAGAGATCATTATCAAAAATGGAGATGGGATGATGAAGAGACTTCAGGAACAGTTTACAGAAATCAAGTCTGCAATCCATAGGAGATAGAACCTATTTTCTATCTCACCCAAACCTTGATTCCAGTGTATATCATTGTCATGTATATACTGCTTTTTTTGGATGAAAATTTCCTTCATTGTTTATTTGTTTCGTTCTCTATTTGTTTTACTAATTTTATTTTTGATATGCCAGTACTCCAGATTTAATTACTGATAAATAGTTAATAATAAGCATTTACCTATAGTTTAGTGCAACATTAAATGTGTTCAAATCCATGATTTCTCATTCTTTTTTATATCACAAAAAGGGGGAGAATTTGGATGAACATCAACATTTTATTTAGGGGGACAATTAAAGGAGAAATTTGGATAACCACAACATTTTATTTTACAAAAATTTATTTCAATAGTTTTCTATATATTTATTGTTTATTTAGAAGGAGAAATTTTTCCAAAATTAAATATTCTTTCATCCTTTCAAAATTCTAAAACTATATGTAACTAATTTTGAATGTTAATTTTGTTTAAATAATTTTAAGTATTTTATGGGTTTTGTGATCTTCAAAAAGGGGGAGATTGTTGAGAAAGTATTGTTTTCAACAATACATATTAATGTTATTTAAATGGGGAGTTTATTGAAAATAATACTCTATCTCTTTATGATTATTTTGATGCTCACAAATACCCTTAGTTAATTTCTAATGATTTTATTTAGTATTTTTCAGGAATTTATTAATTAATTTTACTATTGAAATAAAGAAAATTTTTTACATAGCGCGGAATCTGCTATAGCGCGTTCTTGAATCACTGTTCATACCTTACATGGATAAATATAGCATGAAATCTGCTTTAGCGTGTTCTGTAATCACTGTTCATACCCTACGTGGATAAACGTAGCATAAGGATGAAAAGCGTGTATAATTTTTGAGATGCGAGAAAAGTATGGTTAAACAACCAAACATTTTCAGTAAAGTATGGAAGGAGAACATTACGTTAGGAAAGAACCTTACGTTTTGGTTATCAGCAAATTATGGAAAAAGAACTGTACGTAAATTCTAAATGTTACGTTGGTTTCTCAAAATTATGGTTCATCATCATTACTTTTGTAAACAACCATACGTTCTTGAAAAGTATGGATCAAGTAAAAGTATGGATCTTTTACCGTACGTTTGATTGTTGAGGAAAAAGTATGGATGATCAACCCTACGTTTGTGATCAACCCTACGTTTGTGTTTAACCTTACATTGTCAACCATACGTTTGAAGACTATGTTTTCAACCCTACGTTTGGATGCCATGTCATCAACCTTACGTTAGGCGTCAGAAATTTTGACAGTCGATATTTTTATGCAGCGATTAGCAAGCTGATTATCAGGCAGATTTCAAGCTGGATTTAAAGTCGTTTTTAAAGTACGACTTTGACTGATTCAAATCCGTTTTATTAATAGATTTAAGATCGAATTAAAAAGATCTTTTTATGTCGAGTCTTAAGGGAAGTAATGACTTCTCTGTAAATTTAAATTTTTGAATATCGCGAATCAGAAGGTGACTTGTATTGATATAAATGTGCAGAATATTTTCTCAGCTTTATTATATATGTTCTCTCTAAAAGACCAGGTACGTGAGTGTATGGTGATCGATCGTTTATTAAAAAAAGGTGGAAAATAGAGACTTCAGAAATCCACGATTAATCTGCTAATTCAAAAAGTGCGTCAATGCTATATTCTTTTAAGAAGAAAGAACTCAATAAAAGATTCACCTTTTCTACATCTAATATCTACTATGGATCTACTACTGCTGAAGTTGTGCACTATATCTCTATAAATACTGCAACCAGATCGACTCAGAACTGTTTCAACTTGAAGAACAATATTTATAGAGACTTCGATCCATCTGCTTTCAATTAAATTCTGTTGCAATTGTGAAGATAAACTGGAGAACTTCTTTCTGAAATTATTTTTATTCTTGAGTAACCAGCATCTCATTCTAAGCTGTGTAGGTTCATGTTTGAACCAGAAGGATTTGTTTTTCCTTAGGTTGTAAAGGGGTCAACTTCCTGTACTCACTTGTGAATCTGTCTGTGGAAAAGAGGACAAGATAGTGAAAATCACCAAGCTCGTGGAATTGAGCGTTGGTGGAGTGGAATAGGGGCCTTCTGTTCCCCAAACCACTATACATCTTTGTGTTCTGATTTTATTTATTTCTAATGCATGACTAAATATGATAAATCATAAAGGACAGAACTCGTTCAATCAATGTGTTACCAAAAAATTGCAAAAGACACAATTCACCCCCCTCTTGTGTATAATCTGTAGATTCAGATACAACAATTGTTATTAGAGGCGAAGCTTCTGATAGAGCCTTAGCAAGCTAGAAGCATTTAAATATTATAAAACAGAGCATCATGACTGATACAAGAGAAGGTATGTCAATAGACAGAGCACCATACTTTAATGGAGAAAATTATGGTTGCTGGAAATCGCGCATGATAATATATCTGAAAAACATCAAATATAAAGTCTATTCAAAGACTCTGATTCCTTATGAAATTCCTGAAAATCCTGAGACATGGAGTGCTACTACAGAGGTAGAGTGCGATATGAACTCAAAGGCTATGAATGCAATTATCTGCGGTCTATGACCAGATGAATTTAACAAAGTATCTCAGTGCCCAACAACATATGAGATGTGGAAAACAATAGTTGTGGCATATGAAGGAACAGAAAATGTGAGGCAAATGAGATATGCAACTGCAAAGATGAAATTTGATACTTTCAGAATGTTTGATGGTGAAAGCATTACCCAAATGTATGGGAGATTGACAGATATTTTCAATAATGTAATAGCTCTAGGAGAACCTATCAAGTAGGCTGATGAAGCATTAAAAGTACTAAGGGTACTTCCTACTCGATGGAATGGTATCTCTACTGCAATCAGACAATAAACTACTGTCAAAGATCTAACCATGAGAGAGATGATTGGTACACTGATGATGTATAAAGCTGAAATGAAAGATGAGGCTAATGAACATAAAGTGCTTATCAAAAGAGAAGATACTTCCTTAAAGGTAACTTCAGAACAAAAGAATAGAATGATAAAGAACAGAGAAGTCAAAGCTAAATCAGAAAGCTCTGACTCATCAAACTCATATAAATAACTGGCTCACCTAGTCAAGAAATTTAAAAAGTTATACAGCAAGAAAATAGGATTCAAAAATTCTTTAAGGGAGATAATAAGGAAGTAAGATGTTATAAATGCAAAAAAGATGGGGCATATCAGACCATATTGCCCACAATTGAAGGATGAAAAGAAGAAAAAATTCTTCATAAGAAATGACTATGAGCAGAAAGACAAGAAAGCTATGAATTCCACAGAGAGTGTATCTGAAGAATCGAGTAGCTCTCCTGAATCAAGGTCAGAGAAAGAAGAAGTCAATATAAAAGAAAACATGTGTTTTGTGGCTGAAACTGAGGAGGTACACTCATATTACTCTGAATCAAATTCTGAATCAAGCAACACAAATGAAAAACATGCAGCCTACAGCAATATACTTGAAGAACGATATGATTCACTATTTAAAAAACATAATTCACTAAAAAACATACATAAATCTATTTTAGATGAAAGAGATACAATGCTGAAACAAAATAAGAAATTAACTGATAAATACAATTTGATTAACACTAACTATATTGAATTTGAATCAAGAATAAAAACACTGCAGGATGAAGTAGAATCTTACAAACAAACTGTATTGGTTTTTACAAAAGGATAAAATTCATTAAATGAAATTCGTGGAAAAACTATCATTAAAAAGGAGAGATTTGGAATTGGCAGTAAAGGAGAAAAACCTAATCTATATACAAATTATATTGTTCCAAGCTCTAAAAAGGATAATTGTAATTTTTGTGGGACAAAGGGACATATAGATACAAACCGTTTCTTAAGACATCCTCAAATTTGTGGTATTACGAAAGCCTATGTTTCAAACAAATTATATGATTCACCTAATTTTGAAAGAACAATGAAAATCTGGATACCCAGATCATTGCTAGCTAACACCCCTGGACCCAACAAAATATGGGTACCAAATCAATTTGATTGAATGTCTTTGCAGGTAGGAGGACACCAGAGAAGAAAATATATATGGTACATGGACAGTGGCTACTCAAGACATATGAGAGGATACTCATTGAATTTTTCTTCACTCACTCAAAAGGAAGGAGGACTTGTCACATTTGGTGACAATGCCAAAAGAAAAATCACTGGAATTGGAAATGATGGAGATCCAAAAGCAGTCTCAATCAACAAAGTTCGTTATGTACAAGGACTAAAACACAATCTGATAAGTATCTCTCACCTTTGTGATGATGGATATACTGTTGATTTTACTAACAATTGTTGTACTATTTCTAAATATAAACTATATAAATTTAAAAGCACCAAGAACTGAAAATGTCTATACTTTGGATTCAAATTCCTTGTGTAAACAACAAGTAAACTGCTTTACTGCTAAAGTAAGTGAATCCCGGATCTGGAATATGAGACTTGGACATTGCAATGTATATGTTTTACATAAGTTATCTAAGAAACATTTAGTTTCAGATTTACCTACTCTCAAATTTGAAAGTGACAGATTTTGTGATGCATGTCAACTTGGAAAACAACACAAATCATCCTTCAAATCTGTTAATAAGGTTGCTACATCTAAACCTCTAGAACTTATTCATATGGATTTTTTTAGACCCTCAAGAGTAGAAAGCCTAGATGGTAAACTATATGTATATGTTTTAGTTGATGACTATTTGAGATTTACATGGATTTTCTTTTTGAAATTTACATATGAAGCTTTTACATTATTTGAAAGTTTCTACAAATCTGTTCAAAATGAAAAAGGTTTTAATATAATATCATTGAGACGTGATCATGGTGGAGAATTTGAGAATCTGGAATTTAACTCCTTTTTCTCAAACATGGGTATTAAACATACCTTTTCTGCACCTAGAACACCTCAACAGAATGTGATTGTAGAAATGAGAAATAGAACAATTCAAGAAATGGCTAGAACTATGTTAAATGAATATAGCCTACCTATATATTTCTGGGATGAAGCTGTGAATAAATCTTGTTATATAATTAATAGAGTTTTAATTAGTCCTATTTTGAAAATGACACCCTATGAATTATGGAATAACAAAAAATCGAAAGTAAATTACTTTAAAGTTTTTGAATGCAAGGTTTACATCTTAAACACCAAGGATAATATTGGTAAGTTTGATCCAAAATCTGATGAAGGTATTTTCATAGGATATTCTGCTACCTCCAAATCTTATAGAGTTTATAATAAGAACTAAAGGATTGTTGAAGAATCAATTCATGTGAAATTTGATGAATCTAATCCCTTGGAGAAAAGGATAGAACAAATGGATGAACTTGACTCTAATGATAACATGAGACTTGAGAACATAAAGAATGATTTTGAAAATAATATAAAAGAAATTCAGTCCAGTTTAGAGGAACATGATACTAAAGAACCATTAAATATATTACCTAGACAGTCTAGAACCCTAAATAATCACCCTTTTACAAACTGTAATAGGTGACCAATAAAATAGTGTTCAAACTAAAGAAACTTAAGAAACCTAGTGGAATTATCTGCCTTACTATCTCAACAAGAACCCAAGACTATAGATAATGCTTTAGATGATGAAATCTGGGTAATAGCAATGCAAGATTAATTAAAACAGTTTAAAAGAAATGAAGTTTGGGAATTAGTGGAAAGTCCTAAGAATTATCCTGTAATAGGAACCAAATGGGTCTTTAGAAATAAACAAGATGACCAAGGCACAATAACTATAAATAAAGAAAGATTAGTAGCTAAAGGATAAAATCAAGAAGAATGAATGGATTATGATGAGACTTTTGCACCTATATCTAGGTTAGAAGCCATAAGAATACATTTAGCTTTAACATCTTATATGAATTTTAAATTATTTCAAATGGATGTTAAATCTGCCTTTTTAAATGGTTATTTAATGGAAAAAGTTTATGTTGAGCAACCTCATGGTTTGAGAACTCTCAAAAACCTAATTCTATTTTTAGACATACTAAAGCTCTTTATGGCCTTAAAAAATCACCTAGATCATGGTATGAAAGATTATGTTCATTTCATTTGAAAAATGACTTTACTGTTGGAATGGCAGACCCAACACTCTTTAAGAAAACTGTGAAAAATAATGTTTTATTGGTTCAAATTTATGTTGATGATGTAATCCTTGGATCAAATAATAAAACTCTTTGTCATTAATTTTCAAAATTAATGCAAGAAGAATTTGAAATGAGTATGATGGGAGAATTAAATTTCTTTTTGGGTCTTCAAATTTATCAAAAATATTTTGGAAATGTTTTAAATCAAATCAAATACATTACTGATTTACTTTAGAAATTTGGACTTGAAAAGAACAATCCATTTAAAAATCTGATGTGTACTAATATAAAATTTAATTTGGATGAAACTGGGGAATCAGTTGACAACAAGTTATATAGAGGTATGATTGGTAGTTTGTTATATCTTACTGCTAGTAGGCCAGATATAATGTATTCAGTATGTCTTTGTGCTAGATTTCAATCAAATCCGAAAGAATATCATCGGACTGCTATTAAAAGAATTTTTAGTTATTTTAATGGAACATTTTTTCAATCTCTTCTTTATCCTAAAACTTATGATTTTAATTTGATTTCATATTCAGATGTGGACTTTGGAAATTGTAGGTTAGATAGAAGAAGCACAGCTGGTACATGTCACTTTTTTGGAAAGTCCTTAGTATCATGGTCTAGTAAGAAACAACATTCAGTTGCCCTATCAACAGCTGAGGCAGAATATGTTTATGCTGGAAGTTGTTGTGCACAAGTGTTTTGGATGAAAAACACTCTTAAGGACTTTGGTTTGAATTTTAATAATACACCTATTTTCTGTGATAATACAAGTGAAATTAATATTTGAAAAATCCTATTAATCATTCTAGAACTAAGCATATTGATATAAGGCATCACTTTTTAAAAGATCATGTTATTAAAAATGATATATTTATAGAATTTATAAATACTGAAATTCAATTAGAAGATATTTTTACTAAACCACTTCCCACTGCAAGGTTTGATTTTATTAAGGGGGAGCTACGATTATTTAATTTTAAATAATTTTTATTTTTATTTACTTTTATTTATTTTTATAAATTTCTTTTAATACTGTTTAAGATTTTTTTTCGCTATATTAAAACATTATTTGTTTTAAATATATGTAATGATTAGTGATTTCACGGGAATCAAGGCTGTCAGAGCCATTTTGATTTCTAAACTATTTCACTTCTATCGAAACCCTTTCAAAATCCAAAAATCGCACATCCTCTCCTAAACCCTATCCTTCGAACCTCTGAACCCCTAACCTTCAATCCTTCAGAGATTCTCACAGAAATGGTAAGCACTAAATGAGCCAGTGAATCTGAGCCAAGCAATGCCAAGAGACAACGCACCGAGGGAAGAAAAATTTAACAGGGCAAGGTAATCGATCTCGACTAGTTATTTTAGACAAATCTGCTGTTGAATCAAGAACAATCATTTCAGAATCTTGAACAAATGTTCAATAGTGAAAATACGGAATTTCTGTATGAAGTAGAACAAAGATACTTTTTCAAATCTATACAGTTTATCCTGGGGGATACCGAGGATAGTATGATGGCTAAGATAGAGGATAGGGATTTCTCTATCTCATCAGTAGAGATTGGTCTGATTCTTAACTGCCCTCATGAGGGAGTTTTTCATTTCGATTTGAAAAATATTGGAGATTCTATGCATAAATCCGAATACATCATGTCTTTTCCTTTTGGTACTATGAAAATAAAGAAGATGTTTGTCAAGGATTTGAAGCCTGATCAGAAGATTTTGGTCAAATTTATTCAGACTGGAATACCTCCAAGAATGGAAGAAATGGAAAAGATTTTGTACCCTGATATTTATATAATGTTTCTTCTGTTAAGCGATATTAAGTTATACTATCCAAGATACATGGTATGGTATCTCAGTTATTGCTGTTAAAGCGAGGCCAGGATGAATTTCTCCCCTTTTGGTTGGTTTATTTCTAAACATCTGTTTAAGAAAGACATGGTGAGATTAGTGGATGCTCGAGTAAACTGTCTTCACAGTAATACGTTTAATGCTGGAACTTTATGGAAAGTTGGATATTTCTGGAGCACATTTAAAGGGAAACTTTTTCTAATATGAGCTGAGGAAGACTTAGAGAGTGCTCAGGCTCAACCTGCTAAGTCCAAGGAGGGACATGCTGAATCCAGAGTCAGCAAATGTAGCAAGAATGATTTGCTTCGAAGTGGAAGATGTTGAGGAAGACAGAAGTCAGGAAGGACTTCAATCAAAAAGAAAGAGACCAATCAATGAGGAAATTACTTCCCCTGCATTGGAAACAACCTCAGAAGCTTTATTTTCTTATTATTTTGTAAGGAAAGCTTTTGTTGATAAGACCATGGAAGTTGTTACTAAAATAACAGCACCAGTAGAGGGATCAGGAGTTCCAGAATAAGCTCAAAGGGAGAATCAGAAACAAATTGTAGATGATGTTGATGTTGCACTTCAACAGGAACAGGAGATGGAGGCAGTGCCTGGTGAAGAAGTGGACAGACCTCTGGAAACTATTGAATATATTTTTCTTGAAAACCCAGTGGAAGACAAAGATATAGCTGAATGTGATGAGAATGCTTCTGATGCTCACACAGAGGTACTATAAGAGGATTTTTCTGTGGTGGAGTTTGAGAACTCTAAGGAAAAATCTGGGGACCAACCTTCTTTGGACAGAGAAAAAGAAAAATATGATGCTGAATCATTGCCTTTGGTACTGTTGCATCAACCATAGCATGTGACTATAAATCAATCATAGGGTGCCTCTAATTCCAGAAAAGATGAAATTGAAAAACTGTACAAAAAGGTTTCTCAGTTGGAATCTAAGAATGTTTCTCTGAGAAATGACATAGACTTAGAACATTTAAAATTTCAAAAGATGAAGGAGTCTATAGTTTCAAGGCAAGAAGTTGAAATTTTTAAAGAGGATATGTTGACTGCTATTACACAATTGAAATCTAAAATGGTTATGAAGTCAGATTTATCAAATCTGAAGTTGTTTATGGAGAACCAATTTTCATTAGCTGCAAATAGTGCTGCTAGTGGATCTGATACTTCACCTGATTTAACCAAAAGGTTTCAAGCTATCACAATTTTGATGAGAAACATGAATGAAAAGTTACACGATATTCAATGTAACAGTTCTCCTTTTTCAGTGTTTCTGGACAATCAGATGTTCTTAGTGGATAAACTGACATCTAGTGAGGCATCGGTCAGAATTCTGTTAAATCAGTTATCACAGAAGTTGTCAGTGTTTGTCGAACAGGAGGAAATGATGCATGAGTTTTTCAGAGTCAATTTAATCAAGGATATTCATATGACTCAAGAGAAAAAGGAGATCATTATCAAACATAAAGATGGGATTATGAAGAGACCTCAAGAACAGTTTACAAAAATGAAGTCTGCAATCCAGAGGAGATAGAACCTGATGCCTATCATACACAAACCTTGATTCTTGTTTATATCATTATCATGTATATACTGATATTTTTTAATGAAAATTTCCTTCATTGTTTATTTGTTTCTTTATCTATTTTTTTACTAATCTTATTTCTTGATATGCCAGTACTCCAGATTTAATTATTGATAAACAGTTAATAATAAGCAATTACCTACAGTTCTGTGCAACATTAAATGTATTCAAATCCATTATTTCTAATTCTTTTTGATATCACCAAAAGGGGAGAATTTGGATAAACATCAACATTTTATTTAGGGGGAGAATGAAAGGAGAAATTTGGATAACCACAACATTTTATTTTACAAAACTTTATATCAATAGTTTTCTGTATATTTATTGTTTATTCAAAAGTAGAAATTTTTCCAAAATTAAATATTGTTTCATCCTTTCAAAATTCTAAAACATTATGTTACTAATTATTAAAGTTAATTTTTTAAATAATATTAATTATTTTATGGGTTTATTGATCATCAAAAAGGGGGAGATTGTTGAGCAATGTATTGTTTTCAAAAATACATATTAATGTTATTTAAAGGGGGAGTTTATTGAAAATAATATTCTGTCTCTTTATGTTAATTTTGATGCTCACAAATACCCTTTGTTATTTTCTATTGATTATATTTAGTATTTTGCAGGAATTTATTAATTAATTTTACTATTGAAATAACTAGAATTCATTCCATAGCGCGGAATCTTCATTAGTGCGTTCTGGAATCACTGTTCATACCTTACATGGATAAATATAGCGTGGAATTTGCTTTAGTGCGTTCTGGAATCACTGTTCATACCATACGTGGATAAATGTAGCATAAGGATGAAAAGCGTGTATACTTTTTGAGATAAGAGAAAAGCATGGTTAAACAACCACACGTTTTCAACAAAGTATGGGAGGATAACCTTACGTTAGGAAAGATACTTACATTTTGGTTATCGGCAAAGTATGGAAAAATAACTGTAAGTAAATTCTAAATGTTACGTTTGTTTCTCAAAAGTATGGAACATCAAATTTACTTTTGTAAACAACCATACATTTTTGAAAAGTATGGATCAAGTAAAATTATGTATCTTTTACCATACGTTTGAGTGTTGAAGAAAAAGTATGGATGATCAACCCTACGTTTGTGATCAACCCTACGTTTGTGTTCAACCTTACGTTGTCAGCCTTACGTTTGAATACTATGTTATCAACCCTACGTTTGGAGGCCACGTCATCAACCTTACGTTTGGCGTCAGAAATTTTGACAGATGATATTTTTATGCAGCGATTAGGAAGCTGATTATTGGGCAGATTTCAAGCCAGATTTAATGTCCTTTTTTAAAGTACAACTTTGACTGATTCAAATCCGTTTTATTAATGGATTTAAGATCGAATTAAAATTATTTTTTATGCCGAGTCTTAAGGGAAGTTACGACTTCTCTGTAAATTCAAATTTTTGAATATCGTGAATCAAAAGGCAACTTTTATGGATCTAAATGTGCAGAAGATTTCATCATCTTTATTATATATGATCTCTCTGAAACACCAGGTACGTGAGTGTATGGAGATCGATCGTTTATTAAAAAAGGTGGAAAATAGAGACTGCAGAAATTCACGATTAATCTGCTGATTCAAAAAGAGGTTCAAAGCTTTGTTCTTTTAAGAAGAAGAATCTCGATAAAAGATTTTCCTATTCTACATCGAATATCTAATATGGATCTACTATTACTGAAGTTGTTCATTATATCTCTATATCTACTGTAACTAGATCGACTCAGAACTGTTTCAACTTGAAGATCAAAATTTGTAGAGACTTTGATCCATCTTCTGTCAATTGCATTCTGTTGCAATTGTGAAGATCAACAGAGAACTCCTTTCTGAAATTTTTTGTATTCTTGATTAACCATCTTCTCATTCTAAGTTGTGTAGGTTCGTGTTTGAACCAGAAGGATTTTTTTGTTCCTTGGGTTGTAATGATTTCAACTGCCTGTACTCAGTTGTGAACTGGTCTGTGGAAAAGAGGACAAGATAGTGAAAATCACCAAGCTCGTGGAGTTAAGCGTTGGTGGAGTGGACTAGGGGTCTTCTGTTCCCCGAACTACTATACATCTTTGTGTTCTGCTTTTATTTATTTCCACTGCATGATTAAATATGATAAATCATAAAGGACAAAACTCATTCAATCAAAGTGTTATCGAAAAATTGCAAAAGACACAATTCACACCCTCTATTGTGTATAATCTGTAGATTCAGATCCATCATAGGTGATTAGTATTAAAGGGTGTAGGAATTAAACCAGTATGTAATGATGTTGTTTAATCTCCGTAAAATGAACTCATCTCAAATATAAGAAATTGAAATCATTGAAAAGGAAATACGTCCAATCCACCCCGAGCGATAACCTAGGATCAACTCATTTTTTAAATTGAATTCCATTAAATCTGTTAGTTATCATTTAAACCCATATAAAATCAACCCATGTTGGCCACTTCATATCTAAAAACAGTCCATACAATGTACGTGTCTATAGGTTTCTTCTTAGGTCTCTGAGGATTCGATAACCCAAGCTAAACTACAAGGACCGTTCTACCTTCATCGCTTGGGTAAATTTGACCGAGAATCAAATAATCTACTGAAAAAGGTTAAAAATAGACTTTATTGTATTAGGGTTTCCCTATTTCATTCTCAGACTCTTTCTTTGTTATCTTCTTCTCTTTATTTTAACAAATGAAGCATTGAATTTTAAAAAAAAATAGAAATGATAAGGTTAATATAGTGACCCAAACCTATCTAAAATCTATTGGATGAAAGGATTTCAACCCATCCCAACCTTAGCCTCGAAATTAGTCACTTTGGAGCCATCATAAACCGAATATGAATTTATTATCAAATAATACTTTGTGTTTTCTCTAAGGTTCCCCTCACCCCTCTTATAAAACGGAACTCCCCCTTCTCTCACATTCATACATTCAAAGCCTTTTGGATCGGCCAAACCTGGCCCAAATATTCTCTCAACTTTCCTAACATTAACCTAGAGGCCATAGTTTGATCAGAAATCCAACCTAAGGATCCCTTTTGATCAAATCAAAAGGAAGATCCTGAAGAAGTAATGTTTTCACCCCACTCTTCCTAATTCCTTTCTTCTTCAACTTCTTCATTCATTGTTATTTACATTCTAAAATAATAACTCCAGTATCTTCTATATTTTGTGATGTAATTATTAATATGGTACAACCATATTCATTATTCTATCCATCCTTTGAATGACAGGTCACCATACGTGTGTACGAACGACTTAACATCTCAAAGTCATGGTGTAATTGTTATTCAAAACATTATTATTGGGATGGGTATGATAATGATGTGTAATTGAAGTAAATAATAAATATAACATTATAATGATTCCATATATATGATATAAGATCCAATTATATATTAATTTAATATCAAAAGAATGATATTGTCACTCGTTCGTACGTATGGACTACCGTCTCCACGAACGCGATGAGATTCATTCCTCATAATTTCCATTCTAGTATAATTCTCATTTGATGATTAAAAATAATGTTTATGGACTTTATATCATTGTGGATATGAATAATATACAACATATCCATAACAAACAAGGCTTATGTAACAAATACTATAAAAGAAAACGAGTAAGTTAACACCCGAAACGACGATAATACTAATATATTATTAAAAAAGCAATGTTAAGAGAAAATATATCATATCATATAAATGTATATGATTCTTGTATAATTTAATAACAACTATTTCAACATTATATAGGATGTTAAACTACCATCAACCAAGTAAAAGTACAAGGAAAGGGTTTATTTCACAATCTCTTCATTAGCCAAGGTTCTTTATATGTAATTATCTACTGGGACCTCTTTATCATCCGCATCCATGTTTCTTAAAAATGTATTTCAAATAATTCTTAATATTTTATAGACTATAGGTTAAATTCATTTATACCCTTGTTGAATATTTATAAGATGTTTATAAAGGAATATTTCCATCATTTTCCAAATAAGATCATTCTAGCCTTTTCGACAAAATTAAGGTAAGAATGTCTTCTTTTAACTTATACGGCATGTGCGGCTATTTTCCACTGTTATAAAATCATAGAAGCTTACCTTACAATTTTATAAGATTATTTTCAATTTAAATGATTTAATTATGTGGATTTTAAATGATTTCAAAAAATATATATTTCCCTCAAATAGTTTTGATTTCATCTATGTCAATATCCTTTGATGGATTTTAAGATTATTTGAAGTTTATTTATAATGATAAAAAACATCCATATAGTATTGAATGTTTTGAGATATGTTTAAATGTGGATGGTTTATTTTTATACCATTCATGGTTTATAGAGAATGTATTGACATTTTGTATGCTAGTTTTAATACAAATGTTTAAGTTATGTTTAAACCTGTTCATTTGAGGAAATGGATTGGACTTAATAAGTGACGGATGGAGCCTACTATAGCTCCTCAATGCATCGGTAGGTATCATGAGACAAACTATTGTCTTGGCATAAGAACTTGACAAAATCTTATTTGTAGTCTTCACACATGGCCTTGACTATGTGGTGATGATAGTCTGGCATTATGAATTACATCATCATGAAAGTGGTTGTTGATATTGCATGTGATTATTCGACTACTAGAATATCCTTGTGATTAAGAAAATGGAATTATTTAATTTTATTTCTGCCATATTATGCTAAAGGTAATGTTAAAAAAAATTTTGTTTTAGTTATAGATTTCCTTAAATGTTTATTCCTATTTATGAATGTTTCCGCTATATTTTTATCCTTACTAGGCATCTGAGCTCACCCCTTTCTATGTTTTATTTTTTCCAGGATGTGAAGAAGTATTTTATGAATGACCTACTAGGATAGTATGAGGAGATATGAGTGTGGTCCATAGAGACAAGATGTTGTTGTCGTTATTCACTTTATGATGTAATGTAATATTTATGAATGTATCTAGTGATTCCAAGGCTAATAAATTAATCGGTCTTTCGAGACTTGATCTTTTGTTATCATGCCAATTTTATGTAATAATGCACTTAATCTGGGTAACTGGGGTCGGGGCGTTACAGTTGGTATCAGAGTGAGGATAGTACAAACCTTGGAAGCTAGATTTATATGAAATCTGATTATATAACATACCCCTAAGATAAACATTGAGGATTGGTATAGATGAACTTCTTAGAATTTTGGTACTGTAGAGATTTTGTGAGTTTTACAAGAAATATATCCATGTTTGGATATGAGCAGTTAGAGGCGGCTCTAGCACATATGTGCCTATGGGTAAAACCCAAAAATACCGCTTTGAGCTAGACTTGAATGGGAATTGGTGCATGATAATGGGACTTGCTGCACTCTTGGTTATGACACTCCTGAGGGATATGATTAGGATAATTTTCATTTTCTTTACAAACCATTATGGAGGGTTTATGAGTATATACATCCTCAATGAAAAAAATTTTATGATTACAGATTATATCCATAAACTATTCAATTTATGTTAAGTGTTTCACAAGAGTGAAATTTTGTCTTTTGATTCATAAACTGATCTAGTTTAAGCCATTTTTTAGAAGGGGCACCTAGTGGAAGGAATGGAAACCATTCTAGTGCGCATACTCCTTGTAGGGATTTACCTCATGATCAAGATAATTATAGTGGAGATGGTGATACAGCTAGTGTTGATCAACTTATCACTATACTGGGACAACTCACTCAGGTTATGAATAATATCCTTACCCATATAGAGCACCCAAATCCCCAGAGTGGAGGATCAATGATAGATCTCCTCATGAGGAAACATCCACAAAAATTCAATTTGAGTACAAATATATTATTAGCTGAGCAATAGATAAATTCCTTAGAGGAACTATTCCATGCTTTGGGGAGTAGCTAAAAAGAAAAATTTGTCATAGCAGTTTACCACCTTACTGTAGATGCTGATCAATGGTGGTCATTTATTCAAAACAAAGAGGATGATGAGGAAGTTTAAAATCTATAATGGACGGAGTTTAAAGAGGTTTTATAACAAAAATACTTTCATCGTGACCATAAAGTAGATATGGAAAGGCAATTTCTGATTCTGAGAAAAAGGAGGATGAGAATGTTGCAAAGTAAGAGGCTAACATTATAAGGTTAGAAAGGCATGAACCATATTATATACGTAACCCATGAAGTAAGATTGATCATTTCATTGATGGGTGAAAACCATTTCTCCGTCGAGCATCAGTATCACAATACTTCTTGTCGTACGAAGATATTATCTCATGTGCTATCAAGACAGAAAAATAATTCTCTAAGTCTAACGACTTTAAAGTAAATCAAGAGTAGAAGAGATCTACTGATCACTCTAGAAATGGAAATAAGGGGAGGAAGGGAAAAGTTGAATATCCATCCTGCAGTAAATGTGGGATGAAACACCCTGGTACTTTCATGAAAGGAATGAGAGTCTATTACATGTGTGGTGAAAAAGGCCACCAAGCTCGTGATTTCAAGGGGAAGAAGTAAGCTACTGATGTTCAATGTAACAATTGCAGAGAGATGGGTCATTATGAAAATGAATTTCCTAAGCGTTGGAGAAACTTACCTTAGAAAAGGCCAATGGATCAAGACCAAGCTTATGCGATCACTACTGCTCAGGTAGATGCTCAAAAAGATGTCGTGGCAGGTAATTTAATGGTTTCCTCAAGTTAAGCCAATGCTTTTTTTGATTCTGGATCATCAAATTGTTTCATATCTTGCCAGTTTTCAAGGAAAATTGTATATTTACAATTTGATTTAACAAGGGAGTTTTTAATCAAAATGCCTAAGGGATGTATCATTGGAACAATTTTTTGTGAATCATACCCCATTAGAGTACATAAATGTTCTTTATCTGTTGATCTCATCATCATACGCAAGATTGAATTTGATATAATCCCTAGTATGAATTGGATTTTGGACCATAATGTGATGATTTATTGTAAGAAGTAGGAGGTTACGATTTTTGATGATGATGATAAGGAATACTTTATCAATAGAGCAGAATTGTGACCACCTAATTCTTATCTAGATCCACCCCCAGTTTCTCAACTAAATTCAATTATTGTTGAGGAAGAGAATGAAATAACTATGGGTGAGGAAAATAATGTTCAGATAGAGGATGTACCTATTGTGAAAGAATATGTAGATGTTTTTCCAGAAGATTTACCTGGACATCCTCCGGAATGAAAAATTGAGTTTTCCATTGATTTAATTCCTGGTTCATGGCCTATATCGAAGACCAATTATATATTATCCTCTATGGAATTAGTTGAACTAAATAAACAACTAGAGGAATTGAGTAATAAGGGATTTATTTTCCTTAGTGTTTCTCTATGGTGAGCCCCTTTCATTTTTGTTAAGAAGAAATATTGATCGATGAGGTTATGTATCGACTACAGGGAAATCAATGCTATAAAAATAAAGAAAAAGTATCGCCTACCTTGTATTGATGATTTATTTGACCAACTGCATGGAGCTCAATACTTTTCAAAGATTGACCTTCGATCTGGATACCACCAATTGTGTGTGAAGAAGGAAGACATTCCAAAGAAAGCTTTTCAAACCAGGTATGGGCATTACGAGTTTACAGTAATGCCTTTTTGGATGACTATTTCACCCTCTATATTCATGGATCTAATGAATAGAGTATTCAAGGAATAACTCATTGATTTTTCGGTTGTATTTATTGATTATTTCTTTGTATAATCTAAAAGATACGATGATCAAGAAAATCACTTGTGAATTATCCTGAAGACTCTTAGAAGACATGAATTATATGGGAAGTTTAGCAAGTTTGATTTCTGGATTCATGAGATCTCTTTTCTTGGTCATATTGTCTCTTACGATGGAATATCTGTTGATCCTTCTAGAACAAATGCAATCCAAGAATGTCCAGCACCAAAGAGTATAACCAAGGTACACAGTTTTATTTTTTTAGCAGGTTATTATCGGCGTTTCGTCCAGAATTTTTCCCGATTGGCAAACCCATTAATGAATCTCTAATGTAAAGGGGTTGAATTTTTTTTGGAAAAAAGAGTGTGAAGAATGTATTGAAAAACTGAGGAAAATATTATTCAATGCTTCTATATTTACTCTACCATCGGGGAATGATGGGTTCGTTATTTATATTGAAACATCAAAGAAAGGACTTGGTTGTGTCCTTATGAAGATTGATAGATTTATTGCATATGCATCATGATAGCTGAAAATTCATGAGAAAAACTATACTACTCCTGATCCTAAGTTAGCTACTATAATCATTGCTTTGAAGATATGGAGACATTATCTCTATGGTGAAAAATGTGAGATATATACTGATCATAAGAGTTTGAAGTATATTTTCTCACATAAATAAATCAACATGAGGCAAAGGAGATGACTTTAACTACTCAAGGATTATGATTTTACGAGACACTACCATCCAGGGAATGCAAATTAGGTGGAGGATGCTTTTATTAGAAAGGATCATTGAGTTTTGAAAAAGATGAGAGTTGAAAAGGATCCTCTATACCTGGATCTAATAAAGATGGATATGGGAATCACCATGGGAGGTGAAACCTCAAATTTTTTCAAATGGTTTCCAAACCATCATTATTGGAAAGTATAAAGAGTTCTCAGACCGATGATGAATAATTTCAAAAAAAGATTAATGCTCTGAATGATGGTAGATTGAGTGACTTGGTGTATGAAGATGAAATTTTGAAATTTGGGAAGAGACTTTGTGTTCCAGATATACCTGATCTAAAATGAGAATTATTGGATGATGCTCATTGATCTAATTCCTCAATACACCCTGGGAGCACGAAAATGTATAGATATTTGAAGGAACATTTTTGGTGGGACAACATGAAGAGGGAGATTAATGATTTTATATCATGATGTATGGTTTATCAACAAGTGAAAGCTAGATGGCAACAGCCTGGAGGAGTCATCCAACCTCTTTCCATACCTGAGTGGAAATTGGATAATATCATGATGGACTTTGTCATGGGGCTACCAAATACTTCTAGAAGGAACGATGTAATATGGGTCATTTTTTATCGTCTTACCAAGTCAACACATTTTCTTTCTATAAGAGAAGATCTACCACTTGAACATCTATTAAGACTATATATTAATGAAGTTGTGAGACATCATGGAGTACCCATATTGGTTGTTTCTGATCGTGATCCCCATTTTACTTCATGATTCTATAAGTGTCTTCGTAAGACCTTGAATACTGAACGTCGTTTGAGCACTACCTACCACTCTCAAACAGATGGACAATCAGAATGGAATATTTAATCCTTAGAAGACATGTCGAGATCTTTCTCACTTGACTTTATAGGTATGTGGGATCAATATTTACCTCTAGTTGAATTTTCCTATAACAATATCTTCCATTCAAATATTTTTATGGTACCATATGAAGTAGTATATAGGAAGAGATGTCACAGACCAACCTGTTGGGATGATGTTGGGGAAAGAAAACTCGTAGGCCAAGAACTGGCAGAGGAAACGATGGAAAAGCTGAAGGTAATCCAAAACCACATCAAAGAAGCTCAAAGTTGGAAGAAGAGATATGCCGATAACCGAAGGAAGGATTTGGAATTTTAGGTATGAGATCATGTTTTCTTGAAGGTATCTCTGTGGATGGGAGTCGTACATTTCGGTAAGAAATGTAAATTGAGTCCCATGTACATCGGTTCTTTTGAAATTCTATAACTAATTGGGGTTGTAGCTTACTATTTGGAAATGCCACCAAATCTCTCCCAAGGTCACGGATTTTTTCACGTATAACGGTTTAGAAAATACATGTCTGACCCAACGCATATACTCACCTATGAACAAGTAGAAGTGGAACTCGATCTATCTTATTAAGAAGCGTTGGTCAGGATTCTTGATACCAGAGAACAAGTGTTGAAAAACCGGATGACTCCTCTGGTAAATGTTCTATGGAAAAACCATAAGATGGATGAGGCAAAGTGGGAACCCGAGGAACTTATGATGAAGAACCACCCATTTCTTTTTATGCAGTAATACTCTAGAAATTTCGAGTATGAAATTATTTGAAGGAGGGGAGAATGTAACACCCCACGCTTCTATGGAACGCTTCTCTTTAAATAATACAGGAGCGTGTGTTGTACGCAACGTCAAGTTCTAACACACCAAAACCATTCAAAATAGACGTTATGAATAGTAATGCCCACTTTTTGAGATTTTATAAATTTTATCTTTCAAAATCGACTTCATTTTTGGATTCGAAATATCGAAATTAGCTTAGGGTAAATTTTTAGTAATACCCACTCAACATGTTTTACAAGCAACCAAGAATTTTTTTAATAACAAAGTTGTACATACTAAGTGTAGTGATTATTTGAATGAAAATATTAGGAAGTAACACACATCCATCATAACAAAGGGGGTTATAATAGGTAACAAAATTAATGAGAAGTTTGATTCAAATTAAAATCAAATGAAGAGAGCAATACCCTACAATTAGAGGGTGTCATCCTCTAAAAAATGATGAACCATCCTTCCTCTTCTTAAATTTCTCTCAACCTGATTTTTCTCATTAAAGTACCTACAAAAGAAACAATAGCAACATCAGATTCAATCATTTAAGTTCAAGAAGGATAAACCATGTAATAAGTGAAAAAGTACATCCATCATCTGTATTGAAATCTCAACAAATCAAGTCCCTCGGTAGTTGATGACCCTTAGGAAAGTCTATATTCCCCCATCACCAATGCTACTAATCTAGAGTAAATGGAGGAGGAAGCTACTAATTCATAACATGGTGAAAAAAACTAGAATCAAGATCAAATCTTCATGTAATCATTGATTGGAATATATTTGAATTTGTTGAATGTATCAACCACATATCTGTTTTTTTAACATTTACATGCAGGTTCTAGAAGAATATATAGGATACATTTGGAAAAAAAACTAAAGATAGATATCATTGAAGGCATTCTGGCATCCATCATTGGTGCTGGAAAAAGTGAACAAGTTCAAGGGATGGTGATTTTTGCAGATGCTTTTGACATTGAGTATTCTTGGAAGGCTCAAAATGAGTTGGAATTTGAGAAACAATCACCTTCCATTCATTTAGAAACCATGTAAATTTATAAGGATGTCATCAATACCTCCAATATCAAAACATGTCACATGAATAATATTTTTTCTGATCATATTTTAATGAGAATATTTTGTGTTTATAATCTTATTATATTTAGAAATATTTATATAAGATCCCTCAAGACTTTAACAATTTATGCAAGTTTGTGCATACATGTGTTTTATATGTTTGTGAAAAGGCACCACCAAATAATATTAGCACCACCAGAAGAATAACCTCATACATTTTCAGAGTGTATAATAATTTATAACACCAAGCAACCAATATGAATATCCTTCTAAATTAATGAAATCATGTGACAACAACAATAAACCCTGAACGTACAGAAAATATCGATACATGACAACCTCAACTCAACATTCCATGTTTCCTAGGAATCCATTCTTTTAATGCAGCAAATCTACAACATCCTGAAATACAGTTATAGAAGAATCATAATAAAAATAGAGAAGAATATAAAAACATTGATGTAATGTGAATTTTTTAAGGAGGTATCCTAAAAACTCTTGAACAGGGTGACCAAAAGCAAATAAATATACCCTGTTTTAAGTTTCCATCACATAAATTGAATCAAACCAGTATGAACACCCATCCGGAATAGTAGTAAATTCTATCCCAAAACAGTAAAAAAAACCCAAACTTAAAAATTAATCTTGACAAGAACAATGCATTTTAAACAAATATATTGTTAAATATATATCCAATTAATGTTTAATATAACTTCACGTAATTTTTTCAATTTTATGCAAGCTTTTTGTTAAAAGTTATGCACATTTAACAACATAAAATGCATATTATCTTTTCACATATAACAACATGAAAATTATATTACAATAACTGTTATAATAAAATATTTTTCATGTTTTCACAATTTTATATCATTTTATAACATGAATCAATAAAAATATATTTTATGAAAATGAGTATGCCATGACATTAAAAAATATAATAGACAAAAAAGTGTTATTTGAATACATAATTTATGAATAGATCAACTTCAATAATCATATATTTACATGTATTGCCAAAAAATAAAGAAAAAAATTACACATTCATTTTCTAAATCATTGTACTCTTATATTTTTTTTAATCCTCTAAACTAAAATTTTGAAAAGATGCGTCCAAAATAGAGGACCACTGCTATCTTTCCATCTTCAGTTTAGAACTCACTTACAATTTGGACTACATTTTATATTAAAAAATCATACCACCATAAAATTTTCTACAAATGGAATGAAAAATGATTCCAATTTGATTCTAGTTGAAAAAACATTTAAAGAGGATAAAAAATAAACTCATCCTTTGGCTAAAAATCATGGCCCTACATTGATATGGAATTCACATCATCAGCTTATAATACATCAATATCATGTTTCTCTAGAGGAAATTTAATAAACATGAATAAGCATAATAAATCATTACAAAACCAAAGAAAATGAATAGTCATGGGCAAAACATGTTTTTCAATTCAAGGGGCCTAAGGGCTTACATTGGTGCCTGAAGGGAGACGGTAGGTCTGTCTAAGAGTCTCTATGAACTTTTTTATACACGACAAGATGAATTAGTTGAAGTCCAGTGATCTGAGCTTTGTGGCCAAAAAATCAAATATCTAGATCATATGGGCTTCACTTTTGTCTTGGTACCAAATGTACATGGCCATTTAGGGGATGAATATTTGTAGGAGTGCATGGAAAACATTCAAGAAGAAGGATGAAATATGTTCAGGGAAAATAAGTAGAAGCCATGTCTTCTGAAATTGAATGAAATGGGAAAACTAAAGTGAATTCCACAATCCACATTTCAGACATGTCTTGTGTGGAATCTATGTAGAAGTCATGCCGTGTGTTCAATCTAAGTGGAGGACTAAGAAACCCAGATGAGACCTTGTGTTAATTCTATGTAGAACCCTAAGAAATCCAGATGAGAAAGAGGTGAGGAGGTAGATTTCACAGATTCTATAGATTCTAAATTTCAAAGATTCTAGATTTCACAAACAATACATAGATTCCAGATTTCACACAAAATACATAGATTCTAGATTTCACACAATACGAAACTCGTTTGGATTATACTTAAAAACCGACATAGCTTATGCTTAGATTGTACACATGGATGAGGCATCAATCAATGTCAGTGAGAACACTAAAAAATTTAATATTTCAAACCGTTTCATGAGAATGAATAGATGGGTGAGTAAGATATTACTGAAAAAAACTAAAACAATGATATGGAATCAATATATTACCTTAAACATGCCTTCTTGGCTGCTCCACACGCTCCATAACCACCTGTAGATTAAGAAACACATCAAAGAAATTCATGATACACATTATCAATGATCAATAGAATAAT
Source organism: Viscum album (assembly GCA_963277665.1). Taxonomy (NCBI): domain Eukaryota; kingdom Viridiplantae; phylum Streptophyta; class Magnoliopsida; order Santalales; family Viscaceae; genus Viscum; species Viscum album. The sequence continues at coordinate 1,564,897,975 of OY728156.1, forward strand.
ACATGTTATTGTCCACATTATCGATCATTTTCTTCCTTATCTACAAAAGGTAGAGGAATCTACAAGCTAAAACCCAAGTAAAAACATCATCATTCATGTACTAGTATTATCATCACCGAACACAATCAAAATAGTTTTAATAAAATCATTATTTTTTCCAAGTCAAGTCATTTATCTTTAACATATTTTTGGTAAATTTGAAATTGAATATAATGTGATATGCCCCTTTTGATGTTGTTGGTGCATCCATCCAAAGGCTTCGTTTGAAATAGAAATCTGGGACTTGCTAGTCAACAATGGAGGATATGGTCATTTTACGAGATTTATGGCTTAGAACGCTAGAAATAAGGTTTCTAATGACCCTAAATCTGAAGGGGATCAATTACAAGTACAAGGAATAGAAATTGGACAACAAAAGTTCTTATCGACAATAGATGAACCACATCCATAAGAAGATCCAAAACCTCATCCAAAATGGTAGGTTGGTCTATAAATCCTTCATCATTGTCCAATGCATCAACGAGGTCTAGCATGAAGGCACTCTATTGTTTCCTTCCAATCCTTACCAGTCAGTACAGATAATGTTATCGGTTGATTGTGTTGATCAGAAGATATACATGAAGGGGATGGTGTGGTTGATGAGCAAAGGCCAGGAGCAGGAGAGGAAAAAATATAAGTATATTAAATATAAATAAAACGATATAGAGATGATACTATATTCAATGGTCAATAAAATCATAATGAAATGGTGAAAATAAATCCCATGAAATTCACAATTTGTAATGTAAGTTATAAAGTGATGAAACTAATACAGTGTACATGATAAATTCTCTATGTTGAACAAAACACCAAGGAACCCTATAGTACTTATCTCGAGCCATGTATTGGAATTATAACTAATGACATGAATATAAATATTCACCATTAACGATATTCAAAATTTATAGTGCTATAAATGAAGAAAGGGGGTGGTGATTAAACCAAATAAAAATTAGGACATACCTCATGTGGGGAAGGTCGATTGGGGAAGGTCGGTGATGGTGGGGGGTTGAGCGAGGAAGATTGAGGACAACGGCAGTTGAGATAGGAAGGCTGAGGAGGGTGGGGTCATCTGGTGGGGTTGGTATGACGGTTGTTGAAAGAGAGTAGCGGGTGTGGAGGGTCATTATAAAGCAGGTGGCATGAGTCGCAAAGGAGGTGGGTGAGAACCTAACATAAACATGAATGAGTCAAGCATACCCCCAAAAAGAAAATTCTAAATATCAAAAATCAAAAATCAATTCTCAAATTGAAATCCATCATCATTGAGAACACCTACTGCATTTCCTCATACACCCATACACCATACATACCCATCTCCACAATAGAAATCCATCGTAATGATAGAAAATCAAAACGGATCACTAAAAACTATCAAGACCACAAAGTTAAAGCTAGTCTACAATACATCACGATGATCAAGCGTTTCAGGAGCCTAGGGATAGAGATGAATCCACCATAGAGAAACACTTCCACAAACACCATCGACTGCTCAGACTTCAAAACCCAAAACTCTGGGAAAACCACCGTGCAAATCCAACGGTGAGAGGATTAGTGGAAACTAGGAGCCATAGTAGAGTAACAAGCAGATAAAGCCTCAAAACCCAAATGCGACCACCAGAACCAGCCTTCTGAGCGACCACCAACCAGAGAACACCAAGAAACTAATGAAGATCATGGAAGAAAACTCAATAGAACCGCCCAAAACCTAGAACATCAGGACACCATCAAAGAAGAAGACACCAGACCGCAAAAACACCAAGCGACATCAATCAGCACCATATGACCATGGGAATGTAAAAAAATTCCAGATCCAGTTAGTGAACACAACACCAAAGAGACCCCAATTATCATAGAAACAAAACCAACAGAACGGAAAACAATCAGCACCGCTAACGGGTCGTGGCTCACAGAATACTGCATCAAGGTGCCGCCACTAGTGTGAACCACAGCCCAACGAAGACCGCAATACTACCACAGATCTTCAATGTGGATTCTGCAACACCAGGTTACCACTGGAGCACCATCAAAGCTGAAATTAGACCATCACCGAACAATGAAGCGGGGATAAGATCATCAGCACCAAAATGTGGAAACAATACCGGGAGGAAGGAGTTATGATGGAGAAGACTCTAAAGAATAAAGGGGCCTTAGCGGAGAAACCTCTAGCAGCTAGGATGCATCATCATTGTTTCCAGTTGCAGAGGCGACATCGGTGTTAGCAGAGGTGGAGGCATAGGCGGCATCGGCGTTAGCAGAGGTGGAGGCAGAGGCGGTGTCAGTGTTAGTGGAGGCAGTGTCGGCATTAGCGGAGGTGGAGGCGGCGGAGCGGGTCACCGGAGGCAGAGAAAGGAGGGTTGAGGTATGTGATGGTGAGTGAATTAGGGTTGGGATTAGAAATTAAAAAATTAATAAAATTAATAAAATATCAAATTTCAATCAGTTTTTTAAATTAAATATATAATAATTATATATATATAATGGTACAAATTTTATAAAAATTATCAATTTTCTTTTAATAAAAAATAAAACTTCAATACATGAATATAAATTATTATCATAAAATATTAATCAATTTATTGTTATGTTTTTTATTTTTTAAATGTAAATTATTAATTTTTTGAATTTATTTTGACATCATTTAATTATGTTTATTAAGTTTAAATAGTAATATTAAATTACCATGTAGATAATATTAAAAGTATTTATAAATATATCATATATCATAATGATTTAAATTTATTTTTATAAAAATTATTTAAAGTATTATCAAATGAGTAACATTAACAAATATAAACACTATTGATATTTAGAGAAAATTGAAAATTAAAATTTGTTAATGTGATATTTTTAATAAGACCTAGAAAATGGATAATGATTGGGCATAAAATTAGTTATATATTTAAAAAATTTGGGTTCACATAATTTTTTACTGATAAAGTTTTTGTTATTATAGAATAGTTAATTGTAACAATTTTTATTGATGGTAAAAGATTTGTTGGAAATAGTTATCATTACTAATAAATTAACTTGATAATAAAAAATTGTTGGTATTAGTATGATAAAGTGATAGATTTAACTGATGGTAAAAGTGTTGTTGGTATTGAATGATCAATATCAACAGATATATCTGTTGATAAAATCATGTGTTGGTATTAAAAATTAATAAAAATAAAACTTAATATCTGTGGGAAATACTCATTTTTACCTAAAAATATATTATCTTTCAGTAAATTTCTATTGGTATGAGTAATTTTCTTTGTAGTGTAACAAGTTCATTAATTATGTAATTAGTGTTTAATATTAATAAGTCATGTGAGGCATAGCCAGCACTAACATCACCTTGTGATATTATAAATATTGAATGTTCTATGGTGTAATAAGAAAAAATGAAAATAATATTTAGTGAGTGAGTTCTAGGGTAATAACCACATTAATTTATATATCATAGAACACTAACTCTGTAGTACCTAAGTCTAGCTAAGGTGTAAGAGTGAAATCCACGGAGCATAATCCAATGCATTCCACAGTAAGGTGCCTACCGAATTCAAGCTGATCGGCCAAGGTAAAATGGGGATTAAAAAAGAAAATTCCCTATAAAAATTCACCAAGGAACCTACTAGTAAAATATTGATCCAATGATTGTATAAAAGGTATCATGTAATAATTTAAAGAACCATGTGGTTGTATACCAAGTATCCAAGGAATATAAAATAACCTGATTATAGGTGTATGTCATCATATGAAAACAACATCCTTGAATCAAAATGGGGTTCTTGAGTACCAATGTATTCTCCTCTCAGAATCCAAGGGGTGATCAAGATAGTCTATTCCTATTTGATATTGTAATCATGTAATCATTCATTAGGTTCATGCCTTGTCTTCTATTATAGTGGATAAGACTTCATGATTTGAAACCATTTAATCAAGTCTTAATTTACCATTAAGGCATAGTTAATTATATAGATTCACTCTTCTACATTCAATCAATATAGAAAGGGGTGCTACAAACATGTTACCATTATTAAATCTCATTTGAGAATCCCAAGACTATACTTAGTCTACATTCCATTTTCCATTTCACATTTAATAACCAAATTGAAGCACTTTACTTAGGTGAGTCAAGAGGTGAGAATACATTATTAATTCCATTATGAAATTCTCATTAATAACAAGACACATAATTTAGGAAGTATAACATTAAGGATGGTCAAGAGAAGGTACACCCAACATATTTCATAAACATTCCAAAACACTAAAAACCAAATATGGAATAACCATTAACATTGGGTTGATTTAGTTGTGGGTGTAAATTCTAAAAACTAATCACACATTTGGAAAGTTCATAACTATGTGATTCTAACAAGTATAATAATGACATATAAATTTATTAAACGACTTACGATGAAATCAGTGGGGCCGACACGAATATTACAAAATCGATGAACTTTAGGGATGTGTTATAGAACACCCACTTTAGGATTGTATGACTCCCCTCCTCTGGTATTGGTAATTGATTTGCCTCATATCGTAGTAAATCTAAAAAAAGCTAAAGACACTCATAGAAAGATATCAAGGACAAGAGAAAGAGAGATGAATAATTGATTAAAAGGGCATGAGTACATACCATTGCGCATCCAACGTGACAAAAAAAGTTAGAATGAATCCCAGATGAAAGAGATCTCTAGATCTCTATCTTTGGCCTTCAAAAAGGTCAAAATTGAATGAAAAATGTCCTAATTCAAATGGTTCTTTAAATAGGTAGGATGATGGCGTTAATTAGATCATTATAGTCAATTTGGACATTTTTCCTAGAAAATATCCTATGCACGGTTTTTCTACACTGTTTGTCAGACCGTGTGAAAACTATGTGATATGGTTATACCTAAAATAACATCTTTTACATGGTTTGATCAAACCATGTAGAATCCATTCATGTGTACCCGATAAAAAGGGGTGTTCACATGTTTAGGCAGCACCGTTTTTCAATAACGGTGCGAGGTGGCTCTGTTCGGAAAAATTCAATCCATACGGTTTACACTAAACTATGCACAAAGCCTGTTTTTCCATAAAATATGGGTTCATGGATCCAAATAATCCCCAAACTACCTTATAACCCTTATCAACTCATTAGGAATCCATATTAGTCCCAAAGTAAAGATTTTGAACAAAAAATAACGGATTTATACATGAGTGAAAAACAGGGTTCTTACACTCTTCCCACATTTAAAGAACCCCCCCCCCCATGTTCTCCTTCCAAGGATAAGGAAACGCAATCAGAAAACTACTCTCTTCATTAGGCATGTATGTCGGATTACATCTCCCATGTATTGTCTTTTACTCATCCATTCTTCCTTACCACTAATACTGGAGGGATAGACCATCCTCAGAGAGCCATTTCCCTCTGGTGAATGATACACAAATGATACTCCTCAAAGGTAGAAACAACATCTTATTCGACTTCCTCAGGTTCAAAAGTATATAATGGGTTGGTATGATATTGGGGAAGCTATGAGACATGAAATACATCGTGCATGTCAAAATACTTCTTAGCTATTAGAAACTGATAGGCTACGAGTCTGACTCTTTCTAGGATCTCAAATGTCCCTACATAATGGGGTGACAACTTTCCTTGCATCTATAACCATCTAGGACCTAGCCTAGGAGACACCCAAATGAAAACATGATCCCCAACATTGAAATCTATATGAATTAAATGGGGATCAACATAAGATTTCTATCTATATTTAGCATTATTTTTATGCTTCCTAATTAGCTGAACCTATTATGATTTCTCCTGAAAGGTATGAGGACCTAGTTGTGCTGCCTCACCTACCACTAGCTTGCACTAGGATGAAGAAGATGGCCTACCATATAAAGCAACAAAAGTATCCATATGAATAGTGGAAAGAATGATTATATTAAAAGAGAACATGACTAGAGGGGTATTTATCTCCCATGAACCACAAAAATCAAGGACACATCCTCAGATCATATCCACTAAAACCAGTACTATTCGTTCTGATTTTCGATCATCATGAGGGTGAAAATCTATGATTAGAATTACCATTGTTCCCATTGTTGTCTTCAAACCCTTATATAACCATGAAGTGAAATGAAAGTCCTGATGTGAAATGATGGTAGGAGGAACCTTGTGTAGTTGTATGATCTCATGGACATACAATCTTTCCATCTCATCAATTGTGAAAGCCTCATAAATATAAATTATGTGGGATGATTTTGTTATTAGGTCCATGACTACCTAGATATCATCACTACACATAGACGATCGAGGTAATCCAACTATGATATACATAAAAACATATTCTAATTTACATTAATGGACATTAAGAGGATGTAAAAAGCCTATTGGACTCTGGAGCTCCTCCTTCACCTGAAGATAGGTGGAACACCTTGTGATAAATCCTACTATCTGACGTTTCATCTCATTCCACCAGTACCGGCATCACATATCTTGATACATCATTAAGATACTTGGATGACCATCCCACTGAGAATCTTAGGACTCCTTTATTAAGTCCTCTCTCATATCTTTATGAACCCATATATATCCACATAGACACATGACGTCATCTATATCCATAGACCAATCCGGTGGCGGGTTATCTCTTGATATACTTTCACAGAGAACCAAGCCTTCAGGATCTAAAAGATGCCAAATCTTCATCGTCTCAAGGATGGAAGAGGAAATTGTTAAATAAAAAGAGGTAATATCACTCATCTCTATCATGATACTATAGATAAAGCTTATAAAATTAGGTCATTAACCCCCAATTTTCACTGACTTCCAGTATGACATGCATTAATTTTTCCGACATAGTTCTTCAGCGACCACATTTCCCTTCCAAGGTGTATAGCAACGCTCAAAATCAAGAAATTGTAGAAATTTGACCCATATCTGTTATTTGAGGTTGATGTTTTGCTATGTAAATTTATTTTTGAGGATATTGTGGTCTGTGTACACCTCAAAGAACTGACCTAAAAGATAGTGTCTCCAACAGCGTTATCCATGGACAACTGCTACTAGCTCTTGGTTTTGTGTCGTGTAATTTCACTCATTAGGCCTTAACTAGTGAGATCCTTACACAATGAATCTACATTCTAGATTCAGTACTACTCCTAGTACAATACCTAATTTATCACAATATAAGGTATAACCTATACCTTACTCGAAAACAATTAGTGTAGGTGTTTAAACAATCCTCCCTTTCATTTCATAAAAGTATCTATCACATGATTCTGACCATGTGAACATGACACCATTCTTTTTAAGACTAGTAATAGGTGATGCAAGATATGAGAAGTACTGTATATAACACATGTGATATACAAAAATCCCCAACAAAATCCATACATCAAACACATTCTTGGGATTCTCGTAGGAAACAACAACACTATCCTTTTCAGGGTCAACTGACACTTTGATTCTGATATAATATAACCCAACAACTAGACCTTGAGGATCCTAATGCAGAATATAGCAAACTTGGAATAATTTTGATTCCCTCTCAGTGTACTTGGAACGATCTCATGATGTATTCCATGGAAACTATGAGTGATATAATACACCATGATTTTACCACAAAAATCATGAAGAAAGATTCCAAATATGGGTTGAGAACCCTATTCATCAAAGACATAAAAATGGAAGGCACATTTGAAACACCGAACAAAATAACAAGTTACTCATAGAGACCATACCTTCTATAGAAATATGAAGGAGGTATGTCTAATAGTGTGACTCACACTTGATGATAACACAATCTTAGGTTGATTTTTGAAAACACCTTCACTCCTCAGAGTTGGTCGAAGAGATCATCTATATGAGGAAGTGGATACCGATTCATTACTGTATGCTGGTTAATAATTCTACAATCCATGCATAAATGATGATTTCTATCCTCTTTCTTAGATGAATGCATGGGTGAACCCCAATAGTAATTACTTGGACATATAAAAACCATGGACTCAAGATCATCTAATTACCTCTTTAGTTCCTTGAGTTCAGTAGGTGCCATTTTGTAAGGAGGAATGGACCTTGTATATTCTCCTAGAACAAGATTGATTTTAAACTCTACCTTTCTCTTAGGAGGTATGATAGAAAAGAAATTAATAAATGATTCCCTAAAACCATCAACTACTAGAGGGAAAACAGATTGAAGCAAACCTAGATCCTCCATTAAAAAAATTACAATCTAGGAAGTCACATCACCTAGCCCATGATTCTTCAGTCTAGTCATCCTAGCATGGAAATTCCACTCACATTTGAAATGATAAATACTTCCCTATTGTGATGTAAAAGAGACTTTGAGGCAATTGTAAGCTACAAATGTGTGATTGTGGACTAACAAGTCCATCCTGAGAATGACATCGATGCCATTCACATCAAGAATAATGATATTCTATAAGAAAGGGTAATTACCTACATCAAGGGGATAGTACCTACACTGGCGTAGGCCCTCTGTTAATATTCTAAATAGTGTATCAAGGTTCATAACACTATAGTGATACTAAATATCTAGTCTGATACCTTCCATAAGAGATATAGAAATGACATTGTTTTAAGAAACTATATCAACAAGGAAGAGACAATAGTTCGGTCTAAGGGAATTGTACCACATATTGTAGATGGTCTCGCAACCTGATCATTGGGTTTCAACTATAAAGCAAGATACTGTGTTGATCCATGGCCATGTGCAACTGATGGACTACCAATATCTTTACTACTCTACTGGTGATTCTTGTTATCAAGGGTGGAACTACCATGGCCATGAAATCCTCCTTGGCCAAACGTACTAGTGATATTATAATTCCCCACATGACATGTTGGAAAATAACTCTCTCTTGAATGTGGAGTTTATGTTGATCCTTTTCCACTCGAAGATGGTGGAATGGTCCTGAAGAAATGTTGACGATGACCTATATGGATGAAATACCGACACTCCATAGGATGTTTGACACATTGGGTCTTCTTATTCATCAGTAATCCACACTGGTGACACACCACAGAGTTATCAAACTGAATACTCTAACTGACATTGGTCGGATGAGAAACCTTGAGGGAACTTTTCCTTCCACTAGAATAAATACTAGCCTGACATGGCACTAATACCTTAAACCCATAACTCGTGTCGTCTCTTAGGTAACACTTAGTGTTAAGGGATGTATAAACTATTGAAGAAAATTTAGGCTGGAGAATGTCATTCACCTATGTTCATAGGGAATACTAAATCCCATCCTCAAAACATCAAGCATGAAAAATCTCATCACTGTCCAGAAGTGGTGAAAAACACTGTATATCACTAAAACGTGCTGAATATTCCATAACTGACACAGAACCCTACTCGAGATGAATGAACATTCTCGTTCTGTCACCACTCAGTGCATGTGGAATAAACTGTTCATGGAAGACTGTAAGGAAATCAACCCATAACATGACATGATGACGACCGGCCTGGGTAATCACATCCCACAAATGATTTTATGAATCCAGAATCTTGTATATAACAAGCACAAATCTCTGATCTAGAGTCCTTTCCAAATGTTCAAAGTTAGACAACATGGCCTTTATCCAAGACTCAACAGCCTGAGAACTGCCATCCCATGGACATTTAAGAGGATGATCCTACTAGAACTCATGGGTCATATTATCCCCCATAGGTGAAACCCATGGATCACCAATAAGAGACTGCATCAGATGTAGGAAACTATCATGGCCTTTGAAATCAGTTCTCAGATCAAGTACAATAGGAAGTGCCTCATGTGGAACACTTTGCAGTAAGACTAGAAGCTCACGGCTCACCACGTCTAGAGAATGATAGTCACCACCTTCCTAGAGAATGACACAAGGATTTCGGGGCAATGTTGGTCTACAAATTACAAAAACACGCCTAAAAAAGCATCGAATTAAGGATATGTCATCACTAGTGCAATATGAATGTTAGAAAACTCTCTAGCAAAGCTTTACTACTGAATCAATCTTCTTAGATGACGATTTATTGGTGACTTCTCATGTATAAGTTTCATGCCATTTTGTTTTTAATTCCTAGGTTCACTCTTTTACCATTCACAAACATGAAAAAGTGTGACAAGTTTGTGAAACCAATTCATTTTATATTTCATTATTCACCTTATAATGGATATCCATTTCCAATGAATTAGTTCCTATAAACCTATCACCAGAAAAAACACTCATTTATTTATAGTATAATATATCGACTTGGTAAATTACTCATCCCATTCCATGAGGGCACAAACACCTCATGAATTGAGACATGAAATCACTCAATCACTACCAAGAGTAACACATGAATAAGCTAACTACAATTGCATAAATCAATAATAATAAGCTTATCAATTAATGAGAGGAAGTGGAATTCACCTGTATGGCATGGAAATAGGCATGACATGTGAACTCAATGTGCCTATAATGGTTCATGTAACAATGCTCCTTTCCCTCATATCATCAGTCCAAGGATGAATGAAAATCATCAAACAATTTAATAATAAACAACACCACACTACATGTGTGTCACCAAATGGTGATACAATATCAACTATAATAGGAAAAACCATAACAACAATTATAATTTAGGAAACATGGTTTTTACCTCAAACATGGGTTTATGATGCAAAATCATTTCTTATGACCAAGTCCAATGCATTACAATTCACCAATATATTTTCTCCAAATCGAAATGCATTAAAAGAAACCTACCTCTGATACAACTATGTGATGTCCTAGACCAGGATACCATTTAATGGGTTCCCTAAGCCCAATGGGACACATTACCTCAAGGGAATTTCTTCGAATGCCAGAGGCTTCCGAATAGTAGCGAGGGACTAGGGATTGTCGGTTGGGATACTATTTCTTAATTAAAATTGTGTAGCATAGTGGAAGGAATATTATTAAATTGTAAATATAGGAGGTAATATAAATATTAACTAGCATAAGAATACTGATGAAATAGATAAACCATAGTAAGAATTAATGTATCAACTAGAAAAATGATGATGTAACGTCATGTTACTAGAAAACTAAAAAAACATGTATACAAGACAATAGTAATTACATATTACACAGTTTATCAAAGACTACTCAAATATTTTCGAGCCCCAACTCAGTCTTCTACTATCAAGCTCCATTCTATTAATTAGAAATCAAGTTTATGAAGTTGTATGCTTCCTTTTTCCAACACGGGCAGTCTTGTAATATACTTTGGTTACCAAACTACACCCGATGAGGGTGTGAGATAATTCTCAGGGGGACACCACCAATAGTGTCTATAACATCTATCCCATGTAACAGAATAAAACAGTGTCCATGCATGAATATAAAACATAAAAAAAGAATTTAAATATAACACAATACCAAAGTACCTTATTTTTCCCTCGACTAGTGTATGAACATGTAACCAATTCATTGATTAAATAATTACCATTTAATGTTAATAGGACACGTGAGGCATAGTCAGCACTAGAATCCCCTTGTGATAGTTTATGTAGTGAAGGCTCCAAGGAATAATAAGACATCATGAAAATGATATCCAGTGAGAGAGTTACAGGGTAATAACCAAGGTAATGTATATCTCGTGGAACAGTAACTCAGTAGTCTCTCAGTCTATATAAGGGGTAAGTTTGAAATCCCAAGTGTGTAGTCCCTTTCATTCCATAATACGGTGCCTATCGATTTCAAGATGATCAACCAAGATAAAACGGGGATAAGCATGGATAGGGACCTATTGGATTTCACTATGGAACCTACTTGTCAAAGATGGATCCAAGGAGTGTATTTGAGGTATCATTTAATAATGTAAAGGACCATAAAGTAGTATACCAGACATCAAAGGAATAGACAAGAACTAGAGTCTTGGTGGGTTTCTTCCTAAGAAAAACATATAGTTGAATTAGAATGGGTTTCCTAAGTCCAAGGTATTGTCCTCTCAGAATCCATGGAAAGTTTGAGTCAGTCCATTCCAATTCGATACTGTGAAAATGTATTCACTCAGTAGGTTCAAGCCTTGTCTTCCATTAGTGTGGATAGGCCATGTAGTGTTGAAACCATTTATTGAACTCTTAATTAAAAATAAATGAATATTTATTTATTGAGTTTCACTCCACTACCTTACATCAATATGGAAAGGTGTGATACAGACATATATCCTTTATTCAGTCCCATATAACCAGGCCAATTATATACTTATTCTACTCATCATTTCACATTTCACATTTAATAACCAAATTGTAGCACTTAACCTATGCAGGTAAAGTGTTGAGCGTACATGATACATGAAATTATGAAATTATCATTAATAACAAGCGATTTATTAAATAAAGGGTTGATTTTAGGAAGTCCATGTGAAGGCGCACCCAAATGGTGGATTAAATGTTCCAAAACACTATAACCGATGTATGGAATAACCTTAGATGTCGGGCATATTGTGTTGAGGGTGTAACCGCTAACAAAAAATCATATATTTGGAAATGTAATAACTATATGATACTCACATGTATAATAATGACATGTATATTTATGAAATAGATTAAAATGAAATCGGTAGGGTCCATATGAATATTCCAAAATCAATGAACATTAGGGATTAATTATACACCAAGCAACTTAGTGTTATATGACTCTACTCATCTGGTATTGGCCCTCTATATTTCTTGGAATGGAGAAGATCTAATAAAATGTTAAAATGAACCCATAATGATATCTAGGTTGAGAGAAAGAGTGAAGAAGAATGACTAAAATTGACACGAGTACTTATCATTTTACATCCATCATGATTAATGTTTGATCGAGTAGATCCTAGATTAAGGAGATCTCTTGATCCCTAGCTTTGGAACTCAAAAATATCAAAATTGAGAGGAAATGTGTATAATCTAACAAGTTCTCAGATTAGGGAGGAAGAGGTTCTAAATTAAATAATAAATAGATAGTTGGAAATTTTACATAGAAAATGGCATGTGCATTGTTTTTTCGAAATGTATGTCAAACAGTGTCAAAATTGTGTTTGATGGTTTTGCCTAAAATAACATCCTCTGCACAATTTGACCAAACCATGAACAATCCATGAATGGGTACCTGAAAAAAGGGTTGTTCACACTGTTAGGCTACACAGCCATGCCCCAACTGTGCGAGGTAGCTCTATACAGAAAAACACAATCCAAGTCCTTCTATGTTGTTGCTTTCCATACCTAAGTTAAAACCCCGGTTCATCCACACTTATATGTTGTTTCATTCCAAGTCATTTTATTTGAAATGTCAGTATGAATGTAGGAAATTTTTTATTTATTTGGATGGAATGAAATTATACAGTACAGAACAAAATTTATTTTTATCTTTTCATATCACTATGTACGAAGTAAATATCTACGAAAACATTTCTAATGAACTATACCTCAAGGGGGTTCCTATAACACACCGACCCTAGATTCCCATAGTTAGTGTATTATTTTAATACATTGGATTTATTACAAGGAATCAATCCCCAAAAGATAGATCAGTTTAGTAGTCTTGAAAAATAGATTACATATATGAACGTTACATTACACATTAGAAAATAAAACACAACATAAATGAATCTTTGCGAAGAAAATTATTACCTTTTATCTTAACCCTACATATCATTCACAATACACTTATTGTAATCTTAGGAATAATAAAACATAGAAAGGGGTGAGCTCAAATGCCCAGTAAGGGTAAGCAATACAGCGTAAGATAACATAAATATTAAGCATGGTGAATTTTTGAAACCACAAGACAATACCAATAATAAACATAAATAATTTTATGGAAGGAATATGAGGTGAGTAAATATTTCCATAATAAAATATAATCATGGGTATTCTAATAGTCGAATGGCCACATGAAACATCAATAATTTTTTCATAATGAGGGAATGTATAATGCCAAAAATTCTGAAACATTTTGTCAAGGCCTTGGCCAAGACATCTAAAAATGATTAAGGCCTCATCTGAAACCATATATCAAATTGGGAAAGGCCTCGACCAATTCCACGTTTAATTGTCTCATGAGACCTGCCTATTGATCAAGGAGCTATAGTGGGCCACACCCATCACTTACTATGTCCAATACATTCCTCATATGAAAAGGGTGAAACATTACATAAACATTCGTATTAAAACTAAAATACGAAATGTCAATACTTTATCCATAATCAATGAACAGTATAAAAATAACACATCCACAGTCAAACATATCACAAAACCTTCGATACAATATGGAATATGTGTATAATAATAAATCAACTTCAAACAAATTTAAAATCCATCAAAGGTTGACGACATAGATGAAAATGAGTCATAAAACTCTTTGAGAGAAATATCCCTTTTTCATGAAATCATTCGTAAGTCTTACAATTTATAAATGAAGTCATTTAAAAGAGATTTATGAATCAGAGTGTCACATACCACTTTGAATATTTTGAAAAGAGTTATCACTTCAAAAAATTCATTTCCATATAAATAAATCCTTAAAATCATTTTGAAAACATGGACATTAATTAGAAAAATTTAGAAAGAAAAATCATTAAAATATCTAAAATTCATATCTTGATAAAGAGTTCCTTTAAAAAATCCTTAAAATATTCATTTTGAAATAATTTTGATGAAAAATGGACATGGATGACAAAAATTTACAAGTAAATACTTACACATAAACAATCTCGGATAATAATCAAATTGAGGAATTAACCCTTACCTTGAACTTTCCTTTATTTGAGGATATGTTTAACCTCATGTATGAATATCCTAGTATATTATTAAATTATACTAGAACCATATTAATATTTATGATATCATACATGATTCATTTATGACTTTATTCTAATAATTTAATAATAATTTTCATTTTAAATTAATATTTTGGTTAATAATCGCTTTCTTTATCATATGCGTTTTAACTTGTTACTAAAGATTGTTTCACTTAGACCAATATTTCAATACTTCTAGAATATAAAAAAAAATTTATATATCATATATATTTAGAATATAAATATGTATAATTTTCATATATGCGAAATGAAAAACAAATCTCCAGTATAATTATAATGACATATATTACGTAATTATTAGTAATATATATGTCTTTAAAATCGTCGATGAATGGTGATTGTGGAAATGAATCTTATCGCGTCGTGGAGATGGTAATCTGTACGTACGCACAAGAGACAATATAAATTCCATAAAGATCTATAATTGGATGGTATGTTAATTTTACATTGAAATTTTCATTTTA
The DNA here is from genome assembly GCA_963277665.1 of Viscum album. Lineage (NCBI taxonomy): Eukaryota > Viridiplantae > Streptophyta > Magnoliopsida > Santalales > Viscaceae > Viscum > Viscum album. The sequence goes on from OY728156.1 coordinate 1,564,913,297, forward strand.
TTTTCATTATTTATATACATATTACACATCATTATATCCATCCAAATAACATAGTGTTGAATAATAAATTACACTACATCGTGGAGACGATAAGCCATACGTACGCACGCATAGTGACATTATCAATCATAAGATGGATAGAATAATGAATATAGTTGTGACATATATATAATAAGATAAAATTATATAGAAGATACTGGTGTTATTGATTTTGAATGGAAACAACAAAGAATGTGGAAGTGGAAGAAGAAAAGAACTTGAAAGAGGAGATGAAATATTTACCTCTTCTTCTGGTTCTTCCTTTTTATTTGATCCAAAGGGATCCTTAGGATGAATTTATGATCAAACTAAGGCCTCTAGGATTAAGTGAGGGAATATGGGATGATATTTGGGCCTGTTTTTTCCAATCCAAATGGCTTTGGAGATGTGATTTTGGGAGAAGGGGTAGTACCATTTTATAAGAGGGGTGAGTGTCACCTTAGGAAAAGATTAAAGTATTAATTTATTATAGAATAATATTCAGTTTATAATGGTTAAAAGTGAGTTTATTTTGAGCCTTAGGTTGTTATGAGTCTAAATCCTTTCAACCAATAGATTTTAGATAATATTAGGTTACCATTTTAACCTTATCTTTTAGATTTAACTCTTAGTTTAATAGTTTAACTTTTACCGTCTCTTCTTCTATTCTTATTTTATATAGCTAACTAACTTACTATAAACATCCAAGAAAACCTAAAGTGGCTCATTAATGACATATGTAATATTATTTAATCCCTTTGGACAAACCTTGAATTTTTAGGAATATTATATCAACCAATACTATAGTATTTGTTGAAAATATTAATTTATGTAAATTTTGACCCTATTTGGTATTTTGTTATTGTAAAAGTCATAAAAACTTGATTACTTAGAACAAGATACATTGAATCATCCCTAACATGTCATATTCACCTATAGAATTCTTGGATTTCATAAAAACATTGAAATTATATTTATTTTAATATTTATATTACCATTTATTTGATTCTTTCATTAATAAGGTAATTACTGCATCATCATTGTGTCATTAATAAATTTTATTATTTAATCTATAAAAATTATAAATAAAATACCATTATGTAGGAAATATTTTTATCTTTCTAATGAATATTTATAGTTGAATTTATATTATGTATAATACTATATTAAAAATGGTTTAGTTATTAAACATTGATTTTAACTCTTTTAACTTTTCTTTAAATTAAATAATAATAAATGTATTAATCTAATCCAAGTGGACCTAAATTTTCATATGTTATTTATAAGGTTGTTTTTGGTCAAATTACACTTATCCAATAGATTTAGGACATGTGTTAGGGTAATAATAATATCATTTTAACCCTTAATTACCCTATTTACTTTTAACCATGGTAAATAAAAGTAAATAGTTACTATTCACAAAAAATTATTTTTATCGTATTTAACCACATTTTACTCATTGATATTAACTGTGTCTCTTGGATTTTTGAAATTCAACTTACAGAAGGGTAAAATTATGTTTTATGTGAATTTACAAATTTTCCTTGGAGGTGTGTAAAAGACGGTGAAAAGTTCATTAAAAATTTTATATTCCTAAAATTATTATAAATGGACTCCAATGAATTATATTGAGAATATATATGTATTATATATCTATTTTGACCTAAAATATATTTAAATATAATAAATAATTATTTAAATAAAAATTTGGTTTTAAACTATAACTCAGTGTTTTTCATTATCCATCAAAAACTAAAAGTTTTTAGAAAAATACCAAAAATTCACCCTAAGATAATTTTGATATTCCGAATTCAATATTGAAGTCTATTTTACCAAATTAAAAACATATAAGTTTCATTTATTAATTTAAAATTAATTCCAGCTGTCAAAACAAACGGCGTATTTTTAAGAAATAATAACTATCAAAAGTTTGACACTTGTTTATGTCCAATTTCAAGGTCAAATTACTTACAATGACCAGAATTGGATTAAATGTTAAAAATAAAATCTATTAATACTTCCAAACCATTAAAATTTATAATTTAACCCGATTTATTATTTTGATTAAAAAAGTTGTTTTCAGTTAAAATATATTATTTTTTATAATTCACCCAAATATGAAAGTTATCATAAATACACCAAAAATTTATTGAAACTAAATTCTTATGTCTTGATTCTAAAGAAGAAGTTTTTTTTGTAAAATTTAATTTATAAATGTTTCAAATATTTTATTTAAAAAGGGTTCACCATTAAAAGGCGGTAAAGGTAAATTTTTTGAAAAATACTTCTTTGATCTGAAAAAAATGAATTAGTTATTACATTACGCCTAAGAAACTCATAATATGGATTATAATATTATAAGAATTATATATAGTTCAAAATTTAGTTAATACTATTCATAACCTCTTTTGAACGGCTAGTTTGGTAAGTCGTTGTGTGCTTGAACTTGATGTTGGATGTAGTATAAGTTAATGAATTACATTGAAGAACTAACAAAATATGAAATCCTGGGGTGTTACATTCTTCCCTCCTTTAATAAATTGTGTCCTTGAAATTTGAAATTGTTATTCAATAATAAAAGTTTGATAATAGATAAATACATTTGTGGAAAACCCACATAAAAAATTGGGTTAAAATTTAGTCTTAATAAAAGGGAAAGAAAAATGAAAAAGTTACCACCGAATTATGATCTCGATTTTTAGAAAATTGGTTGCAATTAAGGACACATAATTGGAGGGAAATTTAAATATTTATAGAGAGTGATTGAGGTCATCAATCAAAATATATCATTTAAATATATTGACATAAAAAATCCATTATCAAAACCATTTTCAATACCGAAATACCTAAAAAGAGTATATGATATTTATTATATTTTTTTAAAACATTTTGGTTTCTTAAGGAAGCCAAAGATCAAATAAAACACGCAGCGGTGGAAATTTCGTTGTCACCGCTTACCTAAAAAACATTCCTTTTCATTTGTCGTTTTATAAAATGCTTCGTAGAAAAATATTCACCTAGAAATGAAAAGTAAAAGGGTTTTATACACCTTATAAAAGAATGTCATTTGGAAATAAAAAGATGCCTCAATGAAAGGAGATTATGATGAAGTCCCTTAAAAAATGTTTAATAATTAATTTAATCATATAATATGAAGGGAATATATATATGTATATATATACTGGACAAGTAGAGTTACATCCTTCAACTAATTTCTTCCAAAAACTCATCATTCACTCCAAAAGATTTCAAAATAAATATTTCATTTATCCTAATCATATAAGGTTCCAAAAATAATAAATTTATAATTCACCTATCAGACCTTTTAAAAAAGAAACTGCATTATAAAATCCAGGACATCATGTAGGCCAATGGTAGGTGATGCACCGTTGTCACCCTTCGGTTGTGGGTTCAAGTCTCGCAGCCTTGCCAGACACGACTGGTTGTCGCCTGACATCTAGGTTGTCCTTTTTATGACAATCCAAAATAACCTTAACAATTTAATCCAATTTCTGACATAAAACATTCCAACCTTTAAACTTATCCAAAATACTTCTATCCAAACTCACAGTCCAAAATTTATGAGGAAGTAAAACACAATGAAGATTCTTTTTGCCACAAAATAACATGTTAATACCTTCATCAAGTATTCTTTTAAAACATGTTAACACCTTGAATTACCATAAAACCTTATTGATTACATTCATGATCCATTATTATTTATAGAATACTAGATATATTCCTTATATTCAAAAAATTTGAATATTCCATCAATGGTGAAATAAAAAAACTATTAACCAATTCCAAGGAAGTCAAGAATATCCAATATAATTTATCCAAATGAACCATCTCTTATTCCAAAATCACTACCTCATTATTAGGACAATATTAAGGATTACCTTTCCTTCAACCATGTATTTTCAAAAAACTATAGCTTACTATTAAGTCACTTTTATTAGAACCATATAATCTCAAATCATCAATAAAATAGTACTGATGTATAATCCTTGTTTATCTCCATAATTCATATAACCTGTATATTTTTTACACAACAATCAAATGAAATTATTCTATATTATCAACATAAGAAGACTATTCATTCCTCTTCACATGAGGTAGTATTATAACGTGATTATTATCCAATAGCATCATTTATGGTATACTCTGATGACTAAGACATTGATTCTCATAGTGTCCCAATGCCTCACAAATGAAGCATCGCACATTTGAAATTTTTATTACCCTTGCAATAACGTACTTGGTGTCCTTTTTCTCCACACTTATAACAAACTCTCATTACCTTCAAGCATTTACCTTGGTGATTTTTCAACAGTTATCACATATGAGAAAATCCATCTTTTCCCTCTTCCCTTTATCCATCTTTCTCTATTCCATCCTTTTCTTATATTTTATCCCTTCAAATCCATAGGGCTCAGAGGATTCTTTACTTATCATATTAACACGTGATAATATTTCTTCATATGTTGAGAATACATGGGAGAATATTTCCCTTCTAAATGCTGGAATAATACTTTGAAACATATGATCCTAATTACTATTTAGATCATACGTATTGCTGGAGTTCGCATTCCTTATATTGTACGCCATTTCAATACAATGGCATACACTAGGTCAGTTTAGTAATCGCAATTCATAATTCCAAACATGTAAAATACCTAACGTATATTGAAAAATTTATTGATATAATCCATAATCACAAAATTTCTTTCTTTGAGGAGGTATATACTCATAAAACCTTCATAGTGTTTTGTAAAGAAAATGAGATTTATCCTATGATATCCCCCAGGAGTGTTGTAACCAAAAGTGAAGCATGGCCCGTTGTCGTGCACATGTTTCTGTTCGAGTCTAACTCAATGTTGTGTTTTCAGGTTTTACCCCAACATACATCTATGCTAGAGCCACGTCTACATGCTCGTATCCAGACAGGGATGTATTTTATTGGGAAAACTCACTAAATCATGACATTACCAAAATTATAGGATGTTATTCTATACTAATCTTCAATGTCTATCTTATGTTAATGTGCTATAATCAGAATTTATCTAAATCCAATTTCCAAGGTCATTGCTAAAATTCCTATGATACCAACTGTAACGCCCCGACCCTGGATTCCAAGAGTTACTGCATTATTTTAATACATCGTCATGATTACAGGGAATCAAGTCCCGTAAGACCGATCAGTTTAGCAGTCTTGGAAAATAGATTACATATATGAACGTTACATTACACATTAGAAAATAAATGACAACATAAAGGAATCTTTGTGAACACCATTATTCACTTTTAGTTTAACACTGCATATCATTCACAATACACATCTTGAAATCCTGGGAATTATAAAACCTAGAAAGGGGTGAGCTCAAATGCTTAGAAAAGGTAAGAAATACCGTGGATGATAACCTAAATATTAAGCATGGTGAAAAATTAAAACCACAGGACTTTACCAATAATAAACATGAAGAATTTTATCGCAGGAATATGAGGTGAGTAAATATTTCCATAATAAAAAATAATCATGGGTATTATAATAGTCGAATGACCACATGAACCATCAAATATTATTTTCATAATGAGGTAATGTATGATTCCAGACATTCTGAAACATTTTTTCTAGTCCTCGGCCAAGATGTCTAAAAATGATTAAGGTCTCGGCCAAAACCATATATCAAACTGTGAAAGGCCTCGGCCAATTCCACCTATAATTGTCTCATGAGACCTACCGATTCATCAAAGAGATATAGCCGGCTCCACCCATCACTTACTATATCCAATACATTCCTAATATGAAAAGGTTGAAACATTACATAAACATTCGTATTAATACTAGCATACGAAAATCCAATACTTTATCCATAAACTATGAATAGTATAATAATAACACATCCATGGTCAAACATATCACAAAACCTTCAATACAAAATGGAATATTTTTGTCATAATAAATCAACTTCAAACAAGTTTAAAATCCATCAAAGGATGTTGACATAGATTAAAATGAGTCATAAGACTCTTTCAGAGAAATACACCTTTTTCATGAAATCGTTTGTAAGTATCACCAATTATAAATGAAGTCATTTAAAATAGATTTTTAATCAAAATGTCCCATACCGCTTTGAAACATTTGAAATGATTTATATTTTCAAAACATTTATGTCTATATAAATAAATCCTTAAAATCATTTTGAAAACATGGACATTAATTAAAAATATTTTGAAAGATAAATCTTCAAGACATTTAAAATTAAGATCTTGATAAAGAGTAGCTTTCAAAAATCCTTAAAATATTCCTTCTGAAATCATTTTGATTAAAAATGTACATGGATGATAAAAATCTCCTAGTAAATACCAACACATAACCAATCTCAAATAACAATGAGATTGAGGAATTATCCCTTACCTTGCACTTTCCTTAAGTCAAGGGTACATTTAAACTTCTGTATGAAGATCATGGTATGTTATTAAATTATAACAATACCATATTAATATTTACATGATTCATTTATGACTTTATACAACCCATTTAATAATAATTTCCATGTTAAATTAATATTTTGGGTAATAATTGCTTTCTTTATCATACGTGTTTTAACTTGTTAATCTTAATTGTATCACATAGAACAAATTTTAAATACTTCCAGAATATTAAACATGATTTATATATCATATATATTTATAATATAAATATGTATAATATATATATGTTAAATGAAAAACACCATTTTTGGAGATGGTAGTCCGTACGTACGCATAAACACTGTTTTTGTTTTCATATCGTATTGAACGGAACTAAGTGAAAAGATATATTTAAGTAAATACATACATATATACATATATAAATCTTTATTAGCATTATTATTTAATATATTACATACTTATTAGTAATATAAATATTTTTATAATCATCGATGAATGGTGATCGTGGAAATGAATCTCATCGTGTCGTGGACACGGTAATCCGTACATACGCACGAGCGACAATATCATTTACATAATGCTGTATAATTGGATGGTATATTAATTTTATAGAGACATTATAATGTTATTTTCATTATTTATATACATATTACCCATCATTATATCTATCCAAATAACATAGTGTTGAATAAAAAATTACACCACATCATAGAGACCGTAAGCCATACCTCTGCACGCAAGGTGACAATATCATTCCTAAGATGGATAGAATAAAGAATATAGTTGTTCCATATTTATAATAACATCATAGTATATAAAAGATACTAGTTTTATTCATTTAGAATGGAAAAGAAAGAAATAGGATGTGGAAGAAGAAAAGAACTGGAAAGAGGTGATGAAATATTTACCTCTTCTTCAGGTTCTTCCTTTTGATTTTATCAAAAGGGCTCCGTAGGTTGGAATTCGGATCAAACTAAGGCCTCTAGGATTACGTGAGGGATGTTTCGGGGATATTAGGGAAGGGTTTGGCGGAGCTAAATGGATTTGGAAATGTGATTTTGAGAGAAGGGGAATTTCCCTTTTAAAAGAGGTGTGAAGGGCACTTTAGGAAAAGATTAAAGTATTAATTTATTATACAAGAATATTCAGTTTATAATGGTTCCAAATGAATTTATTTCGAGCCTTAGGTTGTTATTAGTGGAAAAATTTTCAACCAATTAGATTGAGACAAGTTTTGGTTACCATTTTAACCTTATCGTTTAGATTTAACTCCTAGTTAAATAGTTTAACTTTTACCGTTTCTTCTTGTATTCTTAATCTATATGGTTAATAAATATACTCTAAACATTCAAGAGAACCTAAAGTGCCTCATTAATGACATATATAATATTATTTAATCCCTTTTTTTAATCTAAAATTTTTAGGAATAGTATATCATCCAAGAATATAGTATTTGTTTTAAATGTTAATATATGTCAATTTTGACACTATTTTGTATTTTGATTTTGTAAAAGTCATCAAAACATTATTGCTTTGAAAAAGACGTATTGAATCATCCCTAACAAGTCATATTCACATAGATAATTATTTTATTTCATAAAAACTTTAAGATTTAATTTATTTTAATATTTATAATACCATTTATTTGATTCTTTCATTAATAAGGTAATTACTGCATCATCATTGTGTCATTGATAAATTAATTATTTAATCTATAAAAATTATAAATAAAATACCATTATATAGAAAACTATTTTTTATTTCTAATGAATATTTATATTCAAACTTTTCTTTTGTATAACTCTATATTAAAAATGGTTTAGTTATTAAACATTGATTTTAACTCTTTTAACTCTTCTTTAAATTTAATAATAAAAATGTCTTAATATAATCCAAGTGGACCTAAAGGGTCATATATTATTCCTACGGTTTTTTTTGGTCTAATTAAACTTATCCAATAGAATTAGGAATTGTTTTAGGGTAATAATAATATCATTTTTACCCTTAATTAGCCAATTTACTTTTAACCGTGGTAAATAAAATTAAAAAGTTTCTATTCACCAAAAAATATTTTTATTTTATTCAACAAAATTTTACACCTTGATATTAACTGTGTCTCTTAGATTTTTGAAATTCAACTCACATAAGCAGTAAAAAAATGTGTTATGTGAATTTACAAATTCTCCTAGAAGGTGGGTAAAAGACGGTGAAATGTTCAAAAAAAATTATATATAAGAAATTATTATAATCTAACTCCAATTAATTACATTTAAATTAAATATTTATTATTTATATATTTTGACCAAAAATATATTTAAATAAAATAAATAATTATTTCAATAAAAATTTGGTTTTAAACTATAATTCAGTGTTTTTCAATATTCATAAAAAATTAATAGTTTTCAAAAAAATACCAAAAATTCACCCTAAGATAATTTTGATATTATGAATTCAATAATACAGTTTATTTTACCAAATAAAAAATATATAATTTTCATTTATTAATTAAAATTAATTCCCACTTTCAAAACCAAAAGGTGTATTTTTAAGAAATAATAACTATCAAAAGATTGACAGTTGTTTATGTCCAATTTCAAAGTGAAATTACTTACAATGACCAGTATTGGATTAAATGGGAAAAATATAATCAATTTCTACTTCCAAACAATTAAAATTTATAATTTAAAACTATAAATTATTTTGATTAAAAAAGTTGTTTTCAGTTAAAATATAGTATTTTTCACTATTCACCCAAATATGAAATTTATCATAAAAACACCATAAATTTTTTGAAACTATATTCTGATGTCCCGATTCTAAAGAAGAAGTTTATTTTTTCAAATTGAATATATAAGAGTTTAAAATATTGTATTTATAAATGGTTCACCATTAAAAGGCAGTAAAAGTAAATTTTTTGAAAAATAGTTCTTTTATCTGAAAAAAATGAATTATTTTATACATTAAGTCTAATAAACTCATAATTTTGATTCTAAAATAATAAGGATTATATATAGTTCAAAATTAAGTTATTACTATTCATAACCACTTTTGAACGGCTAGTTTGGTAATTGGTGGTGTGCTTGAACTCGATGTTGCGTGTAGTGTAAGTTATTGACTTACATTGAAGAAATAACATAATATAAAATATTTGGGTGTTAAAGTTCTACTGTATATAGATTCCCTATGATTATCTTTTCAATATCATATCAATATATTATCATGATCTCCAAGGAGAAATTATTTATGAGTTTTCATGGTGAGGTTCATGGATCATTTAGAATGGTGTTCGTAGTTTAACCCTTTTAGGTTGTTGATATCATTACCTCACATGTAGATAGAGTTTCTATTGAGTAAGGTGGTTATACATTGTCACATAGATGTGAGAAAAAATAATAAGGAATAATTGAGAGACCTTGAGTCCCATAGTTTTCAATTGGACCATTGTTGGTTGATGTCCATTTAAATCGAGGGAAACCTATGTGAGATATGATGTAACATGTTTATAAATTTCTTTTTAGGAAATTACTTCGGTTATTCACTCGTTAGATAGTGATTCATCATTAGTTATCTAGTTGTGTTGTTATAAGAATGTTGTTTCCCAAGGACTTTAATGAGAACATAGTGTTCTTTTTTATCTATATAGGATTTGACACATAGGACTGTTTGGTTTCTTGGCCTGGTTGGAAAGATTTTTTGATATTGAAAAATTAGTCTGAGAAAAAGTATACGCTCCTGACTAGATCGATATAGGTGTTGGGTGGTCGGGGAATAAATCATGGTAGGATTGAGATGACTTGTTTTGAAGAGGAGTTACAAGGTCGATACAAGATTAATGAAATTGAAATTTTGTGTAACAAAACCATCATAGCCTTGTGAGGGACGACTCATGGGAGCATGATACTAGTGATAATGTTATATTATAGTTGATTGTGGTATCATTTAAATCATTAATTAGTGATTATCCATGTATGATATGATGTCATATGTTTTCAAAACATGTTTTGGGAATTGTTTCTTGGAGTTGTATATAAAACGATGAATTTAGATCCATTGAAGAGGATACATTGAGAATTACATAGGTGTTGTGAGATGCTTCGTCAATGGTTGGACCTAGAAACAAGTTTTAAGCATACTTTGTGTGATCAGTTGGTTAAGAAAAATATAGCTCGTTTAAGTGAGTGTGGTCTATAGAGATGTGTACATGACTTTTTATGGAACCATAGTGTTATAATAGTTAGAGACAATCATTCTCTATCATAATATCATCTTCAGTACACATATAGAGCATCAACTCTATGGTGAGATTCTATTATATCAAATATCGTTAATGGGTTGTGATGAAACCTGTTGTTTTTATGGTCGCAGATAGGTTTAAGGTAAGATGTATATTGGGGAGTGATCCATTGGTCATTTTAATGTAGTAACCCTTGTTTTTAGTTTAATGTTTGAGTTTCTATAGGATGTTGGGATTTTTTTTTGTTGATGAGATAATAATAACTGTTTTCCAAAGGTGGGAATTACTAGATCAGTCACAATTCAACATCTCCTATGTAAGGAATAATTGTTGACATTGTGAGACTGGCCATTGGATAGTCATGATAGTGTAGTTCATACTATTTCATGGTAAGAGGATGTGATTATTTTTTTCCATGAAAGATTCTCAAGGATGAGATGTATTATGTTTGGGAGATTGTACGTACCTCTATATTTCCAGAGTGTACTTTTTAGGATAAATTGGAAATTTTATTTTCAAAAGTTTATAAGATGCACAATGGTTTTTTCCCCAAGAATATTATTGTAGATGATTTTCTCAAACACTCTGTTTGTCCGGGAATATGGTGTTTTCCCTAGGAAAATGTGTTTTGCTGAAGGCCTGGAAGTTTAAATTTTAGTCAAATAATTAATAATCAATATATAAATAGTTAAATATTAATTTTTCTCCACAGGACCGTTCAAACATACATTTTGAATGGAGTTTTGGATTGATATTCTACAACATGTGTGTAATATAGAATGAGATGTTTTTCCTGTTTGGGGAATAGACATGGGTCGGTCATGAAGATCAACCTAATCCCCCATTATCATTTTTTATTCATTCTATATTTCTTTTCATTTTCATTCTTTCCTTTCTTGGATTCTCATGTATCCCCGAAGGGATTTCATTCATCGCATGTGTGAGATTGTAAATTGGATAGTGGTAGAGAGGATATGGTAGAGTGTATGATATGTTACCATCATGACACTTGGGACATGCCAGATCATCATGTGGTAGCCGTGATGATTTGAAATGGGTGACTCTTCGGCAGATTCCACTCAAAGGATGGCCATTGTTTTGTTCTATGAAAAATACCTTTAACTTTACCATTGTAAAATTTTAATTCCTTATTATTACTTTTGAGGATAGCTTGTGGTTCGATCTGTTTCTTTTGATGTGAAAATGGTGGTTTTAGGTGTTCTGAGGGGCTTCCCATTCAAGATTCCAAATCACATTGTGCATATTTTCTAAACACATGTTTTGTGTTCTTGTAGTTTAGGGTAGATGGTATTTTATGTGTACAAACAATGTATGGGTTACATACTCTTTGTACTGGGACTCTATTATGTACCCGATTACCCAGTTATATAACACGTGTAGGGCCTCATTTACAAGTAGAGAAAAGAATAATACCCCAGGTAGGTCACACTCCATCTAAAGGTACATATCTAAGAAATGTTCATGTCCATGATATGTGAGGTACATGGTTATGTACCCCATGTAGGGTATATTCCCTATACATAATGAATACATTGTGTACCTGATCTTTGAAACATCATTTCCGACCGAACCACATATCTAGGATGGCCCATGAGGGTACACGTTGTGTGTGAGGGTTGACACACCATGCACACCTACTTTTACACAATTTTTTGGGGGTTTTTTATTTTTTATAATTTTCAACCTTGGATTTAAAATTAGACACATAATTTGTATATGTTTATTAGGATTCTATTTATATGATGAGGGTAAAAACCTTTTTTTATTTATGTAATTCTAAGAGGTGTTACACCATTTTCTGAAACAGAGGGGTTCTTCATTTGGTAATCGAATCTAGATGTCTCTTGAAAGAAAATAATTTATGTGATATGGGGCCTTAGTTATATATCATTAACAACTCCTTTTCATCTTTATTATTTTAGGATTTTCCCCTAAAATATATCCCCTTATGTACCAGGAATTTGTGAGGTTTGTTATTTCGGAGGATCCCTCGTATATGGCCTAGGTTTACGTTTCAACCCTAAGGATTCCATGTATGATGACTCTATATTCTTCAGTTACTTGGGGCCCCCTATGGTAATCCTTTTCATATATACTAACATTGGGAATACCTCGTAGGATCTCTTAGACCTTATATCATTCGTAGGATCCCAATTATAATGCATCTTCTTCTTACACTATTTTTCATTGTCCCATGTATGATTCTTTTTCTTATCTACCATTTTGAGACTTCGATGTTAGATGTCCCGATTTAAATTACATCGATGATGCCATGTAGGATTCCTATTTCTACCATCACTACTAATGATTGAGAGTAAGATCCCTATTCTTTTATGGCATGATGGACCCAGTGGGTGACCAAAATTTGATCAACCCTAATATGGTACATCATGTATGGGTAGATATATTATTGGGCTTCACCATAGAAACCAAGATGATCTTGTAGCCCTAATATTCTAGGACAATAGTGGTGGATTTAGCAATTCATCGACCCCCACCCTTTATTTCTACATTCACTTGTTCATTATTGATGCTATGAGGATTACCACGGGCCCTTCATTGTTTGTGGTAGTTGATGTTTAAACAATAAGATGTATATCCTTGGGATTCATAGATGTGTTTCATGGGATCTATCTTAGTCTTTTATTGGTATTTCATGATATATTTCATGGGATGTAGCTTATGATATAGGGTTTTTGCTTTTTATATTTACTAGAATACATAGATGTAATACTTGGGATCTTTCTATTGAGAATGTATGTTTTACTATTTTATTAATGTGATTTAAAAAGGGGATTATTGGGATCATTCCTTTGAGATTTTGTTTAAGATATATAGTCATGGAATCCCCAATAATGATACTCATGTATGATTACGCTCTCCCAAGAGATGAGGATGATTTATATCTCCTCCACTTGTGGATTAAAAAGGAATATTACACTCTACTTGATATGGTGATGGAATCCTTGATGATTATACGCTTGGATGATTATTCTCTCTTATGATAGGGTTGATTTTTTTATCCATGTTAAGTTACATGAGAAAAGTGATAGACAAGACACTACACATAATTTGATACTCATTGATGATTATGATCTCTTGAGTGATGGTGATGATTACAATATTCTTTTTCAAAGACCCCATGGGGTTCGAATGAAATTATATTATTAAGATCTCATTGATCACCTAAGGGTAAGATCCTTAAGGATTATCTGATTCTCTATGTTGTAATTCTAGGTTTTGAGTGCATTGGAAACGTGTGGATGGGTGTACCCAAATATAATTTTCCTATTAACAATGATCAATCCATGATTCGTCGTGATGATAAAACTCCAGATCATTGGAACATAAAAAAGAAATAAAGAAAATAGGGGAGTCCCATAACCATACAGAGGATTATCATTTGTTGGTTATAATTAATTTAATTAAATGAAAAGAATTCCCTTGAGGGAATTCACTCTCTGTTGATGTTTCTAGTCACAGTATGATGTCATCTACCATTTACTCACCGAATCCATGTGTAGTCTTCCCCTAGTTGTTATGTACACATGCACCATGTATCTCTGGATGTTTCTGAAGGAATCTTTGGTTTCTATCATAGAAGATCCTTTTCTTGCAATGTCCACCTGTGATGGCCTTGAGAACAACTTCCAAAGCACTAACCATGATCTAGAGTAGGTGGATCTTTGTTGTATCTTGAGAGAATTCATGGATGAAAATAATTCTATCTTTTCTTGAGATATTCTCCAAATCCATTTGGTGAAACCATAATGAATGGATAGGAAAATTAGAATAATGTAATAGGAAATTTTATTACAGAGAATAATAAAATTAATTAATTAACCGAAATCATTTGTTGATTTTATTTAATTATTAGTAAGACCCCATGTCTAATAATAATAGTTGAATATTATTATCACATGACATGTTCCCAGTTAAATACACCTAATATTATTTAATTAAATAAATAATATTATTTCTCAAATATCCCTAGAAAAACAACATGGATTGTATATTAATATACACTGTGTGTATTTTTTTTTCAACATTCTTTATTTATTCCACCACATTTATTAGACCTTCAAAAATGAATATACATTTCTTAATTAAATATCATTCCATTAATTGATAATAAATATATTATTTCTACAACAATATATTCTCTTGAATAACTAGTGTCAAAATAAATTCGATCTAGAATACATGAATAAATATGAAACCTACATCAGTAATAATCTATATTCATCATAATAAATGAATTATTAACTGTGATACATGGACACATAGTGTATATGACCCTCTAGGCCTCTTTCTCAGGGGAATTAGGAGGATCCTTCTTAATATCCACTGTTAGCATCTTGAAACACACCAAGGAATCTATAGATAAATAAGTAACACGTAAATGATGTTTCTACTCCTATGAACACTTACTGTGTAATGTAATCCCTTTTCCATGATAAATCCAATCTAGCGGGATTCATGTTAGTTCCATCAACCCATGTGATCAATTAGTTTTTCTTTGACTTCCAAAAATTAAACATTTCAGTTACTTATCATGGCCATAGATTTATTTAGAATATGTCAATTCCATAAAAGGGCTTGAGATATCCACTTGTGTTATGGAACAGAAGAGAAAAATACATTCTAGCATTATCTATTAATGAATTATTACTCGGGACACACCCAAAATATCCAACCTCACCACAAATATTGTGTCATCATAGATTTCATCAATACATCTAAGTGTGTGAGTTGTAATACCCATTAATAATTATCATAACGTCTAAGGACAAATACACACATCCATAGATAGGATCATCGAATGGCTCTATGAAATGTGGATTTCCTAATAGCAGGTCTTGTTCTCATAATATCCTCCTAGAAATTACTTAGGGTGCACACCATGAGAATATGCCTCAATATTTTATGAGTCATCACCCCTAATGTCCTATATAATTTGTGTCCATAAAATAATATCATTCGGCCATAGAAAATATATTCTAGAATAGTGTTACGGAACTTCTGGGTTCTCATCATAGAATAGATCCTCTATGACCATTTAGTATAATCACTATCCTTAGGACATTATCACATGCATTATCAGATACAAGAACAATCAATATGTGATGTTTAATTTATTAATAAAAGTTTTTCATAACGTACCATGTAGTTGGTTCTAGGCCACCAACTCCAAAAAAACCCACTTGGACTTGACAAAACTGCTAATGTCCTATAACACACTAGCTCTCACATGATATTCATTCTTCTATTGAGATAGTAATTTAGTCATGGGGCCCACCATTTTCCATTCAATGGACACTCTTCTCACTGGATCTTCAACCCTTTGAAATAAATCCCTTGATAGGTGATACTTCTAAAATTTTGATTTATCCATTGATGTGACCTTGGTTCTTTTACAAGATCCACTACTGCAGTAATATCACAATAAAATTTGATAGGGTCTCTAATACTAGAAACCAAATCATGTTCCTTGATAAATTTCTGAATCCAGACATCTTCCTTGGATGCAAAAAAATATGTAATATATTCAGACTCAAATGTTGAATCTGCGACAACTGGCTGTGTTGAACTCTTCCATCTCATAGATCCTCCGTTGAGTCAGAAAACATACCCAAATTGCGACTTCAGATTGTTCTAATCTATTTGAAAACCAGTATCAACATACCCTCTAATGACATGATCATATTCTCCTCCACACACTATGAACACATCCTTAGTTCTTCTTATATACTTATGGATAGTCAGAATAGTAGTCCAATGTTCTTCTCCTGGATATTATTGATATCTGCCTTCCATTATTAGTTCTTGGGAAACATAAATACTGGTACATAACATGGCATACATTATTGATCTTATAGCCAAAGCGTAAGTAATATTACTCATCCTATCATTCTCCTATTGTTTCTATGGTCACATTCTCTTAGAGAGATGTTGTCCATGTGACACTAGAACCAATACCATCTTGGATTGCTCCATACTAAATCTATTTAGTATCTTGTCATTGTATGTTCCTTTACATAGTCCAAGCATCCTCTTGGTTCTATCATGAATAGTCTAGATCCCTAGAATATTGGCCGCTTCACCGAAGTCCTTCTTAGAGAAACACTTTTTCAACTAGTCCTTAAGTGATTGTAGGTTTGGTATATCTTTTCCAAATATTAAAATTCTGTCAACATATATACTAGGATAATGATCAAATTCTTATTAAACCACTTATAAACAGAAGGCTCACATTCATTCTTAATGAAAAAAATTCCTTTATGGATTCATAAAATCAAATGTTCTGTGATATGAATTACAATCCAGATATGGATATAACAAACGCCTCACATCCCCAGACACGTGTGTGCAATAAAATGTGTTTTATTCCATTCCATACCACAAATGGAATTCAATATTTCGCTATAGTTGGTACTCGGTTTAATGTGTATGCTGAGGTTTGTAATGCATATCACCAAAAATACAATGGATGTTATGAATGACTCATCATCAATTCACCATGTCTAAAAAGGTGTGCTTCTTCCATTCCCTAACAAAAATCCACTTTAGTATATAGAGAGGAGTAAATTGAGATAGAATCCTAGACTCTCATAAATGGTTGATGAACACTTGGTTCTTGTATTCTTCAACTCGATCCGATCTATTCTTATTTATCATCTTACCAAGATAATTCTCCACTTCTTTCTTTAATTCCACAAAATACTCCATGGACTATGACTTATACATCATTAGGTAAATATATCCATATCTACTAAAATCACCAGTAAAAGTAGTGATGTATGAATATCCACCTATATATTCTAATGTAAATGGTCCATACACATCTGTGTTCACCAATCCAAGAAGCTTTGTGTCCCGTTCACCATGTCCACCGAATGGAGGCTTGGTCATTTTACCTTGTAAACAATTTTGAGATCTATCAAGTGGTTTAGTCTCAGTAGAGTCTAAATAACCATCATGGAAGAGCTTTGTCAAGTAATTCTCATTTACAAGACCATGATTGAGATGCCACAACTAGGTGTTGTATGAGTCATATGAGTTTGTTTTGTTGTCAGTTTTCAACAGTCAGTTTTCATAATTAAATACATAAAAAATGTTATGCAAAGGATCCATTTGATAAAATACATTGTTCTTATAAAAGAAGAATCCCTTATATCCAAACATGAAAATAAATCCATCCATATCCAAACATGATAAATAAATTATTTTCTTGGTAACACTAGGCACATAAAAACAGTTATATAAAACCAAAAGCATTCTATTTGGAAAGAGATATGCTAATCACCAATGGAAAACAATATAATGTCTCCGAAAATCCATGTAATGTTTTCAATAATGTTGAATTATTCTCAGAATGCATGCTCTAATGACTCATGATTCTGAGGCTTGGAGAGTCCAGAACAGAATTTTGAACATTGATTAAGTTACATTCAGTAAATGTGCTAGAAGGATTTTCTATCGTTAGAACCAGTGTTCGGATCAAAAATATGAGCGAACCGTTCAACTCCTAACTGCGGGATTTGTATATAAATTACATAATCTCAACTGGTAAGGGAAGAGAGAAGAAGTTATTCTTTTTGGACATATTGGGAAAAATAGTAAAATTAGTTAAAATGATTATTTTATTTCTTTTCTCATCATTGAGTGGCGGATGGCGATGCAGTGGTGCAGAAACGAGCTGTCGAAGAGGCGCATTAATGGAGGGTTAATAAGTGATCATTTGAAACTGCGACATTTTTATCTTAATGGTTCATTAAATGATTCTCATTAAATATTTAATAATCATAATTAATGGGTCCAACGTTGATGCACCTTTAATTTCTTTTAATCTTCAATCTTGTTGGAGTTTTTGGATTAACTAACGCGGGAAAATTTATGATGAACCATTGGTGGAATCCCTCTATAACAAATAAATATGAATGATGAACGAAGTGAAGAACGTTGGAGGAATAGATCTTGAGGTAGTCAAGCGGCAACGAACGCCGGTGACTGTGGATCGACGATGAACACTGACCAAGATCAACATCATTGACACACATTGAATATCGGAGCCAGAAGAGACAAAGGATGCTAACGTCTTGAAACCTCATGGATGAAACACCATGACGTTGAAAGTCAAAGAGGTATGGGTTTATTCATTCTATGTAATGGATGATTTATTTCTTTTCCATGAAATTTACGAGGAATGTGGATCAACCGACTAATGGGTTGATCTATTAATCGCTCATTCTAGCTGGTGGATATTGTGTGGTGTTTTGATTTGGGATCTTTCAAGAAGTATGATTATCATCATGTTAATCCCATTATTAAAATCTAACATGGAGGGCGCAGGCTGACATGAATTAGGCCCGGTCCCTCAGCCTTTGTTGTTCTTCGTGGGTTTTTCGAAGTCGACCGATCAACTTGTCAGCAGGGAGACTTTTAAGGATTCATGGTGATGGTGGGTCCCTATAGAGAGTGTAGGTGTAGAAAGCTCCAAAAATAGACCACTAGAGAGTATCTAGTGGCATGTCGAAGGAGCTACCACCATCGATCATCAATGGATGGGTTGTGGCGCGCGGCGGTGGTAGTGAGGAGTCATGGAGCCGGGCACAACAAGGAGGGATGGACCGCATCTGGGTCGTCAGGTGGCTATCGAGCTGTGGTCCATCGACTGCGGATAGAGGAGGACATGTGTTTTTCAGGCCTGTGGGGGATTGATGCGTTATGATTGATGCATCACAACTGGATGGCACACCACCGGCCTCCCTTGCATCCCAGTCTTGGGCTGGTGGGCCGCACCACCAGCTAGCAGGCCAGACCTACAACGACAGGGCATAACCCCATTGGCGGGAAGCACCCACGCTGTCAAGCTGGACCCGTACACTTCAGGATAGGCTGGATGATACTAGATCACTGGGTGACCTGGGAGGCTGGACCCAAGGCCAAACTGGGTCGGGTCCGATGATTCCCAATGGGCCTGACCTGCTGGCAATGCCGGACCAGACCGACCCCAACCAAAACTGGGTTAGGTCATGTTTGTCTAATTGAACCGGGGTATTTGGGGACCCACAATCTAGGTTGTTCATGTCTGTACAACCATGCCAGATAGGGCCCAGACACAACTGGCCCCCTGTTTACTAAAACCCTTGTATCTTACAAACCACATATCCGATTAATGCACCGTCTATGGTGTGATGACCCTTTCAATGAGGCGGATCATTTAATATTATACATGTGAGTTTTGGAAAAATTTTGATTATGGATGGGTTGGCTTAGACTCAAATTAAATCGGTCCCTTTTTTCTAAAAAGTCTATAAGTTGCTGACTGGGATTCTTATCGACGCGCTGTCTGTTTCGTTGGATCCCTTACGACATTATCATCTATTGGGTTACCTCTAACTGAGAATTTGTGTAAATTGAAATGAATATGATTGATTTATGAGTATAACCTTTGAAAATTATATGTACAAGGTATGGGAATCTAGTGGCTGGCTTTCATGTGAAGAGTGACCCTTCATGGATCATCAAGATAGCGACCCTCTATGGATCCGAAATGAGACGAACCTTGGTGTATCATCCTGAGAGAAACCCCACATGGATGGGAAAGATAGATACCCCATATGGATAAGAAATAGCGTGACCCTCCTGCTATCAGCATGAGATCGACCCTTTGTAGATTAGTAGTAGTGCGAACCATTATGGACCTGTCATAGAGCAACCCCACGTGGATCAATGACAGAGAAACCCTTTGTGGATCAGCAGGGGAGAAACCATTCTCAGAGTAGCAGCTTACCCTATCAGAAAAATAAGATGATCTAGCTTATTACTAATCAAATTTATTCATGTTATTTATGTTTTATACCTGGTATGAGCTTCGTATTTTACTTTGTGTTATGTGTTGGAGATATTACTAAGTGGGATTACCTATGTGGTTTTAATGTTGTGGTGTTTTCCTACGTGGATTACTGAGAGAAATTCGGGGGTCTCAGGGTCCCTACTGAGTATTGTTATACTCAACCATGCAGGAGCTTCGCCCGTAGCAGTTGTGTCTTGTGCATACTACAGACAGCTTGCCTAAGATAGGGAATGCAGGGGCTAGATGGTGGTTGTAGGTGATCGATATATGTGGTGAGCTATTATAACGTCACACAATGAGTTGTACCTACCCTTCAAGAAGAACCCCCAGTGGAAGATCTCTAGATATTCTGTTTATTTTCATCTATTATACGTTTCATTTATTTGGTATCAAATAATGGCCCCTATACTATCAGTACATACTTTTTTCTCTTAGTATTGGTTCTTTGTGTTCATCTTTGTGTGGGTACTCTATTTGTGGGCTTCCAGTTTTAAAGGTAATTCCGTCCCTATTGGTTTACACCTTTCCAGTTCTGTTCAAGAAGCCCTAACGTACATAATGCAGTCATGGGATTGTCACAGCACAAGTCCTAGAGGACATGTCATGAAAAAGTGGTGTTAAAGGGTGGTCAGTTATACCATAACAACTAAGAGTATGAAATTTTTAGTTAGATAAATATTTTTCAGTGTATTGAGGGTGGATTTTAGTTCAGAGAGTCCAGTTTTGGTGTGTCAGTCGTTGTATCCATACAACTAGTCATTGAGTGCACTTCACGAGTTCTAGAGACAGAGGAATTCAAGGTTTCGAGGAGAGATAGATCCTCAAGAAGCTGAGGACTAGCTGGAGGCTGTAGAATGAGTTTTTATTATTAGTAGAGACACCACCAGTTCAGATGGAGACCAGAGTAGCTTGCCATTTTCAGGGCACGATAGGGATATGGTGGAGTTTGGAAAACTTGTAATAGGTGGAGGTGACCCTTTCCTAGTTGGAATTTGGGAACCTCTTCAGGGTGGAGTTTTTAATAGAGAAACATATCTCTATGAATATTCACGAGCGACAAAACCTACAAAAGGGCAGTTTAATTGTGGCCCAGTAATCTGCGAGGTTTACCGACCTCTCCCACTACTCCACCGATATGGTGAGAGACCCTTTCTTCAGGGCCAATAACATAGAGAGGGGATTCCAATGTGAGATCATGGTTTTGATTATTTTACAAAACTTCTAGATGTAGGCTGGAGTGCTAGAGAAATAACTATTTGTCGAGAGTTTCCTTACTGACCAGGTATCTACAGTGAGAGACAACACCGGATGATAGGTATAAGAATCATTTGCAGTAGGTAGTAGGGAGATGAAGCAGAGGACCAAACAGACCAGACCAACTAGAGGAAGACCCCATGATGTACGGTCCTAAGTGCAGTGCTTGTGAGGAAGATGAGGTCAGTAGAGGAGAATATTGTGCTACTCATGCGGTGCGTAGGGATACTTTGTTTTTGACTGCCTGACCCTCCATATTGATGATCAGATGACAGTCGAGGGTCCTCTAAAGTATAAAAATATAATTGTGCGAGGAGGTATGTAGGGTGTCAAACATTGCAGGGAAGTAGGCTAAGCAGCAAGCAGTGGTTGATGGTTTAAGGTTTTACTGCCACAACCCCCAGGTGGTTCACCCCGACCTCTAGGAGTATGAAGACATGGGCGAGCACAACTTCAAGCAACATATTCTTATATCCATGATACTAGAGATATAATATGTGGTATGATCTGTATATTCTCCACTTATGTTGTAGTTCTTATATACAAAGGTTCTTGTCACGCATTCCATTCCACAACTCTTGTTTACTGGTTAATGGTCCTGATACTATCGTTGACTCAATCCTTATGGCTAGAAACTCTTACGGGGGAGGGGGTATTTGATTATTACACACTGGTTCCAGAAGTGTGACCTTACTCTAGGAGGTGATAGATTCGATTGGGATCTCTAATTAGCATTTTTGTGTCCTTACAACGTCATCTTGGGTGTGGACTGGTTATCCACAGTCCATGCTCATATCGACTATTTTTGGCATACAGTGCGGTGTGTCTGCAAAGTTGGGGATAGGTTTTCCTTAATTGGTGAGAAAGAAACCCTTGAATCATATGATGGATATTTTTATAGGATGCTGCATCAAATCACTCCCCAGTTGGCTAGCCTCACCCTCAGTTTAGTGGATGAGAGGAGTCCAAGATTTTCTATCGTGGTGGATTAGTACGAGGATGTTTTTACTGAGGATGTTCTAGAACTACCTCCTCACAAGGAGGTAGAATTCTACATCTACCACTACACCTATATGGAACATATATCCACACCTGAATATTGGATGTCTCCCAGAGAGCTTCGTTTGATATTGGCACAACTGGAGGACTTATTAGACAAGGGGTTCGTAAGGCCAAGCGTTTCACCATGGGTAGCCCTTGTGCTTTTTACCAAGAAGAAAGATGGGAGGTTGAGGATGTGCATAGACTTCTGGTTCCTGAAATAGGTAACCGTGAAGAACAAGTAGCCACTACCAATAAATAATTACCTCTTCGACCAGCTGAAGAGATTGAGGTGGTTGTTGAAGATAGACCTCTGATCAGGCTATCCCCAGCATCAGGTACGAGATGAATATGTACTGAAGACATCCTTCAAGTGTCATTACAGTCACTACGATTTCCTAGATATGCCTTTTGGCATGAAAAATACCCCAATAGTGTTCATGGGACTCATGAACATGATCTTCCAGCCTTACCTCTAATTTTTTTTGTGGTCTTCAGTGATGATATATTGGAGTACTCAGCCTTAGAGGAGGAGCATACTACACACGTTCAGATAGTTTTGGATAGTCTCCAAGAGCACTAGATTTATGAAATTCTCTTGAAGTGTAATTTTTGGATTCGAGAAGCCCACATTCTAGAACATGTCATCATAGATGAAGTAATTATTGTGTATCTGACAATTATAGAGGTGGTTCTTGCTTGGGATCCTCCCAGGAGTGTGACTAAGGTGTGAAGCTTCTTGGGGTTGGCTGGTTACTATTACAGGTTTATGCCTGAATTCTCTAGAGTAGCAGCACCCTTATCATATTTGACACAGAAAGGAAAACCCTTCATATGGAAAAAGATATGGAATTAGAGTTTCTAGGACATGAGGAAGAGACTAACTTGTGCAACAATATTGAGGATACAAGAGGAGGGCCATGGGTATGTAGTTTACTGTGATGAATGAGGGACCAGATTAGGTTGTGTCCTAATGCAAGAGAGAGAAATGATATAATGCATCTCAAAAAATTTGAGACAACATGAGCATAACTATGTGACCAATGACCTCGAGTTAGGATTAGTGGTCATTGTATTGATGATGTGGTGGAACTACATTATGGGTGAACATTTTACAGTTTACTCCAACCACCAGAGTCCTAGGTATATCATCTCCTAGAAGGTCATGAACCTAATACAATGAAGATATCTATAGTTTCCCTTGGAATTTGACTTTGAGATTGTCCATACTCCTAGTAAGGGGAACGTGCTGAAAGATGCACTCAGAAGGAGGACTGGATTTCAGCTACTGACTGAGGAAAAAGTGTAGTTGACCCCTATGCAGATATCCTTTGCAGATGATGGTGATGTTGCATAAATTTAATTGATGACTATTACCCCCTCTAACACTCTTGCAGCGGGTATGGGAGGCACAACTGGTGGATGTTGACTTCCAGGGCCAACTTGCTTAGTTATCCTAAGGATGGGCTATTGATGGATTTTTGATTATTGGGGAGAACATCATCCATTTCAGAGGGAGCACCTTAGTGAAAGTGAAATTGCTGGAGGAGGCATCAAGGTAGTTCTATACATCCCCATTGGTGGTACATCATTGAGTGGAGAAGATGTAATAGGACCTATGATATCAGTACTAGTGGACAGGGATGAAGAAAGTGGTGTCTGAGTTCGTTTCGCGATGCCTCACACGTCATCATGTGAACGTCAAGCATCAGGTTCCATCAGGCTTGGCCCAGCCACTTGCAGTACCAAAGTGGAAATGGTATGGTATTTTTATGGGATTTTTGATGGGGTTACAACATACATACATGTTCCATGACACTATTCGGGTGATCGTTGACTGACTCACCATGTTTACTAACTTCTTACCCATCTGGGAGCAGGGACCAATAGAGGTCTTGGGATTCCTCTACATCTAGGAGGTAGTGTTGCTTCATGGGGTTCCTTCAACAATCATCTCAGATTGAGATGTTATCTTTACATCCTATCTATGGAGGGGATTACATGAGGCATTCGAGATATAGTTTTGCTTGAGCACATCATTTCATCCACAGATGGATGGTCAGAAGGAGAAGACCATACTGACCATGGAGGAAATTTTATGTGTTTCCATCCAAGATTTTGGTCCCAGTTATGAGGAATACCTTCCACTAGTGTATTTTTCATTCAACAATAGCTATCACTCCACCATTAGCATGTCACCATTCAAAGACCTGTATAGGTGGCCTTGAATATCACCCCAAAGATGGACAAACCTGAGGGAGTCGACAATCATGGGTTTATATTTGGTATGGTCTTTCATCGAGTGGGTACCAATCATCCAGGATGGAATGATTACTTCATAGAGTAGGCATATGAATTCTACCGGTAGGATACAGAGACCGTTTTCATTTGAGTAGGGTGATCATGTTGTCCTTTGGGTCTCACCTCGACAAGGATTGCAGAGATTTATCCAAGGAATAAAGCTAGCTCTGAGGTTAATCAAACCTTTTCATATATTGAGAAGAGTTTGTGGGGGTGGAATATCATCTAGTGCATGTCCCACATATGCACCAGGTGAATGATGTTTTCCATGTGTCTTAGTTGAGGATGTAAAAGCATGATCCATCACACATCATCGACTAGGGTGAGCTGGACATTAATGATGGGGTAACATCTACGGTGTTCCCAATGGAGATAGAGGATCGTCATGAGTGCATCATACATGGGTGTTCAATTCTTCTGGTGAGAGTTCAGTGGAAACATGGGAATCTCTAAGAGATCACATAGAAGTGGGAGGCTCATATTCATTTTCAGTACCCCCATCATTTTGATTAGTTTTGTTTGGGATTTCGTGGATGTAAATCCCTAAGGTATGAAAAATGTAATGTCCCAGAAATTGCACGATAATTTCTTTAATTATATGGAATTATTCTAAGACAACATGCTATGATGGAAATTAATTATGAGGCCTGGATATCCCATAAAAAAATGTTGAACTTTCTTTAATAAGTGTTTAGTAAATGTGGGAGCGGGTTTTTATAACATTTGAACCATTTCATAGATTGAAGATATAAGGGAACCATTGAACTCGGAATTCCTAGATTCGACATGAAATGAATTAACCTTATCCAGAAAGGGCCGAGGGAAAATATTATTTTTTGTAATTTTCAAGAAAAATAATAAAATAATTTAAAAGTATTATTTTATTTATTTTCTCAACGTTGATAGGCGAAGGGAAATGCTGCATTGATGCGACAAAGCGGCGATGAGGTGCATTAATGGGGGGTCAATAATTGCTTGTTTGAATCCAAAATGCAGTTATTTTTAGTTATCATTTAATGTGGATCCTTTAATGAGCATCATTAGTGGTAAGAACATCGATGCAAATTTTATTTCTTTTAATCATCAGGCATGTTAGTGTTTTGGGATTAACAAATTTGGGACATCTTTAACAAACCGCTGAAAATCCCCCTCCAACAAATAATGAATAACGTAGAATGAAGAATGAAGTGAAAAAATTGGAGGATCAGATCAGGATGACAGAAAGCGAAGATGAATGTGAATGACCCTGAATTGATGACGAACACCGATGAACGTCAATATCTTTTATGCTCATCGAAGACCATAATGATAATAAATGAAGGATGCTGATGTCTTGAAACCTCGATGAAAAAATGTTGCGGCTTCAAACATCAATGTGATATGGGATTATGAATTCTATGTATATGATGATTTATTTCTCATTCATGATATTTATGAAAAATGTGGATCATTCGACTAATTGGTTGATTTTTGAATCCCTCGTTCTTCCAGGTGGATATTGTGTGAGTTTTTTATTTGGTTTTTTTGAAGATGTTTTATTATCATCATGTTTATCTTCATGACTAAACTCTAATGCATAAGGAATTGGATGACCCGAAAAGGCCATGTCCCTCCTCTATAGTTGTTCTTGATGTTTTCTTTGAAGTTGACAGATCAACTTTTCAGAAAGGAAAATTTGAAGGCTTCACGGTGAATACGGTACCATACAAAGACCATAAGTAAAGAAGGTTCAAAAATTGAACCATCCGAGTGACACCAATGGCTTGTTGAATCCATCCCCAGTGGTAGCTGCTGGTGGAGGGTGGCGGCGCGCCCGTCGGCGTGCAGTGGTAGTAGAAAGTTGCGGCCAAATGATAGTGGAATCGAAGAGACGAGGTGCCAGATGCCATGTTGAGGGATGGTCTGTGTCTAGGTTGTTCGGTGGATTGAGAGCTATGGTCTGTCAACTTAGCAGGAGGAGCCCTTGTGTTCTTGGGGCTAGTGGGTTCCAGATGCTACGTGAATGCCACTTCTAGTCTGGACGACGTACCACCGACCGCCCTTGTGGTGGGGCCTCAGACTAGTGAGCTGCACACCTAGCTAGTGGGACAGACCTATTCCAGATTTCCATACCCACACCCAGTGGTCTAGACCCATGCTAGTAGGCCAGACTTATGCCCATTGTACTGGTCTACACGAGATCGGGTCATCAGGTGTCCTGGTAGAATGGACCCTTAGCCATACCGGGTTGTTTCTAGAGAGGCCCATTGGTATTCTCCCATTGGCCAAACCAGACTAGACCAACCATGACCTGTACCTGGTCGGTTGACTCTATCTAATTGAGCCGAGGTATTTTGGGACCCCCAGACTAGGTTTTTCAGGTTGGTCCAACCCGGTCGGACTTGGCACAGATACAACCAGCCCCCTGTTTACTAAAATGCCTGTATCATGCAATCCGCACGTCCGATTAACACACCTTCTCTAGAGAAAGGACTCATGAAACAAGTTGGTACTTTTGAGAAATTCCATTTGAGTTTTGGATGATTTCGAAGTATGACCGAGCTGGATCAGACTCAAATCCAATCGATCACATTTTACTAAAAGCCTATAACTTATAGACTGGGTGTCCAATCGACGTGTTGTCTGTTACGTTGGAACCCTTACAACAAAGCGACCATTAGGTTACCTCTATGTGAGAATTCCTAGATGATGAAATACAAAAAAATTCTTGACCAGCAGAACCTTAAAACATATATGTACAACATGTGGTAATCCAATGGTTGGTAGTCAAGTGAAGTGCGACCCTCTATGGATCAGCAAGAGAGTGACCCTAGGTGGATCGACAATGGCATGACCCTCTATGGATGGGCATGAGTGAGACACTCCATGTATTAGAAAGAGAGAGACCCTCTATGGATCATCAATAGCATGAAACTCCATGGATCATCATGAGAGCAACCATATGTCGATCGGAAGTTGTGTGACCCGCTGTGGACCAGTCGTAGAGAAACCCATTGTTGATCAACGGTAGAGCGACCCTTTGAGGATAACAGAGGATTACCCCTTCTCGGATTATTAGTCTAGCCTCTCAATAGAATATAGTGATATAGCATATGACTAATCATCTTTATTCCTGTTCATTAAGTTGAATACTTGGTATGAGCTGTGTCTTTAACTTTGTACTATGTGTTTGAGATATTTCTTGGTGGAATTACATCTGTGGTTTTCCGTTGTAGTGTTTTACTTTTTGGATAATGATGAGACCTTCTAGTGTATCAAGGTCCCTACTGAGTATTTTTATACTCAACCCTATATGGGATTTTCCCATATCTGTTCTATCTTGTGCAAATGACATACAACTTCAGTGAGACTTGGGGAGCTAGGGCTTGACGGTGCTCAATGGTGATCGATAGACATGGTGAGCTGTATTACATTAAAAAATGAGTTTCACCTACTCTTTAGGTAGAAAAATTTGGGGATGATATTTGGAGCATAGTTTTATTTTCTTTTTTTGTATGTTTCTTTCAGTTGGGCTGGTATACTAACCCCTTTACTTTCCTAACATACTTTTACACTTAGTAGTGGTGCCTTGTGTTATTCTTTTTTGTGTGTACTATGTCAGTGTGTGTATGGGTATAAAGGAAAAGCCTTCCCTTTTTGGATTAATCCTTTCCAGGGCTAGTCACCAACCTGTGGCCAATGGTAGGCTGGTTGGAATTAGTCATGTCACGGACCCTGGGGGACGGGTCATGACAATCACAGCCAGCCTCGAACCATTGGCAACTCTATTATCTATATCTCATTTGGAAATCATATTAAATCTATATGGTTACTTAATTTTAATTCATATGTGATCCCCACAAGCTGTATCTAATACCCAATGTGTAGAAATTGGAAAATTTCACTCGATAAAGAATGCGCCTTTAGTGTCCCCATGCATCTGGGTGAAGTTCCACATCTAGTGTCCTAGATTTCCACAAGAAAAACACACTACCTTTTATTCTTTACCCAGCCTCTAGATATTACCCTTCATGGAGGGATGATGATGGGGCGATTTAGACCATTTATAAGTCCAAGGACCTTTTCATTGCCCATCCAATTATTATTCACCATAAGGACTATGGGTTTGTCATACCTCGTGTCTTTATTTACCTGGAGAATCAAGGTCATACGTTATGATAGAATCTTCACATTGTTTCTCATGATTTTATTGACAATAAATATAGAGACGTTTTTGGACAGTGATAATAGGATGTGATCTGTACGCAACTCATCCAAGAACATAATCCCTATGATTTCCAGGCATTCAATGTAGCTAATAAGATGGACTATATGAGGCATAGATTCCACAGACTCTCTAAACATAGTTTTGAAAAATGTTCTAGATATATTATATCTCCCATGTATCATCTTCTATTGATTGATATCCTTATGGTGGGACATCATGCTATACGCGTCCATGATTTTGTGTTTCTTTAAGAGGTCATTAAACATGGATGATAGCTTGAAACATTGTAAATCTGTTGGATCATTCAAAATTTTTATATATAGAGATATTTCCTCATCATTGGGCTGTTTTCCATGTGAAACTATAATAAGATCAGAACACTTTTTCGGAGCCGACCAGAGGCCCGAAAATGATGGAAGAAGATTCGTGGTGTCAGGATGACCGGAACCTAGAAGTTTTTCAGCGATCTGATGGCCGGATCGATGATCGGAGCACCACGGGAGGCGCGCCGGTGAAGGGCGCCGTTTCTGGAAATTTCCAGAATACATGGTGTGTACTTCCGAAGAACAAGCCATGTAGTTATGGAAATGGAGGCTAGGGTTTCAGGGTCATAGAAGAATCACACAGCGTGTGACCCTGGTCACACGGTCTGTTGGACCTTCCTCAAAGCTCGGTGTGTACTTTGGGTAGTACACGGACACGAGATGATCTACACAGCTTCAGGCGGAACATCGTGTACAACTCGGCAAAGGTGGCTACGAGGAGCTCGGCATGTATCCAGGGGATACATGGACACGGAATGGAGTACATGACCGTGTACTCCATCACCCAACCAGGCGAGGTCAACACCGCGGGTCACCCCGTGTGCAGATTGCATGGGTTGGAGTACACAGGTTGGTGACCATGTACGGGCACATGGCCAGAGTACACGGAGCCAACCCCAGTGACCCAGACATGGCGTGTACTCCATACTACAGGCCGTATATAATGTTTTCTACACGACCAGCCTCACGACACAAGCCGTTGTACACGGGCAGTACCCGGGGTCAGACAACACGGCGTGTATCATTTCTACACGCCATGTACTTTTTGGAAAACGGCTTGGTCATTTTGTTCACCGTGCCTTGAACATCTTTCGTTTGGGTTAGTGCCCCTTATTTTTGTTCCCCTGAAGGTCAGGCATCATTCCCTCAGGAAGGATTATGATCCCTTCAGCAGAATTTCTTTGATAGAGTCAGCCATCCATCCGAGATGCCCGTATCAAGATCCTATATCCATTCCAGACCCTAGGTAGAGTCAGGCATCGACGTGAACAACTCTATCGGGCGTTGATCCTCTACCTAGTAGGTGAATTCCGGATGAGTCGTGGTATCTTCCATGGCCCTGGTAGTGATCCTCATCTGTGAATCGAGATCTTTCCCACTCAGGAGTGTGTCTCCCGTAATGAGTGCTTCTATCTATCGTAACCCTTCAAATCAAGAGTGTGTCTCCTGTAATGAGTGTATCCATCTCTCGTGATGGTTCTCGAAGAACAGCTCTTCCCAGACGACCATCATCAGAGCTATAAGACTCCTGGAGTGTGTTCTCCCGGAACGAGCGCATCACGGAATCTTCGGACGGAATCTTGTGCGGGGGTATGCAGTCGTGCGACTTGTTTCTAGACCACAGGTCTGGGTTTTGAGTATATCTAGTTTGTTTTATATGTTTTTTATACATATACTACGCATAGATGAAAGTACCATTACATTATGTTCTACTTTGTGGTTTTTAGGGTCCTCTACTGAGTATTGTTATACTCACCCCTGCATGGGCTTTGCCCGCACATCTACTGTCTTGTGCAGACGAGCAACCTTTTGACAGAGTCCTGGGTGGACCAGGACAAGACCAAGATTTCTGAGTTCCCTACAGGCCGAGGCATTCCTATGGCTACGAGCGGCTGTCCTAGTACCTTTGTGCTTATAGGTTGGACTTTTCAGTTTTTTTCAGACTCTTGTTTTTGGTGGGCTTGTATTCTGGCCCAATTT
The DNA here is from genome assembly GCA_963277665.1 of Viscum album. Taxonomy (NCBI): domain Eukaryota; kingdom Viridiplantae; phylum Streptophyta; class Magnoliopsida; order Santalales; family Viscaceae; genus Viscum; species Viscum album. The sequence continues at coordinate 1,564,944,691 of OY728156.1, forward strand.
ACTTTTACAATACTCTAACTTTCGTTATACTCTGTTGTTTGGGTTTCGTTTTATGCATGATTTTTTGTTCCTTAGGGTTTTTTACATTCCCGTATTCGTGGGAATGGAGATGTGTGCGTGTGTACAGGTACTTAGGCAATGCCTCCCATGTTAGTGATATGCCTACTCGGTGCAAGTCACTAACCCCTAGCCTATTGGAGGCAGGCTTGGGGAGTCACGGTGCGGGCCCCACAAGGACGGTTCGTGATAGAGTGGTATCAGAGGAAGGTCGGTTCTACCTTAGGACCAAGAGTCTGTGAGTTTGGTTTGGGGTAATAGTGTTGAGGGTTTTGGGTTCGGATTTCAGGCCAGAGACTCCAGTGTTGGTGCGACGGCCGACGTATCCATACACCAGGGCTCTGATAACCTACATTTCGACTCGGTACAGGAGAACACTGGTTTTGGGGGAAATAAAGGGTACATGAATCATATAGGAATGGGTTGTGATTTCCATGTCCGTAGTGTCACCTATCCAGATATACTCATTGACCGTGACAAATATTGTTTCATTATAGGATGCCTCCGCGATGCGTACCCGCTAGGATTCAGCAGCACGATCACGAGGATGTCCCCCTTAGTGACGAGGCTTCGATACAGGGACCAGCTCCCCAGGAATTGCCACTAGGTGGTGCACCTGCTATACCACTAGTGGAGTAGGCAGTGGTACCTACAGTACCGACCGGAGAGGAGCGCAGGATTAGCGCACTCCACGAGTTTCAGAGACAAAGACCCCTTAGGTTCCGAGGCGAGCCCGACCCTCAGGTGGATGAGGACTGGCTTGAGGCGGTGACCAGAGTTTTCCGTCTAGTGAGGACACCGACAGACCAGATGGTGATCCTGGGGGCGAGCCTTCTTCAGGGTTCGGTGGGATGATGGTGGAGTCTGTCCACACTGACTCACGATGAGGAGACTCTTTCGTGGATAGAGTTTGAGCGACTCTTCAGGGATGAGTTCTCTCCGGTTACAATGAGAGCTGTGCACATCCAAGAGCTTCTTCATCTCTAGTAGGGCAGTATGACGGTGGCTGACTATTCATCAAGGTTCACCAACCTTGCCAAGTAATCGATGGAAATGGTCAGGGATCAGTACTTCAGAGCTCAGACCTTCGAGCGAGGTATACGACATGGAATCTGAGCTAGTGTCGTGCCTCTATGCATTTCGACTTATGCTGGAGTGCTCGAGCTGGCCTTAGTGATCGAGAGCTTCTTAGCGGATCAGAGATAGCTGCCCGTAGTCAGGAGCAGGCAGACAGGTGCAGAGACACCGACATCATGGAGCCGACGTACATGGATCTGGATGTGGGCGACGTCATAGGAGGATCCAGGACATGGGATCGGCAGTCCAGGGCTCTCAAGCTGGATCCAATAAGCCTAGGGAGAAGCGATGCTACGCAAGCGACGGTAGGGGGAATCTTGCTAGAGATTGCCCGACACGTCGAGATGGTGATAGGGAAGTGGTGGATGGACCACCGAGGCAGAGGCAGAGAACAGAGCAGGCAGATCTTCCAGGAAGAAAACGTGGTAGAGGAGCAGGGAGAGTTGCTGGTAGTGGCAGACGCTTCGACTTACTTCCACCACCACCCCCAGGAGGTCCGTACAAGTCTCAGGGAGCTAGGGGACAGGGACGTGGACTGCTACATGTGGTTGAGGCGTACGACCCAGGGGCTCCTGGGGTGATTCGAGGTACGATCTATGTCTTTTCTACCTTAGATTCCGTACTCATAGACACAGGTGCCAGTCATTCCCTTATATCGACATGTCTTGTACAAAACCTCGAGATTCCGGTAAAACTGTTGACTCGATCCTTACGCTTGGAGACACCTACGGGAGGAGAATCGACGATCACACACCTTTGCTGACAGTGTTATCTTACCCTTGGAGGCATGAGTTTTAGTTGGAACCTCTTGGTGGTAGAGTCGAGGCCTTATGACATCATTCTCGGTATGGACTGGTTATCTTAGGTCCATGCCCAGATTTACTGTTTTAAGCGAAGAGTGCGGTGTGTCTGCCGTGATGGAACAAGGTTTTCCTTTGTCGGAGAAAATGAAACCCAGGCAGCACAAAATGGTCTCATGCATAAAGCAGGTCAGCCGATCACTCACGAGTTGGCAAGCCTTACCCTCGGAGCAGTAGATGTTGTGAGCTCTCAGTCCCCAACAGTGGTGGCGGAGTCTGAGGACTCCTTTCCTGAAGATGTTCCAGGACTACCTACCCGTCGGTAAATCGACTTCTGCATCGAATTACACCCCAGGACGACACCAATTTCTTCATCTTCTTATCGGATGGCTCCCACAGAGCTTCCTGAGCTGAGGGTGCAGTTGGAGGATTTGCAGAGAAAGGGTTTCGTAAGACCCAACGTCTCACCCTAGGCGGCCTCAATCTTGTTTTACAAGAAGGAAGATGGGAGTCTGAGGTTGTGCGTGGATTACCGGCGCTTGAACCAGGTGACAGTGAAGAACAAATATCCACTACCAAATATTGATGACCTCTTTGATCATCTAAGAGGGGCACAGTGGTTCTCGAAGGTTGAACTTCGATCAGGCTATCACCAGCTACGAGTACGGGAAGAGGATATACCGAAAACGGCTTTCATATGTCAGTACAGTCACTATGGGTACATGGTAATTCCCTTTGGCATGATGAACACCCCTGCTGTGCTCATGGGACTAATGAACTGGATCTTCCATCCGTACTTGGACTGGTTCATAGTGGTCTTCATCGACGACATCCTTGTGTACTCAGCGTCAGAGGAAAAGCACGTGATACAGCTGCGGATGGTTCTGGACGTACATCGGGAGCACTAGCTTTATGGGAAGGTCTCGAAGTGTCAGTTCTAGATTCATGAAGTCCACTTTCTGGGACATGTCATATCAGAAGATGGAGTGTTTGTGGACCTAGCCAAGGTGGAGGCTGTATTATCATGGGAGCCACCTCGGAGTGTAACGGAGGTGCGAAGCTTCCTTGGGTTGGCAGGATATTACCGGAGGTTTATTCCAGAATTCTCCCAAATATCAGCACCGATGAAAGCCTTGACGAGGAAGGGTAAACCCTTCGTATGGATAGAAAAGTTCCAGCAGGCTTTTGAGGAGATGAGACAGAGTTTTACGAGCGCCCCAGTCTTGAGATTGCCGGAGGAGGGTGTCGGGTATGTAGTTTTCTCCGATTCATCAGGGACCCGACATGGTTGTGTCCCGATGCAGCGGCATGCAGTGATTGCTTATGGTTCACACCAGCTTAGGCCACATGAGCATAACTCTGCGACCCATTATCTCAAGTTAGAAGCGGTAGTCTTCGTATTGAAAATGTGGTGACACTATGTTATGGGAGAGCGGTTCATTGTCTACTCTGACCACAAGAGCCTCAAGTACATCTTCTCACTAAAGGATCTGAATATGAGGCAGAGGCATTGGCTAGAGTTCTTACAGGACTATGATTTAGAGATCATCTACACTCTTGGGAAGGGGAAGAAGGTGGAAGACGCTCTTAGCAGAAGGTCGAGCTCACAGCTGTTGAGTGAGGCGACACAATAGCTATCCGCGTTACAGTTATCCTTCATGGATGGAGAGGATACATCTTACCTACAGTCTATGGTTGTCACCCCTACACTCTTACATCGAGTTAGGGTGGAATAACTTGGGGATGTCTACTATGTGGCCTTACGTGTTCAGTTATCCACAGGACATGCTCATGAGGGATATTTGCAAGGTGGGGAGCACGTACTTCTTTTTAGAGGACGCACTGTTGTACTAGTGGCGTTGCAAGAGGAGGTCCTGAGAGAGTTCCATACATCCCCTTTAGCGGTACATCCTGGAGTGGAAAAGTTTTCCCAGGACCTCTGACTTCAGTTCTGGTGGTCAGGCATGAAAAAGGATGCTGTAAAGTTCGTTTCTCGATGCCTCAAATGCCAGCACGTGAAGGATGAGCACCAGGTTCCAGTAGGGTTAGGTCACCCCTGGAAGTTCCAGAGTGGAAGTGGGATGGAATATCGATGGAATTCGTGATGGGATTACCACAGACGTCCAAGGGGAATGATTCCATCTGGGTGATCGTTGACCAACTCACCAAGTCAGCCCACTTCCTAGCTATCAGGGAGCAAAGTTACGTAGAGAGCTTGGGATGCCACTGCGTATAGGAGATAGTTCGACTTTATGGATTCCCCTCGACTATAGTCTCAGACCGAGTTTCCCACTTCACATCCCGGTGTTGGAAGGGATTGCAGGAGGCTTTTGGGACTCAGCTACGCTTGAGCACAACATTACATCCTCAGACAAATGGTTAGACGGAGTGGAACATTCAGGTTCTGGAGGATATGTTGCGAGCCTATATCTTGGACTTTGGTCGCAGCTATGAGGACAACCTACCACTGGTGGAGTTTGCATACAACAAAAACTACCACTCCACCATTGGTATGGCACCGTTCAATGCCTTGTACGGGAGACCCTACCGGTCACCTCTTTGCTGGACTGACCCCAGAGAGTTAGCACTCATGGGTCCAGAGTTAGTGCGAGCTACCACAGAGAAGGTGCAGATCATCTAGGAGTGGATGAAGACTGCACAGAGCTGGTAGAAGTCATTGGCTGACAGACGACGAAGACCTCTGGAGTTCGAGGAGGGAGACCACATCTTTCATCGAATCTCACCTCGATGAGGGTTGCAGAGATTTGGCCGAGGCGACAAGCTATCTCCGAGGTTCATCGGACCTTTCCAGTTCCTGGGCAGAGTTGGCGAGGTGGTGTACCGCCTGACTCTACCACCACAGTTGCATCGGGTACATGATGTCTTCCACGTCTCGCAGCTAAGGAGGTATGTGCATGACCCATCGAACATCATCGACTGGGGTGAGCTGGACATCGAGGATTGAGTGACCATTGCTGATTACCCAGTGGAGATCGAGAATCGGCAGGAGATGATCCTTCATGGGCGATCGATTCACTTAGTGCGCATCTGGTGGAAGCACATGAATCTTCTGGAGAGCACGTGGGAGCGAGAGTCCCATATCCGTGCCCAATACCCTCATCTTTTTGAGTAGCCTTTGTTTTGGCTTTTTGGGGACGTAATTCCCCAAGGCAGGGAGAATGTAATGTCTCAGATTCTTAGTTTATTATTTTTAAATATTATATGGAATTATTTCGAGACCGGCTGCGAAGACGGAACATCATTCCGAGGTCCAGTGAGCCCGAAATGGTGGTTTAAACATTTTTTAGTTTAGTGAGTCGGCACTTGTGCGTGGTTGTGGTAGTTTCCAAATAGATTCTCAGAATAAAAATCTGAGTGCACCATTGCGTTCGGGACGACGACTTTACCTAAGAATTAGGATAACCTCGACCGGTGCGGGTCGAGGGAAAAAGTTAATTTTCGGACATTTTAAGTAAAATAAAATAAATTAAATTAACCGGTTTATTTAATTTCAGTTAAGGAAACATCCGATTCACTACGGTAATGGCACAACTGTTTCATAAATTGATGGCACATCATAATAACTTAAAAATGGAGAGTCAACGTCCTTAATTCTTCCGCATAAATTAAATTCCAACTTGTTTCCCCTTTTTAATGGGCTAAGAAATTGTACGTTCTGGGAAATGTAGAGAGAGGAACCTCTGCAGAATCCACAGTGCGTTGGAGAAAATTCTCGATGAGGAACGACAATGGATCGAAACCAAGGATTGTTGCACCGACGTTGAAGGATCTCGATGGCAATGGAAGCACGATGCCTTCATCAATGATCGATCTGTTTGAAAGGTAGGGGTTGTTATTTCAATTTATTTATCCCAGTATTTGAGTCTAAACGACGAATGCGGATCAACCATGAATAAGTTGATCCGCGGATTCATGTGTTCTTGCGGGAGGGTTTTCTTTGGGATGATTTTGGGGAATTGATTCATGCGTTATGTTGTTGTTGATTCATGCTCCATTTAATCCTATTCACGGGATATAATCAACACCGTGACGAATAACGGCAGAGGTTTGTTCCTCATTTTGTTTATTTGAATTTCTTCCCCCTCCTTTCCACGCACGTTCTTCGTGTTCTTCGAGGGGTGACGAACAATGTATCATTGTGCATCCGTTCTGTAACGAAACAATCCCAAATCGAAGGTTCAACACCACAACAACCTTGTGGAGGTGTGGCAATGATGGTGGATGACAAATCAGACTGGATCAGAAGGAGGATTCTTCATGCGGAAAGATCGGAACACTTTTTTGGAGCCGACTGGAGGCCCGAAAATGATGGAAGTGGCTTCGTGGTGTTGGGGAGACCAGAACCTGGAATTTTGGTGGTGATCGGATGGCTGGATCGATGATCGTAGCACTACGGTAGGTGCGCCGGTGAAGTGCGCCATTTCTGGAAATTTCCAGAATACACGGCGTGTACTTCCGAAGAACACGCCGTGTAGTTCTGGCGATGGCAACTAGGGTTTCGGGGTCCGAGAAGAATCACACGGCATGTGACCCCGGTCACACAGCGCGTTGGACCTTCCCCGAAGCTCGGAGTGTAATTTGGGTAGTAAATGGACATAGGATGATCTATAGGGCTTTAGGCGGCATGGCATGTAGAGCTCGGCAGAGGTGGCTACGCGGAGCTCGGCGTGTATCCCGGGGATACATGGATATAGGATGGAGTACACGATCGTGTACTCCATCACCCGGCCAGGCGAGGTCAATAGCGCGGGTCACCCCGTTTGCAGATTGCATGGGTTGGAGTACACAGGTTGGTGACCGTGTATGGGCACATGACCAGAGTACACGGAGCCAACCCTAGTGACCCAGACACGGCGTGTACTCCGTACTACACGCCTTATATAAAGTTTTCTACATGACCATCCTCACGACATGGGCCGTTGTACACGAGCAGTACCTGGGGTCGGACAACACGGCGTGTATCATTTCTACACTTTGTGTACTTTTTGGAAAATGGCTTGGTCATTTTCTTCACCGTGCCTTGAACATCTTTTGTTTGGGTTAGTTCCCCTTCTTCTTGTTCCCCTGAAGGTCAGGCATCATTCCCTCATGCAGGAATATGATCCCTTCAGCAGGACTTTCTGTGATAGAGTCAGGCATCCATCAGAGAGTCCCGGATCGAGATCCTCTATCCATTCTAGACCCTAGGTAGAGTAAGGAATCGACATGACCAACTCTATCGAGCATTGATCCTCTACCTAGTAGATGAATTTTGGATGAGTCACGGTATCCTCCATGGACCTGGCAGGGATCCACATCTGTGTAAGGAGATCTTTCCCACTCAAGAGTGTGTCTCCCGTAATGAGTGCTTCTATCTATCGTAACCCTTTAACTCAAGAGTGTGTCTCCCATAATGAGTGTATCCATCTCTCCTGACAGTTCCTGATGAACAGATCTTCCCGGATGGACGTCATCAGATCTATAAGAATCGTGGAGTGTGTTCTCCCGGAACGAGCACATCACAGAATCTTCGGACGGAATCTCTTGTAGGGGTATGTAGTCGTGTGACTTGTTTCTAGACCACAGGTATGGGTTTTGAGTATATATGGTTTTTTTCATATGTTTTGTAAACATATACTTTTCATATCTGACTATACCTTTACTTTGTGTATTGCTTTGTGGTTTTCGGTGTCCTCTACTGAGTATTGTTATACTCACCCCTACACGGGCTTTGCCCACACGTCTGGTGTCTTGTGCAGACGACCATCCTTTTGACAGAGTCCTGGGTGGACCAGGACAAAACTGAGCTTTCTGAGTTCCCTACAGGCCGAGGCGTTCCTACGGCTACGAGCGGTAGTCCCAATACCTTTGTGTTTACAGGTTGGACTTTGCAGTTTTTTTCAGACTCTTGTTTTTGGTGGGCTTGTATTCTGGCCCAGTTTTTTATACAGTACTCTACCTTTTGTCATACTCTGTTGGTTGGGTTTAGTTGTATTCATTCATTCTTGTTCCTTAGTGTTTTTTTACATTCCATCATTTGTGGGCTTGGATACGTGTGCGTGTGTACAGGTACTTAGGTAATGCCTCCCATGTTAGTGATATGCCTACTCGGTGCTAGTCACCAGCCCCTGGCCTATTGGAGGCGGGCTTGGGGAGTCCTGGCATGGGCCCCACTAGGATGGGTCTTGAAAAATTAATACTTATTAGTCTCCCACTATTTTAATGAAACTCGATAGCCCTCACAATTGACTTTGGAATAGTACGTTGCCTAAAAATTCTAGTGGAAAAGATCCATATTTCCCTTCGCATTACCCCAACTATGGTTGGCGAAGAAACCTTAATGGTTTTAGGTAGCCATTCTAAATTCTAAAAAAATTATCTCGAATCTCCTTGATCTGCTGATGGGACTCTGCAATCCAAAAATCCTTTTATTTGTATTTCCTCAAGCATTACCTATTGGTCACACCATGTCCTACTTTTTAATTCAACCATTGATGTGAAACAAGATAATTCAACCCAAAACTATGAATTAGAATTCCTCAAAAAATTAATTCACCCCAACTAGGGTTGGTCGATCACTTAAAACTATAGTTTAATTATAAACAATAATATAGAAGGCTTTATTGACTTAATATTTCATTGATGGATTTTTTCCTAATATGTAAATTTACATTTAAGTGTCTTTATTACTTGATCTTTAATATTAAGTGGGATATATATAATTGAATAACAAATTCTATGATAATATTTACTCATAATCCAGTTTTATTTTAGTTCTATCTTGCATGGTTGTTTAATTCATTTATTATGTGATCATTACATTAAAGCCACAATAAATAAACCATGAAACTAGTAGAAATAAAATAAATGGAATGATAATAATATTTTCCTATTGGTTATTTATATCTAGTGGTTGATAAACTATCCCAAGACCTTGGGGAGAAGCACCTTGATCCTTTTGGGTTCGTGTTTACAGCTTTCCTCTTGTCCACCATTGTATCTCATTGGGTTGGATTTACCTCAGCTCTTAACATTGGCCGTCTCCACTAGTTTGGGAGATCCATCCATTACATATGCTTTTATCTCCCACGTAGGTGAAGGGTAAAATGGGTTTTACAAAAAATAAACCTTTGACAAGCATGCCCTACATATTAATGAGGATAAGTCTTGAATGACAAAAAAAATAAATTTAAATAAATTAAGTAAAAAAACCATCCACATACAAAGGTCTTCGTTTAGCTCATAATAATCCATACATGAAATGATGTTTATTCATAAACAAAAATAGCATTCAATTATTTAATAATTCTAGTTTAAGAAAACTCATGCTCAAATCAATTAATTATATTTAATTAATCAATCCTTTTATCTTCATCCGTTTTTTGAGTTTCATTAAAATTATCATCCATCATACATTTAAATAATAAAATCACATAAAAATATATTTTTATGTTACTTATACCTTGGAGGACACCCATTGAATTCCTATTCATAACTACCCAATGTGAAGGAATTAATATTACACAGATGTTAAATTAAACACATACATATAAAAATCATATCACGTGTTGTGCCTCAACATGACACACACACCATGGTACACATCTCAAGGTTTTGTATAATATGATAATAAATTTTAATAAATCATTATAATTTGGATAATTACATGGCGTGTAGTTCTAACTACATGTGGTGTAATATTATTTACCATCCATCCAAAGTACAAGCCTTGGGATAAAACATGTAAGTGTACATCATAAATTCTTGATTACATGGCATGTCATGTGGGCTACATTCCGTGTAGTATCCACATTACATGGTATCTAGCTGGGAAAGTTGTGTATGGGGTACAAGGTCCCACCCTAACTTGATGGGACTACATGTCGTGTCTAGTAGGCCACATGACATGTATTCTGGAAACTATGTGCCACCTGCTACTGGTCAAAACATAGAGTCATAAAAACATAGATAAACTCCAAGGACACGGATTGGTTTGGTGAAAAAATCTAATGAATTGAACCTTTACTACACGGCGTGTACTTCCAAATACACGTCGTGCATTCTGGTGTTTTACGACATGGAAATTCCGCCACCTCAAGTTGAGATCCTCTATGTTATTTTAATCAAAATAAATAGAAAACGATCATTTATGTATGGTGAACCAGAAATGAATAATGAGAAAAGATATCGAGAATCCGATTTTCAAAAGAAATTACATGAATGGAAACAAATAAATTATTAAATTCACAAATCCTCAAAGAAATAATATATTATTATTATAAATTATATGACCCTCTCGGATAACACATGAAGGTTTCGGGAGCAATGGAAGTGCATGGATGGGTGTAACCAGCATTAATTTTTTCCTTTAACAACGATTTATCCAATATCTGTCATGATAAGAATACATTGGATATTCATAATAGAGCAGTGAACGGAAGAAAATAAGGGATTCTAGGAACCATAGAGAGGATCAACATATATTGGTTATAATTAATTCAATTAATTGAAAAGCATTACATTGATGAAATTATCTCTCTGTTGATGTTTCTAGTCACAATCCAATGTGATTTGTCATTGTGTCACAGAAGCCAAGAATAGGATCCCTCTAGAAGTTATCCACACATGATCCATGTATCTCTAGACAACACCGATAAATATCTAGGTGTTAGCACATATGATCCTTTTATTATAATGTCCACCTTCCATCTCTTTGAGAGTATCTTTCAATGTTCCCCCCATGATCAGGAGGAGTAGGATCTCTCTCATAACTTGAGAGAATTCATAGATGAAAATAATTCTCTAATTACTAGAGATATTTTTATAGATATGATGTACACAACTTAAAAGAATGGCTAGGGTAATGACAATAATGTAATGGGAATTTTGTTATATAGAATAATAATATGAACTAATTACCCATAATCATTAATTCATTTCTTTTAATTCTTATTAAGACAACATGTCAAATAATAATAGTTGACTATTATAATCAATTGACATGGGCCCAGTGAATTCCACCTAATATTATTTAATTAAATAAATAATATTTTTTCTCACAAATCCTCAACAAAACTACATGGAATTTATAGTAATATCTATGGCATGTATTTTTTCCCATATTCCTTATTTCCTCCACCACCTTTATTAGATCTTGAATAATGACTATTTCTTTCATATATAAATTTAACTTCATTTATTCCTAATATTTAAAATATTTCACCAATAATATACTCACTTCAATAACTAGTGTCAAAATAAGTGTGATCATGAATCCTTGAATAATTAGTACACAACAATCTGGAATAATGTTTATTCGACATGTTTAATTAATATTTATCTAAGATACTTCTAAACACTTAGAGTGCAACCCTTTATGACTCTTTCTCAATAGAATTAGGCGGAGCCTGCCAAATTTCCAAGGTTAGCATCTAACAACACACTAGGGAATCCATAGAGAAAGAAGTTAATGCCGAAATGATGTGTCATATCTTATAAAGTCTTACCATGTAATGTAATCCCTTTTCATAATATTTCCAATCAAGTGGGTTGGATTCAAGTTCCATTAACCTGTATGCACAATTATTCTTTCTTTGACATTATAGAATTGAAAATTTCCATTCCTTAACATGGAAATATATTTCTTAAGGCCATATCAATTCCATTAAAGGGTTTGAGATATCAACTTCTATTATGGAACATAAGGGACAAATATTTTCTCATAATATCTTTTAATGTAGTATTACTCATAATACACCCAACATATCCGACCTCACTCCAAAAAGTGTTTTTCCATATTTTTTGTCAATACAACTAAGTCTTCGAGTTATAATACACCTAAATACAATCTTAATGTTCTAATACCAATACACATGTCCACATATAGGAACATCCAATGAATCTATGTGATGTGGATTTCATATGGAAGGGTCTCATTCTCATAATATCCTCCTGAACATTACTAAGGGTGCACAACATGTGAAGGTGCCTTGATGATTTATGAGTCCGCAACCATAAGGACATGTATTATTTGTGTCCCCCAAAAAACATCATTCAAGAATTGAACATATATTCAATAATAGTGTTATGGAACTTATGGGTTCTCATCATAGCAGGGATGCACTATAACCAATTAGTGCTACAGCTATCCTGAGGACATTATTACATTCCTTTTCACATAGAAGAACAATCAAGATGTGATAAGGTATTTATTAATACATGTTTATCATAGAGTACAATGTAGTTTGATCTAGGCCACCTACTCCAACAATAACCACCTAAATACTGATACATAGGGCTTAGACATCAGGTAATATTTATAGGGCATGAGTTTCATGGAGTCTCTTGATCTATAACATTAATTATATTTTTTGTTATTACATTGAATACATTATTTTTATATATTGGAGTTGAATATGGGTGAGACCCAGTCTTGGAGAAGTATACCCATGTGGTGACATAGCTTTATAAGATAAATCATGTATGTTGGATGAATAAGGTATTATGAATAGGAATTATGGACCTTGAGATAGACTTAATTATACATGACATGAGTGGTATGATATCCATCTCAATTCCCTTTACATAGGATGCCCATGTGATTAGTATTACATAATCAAGGACTAACTATTGATGGTTTTCATTATATTTTCACTTACTTTATTCATGTATATTCATATATATATATATATATATTTGTGTGTGTGTGGGAATATATATACATATAAATACATATATAATTACATTATGGAACATTTTCCAATTCACATGGTTTACAAACACATGGATTGAATGTGGTTTCAAGATATTTGATTTATATATCATTTCAGTTGTGTCTCAGATAGGCTAAGCATATTTCCTCATCATGCACATGTGATAGAAGGTTTATAGTTTTGTCATTAGGGTGGACTAGTGAGATTATATTTTCACCCCTTTAAATGAACTTTGGTGATTGTGAAGACCTTATGTATTCCTTTCAGGTGTATTAATGATGAATGGTAGTTAGGGAAGAGGAGTTGAGTTTCAAGATCAAGAGGATCCACTCATTTAGATTCTTATGACCAGGTCGATGTAGTTCGAAAATATTTAGTGATCAGTTATGTGGTTAGTCTCGGAGTTATTAGCCATTCCTAGTAATTTTATGTCAACATTATTTAAGTAATATTACATGGGGTCAGATGAGTGGGTGAATAGTGTTGTAAATATGTCATTTATATTAGGAATTTCCTTTTTCATCACAAAATGTTCTATTTTATTTTATTTATTCCATCTGTACTCTTTTCATTACTTATATGGATGATATCTAGTTATTTCCCTTGTATTACATTGATATGAGGGTTAGTCTCCCCTTTGAAACACCTTTAGATATTTTTTACTATTTGATAACATTTGGTGTATGGGGAAATAGACATCAGTCCTCGTAATGAACCAGATAAGGGAACCCATTTGGTGGAATACATGTCAAGACACTATAACTATAAACCCATTAGTTTTTCTAGTATGCTCATGATACGATTATCGATTCGTTGTTTGATATATCCCCTTGGGGATATGGTGATTTTTATACTTAACCTTGTGATCTTAATCAACTATTCCTCTTTCAAATATGGATATAGAAAATGTATCTCAAATTTTAAATGATCAATTGTAAAGACCCGTAAAATTCAAGGGAAATTTTTTCTTAATTTTCTTTAGAATTTTACAAGAGCGCGGTTTCAGACGACACCTGATTCCGAGGCCCGGAGTGCCCGGAATTAATTTCTGAAGTTTGGCTCGGGTACGTTCAGTGAACGAACGAGCGAGAATTCCTAACTTTTGATCCGGTGCTCGGAATTGAAATCCGAGGGCACCGATGAACTCGCAGCGCCAATATTCGCTTAAAGAGACCTTTTCGGGAGTTGCGTTTGTTGCAGGTTGAAAGTTAGTTTTAGGGGTTATTAGTTTGAGTTAAATAAAATTGTGTAGAACAATTTTATTTTTAACTTGTTAAAACCTATCAAAGGAGGTTGGAAGTGGGACCCACACCCACTTAACCTCCCTTGGGAGGATTAAGTGTGGTGGGGCCCACACGAGCCCCTAAACCTTTCAAATTCTCTCAACATACTTAACCCCTAATTAATTGACTTAAGTTACTTAATTAATTGGGAGTTAAACCTTTTTGAATTTCAAACTTTTGAAATTCTTGTGTGTTTTGTAATAATAAAATAAGATGTTATCTTATTTTATTATGGGTTGTTTGTTTGTCTCCTGGAGAACTTTTGAGAGCTTCTTCTTCATCTTCAAGCTCTGACGAAGAACGAAGAACGCCCAAACTCCGACGAAGAACGACGCCTCTCTTCTTCGTCCTCGGTGTCAACAAGAGGGAACGCCGCTTCCTCCTCTGACCTTCTTCGTCGGCATACGAAGATTCGCCAACGACGTATCTCTTCGGGCATAACTCTTCGTCAACGGATTTGACGAACGACGACCGCGACGCCCGACCTCCGCGACGCCGTCTTCCGCGGAACGTAGACGAATCTTCGAATCTTAAACCCGAGGTAGGGGTTGTTGTTTCATTATTTATTTATTCCATTTCTTGAACGTGGATCTCGCATGTCTAACTTGAGGCTTGAATGTTTAAGTTGAGTTATTTATTTAACGTGAGGGGGGGGGGGACCGCATGAACACGGCCGAACCCCCCTCCATCGTTCATGTTGATTATTTCTTGCATGAGGAAGCAAGTGGCGTGGTGCCGTCGCACCACGCGGTTGATCGTACAAATATTTTACGCGGCGCCGTCGCGCCACGCCGAGGTAGAAACTTCAAGAACGCGACGCCGTCGCGCGGCGTTGAAAAGAATCATGGCACGGCGAAAGGGGCGCGGTGCCGTCGCACCGCGCCGGACGACGAACACCGCGGCCGGTTCCGGGCCGCGGCGGGACGAGGAGACCGTGGCCGGATCCGGGCCGCGGCGGGATGTGAAGACCGGCGGCCGGGCCGCCGGCGTCGGAAGTCGAAGGCGGGACCGGAATTTCCGGTCCCGTTTGTAAAAACCGGCCGGCCAGCTGGCCGGCCGGATGACATAAAACCGGGGGATTAAATCCCCCGACCGGTTCAACAAAACCCCCCTCTTAATGAGGGGTGCGGTTCCTTGAAGGAGGGGGGCAGCCGGCCCCCCGGTTGCGCTCCAGCAGGCCCCCCACGTGAGGGGGGCCGTTTGTTACTTAGGCGCGGCACAAAGGCCGCGCCACCTTGAAGAAGCGGGGGCTGAGCCCCCCGCGTGCGGCGCCAGCGCCGGCCGCCGCGGCCCGCCGCCGCGCCGCCCCGGGGGGGGGGGGGGGGGGTCGGGCCGGGTCGGCCCGGACCCGGACCCCCCCATTTCTAACCAGATTTGGTTTTTGGCCCATAACTTGAGCCTCGGACCTCCGATCGACTAACCGTCAGCGGCAACGCGATCCTTGGATCGAGACGGTCGTTTCGGTATATCGCACTCAAGGTTTCGGATTACTTTGAGTTCGGCCAGGTTGGTTCGTTCACGAAATCAACTGGGCTTTCGGAGCGGAAACGCTCATATCTTGAGCTACGAACGTCCGATTGACGCGCCGTCAGTCGCGTTGTGTTCCTCTTAGTGAGACGGATCTTTTGGAATACTCCGCCCGAGGTTTGGACGCAGGTGGAGTATGGTCGGGTTGGTTTTTCCTTAAAAACCAACCGGGCCCCGGAGATGAAAATGCCAATAACTCTCAGACCGAGCGTCCGATCGACGCGCCGTCTGTTGCGTTGAGTTCCTGTTGACGATACGGAACTTTTGGATACATCAACTCTGGTATTTGTGACAGTTGAAGTATCAGCCCCTCGGCTCGTGGAGCGGACCCTCCGAACGAGCTTGCTGTGTGCGGGAACCCTAGTGCTGGCTGCGACTGTTACAACAACTACTACTGCTGCGACTGCTACTGTGACTGCGACGACGACAGTACAGAGATCCTGTGTGGATTCGACGACGACAGTACAGAGATCCTGTGTGGATTCGACGACGACGACTACAGCACTCAGCGATCCTACGTGGATCAGTGCTACAGGTCCTGTGTGGGCCCGATCCTGTGTGGGTCCTTGCGCTCAGCGGTTCTGTGTGAGCCAGCGCCTACAGGTTCTGTGTGAGCCCGATCCTGTGTGGGTCTTCTGCGGGGGTTAGTTACCTATCGATCCTTCGTGGGTCCGACGACTTAGATGGATCAGTGATCATCTTTATCGTCCTCTGAAGAAGTATACCTGTGTGAGCTGAATCCTATTGCTTTCCTGTGAGGATTGTGTTGTGCAATCCTGCGTGGATTATGTTTTGCTTTCCTATGTGGAATACGTATACTTTCCTGCGTGGACTGAGTTGTACTTGGGCTCGGAGGTTGGAGCGTATTTTAATTGATGACTTAGGTATATGTATGGGCATATACCTAAGCAGTGTCGGTTGTTACTTCGTGTTTGTACTTTTCTTCGTGGTTTATCCTTTGTGGATTTGAGAGACCTTCAGGGGTCTCGGGGTCCCTACTGAGTAGCTTATACTCACCCCTGCACGGGCTTCGCCCGCACTACGTTGTGTTGGTTGCAGACGACGGACAGCGTTGACTTAGCTGAGGCTTGTAGAGCGGGACGGTACCCGGAGGTGGACCACTGGGCGGGACGTGCACGGAGCGGACGGTGGGACCCGTGGAGCAGAGGAGCTATCTGTACCCACCCTTCAGGTGGGATTTCCGGTGGACAGCTCGGAGTAGCGGCTTTTACTTTACAGTTGCTGTTTTTCCCTTTTCGAGTTGTACCTTACTTTCAGTTTGGGTTTGTATTCTGGCCCATTTACCTTTCCGCACTTTCAGTCGTACTCTGCTTGCTTAGTGTTTACTTTCCGCTTGTTTACTCTGTGGTGTGTGTTTACTTATCAAAGGCAATGCCTTCCCTTTTTACCGGGATTTACGCCTTGGTGCTAGTCGCCAGCCCCTGGCCTATGGAAGGCGGGCTTGGGGTAGTCACGGCACGGACCCCGAGGGCGGGTCGTGACATCAATATTTTACAATATTATGTATACATTTTTCAAGAAGATAATTATTCTTGTGTTTAGGTTAACGTCATTTGAAAACGTACATTGAAATAATCAGTAAAAACCAATATATCATGTCATTTAATAACACTATTTATTTCATAAACATCTTAGAATGATGTATAAATTAAAAATAATTAAATCCATGAAATTAAAATGATAAAGACATTATTTAGTGTTTCTGATTAGTAAAATAACCAATGACTGTGATATGTAAAACATTATCCTCCTTTTTTATGATCACAAACACTAAACAAAATAAATAATATTAGAATATTCATGATCCGCTTATCATTAATATAAATAAATGTAATTTCGATGTGTCATTGTGATATTCCCATGATATTTTTATGAAGATTTTCAATGCCTTATAGAAAAAAAATTTATATTTGAAATTTTCTATGAATTTCAAAAATTTCTTATCCATTTTGAAATTAAATGTTCCTTTAATCTAGATTTCTAAGATCTTCTACCCCATTGTGATAACTAAAACTTCATCAGAACTATAATAACATATTCTATGTTGAATAAAATTCATAATGATTAAAAAAATTGAATTCACTAAATATAAAAGATACCTTTAATATCTTTAAAGTATTATCCCCGTTTTAATATATAAAACCCAATATAAGAAAATTATTGAATGAATTTGAAAATTTAGTGAATTTTTTTTAATATATATAATATTCTCCAAAATATGTGTAAAAAACTAAACAGAGAAATTATACCATTAATTTCACTACCTTATCTCCCATTGTAATTATCATAATTCTCATAAGGTTAATGAATTCCTAATATGATGAGGTCAAAAAAATAATGGTAAAAAATGAAAATAAACTTTTCTAAACACACAATATTACATTAACGTTCATGAAAAATGAAAAATGAATATATTGTCTCTATAAAATTAAAATTTATAAAATATATTCAGAAAACTAAATTCTACACATTTCATTTCTCCAATGGTTTTAAAAAGTATTTATAAAATTTTATAATAAATAAACACCTAAAAATGTTTTAAAATAAATTATAAATATGGAATATTATCACAATTTTTTTAATTTCTTGTCTTTATTAATTAGTTAATATTTAAATATTAAGTGATTTTGATCACCATAAATTATAGAATTGAAACCACAATACTATATTCCCACACAAGCATATTTTACAATCATATATCAAATAATATTTTTCCCCAATTTTAGAATTAGATTTAAAATTAATAAATTGCACGCCCATGTGGTTTGAAAGAAAATGTTACACAACTACTAGACTATAAAATTATTTTTATCATGCTAGATTATGTTCTAAACGTGTAATATATTTTATGAATATATATGATTTAAAAAATTTAATCCCCCACCCCATAAATTTATGCATACATTCATGGTGTTTTAAAGCAACATGACATTTAAATCAAGTGTTAACCGAATAAAATAGAAATGAAAAAAAAACCTAATAGAGTAAAAAATATTAGGGCATATTCTCTATTAACCCTTTCCTTTTTAGATTTTTTTGAGGCATATAGAGAAGGATAAAAGGATTTTGGGTTGAAGAAATTAGAGTTAGTTTGAGAAACATAATCTTAGAAGGGTTCTATTGTGTAGAGCCTTTTTCTACACCATATGATTTGTTTGTTATGCCATGTAAATCAATCATATAGTATAGGGTTCCCATATAATGGATTTGTAGCAACATCCATTTTTTAATGACTTCTCAATGGTTGGTAGTAAATGATGTATCTTGTGCGAGAAATTTTCAATAGATCATGGATGTGGCATACCATGGTATTATTCTGTGGAGTGGAGAGGATGGAAGTGAAATATATGGATTTTAGTTTTCTTCCTTATTCATGGAAGCTATTCTGTGAGGGTAGGCTATGACATAACCATTCTTCTTAGAAAATGGGTTCTGTAGTGTAGTGGGTTGCCCTACATCTTTATCCCTCTACCCCTTTAAAAGGATCATTGGTTTATCATGTTACATGGTTCTCATATACACATTGAATGAGCAGGATGTGGTGTATTCTTCTGTCTTGTGCTATAATATGAAAATTGTCAAGAAGAAGTGTTTCATTATAAATAGGGATGCACTATGGTGTTCAATTTTTTTATTGGCCTATAAATACCAAAATCACCTATCAACCCACATTTCTCCCAAGTTCCCCTCTACAAAACTAGGTTCCCAAGATGAAATTTCTAAGGTGTTTTGATCCATTTTTTAATATATTAAATCCATAACATCCCATGTTAAATCTGTGGGGATCTACAATGTTTGAACCATCTTTTATAGTTTTCTCTTATTTGTTTGATCTTATTTAATTTCGTGATATCTAGATATTTTATTACATATGATATCAATTTTCGTAAAGAATATTATTTATTTATTGGTGGTGAGGTTTTGGTGCATAAATGTTGAAGTGATGTTGATTTTTCTATGGTAATGGTGTCCCATTATCCAAATTGTGGTTCAAATCTCATTTGAAAAACATTAATGACTTGAGTTAATGTTGTTTTATTCTCCTTTTATCATTCTTGAAATCATAATGTAGCCATGATTAAACTTCTTTATTTGGTTGTGGAATTTCCTCTAATAATTTTTAATGAATATTAATAAGATTCTTGTTTAAGGTTGATGATCACATTTGTTCATCCATCGTGATAATATTATTCCTCTTATTTTGAAGATATAATATTATCCTTGTTATTCTTATTTAAGAGTGTTTGTTATTCTTCTATTACCATGATTGAAAAATGGTAAAAGTACATAATGAGGCATGTTTAATGAATACTTATATTTTTGTAATGTGGTGGTTGTGAAATTAATGATTAATGATCATTTGTTTGATTTTTTATTCCATGTATGAATGGAATTGGATAAAGAAAAAAATTGGTAATTATTGATAAGATAATAAAGGTCGGGTTCAATTTATTAGTTCTTCTCATAGATGTTGAAACTACAATTGATACTCTAAATCTTGTTTAACAAATGATATATTTTAATTACTGATCTCTTAGGCAACATATATTAGTAACCTATAATAAATGAATCAGTTAATTCATGTAAGAAAAAAATACATATATTGATAAAGATCAATTTTTTTGGGGAAATGTGAGCCCATTTTGCAATGATGGAAGAATTCCATGTGATTACGGCTGAGTGATTCTAATTTCATGGGAATGATACATAATTATATTCCTGTCCTAGTTTTCAAGATGAAAATGTTTTTATATTGTTTCAATATAGGTTTTTGTGGATATGAGATGACTATGCATTGTGATGGGGATATGCTTAGGGATATGCATGATGGTTATACGAAAGGTGTTGGGTTTGAACGATTATGTTGATTTTGTGCTATAAATCTATTGTACTTGAAATGGATGCTTGTATGATCTACTTTTAAATGTTTAGATATACAAGTTTCTTATTAATCTTCATTATTTTTTCCACTACTATTGGAAAGATGATTTTCTTGGTTTTAAATATTATTTATGGTAGAATATGATGTTTCCTAGAGTACATATAAATATGGAATGGTAATATAATATTCAAAGACATAATCCATTGGGTTTTTCCCTGTTAGAATAATGAAAACATGTTGTTATTGAGAAACCATGGGGTCCGTTGGATTATGCATAGAGGAAATGGACTTCACTCTGACTGTTAAGGAAATGTAATATTATAACATGGTTAATTAATGGAATATTAAATAAATAATGTGAAGTGAAATGTTAGATGGTATGAAGTAATTAATTGAATTTCTTCTAAAATTATTATGTTCTAATAAGATATCATGTTCTTATCAATGATATTAAGGTGTGTGAGAGATAATAGCTATATATTAGCCAACGATTAAATTAATTCCCACAATATGGTTGTGATATAATTTATATCATGTATGATTTGGGATTTCATACACTACCTAGCCCATGTCGGTAGGGTGACCGACATCCTGGTACTGTTGAAGGGTGTTTCCCAACATCCATATTGGCGAGGGGCAGATGGCTGACTAACCCCTTTGTCCATAATAACTTCTCCTGGTACTATTATATCCCTATATGCATGGTGTTTAGTTTCCCCATATATGTATGTAGATGGTTATAATGGAATAAAATTATTTCATGAACATGTATCAACAAATATAGTATCTTATGGATTATTATACATATTTCATGTATGGAATGTGATGGGTTAAGGTATATTACATAGTCAAAGGGTTGTGATGGGGTGAGGCACAATAACTGATATATAATGCGTTATGTATGGGTACTGTTGGATCCCGCAAACTAATTTGTTACTATATGGTAATGAGGATGGGATGATGATATTTTTTTTCATGAGGTTCTTATTAAGATACATAACCTATATGTAATTGTCATGTATTTTTTTTAAGATATAGAGCTCATGATTTATGACATTTGGGACGAGTGAAAACTATTGGTGAAGGGTTTGGTGGGTAAATTTGTTTCATTAATATAAAATATTATCTCTTATATGAAATACATTGTGAGGTAAATCTATGGTGATACTGGGATCTTAGTATAACAATTCGGGTTCAATGTTAGTTTGAAGAGGGTTGAGCATCATGGTTTCTATTGAGTTAACATATCGGTAATTGTAGTTTTCGATTCTTGTTATTATAGTTTTGTATGACAACACATGTATATAATTGTTTTCAATTTACCTATATTAGAGAAATATTTATTTGGTATAATTATATAATATCCTTATACTTATATTCATTAAGAGGGAAATGATTTTCTATATTCTCATTATACCCTTAGTGCTTGTTTCCATCCCTTGACCTGTTAGATACAGAATTTGGGATGTTACTTTACTCTTTTTTCATTATCATATTATGAGTGGTTCCTTTTAGGGGAGGGTATCATGAAACCGTTTCCTAAATGTCAAGGTTGAGTGATACGATGGATTTCAGAGTTAGGCTTAGGTTAGACTACATGGGTTAGCAAGGAACTGTTTTTAGATAAAGTGATGAAAATAAGTGTCTAGTTGAGACATGTGTATTAAGGTCCATTTTTGATCTGATAAACATACCATTACGTTTAATGATAATACTCAGAGATGTTATAGTGGTTATGAGGTATGGACATAGGAATGAATCATGCATCATTATTCTTTTCACATATGATTGAAATGGGTTGACTGTAGGATTGTGATAAACATTAACTAATAAATAAATAAATACCTAATAATAAATAATCCACATTACAGTCTTTAAATTCCTTAACTTTTATATCCTTTTCATATATATATTTTGGTCAATGTCTCACCAAGTTCACATGGAAGACATACAATAGTATGCTCCATTAGCATGACACTGGGTATAGGTGAATGACAATGACATATGGAGGAGAAAATTCTAATAGTTTTAGTACTAGATATTGTATAAGTGTGACTGATCCATTTCAGATTCAGTGAATGAAGAATCTTTAATGGAGGTTGAGATATCTTTTGGTTTTATCTGTGATCAGATGGAGTATTGGGTTTCATTGGATATGATGATTCAGTGTGGTGTAGTGAGGTAATCGAAGTTCATATTCCTTGGTGACCATGAGGATTTAGAGTAATTTTCAGAGATGTTCATGACCAATTTTGAGAATTCATTTTCTCATTGATCATGATGGTAGACATTAACTAGGATCATTATACAATTCATTAGGGGAGTTATGATGTGAGGGTGTTCAGGAACCTTTTCAAGACCCTTCTCCCATATGCATCAGACATATTTCAAGATAAATAATATAGTATGATGAATTTTGAATAGAATTTGCATATGGAGATCGAGTACTAGGTCACACTGATTATACTGAAGCTGTATCAGGTGGTTCTGTAAATAATATAGATTTTTTAGAGGAATCTATATATGATAATTTCATAGTGATAGGGGATTATTCAGGATTTTCCATGAAGTATAGTTCTGTTATGTGGATCCAATTTTTGTAGACTGAAGAGCTTTCAGAATGATGGGGGTAACTCTTATCCCACATCATCTCATTTATCAAGGGGTGGTAGCTCTTAGAACTTTTCCATGTTAATAGAAGAATATTGTTTCGAAGGTAATGGTTATCAATTATATTAGTGTAAACTTTAAAAGAATACATCTTTCCCCATGTGTAATGCTTTATATTCCTCCTTTGAGGAAGTTTCAGCTGAGGCAGTAGTAGTAGGATGATATAGATTGGGATCACAAGAACAGAGACATGGTCGGTAGATTATCGCCCTAAAATAATTTTCATACCCAAATATTATTGTGCAGATGTAGAAGTGTTTACCACATGTATATGCATTCCATAGAGTAGTTAATTATAATCATAATACCCCCAGTGTTTCCAATATCTGGCCCCCTATATATCGTTTGTGGTTCCATTTTAGTATTATCTACTTGGATGAATTATTTGATTATTCTAGCATATACAAAATCTTTCATATCTACTACCATTATAAATTCATTGGGAAATTATATGGATATAACTGTAGTTCCCAAGGATATTACCACAGAAGTTGGATGTCCTAATAATCATTATAAAGTATGTCAAAACTATGAGCTAGATCTAGGGTTTCACTGCTTCTAGGGACACACCTTTTTTTGATAAATTCATATAACATCATTCTTCGTATAGTGTATATGTGATCACTATAAAATGTTTTGTCTTATTTTAGGTTGTATTTTTTGAAATATTATGTCGATGGAGAGTCTTCCCGGTTCACTGGTGATAAATATCGTCATAAATTTCAGAGTCATGTTTTATCCTCATCTTACATAATTGATGATCTTATGTATGTTCATCACTGACAAAACTGATGAAATTTACCATGGTTGTATAAGTGTACAAATATATTTTTCCTATTTGGATTGTGGTTTTACCCTCGTGATGGGAGATTTATTATAGAATAGATCTACTATGAGGAGTTTCTCTAATAATGATGTCTCTATATAAGATAATTCCTTATATGTTTCGAGAACTGTAAGTACATCATAATGTTTTACTGCTTATGGGACTTGATCATCCATGTGTACCTATTTGGTTTCAACTAGTATTGTTCGTGAATAAGGTTCATGGTTGTTTGTTCCTTTTTATCAATTATCATCACTTAAATTATGTGATAGTGAAGAACTACTATACTCCTCCATAGATTTAGAATTTATTAATTATTCTCATGGGATAAATTTGGTTCTCTATGTTCAACCTTCATTTGAGATATCATCATATGTAGTTCAAATATGAGGATGTTCTGAGGACCACATTAAAATGTCATTTTTGGAATTATAAGTTCTTGGTGGTTTCATTCAGTGGGAATAACACTCTGTCAATGCTCTTGGGTTTGATTAATGTAGTGTTTTTGGTGTTCCAAGATCAGTTTATGGTGGATTTCATTGATGAAATACATTTGTAGTCCATATCGAAGGTGGAGTACATGGATCATATACCTGCTATTTGGTTAGTTGTTTATTATTAGTAACTATTCATGAAGATGATGAAATGTGATTTTTTGTATAGTGATGTTCATTTCTAGGGGAATGTCATGTCCTAAAAGGGATTCTCTATAGATCCTTTGAATGTAAAGGTAGGAATTTATTATGAAGAACCAAAGACTATTGCAGTTGTGTGGAGTTCCCATGGTGATGAACGATACTATTGAGGGTTGTAGAAAAAACACCCATGTAGTGACTCTTGTAATAAATATAATTAGAAAGGATTAAGCGTTCTTGTGGATTGACCAGTGTCAAGTTGATTTCAAATTAAATAATGGAGAAATCAGTCAGTGATCCAGTACATTTGTTTCTAATAGTGGGAGTTCATTAATTTATTTTCTATGATGCATCGCCTCTTTATATGGGATATATTATGATTAATTAAGGATTAGTTGTTTCATATGTTCATTTAATGTTACATCCCTATGAGTTTTCTTATATTGACCATGATCCCAAGTTAGAAGTAGTTGTGTCTTCTCCTAAAGTTGGGGTGACATTGCCACATTAGTGAGAATTTTTTTTATTTTGACTCATCATTAGATTATGAGGTATGTCTTCTTGTAGTGTTAATTGAAATTATTACAGGATTGTGACTTCTTGATTTTATATACAATTGGAATTGGGAATATTGTGGATGATGGACTATGAATGATGTCACATAGTGATTCCATTCTTTGAAATATATATTTCTAGAATTTTATTGAAGAGATCTCCTTGGTGAATTTGGATATATTATAGGATCAAGGGATATGTTTCCTTTTTTATGATTAAAATGTAGACATCTTTAGTGGGGAATGTGGAGGGGTCCCAACTATGGGATTCTTAGGTGGAGATCTAGAGAATCCAAGTGTTTTTGCTGATTCCCTTGGTAGTTGGTCTGAGTATGATCAATATTGAGTGTTTTTCTAGGGGATGCTTCTATACCATTATTGTTGTGTGAGGTGGTTCATCAGGAGTTCCATTGCTCACCCTTGGTAGTACATAATGGCATAATTTTGATATAATGATCTGTAAGTGGGATGTTTTGGAAAAATGGAAAAAATCACATGTATTTAGAGTTTTTTCAATGTTTAGTCTTCCAAAATATGAATATCAAGACCCTTATTCCCGGTGATTTTTTGAACCTATTTGATATTCCTCAGTTTAAGTGGTGGAAATATCAATGGATATAATTTCTTGTATACCTAGAGATTTAGACTTATTTGATGCTCTATGGGTTAAAATGGATCATTCGAAAATATCAACCCATATTATAATGGTTAAGGTGTCAATCTCAGTGGAGGATTTGTTGAGGTAATATATGGAGGTGGTGGTTAGGATTTATGGAGTCTATAGAATGATCATCATTGATTGTGTTATTCATTTTACATATAGGGTGTAGATAGGTCTCAAAGTTTATTTTTTATCTTAGTAACAACATCACATTGCATTTAGTTTATAGGCAGATGGTCGGTTAGAGAAGTCCATCCAAAATCATGAAGACATGTTTTGTACATATGCCCATTATATTTGAGCTTCAGGACTGAGGCTCATACCTTTGGTCGATCTTCCATACAAAAATAATTTATTCTCTCCCATCATCCTGAAACCATTTGAATATTTGTGAAAATTAAATTTCCATTATATATTATGATGGGTTGAGATTGGAGAGTAGGAAATTATAGGGCCATAATTTGTTCATATTCTAGAAGAGATGGTTTTTTGTAATTCCCCTAAAGATGAAATTAGTTATAGATCAACATAGTTCCTATAATAATAAATACAGATGACATAGGGAGTTTAATATTTGAGATAATGTGTACTTAAAGGTGGATCCTCATCATATGACGTGATGGTTTGGTCTTGGGATTAATCTTTCTTCCTAGTTTATTGAGACTATTTAGTTGATAGATCACATTATTGCAAAGGAATATCAGATTTTACTTTCCTTATAGATAAGCTAGATATATTAAGTCTTTCGTGTTCCATAGGTCCATTATTACTCGCATGATATTTCCCACATCATTGATTTGGGTGAGATCAACATTGATGGTGATCCATCCTACGAGGAGAAACCTTTGTAGATCCCAGAATGATAAACAAAGGTGTTATTATTTGATTATATTCATTTTTATTTTGAAATTTGGTTGCAGTATGGTGTTATGATATTACCTAGTAGACAAAGTCATAGATACACACTCAATATCCTGATATGTTTGTTGTTTATCTCTTTTATTGTAGTGTTTCTCATTTTATTGTTGTCAAGCTTTATTTGTTCTTATGTTGGTTTCCTCCAAATATTTTTGATAAATATACTCTTGTTTCACAGTTATCATCCCCTTCAAGAGTCTTTAATATATAGTTGTTTACATTTTATATTTATTCATGGTTCCTCTAAGTCAGCTAGCTGAACTCTTATGATAGCGATGTTCTTGGGAAGTATCTCATGGGGTAGTTTTTTAGATAACACTCGTTCTATATTTTCTTTCTAGGTGTTTTTAAGTTATTGAGGTTATTAATAGAGTTCAGGAGTATTTGATGAATTTTTTTAGATCTACGAATTAAGGGGATGGATTTGGAGAATCTTCTATTTTATGCATGGCGAAGCTGTGGAGGGTGGGAGACGGAGTATCCAAGATGACCTCTATTCCATTTAATAGTGCATTGATATATTGTATTTGAATTCTATATGGTGTAACATCTTGAAAAATTCATAGGGATTTTGAAGGCGTTATAACATTTCAATGGTAGCTATTTCATCATGGCAGACTATGACATAAACTCCATTATTGAGAAAATGGGTTTTGTGGCGTAACAAGTTTCCATTTATCCATGTTCCTCTCCCACATTTACAGAATTTGTGACATATAGGGAACTATGGTTCTCACATGCACATTGAGAAGGGAGGAATTGGTGTGGTCTTCGGCCATGCACCATAGTATGCCCTAGGTCAGGTTGTTCCGTTTCATGGTCAAGTGGGATCTGTCTGGGTCTTCAATTTTTTAATTGACCAATAAATAAACCAAACCCATCCAAATCAAATTTTATCCCATGGCTATCTCTCAAACCACATGCACCCTTTTTATTTTTTGATAAAATTGAACCCTCATTCAATTTGGTTTGATCCCAACATCACATGTTCAATAATTATATTTTAGTTTCTTTTGATGTCGTTGTTGTGGTAGTGATGCAAAATTCTTAGAGGGGCGTAACATTACATGAGGGAGTGGTTATTAGAGATCCTCTTCGTGGTTTCATTCTCATGTTAATAATGTTGAAATCCCAAGGTATAGGATTAATATCTTCACCATTTATTTTTTGTCAAATAATAATGAGACCATTAATTATTTTCATTGGTTGGTGGTGCAATTGACCTTAATAAAGGATAAACCAAATTTACATAAAAATAGTTAATTATTATTGATCACATTTATTCTAAAACCATGATAACTGAAAACATCTTCTTTAGTAGATAGTGGTATACCTTTTAAAATCTCTCATAAGTATTTTTTTATTCTTAGGATAGTATTGATAAATGAAATTTAATAAATATCATAAAGTTGTTAATTGATGGTTAGCTAAAGAACTTGATGATGCCTGTTTAATGTATCCATGGATTCTTATATTTTTATGGTAATCACATTGATTCTTAATTCATAAATTATTGTTTTGATATTCCATGTGTTAATGGAATGAGATAAAGAACATGATAATGGTATATCATGATGATATTCTAAAAGGTATCCTTAATGAGAATAGTTATTCTCAAATATGTTGAATGTAGAATCAATTCATGAAATCATGTTATATAAATGAAGTCATTTAATAGATGGTTCCTTAGATTATTTAAAATATAATAATTTAATAAATTATGTAGTTAATTTAAGATTTAATAACATTATTTATTTAACAAATAATTTTTTTTTGGCATGTTGTCCCATTTTCTTATGAAGGATGAATGGATTGTGTTTGGGGTTGAGTGATCCCAATTACATGGGATGAATGCATTATTTATTTTTAGTTACTTGTATCCTATAATATTTTTTTTGTTTTTTATAGTTTCTTGTTGCAATTCACATTATATTTCTATATGGTGAGATGTGAGCCTTAGAAGGTTGTTAGCTAGTGGTTATGCATTTAGAGATTGGAAGGTCCATGTTTATGGTAGTATTTTTTGAATGTAATGATGAGATACATGGTGATATTCATGATGGATTCAGGGATGGATTATGTTTTGATGGATCTCTGAGAAGCTATTCTTTACCATTGTCTTTCTTAATCTAGATGCTTTCTTAATTTTCTCTTTAGAGGCTGGATGGATGGGTTTCCTATTTATCTATATTTTTTCTCCAATGTCTAATGTAGTTGGATATTCTAGTTTTTTGCATCTATATTGTTTTATCTTATGGTGGTTCATAGAGTACTAGAAATTATGGATTGTTACAGGAATAATTAATTCTTTATCCCATGGGGATGATTCGTGTTGGAATGCAGAAAATGTATTGATCTTGAAAAAGTGTGGGTATGCTTGGATTATTCCCAAAGGGTGTATTATTATCTTGGGTGGTTAATAAAATAAAAATTATATTATACTTTATTTAATGGATAATTAATTAATTGACATGCAGTGATATTATTAATAGAAAAGAATAAATGTTATAATGTTATCCTTAAATATTTTTCTTCTTTTATGATATCGATACCTTTGCAGTGGCAGTCATGTGTCTTGGAGATGATAATTATAGATTATTATAAGGCTAGATTAATTCTAATAGTGTGGTTCTGATATGTGTTATGTAATTTTTTTATTTCATATTCTACCCCACTGATGTCGATTGGTGGAATGAAACACAACGAACATTTGGAGGCTATTTTCCAAAATGTCCATTTTGGCGGGGGGAAGGACAATTGACCACCCCCTATCATCCAAGTCTATTATTCTTGTAGTATTATGTCCCTTTATTGATAGAGGTTAGTTTCCCCATACATGTTTATAGAGGGTTTAAATGGATTGTGATTATTTAACACACATGTCTCTCTATGTATAATATTCTTAGTATTATTATAGTTATGTACTGTATGGGATGTGATTTCTTTATGTGCATTACATGGTGTACTGGTTGTATTGGATTGAGGTAAAATACCTTATCTATAATACCAGGAACTGTAGATATGGTGGATCCATGAAACTACTCAGTTACTATAAGGATATGTCGATTGGATTAATATATGTTGTTATGCATGATTAGAAAATTATAAAACTTAGTTTAGGTGTATTTAGTGAAACTTATTTTGGACAGAGATGGATTATGACATATAAAATAGGGGTAGAGAAAGAAACTGGTGGGTATGTCAAAGTCGAGTATCATTGTTTCATTACTATAGAATATGATCTCTTAAATGAGATTATATGTGTGAGTCAACCATGGTGATGATGAGAAGTTATAATACCTATTTAGGATACAAGTTTGTTACAGTTTTTTTACGAGTGATTACATCAATTTCATTATAATTTATATGGGATAATCTATGGATTATCCTAATGTGTATTCCTTTTATTCTCACCTTATGTATCTTTTTGGTCATTTTCAGTTTATCAAGAGATGGTTAGATAACAGGCTGGAATTTTATTTCTCAAGGTTATATAGGAGTTTATTAGGATTTATGGTCACTTCTGAGTTTACCTTTTGGTATTTTAGTTTTCATTTCTTGTTTTTTAGTCTTCCTGGAAATTTCATGAATGAACTTGGGTTTTCTATACCTATAACTAATATATATTTGATGTCTTTACAGTTATTATCTCTCAATGATGAAATTCTATAGAAGTTAATTCTCCCCATTTTATGTTCATTATACCCTTTGTGCTAATTGCCAACCTATGTCCTATTGGATATAGGATTCAAGTGTTCATTATCCTCCTTATCTTGTTTCCTTCCTAGGAGGGGTACCTTTGTGTATATGTGGTTATAAAAATATAAATCAATCAATAAATTTAAGAGATGAATGAATCAATAATCTTTAGATTTGAGGACAATATATTGATCAACGAGATTAATGATTTGAGGAGAAAAAAGATAAATCAATGATTTAAATATTTTAATAATTTCTATATAATTAGAATATAAATAATTAACAATAAGGATCTAAAATAAGGCATATTTCAAAAAATCTCATGACTAAAAATTATAAATACGTTAATTATTCTCATGTTTGAAAATTCTACAAAAGAGATGAAAATATCCTATCTTACCAACGTAAAATGAATGTTTCTTATAAAATCCATTTTTACCCCCTCTCAAAATATCAAATGTGTTTTCAATAAAATGGTTATAGATATGAAAAATCTTGAGAAAGAGGGATTATAATTTTCATTTCAATGTGAGATATCCTAAATAGTTTGAAAAATATTTTCAACAATTCATATAATAAATATGATTGAATTTAATTATTAAAAGTTATTACTAGATGTGAAACTGAATCATAATTCAAATCTAGTGAACATAATGTAATTGATAGGAAATATTAATATTATTCATTTATGTATAAATATTATTTCTTCATAATCAAAATTTATTTTTTAAAATATGAATATACCAGAAACAAGATAGAATCCCCCTTACTAAAAAATTTTATAGCATGGGATTAAACAAAATTAAAAAGAAAATATTTGAGAAATTGAATTTTATAAAGATTTAAACCACTAAAAACAATTAATAATTAACTATAATTTTTTTTCAGAACATTATATTTATATACCATATTTCTACTTGGAAATTACCCTTTAGTTATTCTCAATACAAAATAGTCAATAATTGGGAGATTTTGTTAACCAAATTTTGTGTCCACAAATATTAATTGAAAAGGAATTTTTAAACCACTTTTTCTTAGGATTTTAATTACTATAATATGTTTTAGATCTTGAAGACAAGAATTTGTAGATAGGTGGAGCAAGTTTTGATCTTCCATATACAATATTTTAATAATTACATTGATAAATCAAGTTCTATGATTTTCTTAAATAATTACAATACATTTATTGATAGTTGTCTCTCATGAAAATTTTATTTGTGGTATTTTAGTGGATTTTTTGTTATAAATAAGTCCATATTTACCAATACCTAGTCCAAGGTAACCAAAAATTAATTTCAAAATTTTCTCACCTTGGGTGAAATTAGAATGTGATTTCTTATTTTCATAGATTATCAATTCTAATTCTTGATCATTCAATTACACTTTTATTTTCATGGATAACTCATCTATTTATCTAGAGAGTGTATCCTTCTCACTCACAATAATATTATATTTCATCATATAATCATTGAAATTTGTTGTGAGTTAACTAAATCATTATGTTAAATTTTCTCTAGTATATTTGAGATATTTATAATTAGGATAGATAGAATAAAAATTTAATTTGAAGAATCATTAAATGAAATAGGGGAATTAATTTCATCATGTACTATAATTCATTTTGGGTTTCCAATACCTGACTCTATTGGAGATACATAGTAATTTATTTATCTCTATTTTGATACATTTAATTCATACTGAATATCCTTCTTCTCCATAACTAAAATTTTAGACCTAAATTACCTAAGATTAATATGAACATTTTAGAATCTGTAGAAGAATAAATAAAGATCACCATTGTGTATTCCCTTTTATTGAATGATATGTGGATTTTATTCCTTTCATGAAATTCCTTATCTTATTCGACAAATTCTCATGATCAAACTCACATTTGGATGAATCAATATCAATTTCCTTGAGTAAATTACTCATACTTCTCACCGTGATAACTTTTTCATTCTATATGGAATTATGTTTCTTTATAATCTCATTGGAATAGAATTAATCAATTATATCTTCTACCATAATAGCCATTATTTCCATTTCTTCTTGAATCACTATCACATTGGGTACCCATGACCTTGGGAATACCAGAAATATCTTTTTCAAAATTGAATATTTTCTATGAAAATTTCTAATATATTTATTCCCCTCAAAAAATTTATCAATTTTACTAAACAATTTATTAATTTAGTCATAATGACTAATAAAAAAGAATTAAAAAATACTGTAGATTAATATAATTCCTAGTATCATTAAATTTATTAATACCATAATGTGAGCCTTCTAATAGTTATTGACTTTTATAAAATGTTATAAGAATTTAAAGAGTTTTTAATCCATTAATATCGGCCCTAGAATTTATAAAAATCAAGAATTTTCCAACAGGCACCCAAGCCATTATATCATTGGGGGTACATTTTTCATATTTTTCATAAGTGTTAGTATATGCATGCATTATGTTTTTTCGAACTAGATATCCTAATATTCTATGAAATATAGACATCCTATCTCCCTAACAATCTTAATCCCTCCATCAAAATAATGTATTTTTCCGATAGACTGTCCTTCTAAACAACCCTGGGAATCCTACATATAAGCTAAATTTAAATGATCAATCCATGAATCTAGTAATATTTTTTAAATCAAGGTTCATCTGATACCAATTTATTTTCTCAGTAAAGATGAAATAGGGGTTGAATTTCATTTTAAATTGTTTTTAAAAATTAAAACAATATTTGATATAATTTATAAAAATAAATCTAGAAACTGAAATTAAAAGAGGTAAAGTGTAATAGGAATTTTAATTTAAACGAAAAATCATAAGATATTGATAGAGGAGTTTTTAATATTCCTAAAATGGATTTTTATGTACCCTCCCCTTAATATATTTATGTTATATTTTCAGCCTTTATATTTAATGGGGGAATCAATAAACTGAAAACCCATTATTTTTTTAATATTTATCAATAAACCCAATACATGATGAAATAACATCCTTTTTAGTGGATGGTTCCAGGAATCAAAAACCATTTCTATATTTTTAGTGGTTTTGGCTAGAAAACAAAATCGATTAACAAGAAAGGTAGTGACCACATATCATAATAATACAAAATTATTGTGAGAATCCAATCACTCACATTAATATCATTGATCAAAAATCCCCTCACACTCAATGGTTTTGAATTTATAGTAATGAAATACTATAGGCACACTTATCACAATACCATTGAATCACACTCTCAATCCTCCAGTAAGAATAAAAAAAAGAAGAGATAGGAGGAATGGATACAATTGTGAGGGGATCTTGAGATTGTTGAACATTGAGTGTAATGATCTGAAAAATGATCTTATAGGTATAAATATAAATAAAATAACCCAGGGGTGTATTTATCTTCCCTAATAGTTTTGGGATCATTATGGATCCTTATTTGATTAAAGAGTCATTGTTTGTTGAATTAAGTCATGTGAGACCTTCTCTAGTGTCTATTTTCCCATTTTTAGATTTCAATGGATATTATATGGGTGAAACCAATTGTACAATGAAACCTGAATAGAACCGAGGTTTTTTAAACACCAAAATAGTCATCCTTTGATATCCCACTAGATAACAGCTCAAACATGTATTCTTAAGGATTCAAATGAGGCCTTCACATGCCATTGTATCCCTATTTTTAGTCCATAAATATCTTGGAATTACCTTTGAAATAAAAAAACTAAAATACATGAAATTAAAATCATATAATCATAATTTTTTTGTCATAAAAGACCCCTATGAGAGTGAAATATACAAAAGTTACCTAGTGCATGACAAAAATTACAAATCACACACCTTTTCTAACACTCATGGAAGATGTTATTTGGTTAATCATATTTCATATAGACACCAATAAAGATAATATATTTACTACTGATATTGAGGTACTTGGTTAAGATGTTTGTAAAAACTCAACTTAAGGTAAACTATGTTGAATAAAGAATGAAATATGTGTAACTAAGAGTAATATAGTTTAAAGTAAATTAACAGCATGATTACATGATGATAGCATAAAAAAAGACATTTTGTGGTTAAATTATGTAACGCCTCAACCCCAGTTACCTAGAGTCGGTGATTTATTACATAACATTGGCATGATCATAAGAAAGATCAAATCTCGAAAGACCGATTGGTTTAGTAGACTTGAAAACACTAGATATATTTATAAGTCTTACATTACATCATAAAGTGAAAAACTACTACCACAACATATTGTCTCAATATTCCACACTCATATCCCCACATAATATCCCTGCAGGTCATTCATAATTTACTTCTTCACTTCCTGGGAAAAATAAAACATAGAAAAGGGGTGAGCTTAAATGCCCAGTAAGGATAACAATATAGCGGAAACATTCATAAATAAGAATAATCATTTAAGGCAATGTATAACTAAAACAAAATCCTTTTAAACTTGAACTTCAACATAGTATGGAAAAAGTAAAATTAAATAATTCCATTTAATTATTCACATGGATATTCTACTAATCGAATAATCACATGAAATATCAATAACCACTTTCATAATGATGGAATGCATAATGCCAGACTATCATAACCACATAGCCAATGCCTCGTGCCAAGAATACAAATAAGATTTTGCCAAGACCCTGTTCCAAGACACTAGTTTGTCTCATGAGACCTACCGATGCATCGAGGAGCTATAGCGGGATCCACCTGTCACATATTAAGTCCAATGCATTCCCATATGAAAAGGTTTAAACATAACATAAACATTTGTATTAAAACTAGAATATGAAATGTCAATACTTTCACCATAAACTATGAACGGTATAAAAATTTCACATCCACAATAAAACATATCATAAAACCTTCAATACAATATATAAGTTTTTTATCATAATAAATCAACTTCAAATAAGCATAAAATCCATCAAAGGATGTTGACATAGATGAAGTCAAAACTCTTTTTAGAGAAATATCTATTTCTATTTTGAAATCATTTAAGAGTCTTATATAAATGAAATAAAACATTTTCTTTGAAAATATTCTTATAAGCTTGTAAGGGAAGCTTCGATGATTTTATAATGGTGGAAAATAACCGTACCTTCTATATATGTTAAAAAAACATTCTTACCTTAATTCTGTCGAAAAAGATAAAAGCACCTTGTTTTGAAAATGACGGAAAGATTACTTTATAAAACTCTTATAAAAAGTAAAAAAAGGTTGTAAATGACTTTAACCCATATTATTTTAAATAGTAAAAATGTTTTGAAGTACATTTTTAAGAAACATGGATGTGGATGATAAAGAGATCCCAGTAGATTGTTACGTATAAACAACCTCGGATAATGAAGAGATTGTGAAATAACCCTTATTTTGTACTTTTCCTTGGTTGAGGGTAGATTAAACTCCTATATAATGGTGAACTAATTTTTATTAAATTATACAAGAATCATATATATTAATATGATATCATATATGATCTTTTAACATTGCTTTGTTAATAATATCTTAGTATTATCGTCGTTCCAGATGTTAACTTACTCGTTTTCTTTTATATGTTTTGTTACATAAGCCATGTTTTTCATGGATAGGTTGTATCTTATTAATATCCAGAATGATATCAAGTCCTTAAACATTATTTTTAAATCATAAAATGATAATTATACTTGAATGGATACGATGGAGAATGAATCTCATCGCGTTGGTGGAGACGGTAGTCCGTACGTACGCACGAGCGACAATATCATTCTTTTGATATTAAAATAATATATAATTGGATATTATATCATATATACATAATAATTATCAGGTTATATTTATTATTTACATGAGTTACACATCATTATTATACCCATCCAAATAATAATATATTGAATAACAATTACACCACGACGTGGAGACGGTAATCCGTACATACGCACGTATGGTGACATGTTATTCAAAGGGTGGATAGAATACTGAATATGGTTGTACCATATTTATAATAACATCATAGTATATATAAGATAATGGAGTTATTATTTTATAATGTTAATAAAAAATAAAAATGAAGTGGAAGAAGAAATGAATTTGAAAAAGGGTGGTGAAAACATTACCTCTTCTTCAGGTTCATCATTTTGATTTGATCAAAAGGGATCCTTAGGTTGGATTTCTGATCATAATAAGGCCTCTATATTTTATTTAGGGAAGTTGAGAGAGTATTTGGGTAGAGTTTGGCTGAACAAAAAGGCTTTGAAGGTGTGAAGTAATGAGAAGGGGGAGTTCCCTTTTATAAGAGGGGTGAGGGGCACCTTTGGAAAAGCTATAAATATTAATTTATTATAAATTCATATTCAGTTTCTAATGCCTCAAAAGTTGATTATTAAAAGGTTAAGGTGGGGATAGGTCAAAATCCATTCATCCAATAGAATTTAGACAG
This sequence comes from Viscum album, assembly GCA_963277665.1. NCBI lineage: Eukaryota > Viridiplantae > Streptophyta > Magnoliopsida > Santalales > Viscaceae > Viscum > Viscum album. The sequence goes on from OY728156.1 coordinate 1,564,981,435, forward strand.
GTTTGGGTTACTATATTAACCTTATCGTTTAGTTTTAACTCTTAGTTAATTAGTTTGACATTTACCATGTCACTTTCTATTTATATATTATATAGTTAATAAAAATACTATATACATCCAAGAGACCCCCAAGTGGTCCATTAATGATACAACTATCATGATATAAGTCTTTTGGCAGATTCTTAGATTTTTTTAGGAATTTAATATCAATTATTAATATAATATTTGTTTTAAAAACTCTTTTATGTCAATTTTGACACTATTCAATAGTTGATTTTTGTGAAACTCATTACAGAATTATTACTTCTAAAAAAGATAATTAAAGCAATAATAATATGTCATATTATCCTAGAAAATTATTTTAATTCATTAAAAGTCTCCAATTATATTTATTTGGGTATTTATAATATCAATTATTTTAAATTTTCACTATTATGTTAATTACTGCATCATCATTGTGTCATAAATAAATTAAATTATGTAATCTTTAAAAATTATAAATAAAATATCATTATGTAGGAAGTCTTTTTAGCTTTCTAATGAATATTTATAGTCGAAAATCAAACATATAATAACCCTATGTAAAAATTGTTTTTCTAAAAGATATATGCTTGTGTCATTTTTGTATTCATTTTTACTTAATTAAAATAAAGTGTACCTATCACCTACAAGTGGCTCCATGGGGTCCCAAAATCGACCCAAATATGCCTATGGTCGAACATGTATCAACCAATAAGTATAGGACACGTTTTAGGGTAATTTAGTATTATTATAATATTATTTTTTAACCCTTATTTACCGGATTTACCCTTAACCATGGTAAATAAAATATTTACCGAAGTAATTATTCAAAATTTCTGAAAATAAAAGTTACCTATTTAAACAATTTGAACATCCTGATTCCAAATATGGAATCCATTTTTCCAAATTCAAAACATAGAAGTGGAAGAAATTAATTTAAAATTATTTCCCGTTGTTAAAATAAAAAGCATGTTTTTAAGAGATAATAACTATCAAAAGATTGGCACTTGTTTATGTCTGGTTTAATTGTGAAATTATGTAAAATGACAAACATTGAATTAAATGGTAAAAATATATTCTAAATATACTTTAAAACCACTCAAATTCATAATTTATCAATATTAATTATTTTGATTAAAAAAGTAGTTTTTCATTAAAATTTCGTAATTTTCACTATTCATCAAAATATTAAAGTTATCCGAAAAGTACCAAAATTTCACCTTAGGCTAAATTCGATATTTCGAATCCAAAAATGAAGTCCATTTTAAAAAATAAATTATATATAATTTCAAAAAGTAGGTATTACTATTCATAACGGCTATTTTGATTGGTTATGGTGTGTTAGAACTCGGTGTTGCGTACAACACACACTATCACATTATTCAAAGAGAAGCGTACCGTAGAAGCTTGGGGTGTTTCATTTTAAATTTTTGATGTCCCCATTTAGTAAAAATGTTTAATATATTTTATTTAAAAAGGGTTCACTATTAAAAGTTGGTAAAAGTGCAATACTGAAAGTGAATTTGTTCTTTCATTATGTCTAAGAAACTCATAATATGGATTCTAAAATTATAAGGATTATATAAAGATTAAAATTTAGTTAATACTATTCATAACCTCTTTTGAACGGATTGTTTGGTAAGTCATGGTGCGCTTGAACTCGGTGTTGCGTGTAGTGCAAGTTATTTAATTATTTTGAAGAAATAACACCCTATGAAATCTTGGGGTGTTACATTCTCCCCTCCTTCAATAAATTGCGCCCTCGCAATTTGAAATTGTTCTTCGAAAATAAAAGGTTGAAAATAGAAAATATTGTTGTGGAAAAACCCATATCAAAAATTGGGTTACTAAAATTTTGTAATAATATGAGGAAAAGAGAAAGGAAAGGGTCACCACCAAATTATGATATCGATTAGGAGAACATTGGTGGCAATTAGAGACATATAATTGGAGGAAAAACGTAAATATTTATAGGTAGTGATTGAGGTCATCAATCACAAACACGTATAAAATTGAGGTCCTTAAATTCATCAATCTATGATGATTTGAAATACCTTCGGTTCAACAAAACATAGGGTATTAGGATAACACATTTTTGGTTTTAGGATTCCATAAATAAAGTATAAGAATTAATTTCTTAATATAATAATAGAAGAAGAAAAATATATTCTTGACAAGTATAGTTCCATCCTTTAACTAATTTCTACCACAAACTCATCTTTCACTATAAAAGATAATAGAATGTAAAAAATTATTCTATTTATCCTATTCTTATAGGGTTAAAAAAAGAATTTATAATTCATCTACCAGATCTTTTAAAAAAACTACATTATTTAATCCCAAACATCATGTGGGTCAGTGGTAGGTGATACACCCTTGTCGCCCTTCGGTTATGGGTTCAAGTCTCGCGGCCTTGCCGGACGTGATGGGTTTCCGCCAGACCTCCGGGTTTTCCTTTTATGGAAATCCAAAATAATCCAAACTAGAACTATCCAAAATACTTCAGTCCAAAAATTATAAGGAAGGAAAACACAATAAAGATCCTTTTTTTTGTGTACTAACATGTGAACATCTTCATCATGTATTCCTTTCAAACACTACAACATCCTGAATTACCATAAAACCATATTCATTACATTCATGATCCCATATTCCTTAAAGAATAATAGATATACTCCTTCAATCCAAAATTTTTTTAAACCCCAACAATGATGGAATATAAAAAACATTAATCAGTTTCAAGGTAGTCAAGAATATCTAATATAATTTATCCAAATCAATCATGTATTATTCCAAAATCACTACCTCAGTATCAGAACTATATTATGGTTTATCATTCTCTCAACCATATATTCTCCAAAAATTTATCCTGCTATTGAGTCAATTTTTATTGTTCCACACAATCTCAAGACCTTAATGAAATATTACTGCAGTACAATCCTTATATACTGCATAATTATTATAACAAGTAAATTGTTGATAAAACACTCAAATGACATAATCAATACAAGAACTCTAGTCATTCCTCTTCATCTATGGAAGTATCATAACTTGATTATTATCCAATAGCATCATTTGAGGCATAATATGATGACTGGGACATAGGTTCGCATAGTGTCCAAACTCCATGAAAATGAAGCATTGTACATTTGAAACCATTTTCTTACCCTTGCAGTCACGTACTTTGTGCCCTTTTCCTCCACACTTATAATAAACTCTCATTCCTTTCACGCAAGTTCCAGGGTGTTTCTTCCCACAGTTATCAAATATGGAAAATTCTTCTTTTCCCTCTTCCCTTTATCCATCTTTCTCTCTTCCATCCTTTTCTTCTCTTTCTTCCATTCAAAGACATAGGACTGAGTAAAATATTTACTTATCTTATCAACACATGATATTATTTCTTCATATGATGATAATACATGGGAGACTATTTATCTTATAATTTCTGGATTAAGACCATGAAAGATATGATCCTTCTTTCTCTTTGGATCATGTGCATTGCTGGAGTTCTCATTCCTTCTACTAGGCGCCATTTCTAAACAATGGCATATAGTATATTAGTTTATGAATAACAATACCTTATCCAAAACTTGTAAGACACATAACATAAATTAATTAGTTTATGGATATAATCCATAATCATAAAAATTTCTCCTTTAAGGAAGTATATACTCATAAACCCCTCATAATGGTTTGTAAAGAAAATTAGAATTATCTTAAGCATATCCCCTATGAGTGTCGTAACCAAGAGTGCAGCAAGGCCCGTTATCATGCACCAGTTCCTGTTCGAGTCTAGATCAAAGCGGTGTTTTTGGGTTTTACCCCTAGGTACATCTGTGCCAGAGCCTCCTCTACCTGCTCGTATCCAGACAGGGATGTATTTCTTGGAAAACTCACAAAATCTCTACAATACCAAAATTCTATGAAGTTATTCTATACTAATCCTCAAATTTCAACTTAGGCCTACAAGCTCTAATCAGAGTTTATCTAAATCTAGCTTCCAAGGTTTGTACTAAACTTCCTCTGATACCAACTGTAATGCCTCGACCCCAGTTACCTAGAGTCGGTGCTTTATTACATAACATTGGAATGATCACAATAAAGATCAAATCTTGAAAGACCGATTGGTTTAGTAGCCTTGGAAACACTAGATATATTCATAAGTCTTACATTACATCATAAAGTGAGAAACTACTACAACAACATATTGTCTCCATATTCCACACTCATATCCCCACATAATATCCCTGTAGGTCATTCATAATTTACTTCTTCACTTCCTGGGAAAAATAAAACATAGAAAAGGGGTGAGCTCAAATGCCCAGAAAGGATAACAATATAGCGGAATCTTTCATAAATAAGAATAAACATTTAAGGCAATGTATAACTAAAAAAAGTCTTTTAAACATGAACTTCAACATATTATGGAAAAAGTAAAATGAAATAATTCCATTTACTTATTCACATGGATATTCTACTAATCGAATAATTACATGCAATATCAATAACCACTTTCATAATGTTGGAATGCATAATTCCAGACTATCATAACCACATTGCCAAGGCCTCGTGCCAAGACTACAAATAAGATTTTGCCAAGGCCTTGTGCTATGACGCTAGTTTGTCTCATGAGACCTACCGATGCATCTAGGAGCTATAACGGGATCCACCCATCACATATTAAGTCCAATGCATTCCCATATGAAAAGGTTTAAACATAACATAAAAATTCATATTAAAACTAGAATACGAAATGTCAATACTTTCACTATAAACTCTGAACGGTATAAAAATCGCACATCCAAAGTCAAACATATCACAAAACCTTCAATACAATATAGAAGTATTGTATCATAATAAATAAACTTCAAATAAGTGTAAAATCCATCAAAGGATGTTGACATAGATGAAATCAAAATTCTTTGTAGAGAAATATCTCTTTCTATTTTGAAATCATTTAAGAGTATTATATTTATGAAATAAAACATTTTCTTTTAAAATATTCTTATAAGATTGGAAGGGAAGCTTCGACGATTTTATAACGGGGGAAAATAAACACACCCGCCGTATAAGTTAAAAAAACATTCTTACCTTAATTCTTTCGAAAAGGTTAAAAGCACCTTGTTTTTGAAAACGACGGAAATATTCCTTTATAAAACTCTTATCAAAAGTCAAACAAGGGTGTAAATTACATTAAACCATATTCTTTTAAATTTTAAAAATGTTTTTAAATACATTTTTAAGAAACATGGATGTGGATGATAAAGAGATCCCAGTAGATTATTACGTATAAACAACCTCAGATAATGAAGAGATTGTGGAATAACCCTTACCTTGTACTTTTCCTTGGTTGATGGTAGGTTAAACTCCTATATAATGGTGAAATAATTTTTATTAAATTATACAATAATCATATATATTAATATGATATCATATATGATCTTTTAACATTTCTTTGTTAATAATATCTTAGTATTATCGTCATTTCGGGTGTAAACTTACTCGTTTTCTTTTAAATGTTTTGTTACGTAAGACATGTTTGTAATGGATAGGTTGTATCTTATTCATATCCAGAATGATATCAAGTCCTTAAACATTATTTTTAAATCATCAAATGATCATTATACTTGAATGGATACGATGGATAATGAATCTCATCGCGTTGGTGGAGACGGTAGTCTGTACGTACGCACGAGCGAAAATATCACTCTTTTGATATTAAAATAATATATAATTGGATATTATATAATATATACAGAATAATTATCATGTTATATTTATTATTTACATGAGTTACACATCATTATTATACCCATCCAAATAATAATATATTAAATAACAATTACACCACGACCTGGAGACGGTAAGCCGTACATACGCACGTATGGTGACATGTTATTCAAAAGGTGGATAGAATACTGAATATGGTTATACCATATTTATAATAACATCACAGTATATATATGATACTGAAGTTATTATTTTATAATGGTAATAACAAAGAAAGAAGAAGTGGAAGAAGAAATGAATTTGAAGAAGGGTGGTGAAAACATTACCTCTTCTTCGGGTTCTTCCTTTTGATTTGATCAAAAGAGATCCTTAGGTTGGCTTTCTGATAAAACTATGTCCTCTGTGTTGTAGTTATAGAAGTTGAGAGAGTATTTGGGCAGATCTTGGCCGAACCAAAAGGCTTGGAATGTGTGAAGTAATGAGAAGGGGGAGTGCCCTTTTATAAGAGGGGTGAGGGGCACCATTGGAAAAGCTAGAAATATTAATTTATAATAAATTCATATTCGGTTTCTAATGAATCAAAAGTTTATTATTAAATGTTTAAGGTGTGGATAGGTCGAAAACCATTCAACCAATAGAATTTATACAGGTTTGGGTTACTATATTAACCTTATCGTTTAGTTTTAACTCTTAGTTAATTAGTTTGACATTTACCATGTCACTTTGTATTTATATATTATATAGTTAATAAACATACTATATACATCCAAGAGACCCCCAAGTGGTCAATAAATGATACAACTATCATTATATAAGTCTTTTGGCCGAACCATAGATTTTTTTGGGAATTTAATATCAATTATTAATATAATATTTGTTTTAAAAACTCTTTTGTGTCAATTTTGACACTATTCAATAGTTGATTTTTGTGAAACTCATAACAGAATTATTACTTCGAAAAAAGATAATTAAATAAATCCTAATATGTCATATTATCCTAGAAAATTATTTTAATTCATTAAAAGTCTCCAATTATATTTATTTGGGTATTTATAATATCAATTATTTTAAATTTTCACTATTATGTTAATTACTGCATCATCATTGTTTCATAAATAAATTAAATTATGTAATCTCTAAAAATTATAAATTAAATATAATTATGTAGGAAATAATTTTATCTTTATAATGAATATTTATAGTCGAAAATCCAACATACATAACCCTATTTAAAAATTGTTTCTCTAAAAGATATATGCTTATGTCAATTTTGTATTCATTTTAACTTAATTCAAATAAAGTGTCCATATCACCTACAAGTGGCTCCATGGGGTCCCAAAATCGACCCAAAGATGCCTATGGTCGAAAATGTATCAAACAATAAGTCTATTACACATTTTAGGGTAATTTAGTATTATTATAATATTATTTTTTAACCCTAATTTACCGGATCTACCCTTAACCATGATAAATAAAATATTTACCGAAGTAATTATTCAAAATGTCTAAAAATAAAAGTTACATATTTACAAAATTTGAACATCCTGATTCTAAATATGGAATCAATTTTTCCAAATTCAAAACACAAAAGTGGAAGAAATTAATTTAAAATTAATTCCCATTGTTAAAACAAAAAGCGTGTTTTTAAGAGATAATAACTATCAAAAGATTCGCACTTGTTTATGTCTGGTTTAATTGTGAAATAATTTCCAATGACAAACATTGAATTAAATGGTAAAATATATTCCAAATATACTTTAAAACCACTCAAATTCATAATTTATCAATATTAATTATTTTGATTAAAAAAGAGGTTTTTAATTAAAATTTTGTAATTTTCACTATTCATCAAAATATTAAAGTAATCTGAAAAGTACCAAAATTTCACCTTAGGCTAAATTCCATATTCCGAATCAAAAAATGAAGTCCATTTTAAAAACTAAAATATATATAATTTTAAAAGGTAGTTATTAATATTCATAACGGCTAGTTTGATTGGTTATGGTGTGTTAGATCTTGGTGTTGCGTACAACACACGCTATCTCATTATTCAAAGAGAAACGTACCATAGAAGCTTTGGGTGTTTCATTTTAAATTATTGATGTCCCCATTTAGTCAAAACTTTTAAAATATTGTATTTAAAAAGGGATCACTATTAAAATTTGGTAAAAGTGCAATACTGAAAATGAATTTGTTCTTTCATTATGTCTAAGAAACTCATAATATGGATTCTAAAATTATAAGGATTATATAAAGTTTAAAATTTATTTAATAATATTCATAACCTCTTTTGAATGGCTTGTTTGGTAAGTCATTGTGTGCTTGAACTCGGTGTTGCGTGTAGTGTAAGTTATTGAATTATTTTGAAGAAATAACACCCTATGAAATCTTGGGGTGTTACAAATTATCCAATGAAAATTTAAGATAAAAATATTATAATGTTACATGTTAAATCCTTGTGTTAATACCTTTTTTATAAAATAATATTTTTAACTAGAAAAAATATTTCTGTTTAGAACAATTTGAAGATAACATAAATACTGGATCTTGAGTAAGAAACCTATGTATTATTCAAGACATTATATTAGAAGATAATATTAACATTCTCAAATTAGTGGATGTCCCAAAAATACCAAAGTAATGAATGATGGAGTGTCAATAAAATTCAAGTGAAAATAATAATTAAATTGAAATGGTAAAAATCATTACATGTTATAAATGTAGAATGAACCGTGGGTAAATGTATCTTATAGGGACAATTAGATGATAAAATTGTTGAGATAATGGGTATCAATAAAAATGTTTAAGGGAAAGAGAGAATCTATAAAAATATATCAGTTGATTTCAATGAAATAGGGAATTTTTAAAATCAATGTATCAAAGGATAAACAAGGAGCATAAAAAGAAATAACCTCTATGATCACGGGAATAAGAAAAAGCCTATGAATTGACATTTATTGTGTTAGGAATTTTTTTCTCTAATTAAGTCAAATATGTTCTATGGGATTCTCTACATTTAACACTAAACTAAGATGAATTTGTGATATATATATATATATATAATATTGAAACTAAAACTATCCATTGATTTTGGGGGAATTAATACGAGTGACTAATTAACAAAATAATTATTGAAATAAAATAATTTCTACTTTTAATATGATTGAAATTCAATTCATCATCATAAAATTACTAATATGATAATTTTATGTTCTAAAATATAATTTTTTTATTTTTTTCCTGACATGCAATATTAATTTATATTTCAACAAACACAAGATTAATGATGATAAAATATATATTATATAAATATTTGGTTAAATATATTTTATTTGGTATTTGATATGATTTAAACATAGTAACCAATAATATTTGATAATAAAATTTTCCAATGACATCAGTTTTTATTATATTTTATGATTTTATTCAAAATTTGAATTTAAAAATTGAAGAATTATAATTTCAAAAATGTTAATTCATTTTTTGATTTTTCCAAAAAATATATACATAGAATTGTGTGTTGGTATTTGTTTTTTAAAATGTTATATTTTAAGGTGAATTTTGGAATATATTGTTTTCATAAATAACAAGATTTAATGAAACTATTATTATATGTGACATTCTTATAAATTTCTAAAAACAATTTATTTAAAAAAAAATATAAGAAAATAATAAATTCTTTAAATATTAAATTTAATTTAATATCTTATAATTAACAATTTAGACCTTATGGGATATTTTTCAAATACATATTGTTATAATTATTTTAATATTTTTATTTCGAAATTAATTTTATCACAACTAGAATGTAAAATAAATAAATTTTATTTGAAAATTTTAATATGTATGAAAATATTATATAGTAAGTTAAATTTTATTTTTGTGAATAAAAGAAACTTTTTTAGGTAAAAATTATTTACCCAGATTAATATTAAAATGTGGAAAGTGAAAAATCTAATGGTAATGAAATGAATACATGTTTTAAAAATGTGTAGGAATGATTGGTATAGTCCTGGATAGACTTTATATCTTACCCAATATTATTTCTCAGTATTTATCCATGTTCCTTGATAACTACATCCCATTATTAAAATGTATTTGGAAATTCCAAATATCTCATCCCTTTTCACTTAGAAAAGGCGATCTCCCCACCATACTTTACCTCACAGAAAAACATATTTTGGATAAAAATGATTCCAAACATATTTTCCACATTCTTATAATTCTTTATGAGGTTCTATAATTCTCAAATGTCTAACCCTAAATGGATTAACCAATTTGAAAAGGAGGTAATCTATGAATTGATGTATATATTTATAACTGCTCAATCTATATTTTTAATTCATTATGTGCACTTGTTTATCCAAAACATACATTAAAATATATAAAATAATAAAATAATTATCATAAATATACTTTAGTATTACTATAATTATGTTAAAATATGTAACCTCCTTTCACAATTTTATTAAGATGTATAAAAAATGAATTATTCATATAGGATAACTACTTCTTCCACGAAATAAAAGGATTTCTACTTATCATCCTAAAATGGATTGTTTAAAAAAGGAATTCAATATATATTTATTACAACTATAACTACTTTATGACAATGAAATGATATCTAATATTACTCCTCATGGATATTTTAAGGAAAAAATAATCATCACCCATGTCTATGTGTGGACTACCATATTAATTGAGTGTTGGGTTCCATTAATTATTGACTGTCGGTATGGGATGGATTTATGAATGAGGATAATAGATAAATATGTTTTTTATGCAATGATAACGATTCTATTAATACAAATTTAATTTCCAATTAACGATATGAATAATAAATATGGTTTATAACATTACCTATCATAAAAGAAGAACACTAAGAGGAAAACTATTTTTTATTCTATGAAATTGATTTAGATAAATTATATTGTACATATAATTTTTTTCAATTTTTTAATATCACACTTATATACAAAAAATAAGATAATTTTTCAACTTATATATTTAAATTTCAACTATCCACCACATAATCATCCATCAATCCTGATATTTTCAGGTTTGGGTTGGTTTAACCTCAATCATGAACAATTATATAAATTTATATCATGAATGAATATTGGAAGATATGTTTTTTATAATATGATATAAATATGTAATAATTATTCATTTTTCTATAAAATTTTACAATTATATTTAATTAATTAATTAATAAAACACCATTTTTTGGTTAAGAAATCCCTGAAATGTGATTATTTTCAATCTCATCTTCAAGGATAAAGAATTAAAAAAATCATGAAAGGAAATTAAGACATAATAACTCATTATAATTAACACCTAAAAGCAATTTTAATGACTTAGTAATGAATAACTTTATAATAATAATGAATATAGAGATCGCTATTAAGAAATTTGTTCAAAATGATTAAGATTGCTCACAAATTATGATAAAAAAGGTTAAAAACAAATTAAATACATAAAGATAATAAATATAAACGAGGATTATATATAGTTATAACTACGAATGTGGTTTTAAAATAATTGATTAATATTGGTATGTTTATTCTAAATGATTTCAGAGTGTGTTAGACTGAGAAGTAATATAGAAAAAGTGTTTTCATGGACTCTGTTTTGATTTATTTAGACAAGTTACATTTTATACACAATACATCCTTTTGAGTGGTGTTATATTGATTTACAATCCATTTGTGTTTTATAATTTATATCATTATAATTCATGCAATATACTAATAAAAATGATGTTTTTTTGTCAAATGGAATTTGAATGAATTGTTAGACCAGATATAAGGTTTTTAATTTCTATCACACTTTATTGAGGTATGTTTTTATATTACAAACTAATAGTTAGTTGTTTGGTTCAATTAATTTTCAAGAATTACAATATCATGAATTTTTAATGAGATTGGACACATAACATTATTTCATTCACATTCATTCATTGTATACGATTGATATCTTATTTAAAAATAAGTTTTTTTATAACTATATATTTTTTCTTGTCATATAATGTTTTTCATTGAGTTTTATCATTCATTTAATATATTATTAACTTTTTATATATTGGGAAATAATTTTGGATTAAAATTATCTTTATTTTTGAATTCTATTTCTTCCTTAAAATGATACTAGATTAACAATAATTCTCATCCTTTTAAATAATGGTTTATTATCCATGTCCATGTTTTCCTATTTTAGTAAATTCATTCACTTAATATATGTAATATTGAGCATGTTTTATTTCCAATTTCATTCATTCTTATCCTTACCCCAATTAAAAATATAAATTTTTATTAGTTCTTATGAAATGGGTTTTCAATAATGTTATTTTGTATAATATTAAAAAAAATTCCTCCCTTTTCAAAACACAGTTTTTTTCATCCACGAAAAATTATATCAAAAATAACATTTATATCATTTTCACATATCCATTATTTTCTTTCTAAAGGTACTTTTTTAAAAAAATATTCAACTTCCCCTTTAAAAAAATTTCTTTTCAAATAGACCTGTTAGTTCGACTATTAGGAAAAAATTTATAATTTTTTAAAAAAATTATTATAAGTATTACTTTCCATTATTATATTCATATTAAATATGATTTAACCTCATTATATTTATGTTTCTGGATTGATTGATTAATCAAAATTTCACTATTTTTATTTTGTGGAGTTAATTTCATGATTTCATATCTATCCAATTGTTGACCTCTTCTATTGTGGCATATTTCAGGCTATCTAATTATAATGATGTTTCCATTTATATCAATATCCTATAATCCTTAGTGTGATAACTTTTGATGACAGAATCCATTTTTTTAAAGATGTAATATGATCATATTTTTTAAAATAATTGGGATCCCCATTTTTTCTCATGTAAATAATTCGTCGATGAAATTAATAATATCATCAAACATTAAACACATATAAATATACAGAATATGACATGACATTAGTGCCTTATAATATATATCACTCAAATCCATTTGGAAAAGACGTATATCGCATGAGATGTTTTTTATGGAATTATGCAATTATCCTAATACAATATGGTACATTGTCCACTATGATAGACATGGGATTGAACTTTGAATTATTCTTATTAATTCATGTTTTTATAGTGGTAAAAATAAAATTTGATAACTGGGTCCATTAAAATTAGATAATTTATTCTAAATAATCATGAAATTATTGTTATCTTCTGATACATGATTTATTGGGTATGAATTTCATATGTTACGTTCATGTGACATAAAAAATTCTCATTAAAACTGGTATTTAATATGCTCCCTTATCATCATTGACTGTTATATATTATGCTTACACTTATTGAGTGTATACTCTCACCCCTCTTATGTTTCTATTTCAGTAGGTAATTAAGGAAAGAAATATGTGGTGTATGTCATGAATATTATATTTTGTATAAAATTTTTGGTATATGTTCAATACTCAATATGGATTAAGGAGTTTATTTTATATTGTAAATAATGTTATCTAGATGAAAACGACCAGGGTATTGTTTGATAATGTACTATTATAACTCAATAAAAATGTAATATGGAAATATATTTGGTATGAATTGTGATGCAATGGTTTTATCTCATTTAATCTGATAACCACATCCTAAGGATGTTATAGATCATTCATTGAATTTGACCAGTAGTTCAATTTCTAGAATACCATAGGATATAGATATAAACAAGAAAAATTATGGGAGAGAAAATAGAAAAATTTAACTCATCCACAGTTGATGTGATACTGGCCGTAGATCATGAATGTGTGAATGAAAAATAAAGTGAAGCATCCAATGTAATAAATTATTTAGAGACAATTTAAATAATTAAATAACTAAATCAACAGTTACATGGTTAAATAATGTAGAAACAAAATTTTGAAGATGATAAATAATCCATTAAAAAATCCAAAAAAAATCTAGATATTCAATAAATCGAAAATAACTAAATCATTATTGGATACCTAGTGGATAAATAAAAAATAAAATATGATGTTTTTGGTGATCTCCAAGAGTTTTTCCACTTATGATGATCCCTATTGTATATGATCAAGAATACTATAATCCATCACATATGTTCTTGGAGACCCTCCTTATAAGATCACTCCCCTCATCTATAAATATCTCAATTTTATGTAGATAACATTGAAGATTTTCCGTTATAGGGTTTAAATTACGAACTAGTGGGGTTTAAAAACATCTTTATAAATTTAAATTAATAAATTATTTTATTTTATTTATTTCATCTAACATCCAACTGAAATAGTGCATCACCCATATATATCAAAATAATATACATGATGTCGTGATTAGGAATTACATGATATTCCAAAACCAATTTTGGTCATAGTTTACCCATCCTAATTTCTCTTTAAATGAAAATCAATTATTTCAAAATAATGCCCACATAGTTTAATATATATTATATTTTTAATTTTTTGATTATGGATCCTTGAGATTCCCATAATCACACCAACTCCAATGAATTAACCATAATAATATATATTAAAATTAAAACTTCTAAATTTTAAAATCAGATACATTTTAGATAACGTGTTTTTTTGAAAACAACCTATATGTTCACCTTGGTTCAAATAGTGACTATTCTGTTTTATTTTTAGGTAACCTATTATATTAGAAATATGGAGAGATTTGAATGATGAATGTTGAGATATTGGATTGATGTGGGAACCCTATTTTATTATAATATATCTATCTATATTTTGTTATTTTATTTTCCCCACAGCTGATCAGCCGATTGAGAAATCCATTTTATTGTCTTTATATACACTTCATATAAGTCCATCGTTATAATGAAAGTTGATATATATATATATATATATTATTCATAGTTCACTTTTAGATATAAAATCATGAACTTAATATAAAAATTTATGTGTATTATATATTAATATATTATTTCATATTATGGTAATGACATTACAGACTCCCTTTATTTATTATAAATTATTTTCATTAGTTGGAAACCTCAACCATTGAAGGATTCAATCATATGGTCACATGCTTATCAAACTCATATCAGTGGTTAGTTACCTTGGAATGGGAATAACAAAATTTTATTGAATAGTTATTTCTATGATAGTTATAATATTGGATAATGTTGATCGTGATAGGGAGGGTCACCAAATGGGACATTCCCTGAATTTTTGGGTCACAAATACCTATATAGTGGAAGCCCAAGCTACTGAGGTTAAAATATTATTGTTCATTTTATTTTTATATTATGAATTAGATGTTTAATCATTTATAAGTTTTTAGTCTATATTGTTATATTTTATTTTACTATTTTCTCAGGGTGGATAAAGGTCTGTATTCATGCATCATAATGTGTATATAGGTATACCTAGATATTTTCATCACTAAAAATTAATGAAAAATGGTTTCAAAAATTATATGTTTTTCTTAAAAAGAAAAAATTCGTTTTTTAAATTGGGTTCAATTAACTAAATCATCAACAATAAATAATTCATTTTATTCTAGAATGAATTATTATTGGTAATTAATTAATATAAAACACTATGATTGATTTTAAATGTAATTTTGTTTATAAAATGTTGATTTAGACATTTCAACATGGAAGATGATAATAATATGGTGGGTAGGTCTACATAGTTTACTTCATATAATAGGTTTTGGAGATTGTTTTTTGGGCTATGGTTGGTATCGATATTTGAAATTTCAATTTTATATAAACCCTTCGATGGCTAGATATTTCACATGGAATTCCATTGTTATTAAGATATGACCCTTTATAGTATAACATGAGTTTGTAGTACTATAACATAGTGTTAATTACATATTTTCTATTGTTGATGTGTTTCTCAGTAAGTGTGTATTTTTTGTTCATCTATTTGTGTAGGAAAATACTCTTTAACACAATTTCAATGAATTATAATGTTTTAGGGTTATTGGTATTAAAATTACCTTATATTTTAAAGATGAAAGGAAATTTCTTCCCCATCTAGTTTTAGTGAATGATAGTGATTATAATGAAATATAATGTTTAATAGATGGTTGGGTTATTGAAGGATGATTTAAAGTAGATATTTATCAATCGAGCATTGACTAAGGATAAAATATTGTTCTCTTAAAGGTAGTAATATGGTGAATTCATCATTCCTAGTGATTTTTATTTATATAGTTGGCATTATTGATCACGATTTACAATAATGATGATATTTTTTTGTAATGAATTAATTTGTTCCAAAAGCATCCATATATAATTTTCAATGGTAGATTGTAGTCATGGGATTCCAATAATTGGTTATAGAATGTTTAGTTGTTAATTAAAATCATTGTAACTCGGAACTAGAAATGGATTTTGGGTGTTTTTTCTTAGTCTAGAGGGTAATCATTTAAACTGTGTAGTGCATTTGATTATAAAGGAGGAAATAATGAGATTATATTGATTATGTTTCATCCATTATTTTATAATATGTGTTCCCTAGTGTTTTATAATTAGAGAATATTTCATTCTCTTGCTACAATGATTATATTTTCATTTGCACTCCTCTTCTACGATGATTGATATTGGTCGATCTGGATGGCCTTTCATCTTTGAAATGGGCATGGGTAGGTGTAGGTTGTATGTTATATTTCATCTAATAATTATAATATGTCCTTGAATCCTATTTTCTTAATATTTTCATCACATCTCAATGAGTCTGAAAGTACCTACTCACAATGTAGGGAAATTGATGTCTTGACTCCCATCATGAATAAATCAATTCCAAGTACATCCATAAATATTCTTTGGTTTCTTGACATATCCAATGAAGGATATTAGTTCATTTTATGTAATATCTCATCAACACCACAGAGGGATTGAGGGAATGAACCAATTTATGGTTTCTAAAATCTCTATAAAATCGTTGTTTGATTCCCTAATTTAGATGATATCACTTTTTCATTCTCTAAATCCCATATGCTCACCCACGATAATTTTTTTTTGAATTGATAGAACTACTCATTTTATATTCCATATAATCCATCAGTTGTGGCCTTATGGGTTAGATTTCCATGACTTCACCCTCCCTTCTTGAAATCAACCATTAATTACTTATTTTTCATTTGTAGGTCAAATCCTGATATTTTATTCTAGGTTTAGTGTGTTTTTCACAAAATTTATTTTTACTTATTTGTTAACGTAGATATGCATAATACAACCATTTAAAACTTATGGTTTGAGGTCAGAGATTAGATTATATTTTTTATGTGGTTGATTTTGTGTCTTGGTGTGAATATTGTTCTTCTTAATTTAGATTGGAAAAACATCATCAAGATCATCACCAATGTATTACGAGGAAGACTTTATTCAAAATAAGGTTTTAATGTTAATTTATTTCGTAAATTTTAGGTTTAAATTTCAAATAGCTCCTATAGATTTAGCAATGAATGATAATTCCCAAGTTAGGGATGAAGTCCCAATTAAGTCTTCTGAACCGAAAAATATATGGAAGATATGCATCCAGAACAAACAACTCATTTTCAGAAGTTGTGATATGATTCTTCCATAAGATTGGAGATTAATTCTAGAATAGAATAAAATATGTTCATTTAATTCCTCTAGTCATCTCCAAAAAATGTGGCTATACCTTATAATAATCATGTTTAACTACAGGTTCAAAAAATATTATCTATGAATGTTGTTTGGTATTTATCATATTTATTGGAAGGAACACATAAATTTATCCTTGTAATTCACAAATATTTCTACATCAGTTTTTTATATAAATATATTTATTATAGTGATGGACTGTATTTATGGAAATAAGGTATTCTGAAATGGAAAATGAAACAAGGCAGAAGAGAGAATTAAAATGCAGGTCTTCTAGATTAGTAAATAGGTGATGGTTCAGGTGGAGTTTTTTAAGAATATATAATGTCCATTAAACATTCCAACTTCCTTTTAAAGGTTAATATGTTTGTGGAGTAGTTATTTAAGTCATGTAAGTATAATGGTAATAATGTGGGCTTCGACTCTAAGGCTATTCAATCAATAAAGGGAATAAAACCCTCAAATATAAGTACTTTTAAATTCTTCATAAGAAAATGATAATGATCTCATCATGTAATGATAATTTTAATGAGATTTAGGGGAAAATTAATTTGGATGTCAATGATGGAGTTTTCATTCATACTAAAAATGAGGATTTATTGGTTTTTTTAGGCATCATCCATTCACATATTTAAATAAATATAAAACATGAAATCTCTGGTGGAATCATGTATTGAGTATAGCCTCTCCTAATAAAGAGTTAGTCAAAAAAATTATAAATCAGTGATAAAAAATAAGACTTAGGTACTATATAAATTACTTTTCATGGATCAAAATTGGGAACTATTTTTTGGAGACTAACATCATCATTTACAAGTATGAATTTGAATATGGAGTTATAATGATGAATTATGAATTGGATATATCTACTCCTACAATGGATATACTTTTTCATTACCATAAGTTTAATAATGGAAAGGAATTTATTATTAAATTGTCCATAATTAAGGAATATACTATGATTTTTTTGTTGAACTCATCATGTTTATATCAATTGAGGATATTTAGAGTAGATTTATTAGCAGAATAATATTTTTCATTTATTATTTAATTATGGTATGTATGATATGGAGGAGTATATAATGACTTGAAAAAATTGCATAATTTTTTATATGATATAAGTCATCGGGAACAAGAGTGGAGTATACTTCATATCCTTAATGGTTAGGTGAAATTATGCCAAGAAACCATTCATTGTGATAACTCACTAAACTATTGATTTTTGATATTGTTTGAATATTTTTTTAACTGTGTAGTCAAACCATGATAGTCATGTATCTGCCTTTTAGTAGATTCCACATGGATGACACATGATTTAGATAACTATTCAACAATAACAAGCATTCTATATAGGTTCACATAAAAATTTAATTTCACTTTTTAACCACATTTATTTTATGTTTTTCAATCCACCACCTCTTATTTACACGGGGACCCTTCTATGAGATCTATGGAGAAATCCCTCCTTGTTATATGTTTTTGGCTTCATATCACAAGATTACAAGTTTATTTCAATGTAATACCCTCTCCTATCCCCATCTTGGAATTTATTATGGTTTCTTATTTCTCCCTATAACACCAATTAGTCTGTAAGAAACATTAATGGTTTTTGATGATCAATCCTGGGGGGTTTGGTCATATGGATCTTGTATAGGGTGCCTATTTTATTAGAATGTGATTTTTTGTAGAAGGTGAGCAATTATTTTCTTGGTTTGAGGTATATGTTTTTATTAAATTCCTTGATTTCAAAATTTAGTAGTTTCACGGGTTTTGAAATTCAGGTTATATTTAACTAGAATTATGTTCGACAACAACAATTATAATGAAAAATGTTTCCCATGGATTGTATGATTGATATAATGGGTATTATCTGAGATTATAATATATTTATTTGAAATTAAATTGGCACATTTGGCCAAAATATATGGAAGATCATATGAGTATCTTTTAAAAGGTTTTATGGAAAAATTTATGGATTTATCCCCATTTTTGACATTTAAATGAAGAAACCCATTTTTAATTATTTATTTTCTGAAGGAATTAAGTGACATTTTGATAAATAAATTTATAGGACGATTTAAATCATTAGGTTTAATGATGTTGATAGTGAAAATGAATCCAAAGTCATAACTCATTTATAGGCCTATTAAGAACCCTAAAATAAATGGTTTGATTTTTGTGAGAACCTGATTACTTCCTGTTATTCTTGTTTCACCCCATTAGTTCTTATTATTTTTATGTGATGTTTTTATGATATCAAAATTTGATAATTCATTCAAGGGTGTCGGGGTGAGGTGAGATGTATGGTTTATACATTATTTATATATGTATAAATATTTTATTGATTTATTTCTCTGATCAACATTGATTAAAATAGGATTAACGAATTATCTATGTTTGAGGTATTGACTTATGATTCACTATTTAAGAACACAGTATAGTTTCAATTTAGGTTCATTATACATTTAGGATCAAGGGGGCACCCTTAATGTAGCTAGTGTGGGATAGTTAGGTGTCTTTTTTTAATTTTTGATTTAACAAATGATGGAAGTTTGTCGGATATTGGTTTTTAGTTTTAGGGAAGTCTTAATTTAGGAACAATAATGTTTCCCAAAACACTTATTTAACTGATGATTAATATATATAGGGTGATTCACACTTTATGTATGTTTGTATCACCTTGTTAATTTACTGTTAATGGAACCATTTTCTTCTATATTGATTAATTATTTGATATTAAGTCTATATAATGGTGTATTTTTTCTTGGTTATTTAATTATTTATGGTTGGTAGTGTTTCCAAAAAGGTTAAAAAAAGGCATATTTAGATTGTTTTTTTAAGGGAAATGTATATTATTGTATAGGATATTTTATAATGTTCTTGGAAATGATTATAAAGGTGCATATTTTTTTTATAATATCAAACTCCATGTATCCGAATGTTTTAATTAGGTTTCTACTATTTCACAAGAGATTCTATAAGGTTTAATAAAAAATGAACTCAAATTGACTAAAACGCATTTCATGGTTTCTTTTGCATCAAAATAAGATGTAAAGCCATATTTTATATTTGTATTCTAGACTAAATATTTTAAGTTATTTTATGTTAGAAATTACATAGACAACATAGGGAGAATCTATTAAGAATCTTATCTAACACCGAATATATAAACATTGATGCATTATTGAATATCTCAGGTGTTATATATGTTCAATGTTTCATATTCAGATTGGATATCACATTATTGGCCTTCCAATGAAAAAGATGAAAAATTGTGTGACAATATGAGTTACTTGGATATGATCTTAAGACAGTTCTAATTTTGGATTATTTTTTGGATGTCATATATTAGTTTATTTATCCATATATTTATATCTATTTAGTTTCCATTTTTTTGTGGATTGTTGTTTATATATTTTTGGATGATGTTTTATGTCGTTTATAATGAGTCAAATCATATATACTGGTCATGAATTACTTGTTTTATCTATTCTTTTGTTTTAAATTATTTTTTAACATTTAATTTCATTTTATAGATGCTTTATGTGGGGTTTTAAGAATGTGTTAAGATTCTCTATTTACATTAATTTTTGGATGAAATCATTCACATGAGTGTATTCGTTGACTTTCATAAAGTTTTTTCTTGCCTATACAGATCATGAATGACTATTAGGATAAGTGGAAAGATCATTTGGATGCTATTGATGTTTTTCTATAGCCAGTTCTTCAATGAAATATGCAGTCTAATTTATTATATGATCCAAGAAAATGTTGTGTATTTAGAAATATTTAGAATCCTCAAATATTCTAAATGTGAGATAGAAAAGCCTAACTATATTAATTTTTATTATATCAGTATTTAGGGGAGATATTGAAAACCATAATTCTATGATAATCATTTCCCTTCTCTATATACATAAAATGTTTTTCATAAATTGGATTTGTTGTGTGATTTGAGATACATTGGGCGAGACTGATGAATAGTGATCCCCAAGTTTTAAGATGGGATGGGTTTGAGAGTATAGACTTGATGATGGTACATATAATTCAATGTTGTTTATTATACTAAATATCTCTTATCAAAGGATTTCCATTTTATATAATGGTGGTGGATGTTGAGAGTTATTAGAATATGGGCATAATAATTATGTGGTTGAATTCAGTTTCTATACAATAATGGAGGTAGGGTGATCTTAGTTGGTTTCAAGACTATACCTAATTTTAATATTCCACTATAGTGGTTTTTGTGGTATGTTTATTTATTAAATTATGAGTTTTTACATTCAATTAATGAAAAAAATCGATCTAATGTGTTTTCTCAGGTTTTTTAGGTTGAGGTCATATATATTAGTTAATGATTTTTTTATCTCAATAGGTTACTACCAGTTTTAATGATGTTAGTACATGGGAGAATTGAATTTCTCATTTCACATATATTTGGTTTCCAGAATATGGTTTCAGAATAAAGTAAATTATTTCAAATATGGATGATATATTTTAATGATTAGTCAATTATTTTAATTTGAATTCTAATTTGGTTGGAATTGGGATATTCATGATTAATCGATTTCCAGTTTAGAATTTGGAATGTGTAGTGCAAGAAGATTATGAGATATGAGGAAAGAATCAATTTATCTTCATAAATTTTTATCATTGCTAATAAATTATAGGTCAAGGTTCTAGTACTAAACCATTCGATTTTGGAGTTAGTGAATTCAATTATATATGAATTTGTATTTGAAGATGAACATTATTCTATGACTGGAGGCACAATAGCATGACCTAGAGGTAATGTAGGAATATGTTATAGTATCAGGTGAGATGCTGACATAGACTAAGGTACTACACATTGAAGGATTTATAAGGGGGTAAGTATCATTTCAAAAACCAATGGGGATGGACTATTAATTCACATATCACAATATCATTGAATTTCCTCAATTTTATGGAGCTGCATTTGAGATGGTATTTGTTCAATGAACTGATTTTTCATGCCATAATGTGTCCCAGAGTGGGATGCTACATCATAAAACCCTTGTTCACACCACAATGGATAATTGTGTAGTTTTTTATAATATTTAATTTAAATAAACTGAGATTTTAAATCATAGAAATCACTCACAATTTTTTTTGTAGGAAAAAAATATATCCCCCATCCCCTTCATATCTCACCTTTGTTTCCCCCTATCCTACATAACACATTAAGATCATGTATTTTTTTCCATGTTGATTAACTGTTTAAATCAGGCAGATTCTATTATAAAAAATATTTTTAGTCTAATAATACTTCACAGTATGTCATACATATAAAAAATATTTTAGTGTAAACCATATTATTGGGTATATTTGTATGAGTTTTTATTTTAGTTTAACAGATCCCAATAAGGATTTGTTACCAAAATAGATATTTAATATAATCTCAGGGTATATTTCTATTATCATATCTTACAATATAATTTGTTCATTTATATTTTGGTTATTCACATTTCATGGGATCCATGTTAGGAAGTATTTAATGGAGGTGGATGAGTACTAATTTCTATAATAGGGTTATGTAATTTCATCAATGAGTATAATGGGAATTTATTGCATGGTTTTTGGATTTTTGTGATCTCATATAGCTAAAAACAATAAGGAATGACCTGTAGAAATTTTTAGTGGATAATGAAGTGTTTTAATATTATATATTAAAATGATAATGGAATCAAATATACCCTATTGAGTAGGAATATAGATCTCTAAGTGTAATAGATATTAGGTAACTATGCCAGTAAGTGAAGAGATTTATTAATTGATATATAATGCATATAAAATGACCCATAGATATAGAATCCTATTTATCAATTGTAGGGTTATATTGTTTTTTATTTGGGTTAATAAATCAATTTCTAATAGGGGAATTAGTTTCTCTGAGGCATTTGGCATTGAGGGTTTTTATTGATGCTTTTGTTTCGTTATTCCTTGATTGATCCCCTTGTTGGTAAGAATTATTTATTGATTGAATGAGAGTTATGTTGGGTATTCCATGACATTCTTGTAGCATGAGATTATGATCGATTTTTATAGGTTATTCCTTAGAGTGAGATGTGGTTGGCAGATTAATGTGGTATTTTTTTTCTCTTTTCCCAATAGAGTATGTGAAATTGAATTTTATAAGTTATTTGGTATCTTATAATGAATCATGTGGTGGTTTAGGATACTTTAAAACTTATAAAGATGAATGTGGATGATTATGGATGTTTTTTAGGCTTTAAAGGACAATGTGTCAGATAATAGGGGTATAATGATGGGATGTATATATATATATGACTAGTGGGTTAGTATTATAAATCCTTCATGGACTATTGGATTTGGGATCATCATGGGTACTGTTAATTGTAGGTTATATTTGATGTTACTATAAATAAATGGATATTCTAGGTAGTTTATTCATATATTTTTATAGAACTTTTAGTTGTTTTTACATACATATTAGTCAAAAAACAAGAACATGGTTATGGGAAATTATGTGATTTGTTTTTTGGGGTTTTCTGAGCTTTTTCATTAATATATTGAATGGGGTATTTTCTTGTGACCAACTAATCACATTTTTCAGTTAAACCATCAATGTTCTCAATTTTCTATATTTCGAGGAGGATTACTAGAGAGTTATATGATCCTCATTTTCTATGCTATGTGGGTCTATCAATGATCCACCATTCCCAAGAAGAATTTTATTTATCTTAATATATTGAGATTGGGGAATTTCTGAGTCAGGGATAGCATGGGAACCTTTGATGATTGGGTGGATTTACATTTCCCAAGTGTTTTTTCATCCTCAGTTCATGAAAGTACACTCCCAAATAAGGGAATCCCTAGTAAAATTTCATTCTTGAGGATGAAAATGTTTCCCTTTCACATATGTTGTTCTTAAACATGGGAGTAGCTGTACTTTAGCATTCCCATTTATAGTTCCTAATTGATGTTACTATGATATATCACTCACACACATAGCACGTGTATGTGGGTTCAATTTTAATGGTGGTCTGGTTAGAAAACGATGATAAGAAATGAATACTTGAACTCTTATGATTGATATTTTATTTTATTCATTATGAATTAATAGTAAATATATTGAGATATATATGATCCACCACATAGGCAGTTAAATATTGAGTTTTTGTTCAAACAATATATGAGAACCATAGTGTAAATGAATACCATTATTATTTATTATATGGGAATATAGTGTAATTATGATTCCATTGAAATATTAGGATAGATTTTGAAGAGTTTGATAGAGTCTAAAAACTATTATCATTCCAATATGATGAGATGAAAATATTTGACCATTGATATCTCATACAAGATATGTGAAAATGTTCCTAAAAATAAATGGAGAATATTATAAATTATTAGAATACCGTACATAAAAGATCCACTTAATCATTATTTATCTCCTTTATAAAACCTTAGAATACATTTGATAAGGATTATGGTGTGTGAAAAGGATCCCACTCCAATTTTTCATCCATGAGATGAATTGAATTATCTAAGGATTGGATGTGATTCAACTTTTCTTTATATAATGATATTACTTCTACTTGAAATGAAGGAAGATAACAATGTGAAAATATTCTTGGAGTATTGACCAAACATGATGATCTGAATCTATGACCATTTTCTTTATATAGATGTAAATTATATAGTAAATAAATGAATCTCATTGATTTTTTTCTCCTGTATTCATTCATTGAAACCCATAAATAAACACCATTGACAATAATTGTATATATAAATGCATCATATGTGTTGACACCCAACAAGATTCATATAAATTTGAAATTATATTATTTAATGATAGATATGTGGATAATTCAATTAACCAAAATGATAACCAGTACCATATTCTCTATAATTTATATTCCACTTCTTGACCTCATTATTTTAAAGAGAAAAAATTATGATTATAAAAATATTAATTAATTTCATGTTTTTTGTAAGAATATATTAATATGATATCGGTAATAAAATTTTCTATGTATAAGTCACTACTAAGGCCGAGACGCTACTGATAATGACACCACTAAATTGTGTCCCCATTTTCCTTGACACATTGTCATCACGGAAATTTCGGAAAATATGAGCCACTATCTGATGCACCACAAGATGAGATATCACTAGAAGAGACACCATCCAAATACTACCAAAACATAAATCAATATATGTTTGAGATACCAGTATATGGGGGCCATCCACTTTCAGATTATTTACAATAAATTTTGTCCATGTGTAAGACACCTCTATAAAAACACGTCTAGTTGAGACACCACTTGAAAATTTAAATTTTGTCTAATTATAAGAAAACACTACTATCATGCCACTAGAAAAACACACTTCCAGACTCTGAGACACTAATAGATTGAGACACCTTTAGACTAAGCCATGTCCACTCTTTCCTTATACTTATTCTTAAATAAATTTTTTCCAATAGCTACATTATCAAATTTAGTGCCATTTATTTTTTTAATGGATGTATCTTTAATTCTTGCTAGAATGCATCAATGTATGTGTTAGATCTAAAGTATGAGGAAGTATAGAGGATCTATATATTCTAACTACTGTAGATAAAATGGTAAGTAGACTCAATCATGTGATAGAGATGAAAATTTGGATGAAGCCAAAGGATTGGCAGTCGAGAGCTCGGACTTTCAAAACATAGATAGGGTTGAACCTGATTAAAAATGAGATGATATCACCTTCTGAAAAACTATAATGAGAATATGAACTATATTATCACATCTTGTACATCCCTCCAATATGGAACATGGGTCATTGAAAATCTCATATTCTAATGTTTTCAAATAGAACCTCACTCAAGCCTCACTTTAGAATCAAACCAAGTGTCACAAGAATAATTGAAACAAATTGGTCATTTCTAAACTCTACACATTTATATTGTTATGATCTATTTGTCTTTATTATATTTTTATTTGAATATATGCATACCCTATTTTATCCCACACAAATTTTCTCTAGAACTGAGCTCAATGATACCTAGAAATATTCTCCTATTTTCTTACACTTTTACTCCTATAGATAAGAATAAGAGATGTCCTTGTATGGTCTGCTGATTTTTACACCCATATATATCTAAGTTATAGTTCATGTGTGACCTATAATATTTTTAAATGGTTGTAAAACCAAATCCATGTTTTAGATTATCTTGTTTACAATTTATAAACATATTGGTGAAAGGTGATCAGTAAGTGGGTATGATAAGTCTTGACATGATAATGAACCTATTTTATTGAAAATTTTCAATGTGTTCTTTATTTTTGGATTAAAATATTTCACATTTAAAACTAAAAAATATTTTTTCTATTACAAAAATATACTTTTATAGTTTATATTAAATTGTGTTCATATAGGGTTTGGATCATGTAAAATAATTTCAATGGATACATTAATATTGTATATTATTCATCTGAGACTTAATCAATAATTAGATTAATCTTTAGAAATATTTAGATCTATATCATCTTATATATTGTGATAAAATGGGATGTATTTAAATATTTGGGTGATTTAAAAATAATCCATTTGTAATATAATATTTTATTGGGTACTCATTTCAACCCCTCCTGAAATTGTTACTTAGGCCAACATTTTGTTTCATAGGTTTTTATTATTTGTTATTATGGTTTAAAAATCTTTCCAAAATTTATTTTAGTTAGGATTTGATGATATTAAACATTCATTTGTCATAAATGTTGTTCTTTAATATGGATAAGCGTTAATATGGTTCTTATACAAAGATATTCTCTTTCGTTAATGGTAAAAATTATTCTAAATGGAAAATTAAAATGAGAATTCATATAAAAAGAATTATTTTTGACATTTTTTATGATATTTAAGATGGATATACTATTCATAAGACCTCAAAAAACACATGGGATGATGCAACAATGTTATCTTATAATACTAACTATAAATCCATGAATTCTAAACATTGTTACCTATGATAGGATGATTTTAATAGAATATCTATATGTCAATCTACTTATGATATTAGGGGCCCTTTTTCAGTTTCCCATGGAGAAACTTCTACGATTAATAAAATATGGATTAATACTTATATTCTTTAAAATGAAAACATTAAAATGAATCCTGACGAACACATTTTTAATTTTATCATTGTTTCAAGGATATTTTCTATACAATGATGTCTAATAGAAATTCCATTACTAAAAATGATCAAATCACTCGACTATAATGATTCCTACATGAAATATGGAGAGGCACATCAGTTTGAATTAGTGAATCCTACAACATAAGAAAGATACATGTCAATGAGTTTTTACGTAAGATTATAATGTATATAGAAGAGTTAAATATCAACCATGAAGAAGAAGAAGATACAAATATAAAATCATTATCCCATAAGAATAATGTATCAAAACATACTGTGTAGTAAAAAAGTAAATGAGAATGCCAATGCTGTAAATATAAGTTATGGTGAATCCTCTTCTGGGAGTAATCTGAAGATGACTCACCTTGATGAAGATTTAATAAATTTTATTAGAAGGATATTTTCTTTGTAAAATCAAACTATAATGGAAGGTTGGGAAAAAATGGAAGTTTGAAGAAATATAGGAAGAAGGATGATTATTCCAAAGAAGTTGTCTTCTATGAATGTAATAGGAATAGATACATAAAATCTAATTTTCCAGAGCATAAGTTTAAAAATTAATAGGAGGAAAAGGAAAGAAGATAAAAATAGCTATGAAGGTCACCTAGAGTGCTTTTGAAAAAAGCTCAAGTGATTCAGATTCTTCACTTAATGCTAATCTATATAGATAAATAAATGTTTCATTACAAAAGTTAGTGGGTTATATAATTATCCTGATATTTCTAATGTTCTACCTATGAATTATTATGATTATTCTATCAATAAACAACATTATTGTGATAATATGTAAAATAATGAATTATTTGAATAATAAAACATGTTAGAAGACACTTTTATTGATCTATTGGATAAATACAATGTTTTAAACAGAAAACATGCTTTAACTGAAAACATCATATCTAACGTCTATAAAAAAAGGGAAATACGATCAACTAGTCAAAAATAACACTAAATTAAAAATTTCTAATGATAAATTAAATAAATATCTATAAAAGTTTTTATATGGTATAGATACACATAAATTTTTTTTGGGTAATCATTTTTAACCAAATTATGATAGTAGAATAGGATATCAACATGGATACAGAAATATAACAAAGAGTAATTTTGTTCTTAATTCCAAACAATGATGTTCTTCTAAAAAATATTTTTCTAATGGACAATAAAAAGATAATATTTCAAAAATAATTTATTCTATTTATAGGAATCCCATTAGAAAAATATAGGTTCCCAATGCATTTATTTATAAAATTTTTGGACCCAAAAAAAATTGTGAAACAAATTCATTTCTCGCAAAAAAAATTATAACATTTTCGATGAAATTTGATAGAAGTATATGGTATGTGGAAAATTGTAGA
This sequence comes from Viscum album, assembly GCA_963277665.1. Taxonomy (NCBI): domain Eukaryota; kingdom Viridiplantae; phylum Streptophyta; class Magnoliopsida; order Santalales; family Viscaceae; genus Viscum; species Viscum album. Next base: position 1,565,010,320 of record OY728156.1, read on the forward strand.
TCATGGAATATAAATGGATATTATTAATGGTTTTGGAGCCTTATTAATGATAATGATGGCCATGTCACTTTTTGAGACATTTCTAAAGGAAAAATTCTTTGGCCTAAGACAAATTAGTAATAGTAAATCAGTTTTAATTTCTAAATTTTTATATTTTAATTTATTAAAGTATAAATTTCATCGTATAACTCAATTATCTAATGGTGGATTTTATGTTATTTTTTAGAATGATTATTTTATGGTTTTTTATTCTAGAATGATTAATATTTACATCTTTAATAAATGATAATGATGTTAAGGTTGATTTAATTTCATTGATTTTAAAAAATGTTTCATGCTTAATTTCCTTTAACAAAGAGTCCTAGATTTGGAATATTATACTATTCCATTTAAGCATTCACTCATTTAGGATTAGAACTAGGAAACGGTTTGATAGGAATCTTCATAATCTTGATTTCCCAACTAATAGAGTATATAACTATTTTCAAAAAAAGAAACAAAAACAAGTTTCGTTTAAATAAAATAAAGAAGTGTAAGCTTCTCATCCTATTAAGTTGGTTCACATGGATTTTCATAGGCCATATAGAGTTTTATATATTTATTAGAATCATTATATTTGTGTCCTCATAAATTATTTCACTAGGTATACTTGGGTATAACTTATATCTCGCAAAACTGATATTTTCTCTTATGTTAACATGTATGCTAAGTATATGGAAAATATTAGTGGCCATAGGATGAAGACATAAATAATGGACCATGGATGTGAGTTTGAAAATCAAGATATTGAATATTTTATATCACAAAATGGGAATACTCATTATTTCTCTACACCTATGAAACCCAATAGAGTAGAGTTACAGAGCCAAGAATAATGACTTTACATGAGATAGCATGAACCATGTTGAATGAGTCTGACCTACCTATATATTTTTTACAAACAAAATTTCAACACAGCCTGCTACATCATCAATGGAATCTTTATTAGTTATATCCTTATGAATACCCCTTACCAGTTGTGAAAAATAGGAATCCTAAGGAAAATAACATCTAAGTATTTTTCGGCAATATATTTATTATTAATACTAAGGATAATTATGAAAAACATTATACCAAATGTGGTGAAGGAATTTTCTTTGTTTAGTAAATCTATAGATAATCCTATATAGTACTAATTAGAATATGAAAAACATAGAAGAATAATTCCATGTTATTTTTCATGAAACTGATCCACATGAGCCTAAGACCTCCATAGAAAATATTGAGGATGGGTTTTAGACTCTGATTATAAATTCTAAACACTTATCCTCTGCATTCAAAAATTTAAAATAAAAAATCCATCTCATAGGAATTTTTTAAAATACATAAACCTAAATCTGTAGAACCTATTTTGATTGGTCGATCTGTTTCTCGAGCAATTATAACTGTGATGTAGCATCCTTTAAATGGTATTGTAAAAGACCTGAATATAGGACACTTACTAGAAAATCATTATGAAATCAGGATTAACCTCAATAATTCTTATCTCATATTGAAATTAATAACATCAATGAATCCATTAATGTTTAATTCTTAGTAATATCGATTCATGAATAACTAAATCAATTTGAAAGAAACAATTTGTGGAATTATCTAGATAGTCTAAAGGACACCATGACTATTGGAAATAAATGGATGTTTGGGAACAAGGTTGATGATTTAGGAAATATATGTAGAAACAATGCAAGACTTGTTGCAAAATGATATAGGAAGGAAGAATGGATAGACCATGAAGAATCATTTTCACCTTTAGTCCAAATCAAGTCCATAAGAATATTTCATGCTTATGCAGCTAATCTAGATTTCATAATTTATTAAGTTAATTTCCATTGTGCATTATAGAATGGATTTATAGTAGAGTATGTTTTTTAACAACCCCTAGTTTTCAAAATACTCATTTCCTATATAATGTTTTCAAATTAGAAAAAGCTTTATATGGATTCAAACAGACTCCTAGAGCTTGGTATGATAGGCTCAAAAATTATATTATTTCCAAAGGATTTTTAAAACATATAGATGATCCTTCAATATGTATAAATATAATTTAAAAATATTTTTTATTAGTCAAAATATACGTTTATGATATTATGTTTTGAACTTCAAGAAATTCTATATGTACTATTTTTTCTAAAATAATGAAAAGTAGTTGAAATGGGTTTAATTCGGGTAATAAAATTCATTTTTGGATTTATATCCTTTGAAAACTAATAAAGAATTATTTTAATTCAATGTGAAGTTACAAAAGATCATTTTAAATTATGTAAATTTGATAGAACTATGTGTAGTTATTCTATTATGAGTACCACATGCGCATTGGATCATGATGAAATTGTAAATCTAGTAGATCAGACCAATTACAAGTTTATGATTGGATTTCTTCTATTATTGACTACAAGATGACCAGATATTATGTTTAGTGTGTGTATCTATGACCATTTTCTAGAAAACCATAATGTGTCTCAATAAAATGGTTTTAAAAAATTTTAAAATACCTAAATTATAAAACCAATTTATGATTTTTTACCCTAGGGGAAAATAATTTGATTTAGTGAGATATAATGAATATTGTTTTGGTGGATTTATTTTAGATAGAAAAATCACATCTAGAATAGGCAATTTGTGGGAAATTATCTAGTTTCATAGTGTAGTAAGAAAAAAATTATGTTTATTTTTTAACTACTAAAGTAGAATACTTAGTTGTAGGTAGTTACTATGCCCAATTTTTTAGGGTAAAACAAACTTTACATGACTTTGGATATCAATTCCCAAATGTACCCATAATGTGTGACCAAAAAAGTGCAATAATTATCTCTAAGAATCCAGTTTTACATTCTCGGACAAGGTATATTGATATAAGACATCATTTTTTCAGATATCATTTTCAAAAAAGAGATATCACCCATAAATTTATTGTCACAGAACTTAAGTTAGATGATATATTTAAAATTAATTTGAATTCTGAGAGAATTAACTATATCAAACATGAGTTTGGAATGATTAATTTTTATTGTGTTAAATTTTCTTGTATGACACCCACTATTTGTGAAAAATATTTGGATTAACACAATGTGGGTATGAAAACCCATTGATATGACTTTCCCTTGGTATGAAACACTATTGGTATGACACACCATTGGTTTGAAACATCATTATGTAGAGACACTATTGTAGTTGATATACTATTATGGTGACACACTGACGGATTATAGCACCGTTAGACATTTCATGTCAAATATATTTCAAGAATTTTTAAGTTATTCATTCACTCAGTTTTTTTAAACTGGTCATTTAATATATTATGGTCTATATCTTTTTCATAACTCAATATTTATATTCTTCAAAATATTAATTTTTTTTCAGTATCATATTGATTTAATTTTCATAACACTTAAAATCTAAAATGGTATTAAAATGATAGTATGTCTATTCCTAACACATCTTTAACCAAGAATGGAACTCATATAACTTTATTACATGATCCCAGTTTAACCCTTCATCTCCTTCATTTAAAACCTTCCCTTTTCCCTTGATCGATATTTTGGAACTAGGCTACATTCCATGATTCTAATGGGCTTTTAATCCTTCTCTAGGAGATTTGGTATCAGGTAAGATGTTGTAGAAAGAACAGAATGTTCTTTCTCCAATTCTACTAGTAAATCCTAAGCATCATATAGAGTTGTAATATATGAAAGGGATATTGAAAGAAAGTGTTTTTCCACTAGAAAATATCTATTACTCAAAGTAATCCAAAACCAAGGATGGTGACAGTGGTTCTTGTCAAACAAGAGACCCTTCTACCCTAAGGTGTTTTATGAATTTTATTAGCTTGTATATTTTTCCTTTAAGTAGACGGTGAAAAATGGGTAAGAAGTCATTTAAATAGGAACATAATAGGATTTTTCATTTAATAAATGGTGTTAATGTATGGGTGGACCACATTAAGCAATTATAATGATTTTAAAGGAACCATTTATGAAGTTAGTGAGCAATTTTTGAATAAAGATAATTTTTCCAAAACTGATAAGAGATTAAATAACCTGAAAAACTTTTTCCATAGGGCATGATGGAGAATTTATGATTCTCATTATGTTTTTATAGTACATTTTATGCCTGAGAAAGGAAAATTTCACAACTCAATGTTACCGATATGATTACATTACATATCTTATGCAGTAGTTGAATAAAATAAATTTATGTAGATATCTCATGGTGCATATGTGTGAGATAATCAAGTCATCCTCTCGATCTAATTTATTTATCTATCTGATGTTTATTTCTAACATGTTAAAGTCCAATGGACAAGTTGTTGTGGATGAAGAATATATAACATATTGTAGTGGTTTTATAATTTCAATAGATACATTTTGTAGGATAAATATTAGCTATAACTCCTTGAAAATATAGGGGTGGGAGTTAGTGATAAGATGTATGTTGAGTCTAACCCAGTTGATCATCGTACCAGGTTGATGTATGTTTTTGATCCATCTATTAATCCTGGTCAAATAATTATGATGATGATAATGAAAAAGATTTTTCAAAAGAATAAGAAAATGAACCTTTTGTTGATGAAGGGAGTGATCCAGACTTATCTATCAAATATTCTCCCCTAAGTATTTGTGATTCTAATCCTCATAAGAGTCTTCCTACTGGAGAAAAATTATAAAATGTGATGAAAATGTGACTAAAATCACTAGTGAGGTATATTTAAAATGTTCTAAATCCACTGAGGATGAATATAAAAATGAGGAACAAAATCGATATAATAATGAGGAGGTAGAATAAGAATATAATTTTGATGAAAATGATGCTGATATAAGTGGAAATATAAGTGATGCTGATGGTGATGATTCTAAACCATGAAGTTCACATAGAATAATTAGAAGGAATTATGTTGATATGCCTCAAGATCTTGAAGAAAATGTTTCATTTATTATGGGTAGAATTCCCCATATTTGGATATCCTTCAGGAAGTTCCACCAATTGATGAAATTGAAACCATCTCCTTTGAAAGTGGTCATATAGTTACTGATTCAACTATGGTTGATAATATGGGTGTTGTAGCTTCTATGGAACAACATGTTGTTGAGTGAGAAAAAAATTAGATTCCTTCTTCTGAGCAGGGTATTGATGTTATGTTTGATTTTTTTATTTTCTGATGAGCCTTATGTGGATTTTAATGTGGAAGTTGAATATATTGTTGTTTTTAAGAAAAAAGGATGTTCATATGCAAAATGATACTACAATTAGTAAACATTTGAAGCTGAATATTCCATTGTTGCCACAAAAATCTTAGATGCACCAAAACCAAAATAAATCCATGTTGTCTTATTATAGACTACAACTGGATAGAGTCTTGTTGATAAGAGAAATGTTGAGATTTTTTTGGTTTCTCTAGGTGGTGTGGTTCCTCCTTCCACTAAATATTTCTCTCTATTATTTCTAGATCAATGGGTTAATCCTATAGATGAAGAATGGGGAAAGTACTTCAGTGATGTGAGGATTCCCCTAATGGATGGTGGACCAAATATTAGACAATAAAGAGATCCTAAGGGATCTTTGATTTCTCAATTTGATATTTATGGATTATTAGAAATTTTTTCTTATCTTATAACTACATACCCTTAATCTAAACCTACTACTCCATCTTCTCCTACTACATCAGTTGACACAGTCACATGGAGTGACTTGCATGAATTTGGGGAAACTTTAACTTCATTATTCAATGTGTTTTTGAGAAGTCGGTCTCATATTATAACCATAAATAGTTAAAAGGATTCCAGATATCTTTTTGAGTTAGGGATCCAACATGTCCAACCAAATATGATTCATAACACAGAAGACGTTGAGAATGAGAATAAAGATGATTGTAAGTGAATTCTAGTCTATCAACACTCTTAATGAAAACCAGAATTCAACCTTTTATAGATCCATGGATGGAATCATAAAATTTCATGAGGTTACATATTCATATACTTATCCTCCATCTGCTCCTGTAGTCAATGTTGATCAATTCAGATCATTTGTTATATAAGAAGTTTTAGTTGCCTCCATTAGACCCTGAAGTAGAGAACATATGATATATTTGAAAATTATGGGAATGTTTCAGAAATATATAGATAATAATTACATGATAATTAAGAAGTATGATAACGATATGGATACATAAAAAGAAACAATTATGAAGGTTATTATTCAGTAACCCTCTTGGATTTAAAAAAATCATTATATGTAAGCCAACATCGAGTTCCTAGATGGAAATTTAAGGATTCTTCTAGTTACTTTAGATTTTAATGAATTGGTAACGAAATTGATAGAGTGGAATCCAATGCTAAGTCTGTTTATTAATGAAAATGGTGATTTCTTCAGTGAAATTGAAAGTAGTGGAAAGATTATTATGGTTTTTATAAAAATTATGAAGCCATTTATTCATGTTCCTTGCCTAGATATAGTGTCTCATGAATCAGTTCCTAGTACCCGAGTGTCCTTTCTTAGACAACGTGTTACAAGGGATCCACATGCTCTTCCACCTGCTATATTTCATAATTTTCCATTGTATAATATGAAATATATGAGAAATATCATATATTTTATTATCCTAGATCCTATACCTCATCGAACACAAACTAGACATCCCACTAGGGTACCATATACCTTGCCTAGACCTCCAAAAAATTCAGCTGATCTTTATGCCTCAGATCAAGAGAAGGCCAAGGATAAGGGGAATAAACCAATGGACCCATTTTCAAAATCATATATTTTTTTTCGATGATACAATATTTCTTTGATAGGAGATGGTCTGCAATAACTTTCTAATAATCATTTTGAATGCCTCTCATTAAACTTTTTATGTTACATATCTTTTTTCCATAATTCTTTAACTATCATTAATTTTCTAATATTTACCATTTTTGGTATTGCAGAAAGCTGGAGAACATAATTGTATAGACTTTATTATAATTTTTATATCGATACATTTCTTATTTTATCTTTGATACATGATACATATCTTTTATTTAATTATTCTATATCATTTATACATTATTTAAATACTATGAATAATAACTTATGATTTGAACTTTTTTATCTGACTATTTACATAAGGTTTTATCATTATGATACCTTCAATGCCATGTTTTTTGATCATCAAATAGGGGGATATTGTTGAACACTTTGTATTAATGATCTTAAAATCAAGATTATTATACTATTAATGAAATTAATGTTTTCTATAAGTACATCTGTGTCTGGGATATATGAGTCAACCTCAGTCACTACTAAGGATGAGACATCGTTGAGACTAACAACAATAAATTATGTCACCATTGTCCTTGACTCAACATATACAAGGAAATATCACTATTATAGAGAATCCACCAGATCCACCACAAAATGAGATACATTTATCAAAGTCAATGTCATCCAAAAATTTCCTGAACATAAATTTGTATAAGTATATGTTTCTAATAAATGAGGCACCTCAGGAATCATAAAATAATTAGGGAATTTTGGCCAGGTATATGATACTACAATAAAAAACGCTTCCAAATGAGACACCACTAGAGAACTGAAATTTTGTATATGTCTAACACACCTCATGTGTCATGCAGCCAGAAAAACACAATGCCAGACTCTGAGACATTGCTAGGTCGAGACAACCCTAGAACAATACACATATAAAACTTTTTTATACATATACATGAATAATTTCTTTATATTTCATATATTATAGTATTAAATTCCATTTTTTATTTAATATAATGTCTCTTAAATGTTTAATAGATTGTATCGATGTGAGTGTTATATTTGCAGTACATAGAAGTGTAGTGGATTTGAATATTATTGTCTATGTTGATAAAAATAGAAATTGAGTGTCTCATGAGATAGAGATAAAATAGTGGATACATATGATTAATTGAACGAAATGATATCTTACAATCTAAACATTTATAGAGATGAAATTGATTGCAAACATGAAAGGGATCACCTAATAAAAACACACGACTGGGATGTGAAACTACATTATCACTTCTAGTTCATTACTCCAATAAATAACTAGAGTATTCAACACTCTATTCATATAATTTTTTCAAGATAAACTGAATCAATACATACTATAGAATCAAACCATGAGTCATAATCATCATTGCAACTTACTGAGCATTTCTAAACTAGAAGCTTTTAGATTGAGCTTTTCCGTTTAACTTTATTACATTTTGAGAAGTGTGTGCATACTCAATTTTATCACACCCACACTATATTCTATATTAAAATAGAAGATACAAAGATATCTATATTATTTTATTAAACTTGTACTCACATGGACAATAGTGATAGAGGTCATTGTGTGTCCTATTCGTTTTTTCACCCATGTATAACTCTGGAATAGGTTGTTTGTTTCTTGGACAGTTTGTAATCTTTTGTAAAAAATGATCCTGGTTCTGGATAATATTATATATATATATATATATATTTATATATACATATAAATTATATAGTGACATGTGATCACCAAATTGAGAGGGCTAAGTCTCAACATTATTCTAAACATTTTATATTCAAACATTTTGATGTGTGATTTAATTTTTTTACATTATTTTATCATCATAATTGATTTTTTAGTAAACAAAGTGTATAAATTGATATATTATCTTATAAGTGTATATATAATATTTTGATCATGTAAATTGATTGAAAAGGGTCCATCAATATTAAAAATTATTCATCTGAGACCTAATCAATCATTATATAAATCTATAGACTGGTTAATATGAATATTTTACAAAATATTTTGATAAAGAGGGTTGTATTTATATATTTGGGGGATTAAAAATAATATATTATAAACAAATTATTGGGTACTCAATTCACCTCCCCGCTTGAGATACTGACTCTGACCAATGACCCTTTCTATCTAAAAACATTCTGGCTATCCATCATATATATATATTTCATGTATATATAAAAGGATTTAGGGTATATCCCCATCAATCTCTCCCATACACTAAATCCTAAAAGTCATTGTTACAGTTCACCAAATACTATTTCATATACAATAACATGTGAAATCATATCAAAAATTTCATTTCTATATCATTCAGTACATTGTTAGAAGCTATCATCAACTCCACCTTATATCACATCATATGGAGTACCGTGTTAATACCAATCCAAAACATTTTTGGTTTTCATCTAAAATTTTTTTAGTGAATTTAACTATGTCAATATAATTCCTCATTTAGTAAAATAGAATGGGTGACAAGACATTCATTTATATATTTGACAAAAAAATATGAATATATAGATCCATATATAGATGTAATCAATGACTACCCTCAGTTAATGAATCAATGATACTCATGAAATAAATTTATCTGGGGTGATATCCATCAAACACATGTATCTATATACTTATGCTGACAAATAAATATTATATTCCAATGAAAATTGTAATACTTTACCATTTTCTGAGACATCCAATGACAATGGGACATAGTTATTATCAATCCCATAAATCCTACTCATCTACACTCTACTCTCTAAGTGTAGACATATATGATCGATGAATATATCACCATGTATTCATCCTTATAGACAATCAAATCCAATATTCCTTTTCCTGATAAATATATAATATCATGGTGTGTCCTCACACTCTCACGTTCTATCTTAATCAAGAGAATATATTTCATACTAATCATATATGAGGAAAATCCCCATCATTTTTTAGCTTCAACCTATGACATGATCAACAACATACCCAATTACCCTCATACTATTTTAGTCAATATGTAGACATGATTAATTTAGGTATTAATGTATGATTGTTCTCATTATAGGTGTCTCACCATCCTTAGGTAGTGGAAGATTAAATATGATCAATATACCATAATTATACCCAATTCACTTGTTTAATACTCCATGCGGTATGGATAATAGGTCATTAATTGAATATAAATAATCCAATTATTTTTCTATGTGCCTCATGATCATATTTTTTATATTTAAACAAGAATACTATTCACTCTAACCTTAACATTCCATAATTACCCATAACAATCCACTTATAACATTAGTTAATGATACATTCAAATTCATACATTCAGAGGTCAATTATCATGTCACTTCAGGACATGTATATCTATATATACTTTTATATTAAAATGTGAATGAATGATAAAATAACGATTTCCCTTATTATGATACATTTTAAAACTCTAAAAAGATCTATAAATATTTTACCAATCCTACATAATAAAAAAAATTACATTATACATGATAAACATTAAAATTATTCTTGAGGTTGCTACAAATTATGGATATGATAGTTTTTTTAAATAATATGTCCTTCCTATCACATCTATATGTTTCTATATAAAAAATTAATGTCACTTAAGTATCTATAATGCTAAAAATATGATGTAATATAGTTGGAATAATGGTTATATTTTTTAATTAAATTCTTAACTTTTCAACATCTTTAGCATATTAAATCTTATTAAATTCACATTAATAAATGTTATGATGTAAACATAAATTTTATACTTATAAATCTTTCAATACTCATCATAAACATAATTGGGACACTATTCTAAAATAAATATTCCTTGAAATATTTTAACTAATCAAATTATTTTTTACTAATATGTCTTACATCTCATAGGATATTATATCAAATTCAATATAAAAAAAGGTTTGTGTAACTTTTTATTGTTTGAAATTAAAATTATTTAAGTCCAAACATACTCCCACTAACCTATAAGGCATTATATTGTCTCTATAATTTCATTCTAGGATACACAAACCTTATTATTTTAATAATATAAAATTTATTTCCTTGTTGTAGGAAAATTAATCGACTATATACTATCATACACAAAATTCTATGAGTTTGGAACATTTGTGTTTGAAATGAATAATTTATTAAAATATATTATTTTTTAAGCTATAAATTATATGAACAATCTGTAAATATTCCTAAAACATTGAGAATATGAGGTAATCATTCTTTGAATTCAATTATATTTCTAGAACATTTCTATATGTAATAGTTGGATAAAAAAATATGAAGATTCAATTTTTAGTCTCCCATAAATTAGGTTATAAAATTAATCAAAATAATAAACCATTTATATTAAAAACAACCACCTCATTTCATTTAAATAATTATTGTTTATATAATATTATAAAAATCCAAATGTGTTAAAATACATGCCTCAAGATGAGTTTATCGAAGGATGAAGAACTCACATTATCAATGCTTCTGCTTCATTGTTGAATTACTTGATAACGAAATCATAGCATTAATTTTGTTCGTGTTCTAACTTTTTTTATTTACAAAACATTAAAAAATAGTTCATATTATATATCATTCAGAACAATATAATTTATTTTTTAAACCATTACTATTTTAAGGAAACATTTAGTCCCATTGAGTAACCAATATATTCACTCCTTTCGAATTCCATTTTATGCACCAAATAATATTGATAATATGATACTGAAAATCATTAAATCCTTGACATAGCCATTAATATTGAGTACATTGTTATAGAATAAGATAAATTGGGTCATTTTCTTCTTTTATTTTTTTTAATCATTAAATGAATCATCTTATTCCTCTATAAGTATCTAAATTAGCTTGTTGATCAACATCAAAACATGGGTACTGAGGAAGAAATTAATATGAAACATTTTATTTTTCTTAATAACATTTCATAATACACCAAAATTTATTATTAAAATTTCATACATTATTAGAAATAAGATCAATTAACACTCATCTTATATTTGTCAGGGATTGATCATAATAATGATCTATATGATTTCGATGATATTATAAAAATCAATGACCTTATTATATGATTATCATGTCTTATTATCAATTTAATAAGGAGTTTTATTGATTGGGATCCCACAAAAGTTATGACCCAATTTTTTCATCATATCTATTTGTAGCCCCAACACCATATTTCACTAGGATATGAGTCCTATTTTGATTCTCTATCACAACTAAGCCTCTTGGTATTGAATCATCCCAATAATATCATATATGACTTTTTATATGGTTTAGTATAAAAACCTTTATCCACACCATTAAATGGACAAACTCAACAATAATACTCTAGTAACATAATCCTATTAGGGTATATTGACATGTGTAACTGAAAACAAGCACTAAATATGGTCTATTAAAGGACTATCCATGAGCACCTAAATTAGGTGTGAACTATCCATCGATTTTCTAGTGTGACCTATAATTTTTTCTATACAAAAGATAATATAGGGGAACCCATTTTTGGCCTGACATACTAAGTTGGCTGATCATGGTCTTGACAAGTTCCACTTTGGAAGGAATCGCACACAAATTATTTTAATGGTATTTTAAATCACTGATTTTTATCATGTAATTACATATTTATTTTTGTATGATTCTCATAATTTAGTTTTGATTATTATTCCCTCCAATATAGGAATTTGTTCAAATTGTATTGATGTGTAACTCTTTACACAACCAACATATTTGTTCTACATACCCAAACAAGTAGTCAAACACATTCATACATATCTAAATGAATCATATAAATAAGGTACTTGAAAATATTAGTTAATTTCATAGAATTAAATGATATTCGATATCAACACATGATTAATCCTAGAGACATATATAGACAACCCTATTCACCATTATAAATAAGGAAAATTCCTCCATGTAAGTAGGTAGTCTAACCCCAAGACCCTCTTCCTATGAATATATTTCTGATGGGTGAATAAAATTAAACATAAAACTAACACAAAATCTGAAAAAAAACTATATTGAATTACTAAATTCATGTTATTGATTTAATTACAAATGGATGAAAATATAGGTGAAAAACTAAATTCATTTCCATACATTTCTTGTAATGCAATGCTATATCTTATAATAAAGCCTGAAAAATTAAAAAAGAAATATGAATTCAACTACAAAAAAATATTCCCTAAAAAATTAAATGAATTGGAAATTAAAATAATTAAACATGAGAAATTTTTATTGAATAATTCAAAAAACTAATTATAAACACATTATGGTTCTATCTCTAATAATATGTTCTTTCTATAATTAGGAATATAATAATTTTATATTCATTCAAATATTAATCATTTCATATTTATAATTATATATAATTTTCAATTTAAATATATTGTATTATATGAATTAAAAACTATTTATCATCTAGTTTCTAGTAGGTAATCATTTTAAATAATATGATATCCCATATTTAATAATCATTTAAACCTTGATCATATGAATCGTAAAAAAATGTTGATGTTTCCAAAATTATATCAAAATAAGAAAAAAAATTATTCTAACCTATTCAAAATAATTATATATGAAAAATTCATAATTTAGAAATAAAGATATTATACATTGGCCTTATTTAACAAGTTATAACCCTTTAAAAATTATTTCTCTTGGTTTCTAACTAAATAATAATATTTATATATCATAAGAATTAATATATAATTTGTTAAATGTTTTTTTTAATTATTGACATTATATAATTGGTATTAAAATGTTTCTTAATAATTTAGTTTAATAATTAAAAAAGAATTTATATTAAATTATTAAATTAAAAATTATTATAATTTAAAATTCCCCAATAAAACAGTTATTCTTATTTTTAATAAATTTATACAAAAAAATTCATTTAGTGTATAATATTTCTCAAATAACTTTATTTCATACCATTACACAGAATCCCTAATCGGTATGGTGTTTTCCTCTCTATTACTTTTACACAAAGACTCTGTGAAATGGAAAATGATGTTCCAAAACTCTATGTAAAGGTGTTATAATGGTTACCATTACATAAATCAATTTAAAAATTCATACATAAATAAAATACACTACAAACCATTATGTAGATCCCTCTCATATATGTATTAGCTTTACATAACTCCTTTTTATTATGATACTCTCAATATTTCATGTCTTCTGCTAAGGTAATCACTAGAAACCTTCTAATAGTTGATTCAATACAGTAAAAAATAAATGTGAAGTTTTAATGACCATTACTAAAATCCATTTGTATAAGTTTAATACCATTATATAGCCATTTCAGAACCATAATTACCATTACCAAACCCCTTTACATATAAGGTAATGATTGGTTGACAATTATAAAGAATAATATAAAAATGGGTAATAATATATTACCCTTACACATACAGTTTCATTAAAGGATTAATATCTGGATACCATTATGAATCCCATTTGTGTATGGGTAAATCATGGGTTACCTTTACATAGCCTAGTATGTAAGGGTAAATAGTTTTTCAGATATTTATAAAACATAAAAATCAAATGCATTGTTTTGTGATTATTTATTATTTCATCACATGCTATCATAAATATGACCCCCCCAATACAACTGAATTGTTTTTTTAGATTCTAATAACAATTATTAGACCAAGTGGAAGAAATTAATACACTTGTATGAGGATATTTAATTCACAATATATTGAAACTCTATAATAAATAAAATTGATAAATATTAATAATTAAATTGTGTATCGTACACTAAAGATCCACTACGTCATTCTAGATCTCCTTTCTATCCCCTTTGAATATATTTGACAATTACCTGATAGTGTCAAAATCATCCCACCTCATTTGAAAATCCATAGGCTGAACTAAAACATATGACATTCATATGGGATTCACTGTGTCACCATGGTATTCTAGTACCTCTATATGAAATGGTGGAAAATTAAAGGGAGAGATGAACCAGTGAGTATCAACCAGACATGAGGATCTTATTCTAGACCATCTCCCACCATATGATTATATATTATATAGGAAATCAAGTATTCTATTTCATTATTGTCTCGTTTATTTTTTCATTGAAAAAACTGAATATATTTAATGGATAATATGAGAATTCATGGATTCATCATATGAATTTAATCTCCATACATTTCATATAAATATGAAATTATTTACTTTAATGATAGAAATATGGATGCTGAAACTAACCAAACAATAACCATTATCATGTGTGGTATAAATGGAATTCCCCTTTCTACATGAAAAAATAGAATTTATATAGAACACATGTAATATATATAAATATATATTTCTTATATATAAATAATCCTACATTACATATCTCCATCTAGATATTGGGAAATTAGGTTGAAGTGATACATGGTTTTCTATTGTCTTGTCTAGATCAATAATTTGGTGGTTTATTTTTTCTATAATTTATCATCCATGTGTGAAATTCGTTTTTATATCTGTTTTTATGCTTTACATGGGTCTTTCTTGATATCACATGTAGATTATTATATATTATTTATGTTTTTTCAATAAATTTTAGATTTTCCCCTTTCTTTCATGTATTATGTTGGTTATATTATTTATCGATTATTATATTTTATGATATTGATTGTATAGTGTCCTCATTTTGGTTATAGAATCTCATTTCTTTTCGATAGGCTTTTGAATGTGTGAGAGAAAACCTAAGGTCATATAGTGGTTTGGTATGGGATTTTTTATGGCTACCCAAGACTATCTATTAAAGGTATATTTCATGTGAACAAAGATGTGATAATTGTTATTTCAAAATTGAATTGAAAATATTTCCTATGCAATGAAGAATGTAATAAAAATTAATGATATAATGCGGTGAATATGAGGTTTTTATTATTGTGTGGTTTGAAGGAGTGTATTTAAAAAATGTTAATTTTGAAAAATATATTAAGGACTTGAATAAGTTTTTAGAATCATCAATTACTTATGCATTTTTGTTGGAAAATAGATGTACATTTTAATGATTATTGAGTAATTTAATGTATCTCTTTGCATGGAGAGTAAAGAAAATGGAGGTATACATGAAATGTATTTAGACAAGGTTAATAATTCATAGATCACATAACTAATGTTTTTATGCAAAAAACATAAAAAATCTAACCTTCATTTTAAAAATCCAATTCAAGGGGTTAGGTTATTTTTTAAGGAAAATATTAAAATTATTGAATCATAACAAATTATTGATGATTAATTAAATTATAAACGGTAAAAAGTATTTTAATTTTATGATATTTTATTTTAAGATGGAAATACTCTCACTAAAATAATAAATACTGGGGATATTTTTGTTAAATTTAATGATAACTCATTTAACATTATGTATTCTAAAATTTGAACTTTTATGTAAATGTTTATACAATTTGGTAATTAAACATTTTATTGAAAATGTATACTATGTATAAGTAAAATATTTGAATATCCCATAATAAAGTTTTAAAAATAATTACAATTATTAAAACAATTAAAAATATAAAGGTATAACGTTTAGACAAAATTAATTTTTTTTAAAAAATATTTAATTCCTATGACTACTACTGGATTTTCTAATGGTACATATATGAAGATTTACATGGAAATGTGGAAAATTTATGAATACTAGATAATAGTATGATGGAAGGCTTTAATGGGGGTGAAAATTAATTTAAAAACAAAAAGGTCAATTCCATGTTAAAAAACCAAAGGTAGAGTGGATTATTAAATATTCACTATTGAATGAATTTTTTAGATGATATGGGAAATAAATTCATTTGTGTAGGGATTTTGTTATAATTTTTCACAAGTGAAAAACCATAATATAAATTCATATTACATTATTTTAATTTAATATGTTCTATATAAAACACTAAATAACACACCTAATCCTATATGATTTCTCTCTTTGTAGATTAGAACTATGATTTTCTCATTATATAATAGCTATTAAACACATCCCAATGAAATATATACGAATGAAATTAATATAAAAATATTAAACAAAAAACTCATATAGGCTTCAAAGGGCATGTATAAATAATAAATGGGGGAGATATGATACTTATTAATTGTTAAAATAATAGACATAAATCAATGATTATTTGTTAATAGAATATGACCATATTGGTACGATAAAAAAATAATGGAACATGAACATACCTTAATAAAATCAAAAAAATTTAAACACGGAACATAGATCATTTATCTTTATATTTGTATTTTAGAATGGCATTTGAAATGAATTATAGTTGTGTGGAAACATGAGTTAATATTCATGATCAATGAAAATATAACATTCGAGTGTAACCTAACATTCAAAGGTTTTATAATAATATGGAACAAACATTGTCATATAAAATGTATTCTTATGTCAAGGTTTACCAGCATGATCATCATCACATATTTGAAAAAAATATAAATGTTATTTTGGTCACTCTATAAACCATTACATGTCATATAATGTCATAAATAATTTTACACAATGCAATGTAGTGCTATCAAATTCTAATCTCACCTGTTAGATATTCAAAACCATACAAATGTGCACCACATGAACATAGAAAAATTTATAATTCCATCACAACTCACCTGAAAAATGAGAGATAAATGAGTTTGATGAATTTTCTACATGAAATTATGATAATAACTCCATGTAATTTAGGTGGATGGTATCATTAAACCACATCCTAAGTGAATTAGAGGAAATATTAATGGATTTCACATATACAACAATAACATTAAAATAAAATTTAAAAACTATTTAAAAATAAAATGAAATATACTTTTTATTTATAATAAAATTTATTTTAGTATGAAATATATTATAAATCTATGGACATTTAATAATAATGACAATGTAATTTAAATTTATTTTTAATAACAACATAAACATGGAAATTATACTTCATAATGAAAACTAAATAAATTAGTGGATAAAAGTGACTAATTTAAAACAAGTTACAAAAAAATCATTTTATAATTTTGTAAATAATGTAATATTCAATACAAAATCTTCTTCATAAAACATTGTTATACAGATTAATATATCAATGAAATCAGACAAAAATCACATACATGGTGTAGAAATATTAAAGACAAAAAAGGGGAGACAAGGTCTAATTCAATTACAATATTTTTTATTAAACATGTGATACACATGGAGAAAAAATTGTAGAGACTTTAAATCACACAAAAAAACATATATATAATAAAATAAATAGGATGTTAGAGATAAAAAACACCTAATTCCCCCAGATTCTAATTTTGATATGGAAATTCTTTATTTCAATGTTACATTTTCATGGAAACCCTCAACTCTAATTTTGATTTGGTCAAACATACTATAACTCCAACTATAATAAATTTAGTTTCACCATTAGTATATATATTTACCAAACAAATATTTACATTATATAAAAAAATTTATATGTAAGTATTTTTTACCACACATAAATTAATTTTATGTTTTTAAAAGTAATATTCAGGTATTATATTTTCTAATTTTACCAAGATTATTAATCAAGGAGTTTTTATTGTTGAAACTATTATCATTAGTTGATTTCCATCATTATGTTCAAGAATAATTATTATATTTTTTATATAGTTTTTTATCTCAATGAACTTTCATGCATCTAATAGTGACAATTCACAATGAATTATTAAAAATATCATTTTTAGTGATTAATTAATTGAAAAACGATTTAAATTTTTTGATGAATATATTTTGCAATAATACCACTAAAAAATTAATAAAAACATTTAGTGTTTAATTAATTTTAAAAATTATTAGTATGTATTTTTTCTACGACTTAAGGGTGTAAATGTTATGACATCCATCATGTACGTGGTAAAACAGGCCAAAAATAAGAAAACATTATAATGATAGAATGAGTAAGAATATATTATTTCATTTTAATAATAAAACTATTATAGATGATTAAATATTTTAAAACATTTCATTGTTTTGGTAAATCATTTATAATAATATATGATTTAATAATATAGATAATACTAATTATTTAGTGAATAATATATACATTGAAGACATGAATTTACTCAAAGTGAGACTCTTGGAAATGAGGGATTTGAAAATATATTATTAGGGATTACCAAAAGTAATATATGATTATTAGGAAGTTAATATGAACATGTATTTAATAAAAAATTATGTAATTATATAGTTTTATGTGAGGAGATCATGGGTCCTTTAACATGTGATATATAGTGAAATTTTCACGAACACACATTATTTATTGTGTGAGGAATATCATCGTAAATTGAATGTTGTAACAAATTGAAAATTTTAGATGATATATGAGAAAAGGCCTATAAATCCCTCATAAACTAATTTAGAGATAATTGTTTGTAATATTTTATGACATTACCCCATAGTTTAACACTTTGAACTCCTTTTACCTATACTATGTCAACTATTTATTACCATGGTAACTTATTTTAAGCCTTAAAAATAATATTAATCTAATTAAATTATTTAGAAAATATTATTAAAAATACTGACTCCAATTAATCTAATTAAATATATAAATATGGTAAGTTTATCTATAAAATGAAATCATAAAATATATATGGATTTTTTTTTGAAAAATGACTTTTTGGACATAAAATGTTATTAAAATAATTTAATATTACTAAATAAACAAATGAGTGTTAATATATTTTTTTATGAATACAAAAATTATATTTTATTACAATAATTCTGTAAAGGGTATTAATTTGATATATTATTTTAAAAAATTTACAACATTTATGATATAAATTCACTCAAAAATATTTCAATTTAATATTATACAATTTTAATCCCATCCCATTGTTTAATTAATTTTATCAATCAATTAGTATTAGAATCCTAGTTTTCATTCTATAGTATATTAGTTCATTCTTTAATAATAATAACAATAATATGAAATGAATATAAATATATATTTTTATAATAAAAAATTTTAATTAATTTTTTTCTGTTTGTATAATTACACAATTATTTAATTTATGTCATTTTTAATATTTTATTTGTTATTAACATATTTACAACTTCAATATCCAAATTTGATACAAATATATCTTACTATCATATATCTAATAGCCAAAAATTATAACAACCATAAACATTATTTCATATTTAAACATGATTTATTACATAGAATTTCACTCAATGAAACTTGTAATGTGGAGGTTTCTGGTGTCATAGGTAAATTAAGTACATTACATAACAACATAAAACATAAAATGAAACATCTTTATTGAAATCATATTTTACATGACCATAACATTCCATCATACATAACACTGCATGGGAAAACCTGGGGACATACATAAGTAATGGGTGAGCTATAAATCCCAATAATGGAATAAACATGGCATAAAATGCGGATAATAATAAATTTTAGACACTTCATATCAATGAGGTGAAAAGGGTAATGAATAATAAGGCATGATAGGTCATGATAATCATAACAAGGAAAATGAGGAAACTTAAAACCCTTCATCATAAACATAAGTCAAAAATAAACTGCCAAGACATCATGGTGGAAAAAAGGTCCAATAAAAGAATAAGATAAACCCATTCCCCTACATGATGTGTCATGATACTAAACATTACCCAATGCATTGAATCACTATCATGGCCCACAATTTATAATCATTTAATTCTCATGCATAAGTGTTCTACCTAGTTCATATAACATGGATTCATTTAACATAATAATTTACTTCAATACAATGAAATTTGTAATAAATACATGTTAGTTCCTAATAGATAGGTGAATGTGAATAAAGGTTAATATACCTGATAGATAAATGGAATTGTATTTAGTACACAATTATTTTGGAAACGTAAATCGTGGTGCAGTTTTAGGAACACAATGTGATCATATAGAAAATAATAAAATGGGTTGATGAGTGGGAAATTATTATCTTGTCATTTATACATGAAACTTTCAGTATGTTAGACATTTAAGGACATCAAAAAAAAGATTTAATTGCAAATTAATGACCTCAAAAACATTCTTTAGGAAATAGGAGAATGAAAAAAAGAGCCCTTAAAAATCTCAGCATGGTAATGGGTGTATATAATGGTTCCAATGAGGGTTAAATTAGAGTGAAAGGGGTTATCATCATTTAAAAAAAAGTATACATTACTTGGGATAGGTAAGAATGCGTACCAACATTATAAAATAGATATTAATAAATAATATCATAAATTAAATGCTTGATTAAAATGGGAGAGAGTGAATCCCTTTCTAGGACGTGTGACACCAACAGCTTAGAAGAGGCTTCTTAAGAAATTGGGGGCACCCTAGTTGGACTCTAGAGTGTATAGGGAAGAGTGTGGGCATGCTTCAAGTATTTCGAGAGAAAATAAATGATTAATTGGTTGGTATATATAGGGAAGAGGGACATTTCATTATTATTTAGGTTTTAGACACTACATAATAAAATATACAAAACCTGAAAACAACCCATGGTTTTTGAAAAAGGTTTCTACAAAAGGAGAGTGTAATATATTATTTTATAAGATCATTATACAAATATAATAAAATACTTCCCTTTCTTGGGTTGAAGTGAGTTATACTTTCAATAAATTAATATGAAAATCATAAAATATATAATAAGACATCGATGATTCACTATGGATTTTGAAAATAATTAAATTAAACAGAAAATTAAATTATTTTAATGGAAAAAGTATATTTTCCTTAGGATACATCTTATTGTATTTATTACATAACTGTTGTTACATTATGATGTTATAAAACACAAAATATATTTATATTGTATTTAATTTTGACATAAAAATTCGATTGTCTCTGGAAATTAGGAAAAATTCATTATTTGATAATTTCAACATCATGATTTAAGAAATAATATTTGTTTTATCTAAATAATTTTCTAAATGTCTGAATTTACAATTTTAAATTAAAAACCAAAAAATATTAAAACGGAAGGGGTTTTGTCATTGAACAATCTTGAACCATAATAAAAATTACATTTGACTCCATAAAAATTATATGATCATTTATATTTAAAAAATTATTCTAATATTAATATTAAAATATTTTTTATTTAAAAAATTCATTAATTTATTAAAATAGATTTATTAATTGAATTTTAATATTAACCAAACATAATATTTGTTATTTAAAAATCATTTAAAAAGTAACAATAATATGATGAAAATATATTTTTTATTCTATACAATAATGATGTACATAATCTTATTGCTAAGGTCTCGAAACATATCTCTTTATTGCAAAATTATATTCCCTTTGATTTATGTGCATGATTGTGGGGATTTTATGAATCTGTTCGGTTATCATGGTTTGGTTCATGATCTCGATAACCTTTAAATTCTCCCTTAAATGGTTTCACTCATGCATGTGTTGATGGATCTTAGCATTGGATTGGTGTAGCGAAAAACCCAGAAACTCTATCTCCCTCAGAAGCTCTAAAAAATGGGATTCATACGTTATTATCTAAATAGTTGAGGCCATCACTTTCTTTTTGTCAAAAGTATTTGTTAAACTTTTATATTTATATTGGTCATGTGATCACTCTTTAGAGGTTATATTATCAATGATAAAGATACGTAACGGTCATTTAAATACAATATGATATAATAAAACCAAAGTAGTGAAAAGGTTATATATATACATAAGACATTTAATTAAATCAATATATAAAGAATTTTCGTCATCAATTCTCAGGTCATTACGATTAGTACAATGAACAAATAACCAATGACCATATCTATAATAGTATTATTAAACTCCTACGGTGTTACATAAATCCCTATAGTAATGTATCTCATCCTCTAATTTCATGTTAAATATTTTTATCATATTCATAACATGGTGAATTGTTTTTATACATATTATCCGTGATATTTTATTTATAGAATATTGTAATGATGGGAACTTCACTCATGTATTTTTTACTTGTACTCTCATTCCATTTGTAATTTCTTTAATTATATTTTAAATAGTATTCTCATAGTTTATTTCCATTTTTTTAATATTCAATCATAATGAAATAAAACATTGTTCATTTTAGTTCATTGTCTCTTGTATTAGAATCTATCAAGAACACTTGATATATTTAAATGGAAATATATACTAAAATTTTAGTGTGTTAAATTATTACCCCTTAATAGTATTTCTCCATTGAAATTTAATTACTCTGATGATAATAAATGTGTTTAATTTTATATCATTATATTTATAGGTTCCCCCATTTAATCATCAAATTTTTAATTCCTCTTAAGATATTTGATGAGGTAAGTTGTCTTTATTCATTACACATTATCCCTATTATCATATATTTAAACATATTATACCCTATAAGAGAAATCATGTTCCTATTGTACAACCTCAATGTTTAGTACTTTTAGATCAAAAGAAGTGTGATTAAAACTATAGTTTTTGGGATCATCAAGTATATTTTTCAAACCCCTTTCATTCTAATTCATTTTGGATAAATTTATCGCAATATAAGCATTAATATTTAAATTAAATGGACATTAAACAGTTGTTAATTACTTTTACCTCCATTTAAAATGACTACATACTTGGTGTGTCATGGTTATTATCTCTAGCAAGTAGATCCCTTTTAATTATAAAATGTAAATTAAGCCAGGGTATAACCTTGAACTAAATAAAACAGTTGGGATAAAACATTTTCAATATCACTTCAAAATATAGAGGGTTTATTATTGAGGAATGATCTCCAATGTTCACATGAGTCCCTAAATAAACATCAAAGATGATATTCTTCGTATTCTCTTGACTTATTTGTTAATGGTTGTTCTAAATTCAATTAATGTTCCTCCAATGAAACATAAAAACCAAATTCACATTTTCTATCTCCAAAAAACAAATTTGAATATTATCTCCATTTTTAATTATTTAAATCATTATAATTTTTTAGAAGTCAAAATATCTCATCAAAAAATATTTGGATCAAGATGAGGACTTCATTCAGTCCATCCTTTCTCATTATCCTTCATGAGGATAATGAATCCTCATTATTTGTGGAATTCTCATGTTTTTATTTCACCCAAAAAATTAGAATCATTAAAATAATTACAAAAAACATCAACATGTTCATCGGTTAATGAATTTGTGATGTTTAACTTGTACTTTCATCTTGGAGTGCATCTCAACATATCAAAATCCAAGCCAGCTATTCTTCCTTTTATCTTAACATTAATCATGATCCATGTGTGATAATATGGTTTTATGCTTTAAGGATAGTCCATCATCATTTTCATAATTAATTATACCAGAAAAGAGAATATCCATTTTCAAAATCCCATTCCATCCATCCTTTTAAAATACTCAATGTTCAACATGAATCATATAATGTGTCTTTTGATCCTTATATTGGTTTAAAATGAAATATATAACAATTTAATAACAGTTATTGAATTAATGAAATGACTCATACACACCAAGAAGTTTCTCATATTAAACTCATCACATGAATGAATGACTAATATGTAGATGTTAAAATCATGCATATAGAACATATATTACAAGTATGATGAATATTTGATGACTCATACCCATATTCCATCACATCAAAAACAAAAAGAAAAACATAAATTTTTTTGTCAAAATTATATCAAAATATAATTTCCTAAAATAATGATATTTTCCAATGCATAACAAATCATCAACATTCTTTAACAAATATCTTATCAAGCATGTAATCCATTTCCATTTATAATATAAAAATACTCACTAATTGGAGACCATTAAAATTAACCAAGGGGTTTAGAATGAAATTTAATAATAAAAATAATAATTTAATCATTAAGAACAACCCAAAATAATCATCAAACTTATTCATATTTTTGACATCAAATATAGCATCATTACTAGGAGGGTTCATAAATCTCCCCATGGGTTATTTTATAATTTATTCTAATTTATAACCCAAAAACGTGATAATAAAATCAATGGTAATGAATATTTGGGATCCAGACATACTACCTCAAATAAAAGATCCATGAGAATATCAACCGTAAAAAATCATGGGCTAGATCTGAATTGAATAATAGAGTTATTAAAATATATTACAATGATATCCTCAAAAAATAACCTCAAATATGTCAACCACATATATTTTCCCCAGAATACAATATTTAAAATGTTTTTCAAATTATTTCCTACACATGATAATGCAAAAATTAAATCATCTGAAAAATATGGAGAGAAATCCCCCCTTATAGAAAACGTCTTCTAAAGGATTTATGAATGAAAAAATAGAGGTGGGAACTAAAAATGTTAATAACTCAGTGAGTGTGAATCTTTTGTAATCCTTACAAAAGTCTTATGTCCTCATATTTTTCAGTAGTCAAATATTTTATAAAAATTTCATAAAAAAGATCCTTAGAATGAGAAAACTCCAATTTTCAGATACCTTTTACTATATCATCTATTAGAAGATATTACATGATATAAATGTTTTTATACCTATAATTATGCATATGGTTTTAGATATATTTATGGAACACTAAATATCATTAAAAATTTAGAGGATTCTCATCTTCTAAACTCCTGTCATATAAGTGTTTCATTATCCACATCATTTGTTTTTAAATTTGAGATGTTTCCATATGATCATCCTCGATTGATATTACTGAAACTATGGTCTTATTATTTTAATTATATGAAATATATTTCCTTCCTAAAAAACACCCTCCACAAGATATGTATCTCCCATCATCTATGTATCCTACACAATCAGTATCAATAAATCCTAGTAGATTTATAAAACCTTTCATCTTGTATGTCTTCAAAAAAATGAATGTATTTGATATACATGTCAAGTACCAATTTTCTACCAAATTACATGATTACAACATTTTATATTTAAACTTGACAGAAATAGTGACAATATATACATTTTAATATCTAGTGGACATCAAATACATAAGACACATAATCATGTTTTTTAACTACTTCATATTTACCTTATGTCCTTTATCATCATTACATAGTATTATTTCCATCTGAATTCGTATAGAAAGTACTCTAAATTAATTCATGTTAAAATTATATAGTAAATTTCTATAAAAATGTTAATATGAATTAAAAATAATGTCGACTTCTCTAGTTACCTTTAATCCAATGAAAATATTAATTTCTCAAAGAATTGAAATATATAATATTTCATTCATGTTACTTCGTAGCTCCTCACACAAGTATTATATATTTATATAAGTATATTTATCATAAAAATACACACATAATTTTTTTTAATGTTCGAATTCATTAGATACAACATTCCTTCACATTTCTTCCATTTATCTTACATTCTTTTCTATTTTTTAGTCATGAATTAAGACTTGAGGATTTTTTTCATACACTTGTTCAAATATCTCACATTTCGAAAAATTTCATTTATCATTCATATGAAATTGTTTTAAGCTTATATGTGATGATATGAAATGAAATATTTGGATGGAAACATGTTTCGACACTAAGGAAAAGGTTTCTCTATTGTTTACCCATTCAATTTTTTAGTATCCCTTACTTACCGACCTGGATCTGTTTCTATCCACTACACCAGATGATGGGTTTTTATATCTAATAGTCTATTTTTATACCACATAATGATTTTTAGTGAGTTTAATAATATGTTCCCATGATTTATTCATTTATATAATTTCCAACTCATCATTCATTACCCAAACCAACACATTTTGTTCTAAAGCTTCTTTAATAGATTTTATCTCAAATTTTGTCAATAACCTTGTATAGTATAATACTATGGTTTTCCTCAAAGTTTCAATTCCTTGATTCCATTATCTAATTATACATTTGGAATCTATAAACTAAAATTTCTGTGAACCAAAACTTATTGTATAATGAATACCTCTATTACCATATGTATTAATTTCATCTAATTTTAGACTCTCATTCTTGTCATTGGAGATTTTATAATCTGAACATTCTTCTATAAATTTGCATCCCCAACATTACCCTAGTTATCCATCAACATAATTCATTTGAATTGGTTAACATTTTTAAGAACTAAAAAACATAGCTAATAATAATTCAATACGATTCATTATTATATAACTCATATGAACTCTTACGTAACGTATATCCTTTAAAAATTCAACATTAAACAATTTAATCAAACTTTTCTCTAATTATGTTATTTCCTTCAATTATAAATTGTCTTCAAAACATATAAAAATTCATAAATTTTGGATCCATCATAATACACTTCTCTAAACATCTAATTTTATAATTTCCACTCAATGGACACTAGTTATGGATGATTCTAGTGGTTTTAATGGCATTTAGATAGAAAATTATTGATGTGTCATCCTCAGTTAACATTATTCTAACCATTTCAACTAGACCCTTATTCCTCCATTATAAAACTCTATTTGTAGTGAGTTTATGGGGAACTAAATTTATTCATAATTTCATTTTTATCATAGTAATCAATGAATTTAATATTGGCATAAAAACTTCCATTATTTTATATAACCCTTTTCTAGGCTAATCAAGTTTGTTCAATTAAAATTATTCTAGAACACTTGAATGGTTATATTGAATGATATTTGGGTAAAATAAACATTTTACATGTAATAAAGTTATTATATATATGTAATTATGAAATTTGTATTCACTACATGGTGACTTCATGGTCATAGGGCCACAGAAATCAGAATAGATTGGCATTAGTGGTTTAAATGTCTTAATATCGACTACATTGTAAGTCATTTTTATTTTTCATTTACATGATATTTTGATAACTGAAGTGTTATCTTATTTTATGTTGGGATCATATATCATTGTTCCTTACCTTATGAGTTTCATTATAATATGTTTTAAAATTAGGAAATGTCTTATGTTGCACAAGATTCCTTCTTCTTAGGGACTTAGAAAACATTCAGAACACTCCTCTCTAACATGGAATATGATTCCTTGGGTTCTTATGCCCTAATTCACAATATATACATTTTTAAAACTATTGATAATTTCTCCATTTTTTATAAAATTCTTTTATTTCTATCATCACATCATACTTATTAGTTTTATATATGATTTGATTCATACGAATATCTTACATTATAATTACTCAGACATTTAAGGATGTTTCATTTCCAAATATTACAACAATAATGTACTACTTATGAACACTTTTTTTATTTTTTTAATATCACCTATATTGTGATACAAATACCCAATATCCATGAAAAACAATGTTTTAGTTTTATAATAATTAATGGGAACTTCAAATATCTTACCCATTGCCTATTCTAACATTGATGTTTTTCATTTCCAAACATCTAAAATATAATAAGTTGAGCTATACTAATGTAAATAAATACAGTTTAAATTTATCCATCTTGATCACAATGTCCATATACCTTGTTAATTCTTTCAAAAATATTTTATCAACATTATAACTTAGATATTTAGGCTTTAAATGAGTTGTCATTTTTTGTTGGTGTCTCAGTCATGATTTGTGAACTTCAATTTTTCATTATAGATATGTTTTTTACCAGAAGTTTTATGAATTTGGTCTAAAAAAACCAAATAAACAAAATTAACATTAGGATATTTCATTTTATTAATATTACACTACTGGGTGGGTTTCAGTCTTATTCCATTTACAAACCACAACTTATCAGATGTCAGAAAATCATTTTTTGGGACTATTACTTGACCATTTGATATTATTCTAGAATCATTTTATAAAAACATCTTTTCTATATGTTACTATATTTTCTATTTTCTTATATACTCTTATATATTCATGATTATATAATGTCACATAATTATACAGTATAAGTGCTTTTCATTTACAAAATAACTTCTATAAGTTTATTTGTTTAATGTCATGAAAGTTGATTAGAATAACATAATATTTTAGGTTATTGATATAATTAATTCTTTTCAATAAAATATATCTACTAAATACATTTTTTTCTCACTCTTATTATCAATATTGATAATATATTCTCCATGTTTACCAACATACATATCCTTGTGGAAAATAGTTGAATTCAAATAATCTATGATCATTCCTTTTCTAAAATATTTACATTGAAATTTCTAAAATTGAACAACAAATAAATCCTTCTAAAACCTCAGTTGACCATTTTTGTCTGAAATTAATTAAAATCACTAATTTTTATCAACCATCCTTTATATATATTTCAAGAACATTTCATTTCTATTTTCATTATTTATTTTGTATATAATTCCCATTATTTAGAAGAGACATCATTGTTTTACTATGCTTAATTCTTGTATGTGGTATCTTATATATCTTCATATTACATAATATTTCATTTAGAGAAACCTCTAAGAGATTCCCCATCATCAACACTTCCATAAATATTTTACATACCTTCATCAAATGAAAGAATATTACTTCTGAAGTTACTAGGTGTAATATTCTTCTTTCCCTTTAACGAAGCATTTAAAAGATCTCTCTTATTGATGGTATTCTTGGTAACGTATTCACCATAATTGTCTCTTGTAACATTAATGGCATAGTAAGCATATAATTATCCATAATTCCCATAATATTTTCATTTTTTATAAGTTCACATATTTATTTTCCTAGTAGTCATCTTGTTAAATATCCTGACAAGAGAGAAAGTGTTTTAGCATTATCTTCCATATTATCGAATTCATTTTAGCATTCATACATCCCATCAAACATTTAACACAGAATTAATTTAATGTAATTTCATTTTCATCCCATTAATTTATTTTAAGAGAAAAAAATACCAATTTTTAAATTTATATTCATTCTATGAAGTGAAAAAGTAGTAAAACCATCAAGATATCTATCATCAAAACTAGATAAATGGAAATTAAATTTTCTATTTCATAATTATCATTAAAATAGTAATTACTATAGAGTATTCAAGAGTCAATACAAACCCTATAATAGTACTGAAAATTATATTTACTTATATAAAAAATCATTCTACAATTTATCCACTGAAATCCAAAGGACATTATACTATTATCAAGTAATTTTTATCTGTTCTTATTTCACAATTTTTTCTTTCATAAATTTTATAATGATTATCGCCAATAGATTTATAAATTCAAAATCCCATAAAATTTGACAAATAATTTTATGATAAAGGAGATAATAATTGATTCTGTTCCTTTCTATTTTTTAATTGGTTCTCTTTTTTTCCATAGTCCATGAAGTAGTTTGATTTGGAACAATGGATACATTTTAAATTGAGTTATAAATATCAAACCCAATGTAATAATTAATTGAACAATTATCTCTTTAGAAGAATGAAAATTAATTCTATTTGAGGTTGATATCCCTTTGATTTACATTGTATTATATTGGTCTATATCAAGTGGCTGAGAGAAACACTATAGTGTAGGAAAGTGCTCCGATACCAATTTTTTGGATCACATAATTAGTGATACACACTATGATGTGGGGGTAAGTAAATGTATAATATTTTTATAACACCTATTTAACTCTTACATATTGATTAATGAGGTTATCCTCCTTTTAGGATTTCTATGTCTTCATTGTGTCATGGTCATCTTCCCATAAACACAAAATGCATAGTATTTTCAAATGGATTTTGAGAAATAGTATGAACATGAACTAGTTCTAATGGTCGGACTTAAGTATATAAAATAAAGAATCAGTGGAACATAATTTATATTCATAAAAAATAATCAATAATATAAACTCAATCCTCTATGTAGACTCTATAGATTATTTTTTAACCTAATTCATCACATTAGTCATCAACAACTTATCTCAATACTCTGTTATTCTCACAATTTCCATACGTCTTGATTTATCTTTTGATGTATTTTATATTCACATAATATATTTTTGAATATTATTTACATTTTAAATTTTTGTAAAAATAATGAATTTTTTGATAATTATAATATTTTATTCCAATTTATTTGAATCATTTAAAGGTATTAAATTAATCCTTTATTTTCATTTGGTATTTCTAAAAACTAAATTTTTTCACTATTTATGGTAATATTGTAGTATTTTTTCTTCCAAAAAATAATAATATATCAATTCATTTAATCCTATCTACACAAATACATGTATTTATACACTGTCCTTGGGAAATCATTCTTGTTACATAGAGTGCATCATAGCATCTCAAAATCACACTCATCTCGTCCTCTTTTTATATCATATTCAATAATGATCCAAATGTTATCATTATTTTATATCAATGAAGAATATATCATTAGACTATTTTAAATAGATTCTCTAAATAATCAAAAAACCAATTCTGAAAATATCATACAATATATCCTCTATAAACAGTTAATCTATATGATGAATCATTTGTAGTTTTCAATTCCTCATATATTGGCTTCCATTGTAATATACACTAATTCAATGATACCTAAAAATGTTGTGAAATGGATCATATGAACATTTTATTGACATATATTTATCTCTTCATAGGAGTGAATTAAAAATATATAGATGTAAAAATAACTCGTAGATGACTGAAGTGACTAGTATGAAAAAGTTGAAATGAATCACATGCACATTCCTTTACAAAAAAACATATGAACCTTAAATAATACAATCCATCAAAAATATATCAAAATATCTTCACAAAAACCTAATAAAATTTAAAATACTTTAAATTCATCCTTTTTTTTAATATTTATCTTATCAACCAATGCATTCAATGTTCTTGTTACTTTCAAGTTCGACACTGCCTAGAAAACAACAAATTTTAACAAGTGAGGTAGATGAAACATCTATAGTAAAAACATATATCCTTAATCATGAATAAAATCTAAAAACATATACACACATAAATATATAATTTACAAAAAAATACAATATCACCACCAAAATGTTTCTATAATTACATCTATAGGGGACAGTATATAAATTCTCAGTAGGAACAGACAAAACACATCATGAACTTAGGGTATTTTGAAAAAACGTTTATGATTATAGGCTTCCATACTACCATGATTTAGGAATTAAAATGTGATAATGTATATAATTCTTAGACCCCACTTAATCTAGAAACACATAAGGCTCTTCTATGGTGATATTTTAAGGAATACCCTTTCTATAATAAAAAAATATCAATTTCGGTGATGAAAATAAACATTTTCTTCTATCAAAATTATCTAAATAATTATGTTGATGTATATTTTCAATCATTTCTACAATTTAATGATAATTATCCAATACTAGAAGTATAAGATCTCTAAATTCATTCAAACTTTTGGTGTTCTAAAAATATTCCAATTTATATCTTTAAATGGTTCACATTAAATGCCAACATGGAAACTATTTTTATAAGTGAACCCTAACAAGGGAAGGTGTAGATCAAAATATCATTCAAAATCAATTTTTTTCAAACTAAACATATCATATAGGATTTTAATGGTACATTATAATTTACTAATTATTTGAGAATCATAATCTATACTAAATCCCAAATATGTGTTCAATGAATTTTCAATATTTCTCTAAAAATTTGATTTATCCTTGTGATCAAAATTAAATACAATTAAGGTCCATAATCTTTGATAAGGCAGCAATATCCTAACTTATTATACATCAACATTAATTTATTCCTATCATGGATGGTAATGTATTGAGAAATAGTATCCCTTTTCAACTCCAACAACCACTATTGGGTCATGTTTGACTTCTTATGTGTTAATATATAATTTAATCTCTTTTTATTGGTTTATATTCATTAATTTTAAATATATATAATTCATACATATCATTAAATTAAATATTACAATTATTATCTCCAAATCGCATGTTTGGGAAATTTTCTCATGGACTATTAATTGAAAAAGTGGTATAGGTTATCACCATGTTACATTTCATGAGGTTACACCCGAATCTATTTCTCGATGCATAAATATATATCTGATACCCCATCCCCGTAATTGGGTAGTGTGAGTAGAGGTGTAATGACCAAACCTTTCATCAGCTCCATGAAATTATCTTCATGTTCCTTAATGGTTTATCTTAGTTATGATCGAAGGAATTTTAAAGAGTGGGGGGTTTGAGTAGACATTATAATATTTTATAAAATTGTTTCTATGAAATATTATTATTTGTGTATTATTATATAATGAATAAATAATGAAATGTATTTTATTATTCCATTGTGTAATATGGAGGAAAAATACAATTTAAACACAATATTTTTATATTAATTCACGTTTAAGGAACCAACATGTAATATTGAATCTTCTCCACTCAATGAGATGATTGAATGTCACTAAAAAAATACTTTTGGATGGATATAAAATCCTTGTAAAAAAATCCCTTTCACTCACCTAGTTGTATAAACCAATTCCCAGGACCTTTATAGGTTTATAAATTAACTCAGCCTTCTATAGGTATAAACCATACCTTAAAAACCTAAATTATAATACAAGGGGTTACAACCCATGGATGTACCTTTTGGTTAAGTGATGTAACCAAGACAATCAACCATTATATTATTATGAATATAATAAAATTTTTATTTTGAAAAAATATATAATAAAATGTTAATGTTTTGAAATCTAGAAATAAATGATGAATTTTAGTTCAAATAAAATGATTCTCAAATTAGTTTCGATAACATTATAATAAATGATAAAAATTTATGTTTCTTTGAGGTAATGGAAGAATATTCATTTGATATATTTATCACTTCACAGTTAATTTATTAATATTGTAGATGTTGAATGATCTCTTATGAGGTTTTTAAGATGGTTTTCTATGATTAAACAAATAACTAACCACTTGTAATTAACACCAATATACTCATCATGTTTCTTATTCTCAAAACCAATACAATGAATCAATGGTGAAAAATAATAATAAAACAGAAGAGTACTATTTACTGTGAGTGAAGAAATATCGTGCATTGCATGGAAAACTATTACTATTCTTAAAAACACTTCACATAATCATTTTCATATAAAATTATTTTTTAAAATAATAAAATAGTTTTAATATATCATATTAACATGTTTAAATGAAACTATAAAAACTATGATAAAAATATATCATTCTTCTCTAGTCTCATTTAAGTCCACCATCCCTATCATAATTCCCAAAAATTTTAGGCCTTTTAAAAACACATTGAATATAGAAATATAAAATATATGCATTCATGGTGTGGTATTCTATATTATTATGTTTTTAGAATCATTAAATACATGATGGAGAATCCATTATTAATTAAAAAACCCAATATTTGAATCCTGTCACATAGAAGAATTTCTCCAACTAAAACTATTTACAATTATTTTTAATATGTGTATAAAAAATAAGATATGTATAAAATTAATTTTAATTCTGTGTAATAATTGTTTTAATTGACATTATCATATATTTTTATCACTGTTCACATCATCGAGCATGCATAAACCAAAAACATATCCATTGTTGGCATAATACGTTTCTTCATAATTATGGGACTTTTCCTTATAACAGTGAGACATGATTCTATATAAGCATCTTACAAATATTTGTATACATGGAACACTCATACGAATGATTCCAATGTTTCATGAAAATCTATTTCATGGTTTCAGTAAGCATAATTTGAAACATTATCATAAGTTAATGTAATTAAAACTAAAACATTATATAGAAGAAAAATAAAAATTCTTAATTAAATATAGAATGAATAAGAGGTAACGTAATTAATATAATACAAAAAAATAGTCAATAAAATAATAATTTGACAAAGTTTGAACACATAAAATCTCTTTTTATAATCACAAGAGTGATCTTTTTGTAATATTTAAATGACATAGATTTTATCACAATGTTCAATACTAAATTTATCAAATTTCATTATAAATTTAACAAAAATAATCTAAAAATTGTATTAATCAGAAATTAAGATATATTAATAAATCTTCCCTAATGTAGTTAATAGATAATTTTTCATGATTATTGACTTTATAATATTTAAAAACCATATTCTTTCTTAAAAATTATTAAATCAAAAATATTTTATCTCTCACTAAATAGTTGTGAATAAAAATAATTATAAAAATATACTTTAAATGGTCATTAATATGAATAACTGATTTTTATGCACATGTGTATGAAACATGTTAAAAATTTATTGAGCATTAACAAGACAATTAAACTATAAGACACCAAAAAATTATAATCATATTAATAATATACATAACATCTTATATATTTATTGGAAAATAGAGTCTTTAAATATAATTTTTTAAAGCTGTTTAAGAATTGAAATTCATTCATGTTAGTATTATTGATATATTCAATGTTTTAAAATTATAATAAATATTTAAAAATCTAAAAATTCATGTTAAATATCCACAGTTTAATCATTATTTTCTAAAAAATCCTAAAATCTGATGGTTATTAAAAATATCTATAATATCATTTTCTATTAAAATTAAATTGAGAATAATAACCTATTTATTAATATGATTGATTAGAAAATGGAATCTTACGTCATTTTTGTTCCAAGATATCTATATAGGAGTTTTATATATGGAAATTCTTTATGTATTAACAAACTAAATAGGAAGTTTATCAAAGATAACATTTAAATTTGTAGGAGATTGTATTATCCAAATAGATTGATCACAAAAAAGGGAAAAATAATATATGCAGCCTCATATATGGATAATGAAACATATAATTACTTTTTATTACATAATAAAATTTGTAATTTTTGATGGAAATGACACATTAAATATTTTACTTTTCATATAAAGTATGAAACATGTAAAAGAAGAACTAATTTAATATAAAAAGTAAAACAAAAGTATTGGTGGGATTGAAAAAGTACATTAATAATTTCTTTTATATGTTATATTTTATTTTTAATAACAATTAAATGGTTTTCTTTAGTATTTAATTGAACTTATACACAACATAAAGCTAAAAACATAATAATATGTCTTCATTTTTTTCAAATAGAGTAGGCTTCCAATCATACATTTAAGTAGTTAATTATTTTAAAATTTTATAGATTCATATAGGCCCAGTTTTAAATTTTTATTTATTGGGATTTTCATAGTTTTAGATGAATAAATATTAATCAATTTAATATTTTCCTTATCTTAATTACTTTTATTTAAAAGTGTAGAATATTTACTTTGTGAACATTTACGTCAATGAAAAAAAATTATTTCACCCATTACACTCTTTTAAAATTAATTTATCTCTAAATTAGAAAATTCATTAATAATAAAATCCTTTATAAAGAAAAATAAAATGTCATCAACTAATATTATGATAACTAAAATGTCATTTTAAATATTCATAATATATAAATTTGGATAATTTCGTTGATTAACATTAATTATTAACAAAAACAATTTTAGTCAATCTTACTATGCTCTTGTGAATTTCATATGTCCATACAATGCTTTTAGAAATTTATAATCAGCATTTTGAAATTTCAATTTTTCAAATTTGGGAGGTTCATTATTGTTTACCTATTCTTGAAATAAACAACTAAAATGTTGTATTTCCATATCGATTTTAAATAGTTCAAAATGTTGAAAAAAGCCAAATATAATAGAATATTAATGGATTCTATCCTTGAAACTATTTCAAAAGAATCATAAAATTCATATTCATATTCTCTTGAATAAAAATGGTAACTAGACTAGACACATTATCTATATTACTAGATTTATCAACGATGTTTATTAAAAAATTATAAGTTTTCATAGTATGTTTAACAATATAAGTATAAACTAATTATGAATATTTTCAAATTAATTATGTTCCTCAAGCATAAAATTCATTAAACTTGAATCATTCAAACCTTCATCAACCATGACATGATCAAAAATATGCAACAAAATAAGAATAAACTCAAATGTTCAAAACAAATTTTTTGGTTCTAATTATAGATTCAACATTTACAGTTACAATTTCTTGTGTATGATCATTTATACTTTTTCAACACATACGATTAGATTAAAAAGTGATATGATCCCATTCTAATAATTTATTATCATTTTATGGTTTATATGTTCCAATGATAAACATTTTAAATTAATCATCTAGGTTATCTAAATCTGATATCATTTTTAAAAAAAATTTCATTGAATTTCACATGGACATATTATTCTATTGTCATAGATTGATGAACCCCAAACCTAGAAGCCCAAATCCAGTCTCTGAAACCATTACATTGAAATGATTACAAAGAATTAAATCCCAAAATATGCGATATTTTTTAGTATTGGAAAAAAT
The DNA here is from genome assembly GCA_963277665.1 of Viscum album. Taxonomy (NCBI): domain Eukaryota; kingdom Viridiplantae; phylum Streptophyta; class Magnoliopsida; order Santalales; family Viscaceae; genus Viscum; species Viscum album. The sequence continues at coordinate 1,565,047,440 of OY728156.1, forward strand.
CTATATGTGAGTCTTTTATTATAAATGAATACACTAATTAAAACATAATTTCCTTTTCTTGGATGATAACAGAATTCCTTATATTAAATCATTAATTATCATTAATAGTGTGTTTCATCGAATCATAGTGAAAATAAATAGAATAATGGTGAGCTCAATTTTTCATTAAGGATAAATTACATCAGAAGCGATGAAGAATCCATGAGAATAATCAATATGGAATGGTAATAACTGGAGACATATTTTATGTAACTAATAAACTGAGAAGGAAGTGTGTAAACAATATATAAAGGTAAATAACTGAAAACAAATGAAATTTAAATTTATAAACATTTAAAAAAGAATTAAATACTGGTAATAAAATGAAAAAAAACTGAAATTTAAACAATAATATGATAATTAAATACATCCATTGATATTTGGATGAAAAATTTCATGGATAAATAATAACTAAATCAAAATTTAGGAAATGATTAATTATTTGTTGTGTTCTCTGAGGAACATGAAATCCACTACTTTCATGATCTATACTCCAGAGTGTTCAAAACTAAAGGTACAAAAATGTTTATTTTCATAACTAATCTGTCTCATTAGAACTTGTTAATGCATTGAGGGGCTACATTATATCTGGGTCACACCCTTCAATTCCTCTCCAAATCCTTACTCATATCAAATAAAAAATATTCGTTATAAAATATCCATATTGATTAAAGTAAATGGAATTATAAATATTTTCTAGAGTATGATAACAAAATAATATGGGTTTTTTGGTTGATGATTAGAGATACCATTAAAATATCATTAAAACATTCTTGATGAAAATAATATTTAATTATTCCAAAGTGACTTATACCACATTGAATCATTTAAATCATAATTACCCATAAATTAAACAAAACATAGAATATCATGACAATAATTAGATTCATGATATAATAATTATATATAAATTCCCAATGTAAAAATGATATATTTTTTAGGAAATAAATATATCTATGATAAATGATATGGATAATTATGGGAAATTTTATGTTAAATGATCATAGGTAATTTATTGTCACATAGGGGACTAACAATAGAATCAAGGAAGTTAATATCAATATTATCCCTGTAAAAATATATCATAAACCATCTATCAGAAGAATTAAGATGGTACCAACACAAAATATCCCATGAGAAGTAAAATAAATGGTTGTTACTGTTGATGAAATAAAATAATTACCCTAAAAGTGTTCATAAGAAAAATATCATTATTATTGAAAACCATATTCTTTTAAAATAAATTTTAGAAACATTTTCGTTAAAAATAATAATTATAAATATTAAATAGAATAATCTAATAAATTATGGTGGGTAAATACATATATGCCTTATGAAGTAAAAAGAAAATTAATTTTTCACAGTAAAAGTTATGAAAAATTCCATGTTAAGAAAGAGACTAGAAGATTCCTTTAAAAATTTATAAAATAAAAAAGGGAAAAATTATTTTAATAATTTATTTTGGAAATGATAATTTTTTTTCTAAAACCTTTTTTGAAAATATGTTTTTTAGACAAAAATGGGTTCTCTAACTAAATAGATAAATGATGTAGGGCTTTTCATAAAATATATAGTAAATAATTATAAGAACCAAAGAGTGAGAAAATGGTATTATTACTTGATAATGGTCATGAATAAAAATATTAAAATAAAATGAAAAGTTTTATTTAATAATTATATAATAAATTACATTCATTGAAATTATAGTATAAAAAATCCCTAAAAAATGAGATTGTGAAAAATCCTATGAAAAGATCATAACGTTGATATGAAAATAAATCAATAAATTGATAATTCATTTCAAGTTAAAATAAAAATAAAACAAGTTTATGTAAAATAATAGATAACAAAATTCTATTAAAAAAATAATCCTAGAATATTGACGACAATAAGGAATTAATATAACTCAAATAATAGACATTGTGTTATCAAATTCTTTTCCAGATTTTAATTTTTATCTAAAATCCCCATAGAGGAAATTTTTCATATTTAAAATTAAATTACCATGAAGATAATATAATTAATGATAAAATATATTCAAATAGGTAGTGGATACACCACAAAAATATATAAGTGGTGAATCCAATGTTTATCTCCTAAATGTTAAAAGTGAGATGAAAATCCCTTATCTTGCATTTATTTTCGGGTAAATATAATTATCATGTTTGATAATTGTTTTAAACATGTTAATAACTTGTTAAATAACCATATAATTGTTTATTATATCACATATTATCTTCATATTATATCTTATTTCTTATTTTTTAGTAATAATTTATTGTATTCACAATTGTCGGTGTTAATTGGTGAGTTTCTCAAGTATTTTTTTACTTATTAATATCTATTCATATGATGGAATAATCATATAAAAATTTTAATTCATTATGTAGGAATAATATATATTAATTATGTATTTATTTTAAATAAATAGTAAAATTTGAAGATATGAAATAAAATGCAACGTAATGGAGATGGTATGCCAAACGTACACATGAATGCTACTTTCATTTCATTTCCATATTTAAAAAAATATAATGTAATTGATATATATATATATATATATCTGTAGATGTTTATTATAATTATATTATCATATTTATGTAATATTTTTCACATATATTCAATAAAACCTTATTTTAAATGTTCCATTTATACTGTAAAAGAATCACAACGCTCTAAGGAGGAGATAGTCCACACATCCACCAACAATATTATTGTATTCCAAAAAATGGATGGCATAAAGGTATGTGTTATATAAAAATTAATGAAAAATGTAGAAATTGTATAATAGCAAATATATATATATATATATATCATGTATAATTTTATTTTCTATCATAATTCACTATAATGAGAGGTTGTAAATGAAAAATGAACGACATCGTTTTGTGAGGGGGTTGTTCTCTATACACATGAACGATAAGTCTGTTACCCATTATATGGAAGTGTGCCTAAATGTAGGTCTAAAACATAACACAAAAACATATTAGTATATTTAGGAAACTTATTTTAATATATAATCACAAAAGAATTATACTTTAGTGGTGGGGAATGATAACAAAAATAAATAGCTTGGGGAAGGATGTTACCTCTTATTCGGGTAACTTCTTTTGGTTTGAACAATATAGATTCCATGGATTGATTAATTAAAAATTATATCCATAGTGGTTTAGAATAGGGATTTATAGGATCTATTTGGTATTATTTTTTTGATCCGCAATTCCTTGATAGTTTTGAATATGTGGGAGGGATGAGTGCCTTTTTATAGTGGAGGATGAGTGACCTTCTTATAAATTTTATAATGGGAATTGAACCCACATTTTTCCTATGAAACATAGCCCCCATAATTTTCCAGGTTTATATAGGGATCACATGGTCTAAATACATCCAAAAAATGGATTTAAGAAAATTTTCTTAGTCATTTTGGTCTTTACATTTATGGTTTAGTCCCTTGTTATGTTAATTTTTCTATTAATAATTGTACTTAATTTTAATTAATTTCACTAATTTTTTTTTTATTTTTACAATATTAGAATCTATAAATTATTCTGATTATAAATATGGATTCCATTTTTTCAAATTCAAATCACATATTTTGAAGATACTAATTTATATTTATTCACTCTGCCGAGATGACAAAGTATTGTTATAGAGTACAAATATTCAAATGTTTTTTATGTATTTATATTCAAAATCATTGTAAATTATATTCAAATTAACTAAATTGGATTATTAATTTTATAATTCATATTAATTTATATTAAAGGAAATTTAAAATGTAATTTAGCCTTATTAATAAATTTTAATAAAAAGAAGTTTTGAATTAAAATTCAGTATTTTTCTTTATTCCTAAAAAAAATAAACACCAATGAAAAATACATAACATTTAACCCAAGATAATTTTTTGTAACTATTTCAAATATTAATTTTAAATTTCTTTATAAAATAAATAAATTTTTATAAAATTGGATTTAAAATAGGTTTTCCCTTAAAATTCTACAAACATACTTTATAAAAATATTGGTAATTATGTTTAATAATAGGTTTCTAAGTGTCTTATGACTATAAAATATATTGGATGAATAAAAAAATTATTGATTGAATATAATATATATTTATATAATACATTAATTTCACTACCTAATTGTAATAAATTTTATTTATTAGGATTAAAAATCACTGTGATCATAAAAATAAAAATATTACTTTTATATTCAATTGGTTCGTATATTAATTACTAATAAATTATTATCCAATAAATTCGACTATATATTTTCTTATATTAGTTAATAATATTCTTAAATTCAATTTAATGTCTAATTTACATCTTATTATATAAAAAAAATAATATTTTAATAACATATTAATTTTTTGGTAAATATTTGTATTGTGTGTGACACATGTCCTTATAGAGAGTGATTCCATGCAACTCAAGATATCTTGGGATTGTGTTCATTTTAAGAAATTACATTTATTTAAAATTGTAACTATATTTTAAAGTCATGGTCTTTTATATTCCCTTACATTCTTAATGATGTGATTGTTGCACGATATCGTACATAATATTCTTACTTAATAATATTGGGGCGTTACCTTCTCCCCACCTTAAATAAATTACAACCTCACAATTTAAACATGATCATTGTAATTTTTTTTATATTTCATATTTTTAAATATCATATTATTTGAGGATTAAATAAAATACCCTCTTAATAATTTATAATGAGAAGTGATATGTTAACATGGACTAATATATAATTAGGTATCTAATTAAAACAACATTTTTGGGTTCTAGAGATATGTACGTAGAGGAAAATTGTAAATATTTATAGGGAGTGATATTGGTCACCAATAAAGTACTGTGAACATTTGATGTAATTTTTGGGGGACTCAATTTCATATATATACACTGATTTAAAAGACCATTGGTTCAACAAAAATTATTGTTTTAGGACAATATTTTATTTCTAGATCATTTTCCTAACGTTCGAGAATTCATTTTCTACCAAAGTATATTAGGAAATATATATAAATAAAATATTACTCTAAAAACAAAGTTTATCCTTTTTATATTTGATTAATTTATAAATCATCAATCGCATCACGAAATGGATATCCAAAAATTAATTTCTTTTCATGATGTACTAAAATACCCCTTTAATGGATCTTATGTATTATAAAAAAATTGATAAGTCTATCTATTTTTCACTAATAATTATTTGAGGATAATATTTCTTAATTTAAAGGCCACTAATCCTAAAAGGAAACACTAACAATTCCTCATTAATATTAATTTTTTATTTTTTATTGACAAAAATAGTGGCGTATTAACCAAGTCATTGTATAGGTCAGTGGTTGGAATTAAACCCTTATCATTCGTTGTTCCTAGGTTCAAGTTCTTGGCCTTGTTGAATTTTAGGGGTTGTCCCCCATCATATTGGTTTTCGTTTTCTAAAACCAAATTAATATAATTTCCAAAATAAATATGATTAAAATTCTTGAAATAAGGCTAATAAATAAATGTTGTTTTTACTATGGGTTTCAATATAACCTCAATACATAAATACTTTACCAATTTTATTTTTACATAGGTCCTTCATTGGTCTAGAGATTTTCATTATATAATTTCTAATATTTATAACTCATGATACCTTATTTTCAATATAAAACAACTTAGTTTTAACTAAGAACTATCATTTTCATTTTCTATTCAAATCCTTCATAACGGTTTCAAAATAAAATTGGAAGTACCCTATTCATATCCCCTAAGAGTGTCAAACCAGATGCATTGTAAGACCTGTTGTCTTGTACCAGGTTGTGCCGAGTTAGGACCAATACACCTTTTCGGATTTATTACCCCTATGTATATATTTTCCATAACTGTGTTCACTATCAGTATCCAAAATGGGATTTAATATTAGAAGAACCATATATTCTATTCCTTACCAAAATTATAGTATTTACTTATATACTTGTCCTCAAAGTATAATGTAGGGTTATGTTCTCTAATATATGATTTCAAAAATATTTTTCCCAATTTTTCTATTAAATTTATATTGATGCAAACTATTTCAACCTGACCATAAATCCCATAGTCTATGTCTAGTACTATTACACTATAATGACTACAAGGAATCAAATTCTGAAGGACTGATCACTTTATTAGTCTTGGTATACCATATACTTACATGTTTTTTTATTACAAATGAATACATTAATTTCAACATAATTTTAATTATTTCATGTAAATTAAATTCATTATATCTAAGACATATGTTCATATCATTCTTAGTACACTTCATGGATTCCTGTGTAAAAGAAACATAAGAAAGTGAGCTCAAATTCTCCGTAATGATAAAGTACAACTGAACTAATAATGAATAAATGATAATAGTAAATATGAAAACATAATAACTTGATATACATTTAATGTAATAAGTAAATTGAGAAGGAAGTGTATACAAAATATAGAAAGGTAAATAACTAAAAACACATTCCATTAAAATAACCAGATAAGGTAAAAATCAATATAGAAAGACAATAAGATGAAAAAACATGAAATTTAATAATTATATTTAAGGTTAAATTCATCCATATATATGTTGATAAAATATATCAGGGATAAGTAATTTCTGATTCCAAATGAATGAAATTCTCAATTATTGGAAATTATGTATCAAGATCATGAAAACCCCTATTTAATGATATATCCTCTAGAAATATTAATGATAAAGGTTGAAACTTATATACTTTTTACAACTAATTTGTCTCATGAGAACCTATCGGTGCATTGCAGGGCTATACAAAGTATGGGCCCATCCTTCATAGATTTTCCAAAGCACTCCTTATATCAAATAAATAATATTCCATATTGAATATATATATTGAATAATATAAATATTTTATTTTAATAGGATAAGTAAAATTGAGGGTTATCGACATCGATTAATGGAGATTCAATTCAATGATCATTAAAAGATTCTGTAGGAAAATAATCATTAAACATTGAAAATTGTACTATACCACTTTGAAATATTTCAATCATAATACCCCATAAATTAAATGAAACATATAATATCATGACAAGAAAGATATTCTTGATATAAAACGTCAAAGAAATACCCATATCTAAAAATGATATGAAGTTGAGGAAAAAACATTTCCATGGTAAATGAGATGGATAATTAAAATATATTCAATGTCAAATGATCCTAGGAATTATAATATTTCAATGGGGACTAACAAAGGAATCAATGAAGTGAGTTCCAATACTAATATTGTAAAAACTAGTCATAAACCATATGATGGATGAGTAAATATGGTTTCCATACCAGATATTGTAAGAGGAATAAAATAAATGGTTGTCGTTGTTGATTAAATAAGGGAATAACTATAAAAAAATTATTATGCAAATTAGAATTTTGTTTTCATAATACTTTTTTTTTATAAAAATTCATACAAAAAAATTAAAAAAAATTATTAAAAAACAAAAAATTTATATATTCAAATGAATCATTAAATAAAGTATGTAGGGTACAATGTTAATCTCATATGAGGTAAATTTATCTTAACATTTCCATGTTAAAATGAGTGATTAATTCATTTTCTTCAAAAAGACAAGATGATTTATTTGAAAATATTTTTAAAATAAAATAAGGTGTAAAATGACATTAATAAAAAACATTAAGGGAGACAAGTATTTCTAAAAACCATTTATGATATTTTGGTTCTTACAAGAAACCAAGTTTTCTAACTAAAGGCAGAAATGTAGCCATGATTTCTCAAAAATATTTTCTAAAAATTGTAACTACCAATGATTGGATGAAATCATACTATTACTTAATAATGGTCATGAATAAGTAGAGTGAATGAAAATTTATAGGATTATTTAAAATTATCCAATAATTTTCTTAAAATTGAATTTCATTTAAAACAATCCCAAAAAATGAGATTGTGAAGTAAATGTTTTAAAAGACGATAACATTGATTTTAGAATCAAACACTAAATAGATTATGTGTGACTAATTTAAATCCATATAATACAATTATAATTAAAATAATAGATTGAAATATGTTGTTACACATATAATCATAGAATATTGATGACAACGATGATTTGATATAACACCAATAAAAGAAATTGGGTTATGATATTATTTTACACTTGGCCAATTTTAACTCAAATCCTCATAGAATGAATAATTAAAATTGTAGATAAAAATATTATGAACATAAATTAATTAATGATATAATATTTCAAAATGGTTTGTAGATAAACCACAAAAATATGTATGTGGTGAATGTGAAATTTATCTCACAGATGTAAAAATTAAGATTGAAATCCAATAGATTCATTTCCTTTTAGGGGAAAATTGTTTAAAATAAGGTATAATAGTTTTAATCATTTATTAAATTGTTAAATAACCATATTAATATTTATTATATCATATATTATTTTATTATAATATCTTATCACTCATCTGTTAGTAATGATTCATTATTTTCACTCTTTTGGTTGACAATTCCCTAGTTTTTGAAGTATATTTTGACTTATTATTCACTATTACTATCATTGTTTCATCATATACATAATTTAAATCATTATTTAGGTACAATATCTATTAATAATATATTTATTTATAAAAAATCATAAAATATTCAGACTAAAAATGAAATGAAATATTCATATATATGGTAGGTCATAAGTACGCATGAATGTTACTTTCATTTATTTATCATATTTAATAGATTAAAAATAATGTGATATAGATATATTATAATTTCATTATCATATTTATTTTATATATGTTACATATTATTAATATAACCACCATTTATACATTCCATGTACATTTTGAATGTATCACATCTTTTTGTGGTGGTGGTAATCCACACCTCCACAAACGATGTTATTGTATTCCCACAAAAGGGGTGAACAATATAACTTTTTAAATAAATAATACTAAATCATTAAGACATTAATATTTTAATATTTATGTATATATCATATTTAAATAGAGTGTTCATCACAATTACAATCATTGAGATTTGGTAATGGTAAAACCAATGACATCATTCCGTGAGGCGGTAGTTCACCATACACATAAACCATATGTTCATTACCCATTAGATTGTTGTTTGTGTATGTGAATTTATATCCCTTAATGTAAAAACATGTCCATATATTGAGGATACTTGTGATATTTTATATATAAGGAATAACATGATTTTTGGGGGTGTAAAATTGGTTGACCCTAGATCTTCTTAAGGTATATTTTGGTTTATGTTTGGTTTGGCCTCAACATTTTTGGATAAATAAGTGTTTCCAAAAGATATTTTGAATGATTGATGGTGTTTTGGGGGTTCAAGACACAAAATTGGTTGAAAATTGGGTTCTTGGGAATGTTTCATGGTTTTCACATAGTTAGTGAAAACCATGCGGCCCAAAAAAGATGGAAAATTTACAAAAAATCCACTTTGGGGTTTAATCCCCAACTCTGGATTTTCCTCCATTCCTCCTCTCTCAAACATAGTGATGAACATAGATGACCAAAGTTTCCAAGATGTGTTTCTCCTTCGATTCATGTCCGTTTTGGATTTCGTTGGTTGTAGATCGAAGCTTCAGTTAAGTTTAATCCTATCCTGCCTTCTCTTTTTTGGATTAGGTATTATTGATTCCCATGTCTCCTTATTAAGTTCTATAACCCACTTTTCGAGTGAGACGTAGGTTTATTCATCATGGGATATTTGAATCTGGATCCAAGGATATGATTAAGAGTTCGTTCACCAAGGGATTTGAGTTGTGTGGTCTACAAGTTATATCCCATAGTTTTGATCTAGTTTTTTTCATGTGTGTAGGTGTTTTTATCTTCTCATGTTGTGTATCGGTAATCATGGGTATGAATCTGTAAATTAAGTGTCTAAATGATTTCTTGAAAACCCTCATGATCATCTTGGGATGTGTGGAGGAGTACTTGACCATTTTATGGCCACCCTTGGTGTGCATCGGCAACCCTAGACCTATTGTTTAGTGGGGTTAGGTTTAGGGATTCCAATTATTACTGTGGAACCCGTGTAGAATACGTTATTAATGTTTGATTAAGTTGTAAATGAAATGATTAATAATACTCCTAGGAAAATAACGGCATAATATGTTGTTGGAATGACATGAAATGGGTAATTGGGTTGAAAGAGATTATACCGATTGTTTAATGAATGTTGGACAAAAATGGCTTAGGGGATTATTGCATACTACATAGTGAACTTGTTATTGGGTAGTGGAAATGGAATGGATGAATTTGCAGAAAGGGGTTAATATATGAAAATTAGGTGTTACACCAAAATTTTGAGGGTAATAAAGTGGTTGTGTTACGTCATATGAGAAATGTATAAGAAATGATAAATGCGATAAATGGGCTAATGATGGTCAATGATGAATTTGGCTAAGGCATAGGGGTTTTTGAATACACCCAATGGGATAAGGCATTAGAATGGTAATTTTTCTATATGACTATGAATTTTAACTGGTAAATATGTTAACGGGTTATGGCATGATATTAGTTACCATTTTGATTTCATATATTATGAATTTTAATGGCTTTGAATATGCTTTGTACTATTATGGTATGGTTGTGGGGATTTCAAAAATAAGCTTGTACACAAGGCTTGGAAGATTGGGGTATTGAAATGTGGTTCTATTCCCACAGTTCGAGTAAGACTGGGGATCAAAATCCACCACAAAATGAATGGGTTAGGGAAGGGGACAAAGGCTTCATTCTCTTAAGGGTTTCATTCCACTCAGACTAAGGATTTTAGGTGTGGATAATGTGTTGATGTGATATTTGTGTCCCTAGTGAGATATAGTTTTTATTTATTTACCCTATGCATTGTGATTGATTTACTTAGACCCTTGTGTAGATTATATTTAATCCCAACTTATGGTACATGTGATTAAATGGGTTGAGTAATGAATATGGTGTAAGGAATGTAAATGCATATAAATACAAGGAATAATGAAATGAGCTTTGTTAACTTATGAAACCTGAACCATCCCTTGTTTATTTACTTTTTGTTTTATACTTGAATGGACTATCTATTAGACTAGATATTTTGTAGACACTATTGGTGGTTTCCTACTGAGTTTGGTACTCACACCCTACCTGGGTCACCATGAGGAACACGAGAAGATCTTTTGGTTGTATGTCAGGATGAGGAAAATGGCCCAACTCTTGGTTGTTGAGTTGGTATTGGGATATATATAGAAATGATTCCAGACCTATAGTCGCATCTCATTTGGAGTTTTCACCATTTTTTTTATTTTGGGTTTCTTTCACTTGGTACTACTAGAATGGAAGGAAATTGTTGTATTTGATTTGTGTAGTATCCTTTTTGGGAAATGTTTGGTTATGAATATTTTTTTGTTATTCCATATATTTTTTCCACTATTTATATAGTGTTATGATATGGATTACTCTGTTTTAGATGGTATTGTCTCACCACGTGATTCGTAGACCCTCACCACTAGTCTGAAATCTATGGCATATAGGGAGGTACATTAAAGGTCATGTGGAGACCCAGATCGGGCACTAGTTTAATGGCTTCTGAGTCAGGGATGTTATTAAGTGGTGTTAGAGGAGTTATATTCTCTTAATACTATTTGGAGACTATAGACATATGATTAGGATGTTTCAGGCCTTGGTAATGAGCTCCTGATTGGGAGTAGTTAACCCATGTACAAGGGAAAACCCAAGTCACCCTTGGTGGGAATTGTTGATCTAGTTTTGTGTTTTTAAAGTTGGATGATATTTCACCATTTTGTGATGCACATATTGTTTGATTTGACTAATTTATAATATTTTGGGTATCATTGGAATAGAATGAGGTTGTGCATTCATATATCATTTTAGGCTCCTAAGGTATAGGTGGGATGCATCATTATAGACACACACAAAGGTTGGGTGTGCGGGTCATAGATAGTAGAATGCATTTCATGATAAATATGAATAAAATGATTCCTAATAATGGTAATGAAAGTTGGTGAATGAATATAATGCAAATTAATAGTTATGGAATATCACGTATAATGAAATATTAGGACCTGCTTAAAATTTTCAGTTGTGATAAATTTTAATGGATGAATACGTGACTAAGGGAGAAAGATTGCATAATGGCTATAAAATTGTTAATGAATTGTTCCTAATAAATGGTGTAAATGAGTTAAAATGATGATTCTAACATGTTGTGAAATTTGAAATGAGGATGAGATGAAGGGATCATGTTGTAAAAGAAGAGTTGGTTAGATATTTTTTGATGTGTGACTTGTGATTAAATAAATCAGTTACCCCATATTGACCATGACTATCGTGGTTATGGTATGGGAAAGTGTTCTATGTGTGATGATGATTTTTGGGATAGATTATGATGAATAGTATTTTTAGGGATAATAAAAGGTGACCTTTTCTATCTGTGGTAAAATCCTCTATTACATTCTCAAAATCATTCGGTGAACGATAAGTTAAAAATTAGAATGGTTGAGTTCAAAGGTGGGTAACCATTTCATTGTCTGTTTGACCCTCTTATGTGTAGGTTGGTGTGGTGAGAGTGTCATGGTTGAGACTTTATATTTGGGATGCAAGGATTTTTTTTGGTAATGTGAGTGATAAAACACTCACGGTTCATGACCGTATAGACTACATGGTAGTCCCTAAGGATAGTGTCTGGGTCTTACTGACCTTCTGAGTAAAGACCTTGCTTGTTTTTCCTAGATCCCAAAGTGGATGTATTTATGATAGTGCTGATGAATGTGTACACCTTTGGTGTGGAAACCAGAGAAAAAGGATGTGTGGTGCGCTAGTCATAGTATGCATGAGAATTGGTGTGAGAGGTCCATTTGCGAGAATTTCTTTGTTCGGGTCACGAGAAGTATGGTTTGGAGAGTTGACCCATGGATTTTCATGGTTGTGACTCTAGTATAGGTAGTTGGTATTATTAAAAATTCATGGTGACCTATGAAAGATGTCGTACATGGCTTATAGTGATTTTGGGTATGTGTGTCGCACATGTAGATGTTTTGAACATTGATAGTGGGACTCAGAGTACTCCGTGGTGCAGGATTGGCCATGAAGGCTATGTGGAATGGTTGATGGTTATTTGTGACACTCGAGTTTTAGTTATGTGGTGATAGCTTCATAAAAATAAAGGGTGACCTCTTGGGAGGATGGGCCAGTGGTGCAGGTACCTCAGAATAAGAAGCATGGAAGATGATTCAGAAGATGTTTCTATGAATATTAGGTATCCAATGTATTATTTAATGGTATAGTTGAGAATGGTTCTTTCCAAAGAGAACCCAAGTGTCTCTTATAAGGTTTAAGGTTTTAATCTAATGGATTTATCATGGGAATGGCTAACTCATCTGGTTGAGTGGGGATTAATGGAGTCTTGATGTGTTTTTTGAGAAGAAATGGAAAGGGTGAATGAAGTGAGGTTAAATGTTATTTCAAGGTGGTGGCCCCTGAGGTGAGGGTAGACATGTGGCTGAACTTGTTTGTATGAATGGTTTTTTTGGGAGATATTTAGAGGCCGCCTCAGGGCTGATGAGGATGACTATCCAGGAGACATGGTTTTGTATGTATAAAGGTGATAAGATATATGCAAGTTAAGGTTGTTTTTTGGACGAATATTATGTTGGTTGTTGTTGAAGGTCATTGTTCTTCGGTTTTTAACTAACATGGAGGCATCAAAAAAACATGATCAATGTGGTGGAGTTAGTGCCACATGAAATATTTGTTTTTAGTCTCATTGTGATTTTTTCATGGAGTGAAGGTTAAACTTCTTTGATATTCACCCCTCAGTGGTGGTGGTTAATTGTTGATGAGATGAATTCAACAGGGAGGTGTAAAACCCTTGACAGGTCATAGTTCCCATTGTTCAACTTTCGAAATGGATATTTTTGTGGTGGTGTTCTTTGATGACTTCTTAGAGTAACACAACTAGTGACGATCATGCCAAATAACTTGACACCATCTTATGTAAATTGAGAGGCTCTGGCTTATGCCAAGAGAGATAAAGGTTCTAGGCCGGATGAGTTACATTATGAAATTAGTGATCAATGAAATAGTTCATTTGGCGTTTTCTGGGGGGGGGATTTACTCCCCTAATGGCTTGGGGTTAGGTCCTTGGGATGGACCAAATTGCAATAAATTGCATGGGCTCCATTCGTGAAAGTCGGGAATGGGAACTAGGTGACGTTCGTTTTCTTGTATTAGAAAAAAGGTGGATGGACTTGTCTATTTGTGTGGTTCAGTGTGTTATTAGGTATAATATATAAGGGTCATAATCCCTTATGGTGATCAATGGTAACAAAACTCTTAATGTGGGGAGTGGTAAGTCGGTCAAGGATGTGGAGAAGAGAACATTGAGTCGACATAGTGGCATAGCAATACCAATGAGGATCTTTTGAGTTGAATGTCTGGTTCCTCAGAGAGCCATGTGGGCCTTAGACGTGTTGTAGGATGATCCAAGTGTTTTCTTGATCTTATGGAGGTTCCAAGTTTACCATGTTATGACTATGTTGGGTTGTATAAGGGTGTGGTTGGATATGACAACAGGTTGTTGCAAGAGAAAGTAGTGTCCTATAAATCCAATGAATATTGGGGTTAGACTCGGCTAATTTTTTCCTCTGCGTGGTCTTGAAAATGTGGTAAAGTTGAGTGATCCTTGTCCATTTCATGTGGTGTCATTCAAAGAGTGATGTTTATGATGGTACAGACTGAGGTAATGTCGTGATGATGGAATTCTACCAGAATTCGAGAAATGAACTCAGTGGGTGTGTGGGGTGATAATGATAAACATGAACATGTGTGGTGGGAGTGACCCACCTCTGGATTCATGTTTTGGAGGAAAATAACTTTTTGAAATGATATTTTACTTGAGTGTGGACGTTTTGATCTTAGACCTTGAATGGGATAGTGTGGGAATGTCCTTCGGAATTGTTTTGATGGTATGAATGGATGCCAACATGGGGTAAGTCCCCTAAGGATTCTTTCGAACAATGTGTTCGAACATGTTAGATGATTGGAGAGTTTATTTGAGTTATGGTGGTCGTTATTTGATAGGTGAGGTTCTATGTAACCGAAAATGGTGGAGAGAACCATACTAGATAAACGTTTGGTTGATGACATGATAAGAGTTTTGGGTCGGAGGGAGTCGAGTGGCCACCATATAAGTAAGTTATTCCTGATAGTGAGCCTTGGTATGAGTTATATGGTCTAGTACCCAAGAGTTTCGGGTGGCGTTTGGTTTTATAGTTATGGAGTTAAATTTTCATGAAATGTGGTAGGAAGGATCGCGTGTTTTCCTTCGGGTGATATTGGGATTTTTCACCATTAGAGTTGGTTGAATGGGAAAAATGGCACCACCATATTTTTGTAATGAGTTGTTTGGAGGACCAGGTCGATGAGGTGGTGATTGGTTCTTCCATGAAGATGTGATACTATGTGTTATGTTCTCTTGTATTGCGAGTTAGGTTTTGTCAACTATGTTTCCCCCATGAAACTCTTATGGTTGGAATTGTTGAAGTAGATGCATCCTTGAGGAGTCATTCGGGTTTGGTATGGGTTGTCGTGAGGAATCCTTGAGGGGAATGTATGTTCCCTTGGTCTGTTGTTGGTGGAATTGTGATGTACAACCTGAAACATGGGAAGTGGGTATGGATAGGTAGTCCCTGTGGCATGATCCCATGTTACGAATGATTGGTGATTCTTAGAAGAGCGGATTGAGGACAAGTTGTAGGGGGGTCAAGGACCCAAACAAAGATGAAAAGGTGGTTCATGTGTGTGTTTCACAGTTTGCATATGGCTAGTAGAAACCGTGTGGGGCATTCCAGGTAACCATGAAGCCCTTGAAAGTGGCTTATGTATAGTTTGGAAACTCATGTAGAATTCATAGGATATCGGGAAAAAGGGGGTGATTTCACAAAAATATATTCTGCAAGGTTGTTGCGTGGTTTGGAAAACTATTCTAGTAAACCATGCAGCCCAGAAAAGATGCAAATTTTACAAAATTTCCACTTTGGGATTTTAAACGCCCAACTCGGAATTTTTATCCTTTCCTCCCCTCTCAACTCTAGTGATGAACATAGATGACCCAAGCTTGTAAGAGGTGTTTCTCCACTGATTTATGTCTATTTTGGATGCTGTTGGTTGCAGATTAAAGTTCCAAGTAAGTCTAATCATCTCCCCCATCTCTTTTTCGGATTTGGGGTTATGGTTTATCACATCACCTTCTAAAGCTCTAAAACCGTCTTTTTCGGGTGAGATTCTAGTTTAGTATTTAAGGGATTTTGGAATACGGATCCAAGGCTATGATTAAGAGTGTGTTCAATAAGACACATGAGGTAGGTTGTCTACAAGTTATATATCAAAGTGTTTCTCTAGATTTGTGCATGTGTGTTGGGGTTTTTCCATTCTCAGGTTGTTTATTGATTATCATGCATATGAATCGGTAAATTGGGTGTATAAATGATTTCTTATAAACCTCACGATATTCATGGGATATGTGGAGGGGGATTTGACCATTTTAGGGCCACCCATGGGGTGTGCTGGAAAACCCATACCTAGAGTGTGATGGGGTTAATTGGAGTGTTTTTATTAATAATGTGGAAGCCATGTAGTATATTTTTTTAATGGTCGATTAAGTTGTAAAAGAAATTATTAATAATACCCCTAGGTAATAAGTGGATAAGATATTGATTGAATGTCATGATACGGGAATTTGGGTTGAATGATATTATATCAATTATTAAATTATCTTTTGTTAGAAACACAAAAAGGTATTTGTGCATGCTAAGTGGTGATCTTGGTATTGGGTAATGGAATGGGAATGGATGAATTTTTGAAAGGGCTGAATAAATGATAACTATGTGGTATAACTAAATATTGAACGTAATAATGTGGTTGTGTTACATGATATATGAAATGTACATGAAATGATAAATTGGATTAATGGGTCAATTAATGGTCAATGATGAATTTGGATAAGGCATAAGAGTTGTTGAATACACCGAATGGGTTAAGGCATTGGACTGGGAATTCCACTAGATAAATATGAATTGTAATTGATAAATGTGTAAATGGGTTATGGAATGATATTAATTCCCTTTTTGTTTTAATGTATTTTGAATTCTAATGTAATTGAATATTCTTGGATTTTTTATGGCATGGTTGTGGTGAATTGATAAATAAGCGTGTGCACATGGCTTGGAAGAGTGGGGTATTGACTTGAGGTTCTTCACCTAGAGGTCGAGTTAGACTGAGGGTCTAAATTCCATCCCAAAATGAATGGGTTATAGAATGGTACAAAGGCACTATTCCCCTAACAGTTTCATTCAACCCAGACTGAGGTTTCTAGGTTAGGATAATGTTTTGATGTGATATGTGTGTACCAAGTGAGATACGGTCTTGATTTATTTCCCTTATGAATTGTGAATATTTTCCTTATACCCTTGTGTATATGATATTTATTCCTAAACCAAAGAACATGTGATTATATGGGTTGAGTAATGAATATGCTATAATAAATATAAATGGGTGTAAATTTTAGAAAAAAATTAAATTAGTGTTGTTAACTTATGAAACCCAAAATTTCCCTTGTTTACATACATTTTATTTTGTACTTACATGAAATATCTATTAGACTGGATATTTTGTAGACATTGTTAGTGGTGGCATGCTGTGTTTTGTACACACACCCTACTCGGGATGTCATTGGGTACTCGAGAAGATCTCTTGGTTGTAGGTCTAGATGATGGAAATGTCCCTACTCTAGGATGTTGGGTTGGGCTTGAGATGTGCATGAAAAGGGATCTTGACATTGAGTCGAGATACATTTAGAATTTTCAATGTTTGTTTTATTTTGGGTTTCTTTCACTTTATAATACTATTCTGTCATGGAATTGTTGTATTTTTTTTATTATATTTGGGAAATGTTTGGTTAGGCATGTTTGTTGGTTGTTCCACATTTTATCCACTATTCATATTGTGTTCTGATGTGGCTTACTCTGGTAAAGAGGTTATAGTCTCCCCATGTGACTCATTAGACCCTCACCACTAGTCAAAAACTCTGGAATATGAGGAGTAAAGCTTGAGATTATGTGTATACCCATCTGGGGCCACGATTTCAGTGGTTTCCATGTTGGAGCCATTACAATAAAGAAAATAAAACTAAAGAGTTTGAGGAAGGATATTATCTCTTATTCGTGTAACACCTTTTGGTTTACGGAAAATGTCTTCCATGGATGGATTTCTGAACAATTTTAGGAATATATGTTTAGGGGAGGGATGTTTAAAATATATTTAAACAAATCTCAGTCCATCCAAAGGGGCTTGTGGTGTGCGAGTAACTGGGAGACAAGAATTTCCTTTTTCTAGTGGAGAAGTGATATTCTTGTAAATTTTAAGAAGATGAATTCCACCAATATTTTTTCTACTTATAGTAGATAAAATATGGAAATAATAAAATTATGTAGAGTATTGGATTGAAATAATTCCATAAAATTGAATTTGGGAATGTTTCTATTTCATTTTTTCCTTTTTTTTGAGGTTTAGTCCCTTGTTAAGCTAGTTTTTCTCATAAATATTTTAATAAATTTTAAATACATTTACTAAAACTTTTTGGTGAAAATCATGTTAGAACTTACTAAACATTATAAATTATGATTATATTAAATATTAAATCCATTTTTATAATTAATTCCATAGATGTGGAAGAAATAAATTTAAATTTAATCCCACAAACGAGACTACAAAGACGGTTTTTAAAGAAAAAATGTTCAAAATATTGTTTTTTATATTCAATATCAATGATAAATTGATTCCAACAACCAAGATTAGATTTAGTGGAGTGAAATTGATATAATGTGATATTTTAAGTAATTTATATCATTATCTATCCTTATAAATAAACATGAACAACAAAAAGTTTTGAATTAAAAATCAGTATTATTTACTATCCATTATAAAAATAAATCTTCACATAAAAATATAAAAAATTTACCATAATATAATATTTATGTTCCGAATTCAAATATATGTGTTATTTTTACATATAATTTTTATGAAAGTATAAATATAAGATTTAAAATAGGATTAAAATTAGAAGGCGGTAAATGTGCCTTTACAAAAATATTGGTTTTATGTGAAATACTGAGATTGTTTTTATCTTATGCCTATAAAATATATTGGATGAATATAAAAAATATTTTATTGAATGTATAATATATATATTACATTCATATCACTCACTAAATGTAATTAATTTAATTAATTATGATAAAACAATTGTGTGAGCATAAAAAATAAAAATATTCATTTTATATTCAATTGGATGTTACATTAATTTCTAATTAATTTTTAAGCAGTGAATTAAACTATATATTTTCATAATTTGTATAAGACTATTGATAAACACAATTTAATGGATAGTTTATATCTTTCTATTTTAAATAATTATATTTTAAAAATAAATTTTTTTTTCTGTAAAACCTGGTCTTGTGTGTAATGCATGTCATCAAAGAATGTCCTTATTACCTATAACATGAGATTACTAATGATTTCATGAATTTAAAGATATTAATTATATTTAACTTTTTTTAAATCATAAGATATTATCCTTCTATTAAAAAAATAAAATGGAAAAAGGTCATGGGAGAATAGAAAAACAATAAAATACCAAAAATAACCAAAGACTCAAGTGGCAGAAATTAGGACCTTTTACCCCTTTAACGAGGATCTATCCCACATAGACGATGACCATGCATACATTACTCCCTTTATATTTTCAATGTTTCATGAGCATCATTTAATTCATTAATATACCTCTATTTAGGATCCAGATTGCCTAAATTCACATCATCAGAACATATAGTATCCCTCAAATATTAATTACTAGATAAAGATGCACTCCTCACATGGAAAATAGTATACAATGACCTTTCTTAATAGTCAATACTATCATAGACCTTATAAGGGTCTTCATGAACCAATAAGAAACTACCTTCTTGTATATATGATAAGGATGAATGTCTACAAGGGTATATACATTTACTATAGATATATCTAGAATTGATTCATTCGATACATCATGATGTATGGTAGTGAAAACATATATCTAATTAGTCATTTCCATGTAATCACTCAGTTGAGATGATACTATCAAAATATTTTTATGAATCTATGAATTTGGATTGACCTGTACATCTTTCTGTCAAATTCACATATTCATCACCTCCATTGAATATGGATCTTAATGATTCATGAACAAAACTAGAAGCACATTTTGAAGCATTTCAACAAAATACAATGAAATTTTTAGGATACTAAAACAACCTTAAATATCATTTCCATCATTGAAGGAAGGAGAAACAAATCCCTTCCCAAGGGCGTTGAATTTTAGTCTGCTCTTCTATGTGACATGAATATTAGAAGGAGTATGAATGTGTACTCTTCTGCTATCAAAATCCTAAAAATTAATCACAACAACATAATTATATGTGATAAGGACTTATTTAAAAGGATTAATAGATGTGACAATAAATTTGTATATTTTAATAACATGACAAGACCTATTTCAATATGACTATCTCAATAATTTACTATAGATATGAAAATAATATTGTATTTTTTCCACTTAAATATGTTACTGAAAGTGAATTTCATTATCGACCATAACAATTGTTTCAGCGAGGGTTAAACACTTATTAATTTTAACTAGTTTTTTGGAAAATCTTCAAAACCATTACGTTTAATTTTCATTCAAAAATTTGATTGGAATCCCAACTATAAAAGAAACATCACATTATATTTATGGGTGATAAAGATGCCAACTAAGACAAAATACTTTAATTCCTTACTAAGAGGATGAATTACCAATAAATATACGGTTGAAACAAGGATCACAATCTTGAATGTGAAAAAATATGGGTTTAATAACAATAATTCCCATCCAACAAGGTTTTTTTTGAAATAAAAGGAACGAAATATGATATTATAAAATTACTTACCTAGAGATTTCATTCTCCCATTGCTGAAACCCCAAAGGTGAATAAGGAGGCTTATATGATCATCAATCATTCATGAGTATATCCTTTGATGGTCTAGTAATAATGAAATTATAGAGTGCCGACATTCAGAAATTTGTTTTTAAATTTTTGAATGATTATCATAAAAAATGCTAAAGTATATTTTTTCTTCATTCTCTAAGAATTGGAGGAACTATAACACATATCATCAAATAATAATGAGTTTAAACCATGATATTGATTCAAATCATCATGATACCAAATAGGCATACCTTCCACAACAGGAGTATCTTCAGTGTAGATATCTCTATAAATGAAATGACCACCTATTTTGAGATATTTCCTCCCGGGATAAACAACGTTTGAGGTAGAGAAGATTAAAATATCCTTAAATGAAATACTATTAATTAAATTCTTCTTTTAGGTAATATTGAAAACCTCTATTAGATAAAAATAATCATCTGGAGATAATTTTCATGAACTCCATGATATTTTTCATGAGAAGTTCTTCCATGTCTTATGTCCTCATTTGAAAGATCATTTTACACAAACTATTGGTTTTATTTAAAATATTAAATATATTATATTGTCTTGGGATATTATATTCATTTAGTTTCTTGTTGTCCCACATCATACAAGCTATCTAATAAAATGATCTAACTTTATAATTATTGGTAATTAAAATAGTTATTGTATTATATACTCTATAAGCATTATTGTTATTAATATGTTATATAGTATACCTTCATCATTTATAGAGTCAAATTTACTTATGGTATTCACATTATTTAAAATAATATCCTTGCACAAAAATTATCTAAAATGAAAAATTTTGGGTTTCATTTTATTGTGAGATTCATAAAAAAAATTCTTTATAAATGGTCTTAAATGAATCTATTTAATATATATACATTTTTATAAACTAATTCATCCCAAAAAATATTTTTTTAGTCTATTCCCACTAAGAATTGTTCATTTCATTTGATGAATTTTTTGATATTTATTTCTCCAACTACATGTTTTATGGTGTTCTAGGGTGGGTAAAATTTCAAATTTATCCCTTATATTTAAATATTTCTTCCAAACTAAAATTGAAAAAATAACTCACATAACTCATGAAATAAAAAAAATGAATTGAATTTTTTAAATATGAATATTTTTACAAAAAATAAATAATCCATTATGAATATTCATTTTTATGTGCCTTGAAATATGTCTATGTGAACCTATAAAAATCACCATACTTACAAAAGCATGCTTCTTACCTATGAAAAAAAAACATTAATTTTTTCGAATAAATCATTATGTGATAGTTATAAACATATAATTTCATTAAAGTTGATAAAATATCTTACTTTTTTTATATTTCATACCATTAAAAATAATCACAAATAATAAATTACTTTGTTTAATTTTGATAGTTTAGGAATTTTTCTACGTTTATCAAATTTATAATTTTTTTCTATAATTAACATGTCCAAGATTTATATTATAAATAAAATTATATATTTCTAATATATTACTTTCTTATTGGTGTTTCATAAAAAGAGATAGTGAATAATGTCTACTAAATTTATATAAAAATCAAAATTGTATTAATAAACAAAACACTTTTCAATTTAGAATTTTACATTCATTAAATCATCACAATGCTATGAAATAATTGTTAATTTTTTCAGAACATCAATAAAAAACATTAAACACAATAATTATTTTGAATATAAAACAGGACAAAAATCTTTAATACAACAATTAGAAACTTTCTCCAAAAGTGACCACCCTATATCACATGAATCCAACGATATAAAAATATAAATTTCATCAATCATGTGTCTAGAAATCCTATATTATACATAAAATGAATGTTCGATACATTTATGGAATATTTTCTAAAATTAGTCATGTAAAATATTGTCTTCTATACCAATTCGATCTCATTTCCAATAAATTTTTTATTATAATATATAGGCACTAACAAAATTAAACATATATTATTGGTGTTTTAATAACAAAAAAATTTTTAAGTAAAATTTTAACCATATAAAAGGATTTATTGAATCTTATGTAAGATTCAGTGACATAATTTCTATCCATTCTATGCATGAAATATGTTTCATTGGAAAAAATTCCATTAGATCTCTTAAAAACATGGTTATTTTCATTCTTGGTAGTTGAATGTTATAAGAATAAACTATTTTGCTTTTATTTAGTTTCATCATAGATATAATGTAATCAAATTTTGAAAACCTTATAAAGAATTCTATGGGGTTACTTTCAAACTATCTATTATAGATTTTAATTTCTTTTTTTCCTTATGAATAACATAATGATCATCCATTTAAACATGGACCTTTATTTCATAATTTATCATTTTCTCCTTTGATAGTAGTTATATTAAGTGTAATTTTTTTAATGTATTCTAACACAATGTTAAATATATATCCTTATTTTTCAACACTCTCTGAAAATAAATCATTAAATATATGATTTTTTCCTATTTGGTTTTGAAAAATATTGTTTTGTTTTGAAACATAAAATTACAATTACTTTTGGATTTATTAATTATTTAAATCACAAAATTATGTTTTTTCATTTTCATAATTAAATTCGTTATTTTTTAACTAGTTGTCTATTTTCCATTAGCAATTCTCTATACAATTCTTCCATTGTTGAGATATTATTTTGAATTATTTATTCTATTAATTATGCACATTTAGTTTTGGAAAAATATTTTTAAACCAATAATAAATTAGAATCATTAATAACCTCATCCATAATTTTTACCATTATGTATAGATTTAATAATTTTATTTCAGCCTAATATTTATCACTACTAATCTCTTACTCCTTAGTGTAACTTCATCAGGCCGAAAAAGGTCCCTTTTCTTCTTTCTTTTATTTTTTCACAAATTTTCGTCATTCTTTACAAATCATGTTTGATGATTCCACATATCCTACAATCATAGCATGTTAGTTGTGAAAAAATATTTTATTTACAAAAATTAACTTTCTTACTTTCATTTAGGATTCCCTTATGTTGATCTCTTCTAGATATCCCATTAAAATCTATATTTTTCTATATATCTATAATCATCATTAGAGATTTTGGGTATTTCTCAAATGTCACTAATTTGTAGCTTATTGTTAGAAGAGTTAGTTAAAAATTTAATATTGGATTTGAAATCAATATTTTCTTCTCTGTAGACTCCTCATGAAAAAAGTTTTCCATCTCAAGTTCATTTTTTTGAAAAAATCCTATAACTTAATCATAATATTAATGTTTAAAAATATTAATTTCATTAATTTCAATCATATTTTCATGAAAATTATTAGTTATAGGTATCATCAACCTTTACAACAAAAAAATATTATCCAAATCCTCTTGATGAGAATTGATACCCATGATAATACTTGTGAATCAGTAGAACATATAGTTCATCGATTTGTCTTCATCCATCTTAATGTACTATTATTCTCTATGAGACCTACCAAAAAAATCAATCACATTTTCTTAATCATTAGTGATTTATTTGATGTATAATTATTTTTTGAGATATATAACAAATATGATATATTTAAACAAAATTTGACTTATAAAATAGTATAATATATTTTTTACTTTATAGTTCAAAATGTACATGAATATATCATTAATTAAATGAGAATGAATACATTCTATTAGTAACACATATTGTTTCATCATGATCATCCAATGATCATCAGTAAGTAAGTTGGACATTCCTCCATTCAAATATACTAATAACCATAGTAATTTCAATCAAAATATAGTGTATTTAATTGTATCAAACAATAATTCAAATTCATTCCTTCAATATTAAAGAATTATTTTAATTATACTATTAGATCAAGGATAAAAATATAATATGAGGAGAAAATTATTAAAACGTATATACCTAGGGAATTATCTTTGATACTAATTATTTGGTTTTTGTGAAAATAAATAAAGCCAAACTGTCGTTACAGGGAACTATATCTAATATTATAGATTAAATAATTTAAGATAGAAAAATATAGATTACTGAAGGGGGTATGTATGATATAAAATTTCATAAATATCCATTAAAATAATTTGTAATAATTGTGTGCTAATATGTCTGGTAGAAATAGTGGAATGAAATCTAATGTTCAAAATTAAATTATTGGGGAAATACAAAAATAAGAACACATGATTTTAGTTATATTTCAGATTTAATTAACAAATATCAATTTTTTACATATCTATAACTAGAGAGTGGATTAATACTCAACAAAAAAATATTTTGAAGGTATTAAAACACATTAAATGTATATATTTTTATAAATAGAAAATAAAACCCAATTCCATTATCTTCTACAGGATTGTCTAACAAACCTGTATTTTATACGTTTAAAACAAACCTTACAAGCCAAAATTTATTACACAAGATTAAAAACATAAGGATTGTTTTTATAGGAGTTATAACTATAAAAAACAAACATTCATTATTTTTTGAAAATAAAAAATATTTATTAAGAATAAATAATAAAAGGACAAAATGATGAAAATAAAAAATAAATGAAACAATAGTTCAAAGAAAATTTAGGTAGATATACCTTTAATCTGTTCAAAAAAAAAGTATTAAATGTTATATACCCATCATGTTCACATAATTATAAAAATATATGTATTATATATTAAAAAATTTATAATATTCATTTGAACATAGTATATATTGAAGGATTCGTGACAAGACTTCATTAATTATGTTTTTGACATTCAAATAGTTGAAAATCACTTGATATTAACACTGAGTTATTCATCACATATATGCTTCTTGAAAAAAAAATCAATGAAATCCATGATGAGAAATAATAACACAGAATAGAACCATTAAAAATGTGTGGATAAGTATCATACATTGTCTTGAAAAATATTTATTTTCTTAATTCTTCATTAATGTTTTCAAAACCACATCACATGTAATCATTATAATATATTTATATATATACATTTAAAAACAATAATAATGTAGTTTGAATAAATCATATATACAATTATTAAATGGAACTATAAAACCCATCATAAAATTTATAATCCATCCCTTTTATCATATAACTCAAACATGAACATTATAACACCCATATTTTTAACATCATTTACGAACATATAGAATATAGAAACACACAACAGCCACTAACATTACATTTTCTATTATATCTGGTTCTATTGGTAAATATAAAAAACATGAAGTACTATATCATGAATACATGAAAATCCTAGTTGGAATCCAATTTCTCAAAATATTTTTTAATAATCAAAACATTATCAATGGTCTGGTAAGGAATTAAAAACCTGTATAAATCTATATTAACATCAATTTTTATTTTAATAAAAATATTTTTAATTTTTAATGACCACCATTTTCATATTTCATAAATATAATTTACATTCTACATAATGAATATTTTAGATATATATTGACACCATCTTATTTTCGTAAATAGAAAACATATCTTGTATTAACCAAAAATATTTCCACAAAAACACGAGACATGTATTCATAACCATCATAATATATAATACATATTCTACTAAAAAAAATCATAAAGATGAATCTTATATAAGTATAATTATATAGTTCGCGGAAACCTCATTTCAAAGATTGATTGAGGGAAATTTGAAACTAAAATTTAATATAATTTAATTAGAACTCAAACATTATAAGAATAAAATTTTTAAATATAAGAGATTACAAATTTTATGGATGATAGTAAATTTAAATACAAAAAATTAAAAAACAATCAATAAAATAATCATTTAAACAAGTTAAAAACTCAAAAATTCCTCTACATTCATACAATAACTCTTTCTAAAGGAACTTGTGTAATGACCCGAACTATTATAAATAAAATTACATGTTTATTTAATTAAATATATTATTATATAATATGGTTACTGAAAAAAATTAATTTCTTCTATTTTATTATATCATATTGTATTTATAATATCGTAGCATATCATTATTGTTGATAATATATCCCTTGGACTGTAATCACATGATTAATATAAATATAGGGTTTTAAGAAGTCTATTTGACATAGAAAAAGTATGTGATAACATAAACCAATTGGATCATACCCTATGAATCCCATTTATCATAGATTCTAAGGGAGATATCATTTATAGGATTTTCCATTGACCAATCCTAAGATGATATCTGGAAATATAAGCATGAGTGTAACTGTTTAAAAAATATGTTCAAGGTCATCGAGATCACGAACAAAACCATGTTCACTGAAGCACCACCTGAAAGTCCCACCATCATGGACCTTACTCGTAAGGATTTTGTTTGTGCATTAAAGGGATATATATGATTTCCCTAGATATATGAGTATATAAATTACTTTAATTAGAATTATGATTATATTTTCATCCTATCATCCTTATTGTATACATTATTAATGTTTTGATACAATAAAGAACAAATTGTGTTTTTTTAATTTTCAAATTTAATTATTAAATTTATGAACTAATGGTTGTATGAAGTAAATAATGTTTTTTAAAAAATATTATTACTAAATAAATTTTATCAAAATATTGTTCATATAATTTTTATGAATTCAAATGTAAATTTTTTATCATGGTTTAAAAACGTTATAGTGAAAAAATGATCATTATCAACAAATACCAGTCATTTTATTAAAACTAAAAATTCAAATATTTATTAAATTATTTAGAAAAAAAATAAATACTAATTTTTGAATCATAATTCCTAAATTGTCCAATATTTATTTTTTTAATTTTCTGATAATTCACACTTTCGGGTAAAAAATTAAATAACATATGTGGTTAATTTTTTTATGTCTTCATAATGAAACAAATATGATGTAATAAGTAATTTAAATGGGATAAATTTCCAAATATATTTTTTTCCTTCGAAATAACGTAATTTCATGTTTATTTGATTTATTTTATAAAGCCTTTTTGAATCGTCCAAAAAATAAGATATATTTTAAGGTTTTAAAATCCTTTATCTTAGAGTGTTACTCACCTACACATCACTAATAATTATATTATATTACTTTTATACCCTGGACTTATAAAATAATTTAAACCACTCCCATTTGGAATAAACATTGGTGAAAACCATGGAATGGTTTTTGGTTGTGGATATTATATAATGTAATGTCCATAACATAATTAATAAATAAATCCAACTCTTTTTCTATGTAATACTATCCATGCCCTAATTTATCTTCAATCAAACACCATGGATAATGACCATACTCTAACATACACTCTCTATAGTTTTCATAAGGTTCCACCACGATCCCATGAAGTTATTATCCATCCATTGGAGTTCCACATTCATGTAATGAATCCCCACCTTCCTTCCATTCATTCAAATTCTAAAAACATCATTTAAATTAGTTCTTTTACATTCAAATGGTAATATTTCCATTCATTTATAATCATTACCTTACTGTCCATTTAATGTTACATGAATGAGTTATCATTTATCATCCCCTATTTTAACCCTTACATAAGCCATTACTATACCGAAATTACATTAGAGATCCTCACCTTCTATTCTTTATTCATGTTTCTTTATCATATTATGAATTATATTTCCATTTCCTAATGTTGGGACATGTATTTAGAGGTCCATATTAATTAAAATTTGATGTTAAAATTATTAGATACCCATTTTATCTCTCATCAACCTTTTTTTGGTATTTTTAAATAACAATGTTATACTGTCAAAACATCATCGTGATTTTATATTCCAAAATAATTATTTAGTGAATACCATAACCATTTTTCTAAAAAGTGTATTCATCATTATTCAAATATTCTAATTAATTGGGGACTTAAAATTTTTTATTACACATTCCCAAATGGTTGATTAAATTATTTGTATTAATGAATCCATGTTTTATGATCAATGAGGCACACATAAGAATGGGAATGAAATGAATATGATGGATGCATCAAGATTTTACTTTGATGCATTGGGTGATGTTAAATATCATGATAAATCATTTTGTGTTGGGGAGTGAGCCAGATTCCTTTATCATAATCTTTCTACTATGAGGTCTGGAAGGATTTAGCCTTAAACTATGTATATGATGTAATGTTTGAAGCCGCTTCCATAGTTCCCATGTTTCCTTTCAAATTACCAATCTATATCATGTCTCATTTTTAATGTTTATGATTCATACACTTTTTCCACATTGATATGCCTATTTTCTAACATGTCTCGTCATCTTCATGTTTTTCCATTTTTATCCCATTATTAGGCTTTATAGCTCACCCATTTCTTATGTTTTTCCACAGGATATGCCATTCAATTTTACGTTTATTGGAAAGTAAGTATTATGTCAAGGAGTGTTCAATAATGTTTTTATCCCATGTTATAAGTTTTCATATAATGTACCCAATTCCCAAAGACACTATAACACTCAATATTTTTGTTTGTATAATGTTTAATTTAATGTAATAAAACTTGTATTAATGTGATATAAAAAATAAAAGTTGTTATTATTTGTATCAGAGTAAGAGTTTATTTATTTTTTGGATTATGAATTAAAAAATCTAGTGAATTCCTATGTATAAAGATAATTATAAGAATACAAACCTATGTTTTGGTTAGTATAGTGTATGTCATTTATCTAAAAATACTCTCCTTTCTGAATACTAAAAATGGATGTTGTTCTACAACAGATGTACATAGTAGTAACAAATCTAACAAGATGTTTCGGGCCAGAATTAGGGTAACCAGGTACCCAAAAATTTCCCTTACCATGCCCACAGTTTTACACACATAGGGGATATTCTTTTGTAAATTATTATTCTCATTATGAAACATTATTAAGGGACAAAAAATTCCAATGATAATTGTTTCCTCTGGAAATGGGGATGACCGTGTTTGCTTAAGGTTCAAACAATCCAATTGGTTTCTAATGGGTTTGTTCATAGAACCGGAAACATCCAATGATTCTATATCCATTTGGACCTACTTACCAAAGGTATTTTCTCAATAGATGTGGACCAATGAGGTTTATGAAATTTCATTAGTCGAGAGGATGGGAGCTCGGACTCATCACACCTTTTTGGGTGGAATTATTGTCTACTTTTGGACTCTCTTTATAGATTTAAGTTATGTTCATGAATCCTTATTACACAACCAAGTATGAAAAATGATATTTCCTTAAGATGTGACAATCAATAATTAATAAGTATTAGATTTAGAGAATAATTTATATGTATTTGAGGTACATCATTGATAGAGAATCATATGTATTTGTTAGAGATACTTAGACAGTGGTATCCTTCAACACATTATAAAGATCTCTTGGTCATTAATAAAACCATACTGGTTTTAATGCCACTCAGCGAGGAACTTGACATTTATTGTCGTTCAGAAGGAAATAGAGTCTTTCATAGTTGGGATTGTACCTGCAGATGGGCTACCTACGTGTCCTTGTTAGAAAAGGAATCATAACCCACGTAGTTCGGGAATTTATATATAGTTTTACATCATATGGGATGGATGAGAATTGATGGGTGATGGGTTTGAACCTCAGAAAGGCTTCCTATGTACTCCACTATTAAGGTAGAGATCAAAGTCCACAAAGTCCTATTGGGAATTGTGGGGATCACATATGATTAATGGCCCAAAGAGATGTGTCGTGGTTTCTTTTACACTCTTAGCTCACGTGAGCCATGTTCGGCGTGAGAAACAAGAGGTATCAGTAAACTTGAAAATTTGTGCCATGAAATATATGGTCAAAAGGAATGATATGGGGCTTATGTATGTATTATTGACCAAGTAGATAATGATCAGGACTTAATTTAGAGAAGAAGAACGGGAACAAGGTCCATAATGGTATATGTGCTTTATGGAGATTTGGATACTCCAACTTGGGGCTTACTCCTGAGGAAGATGACAAAATTAAGAGGGGACTTGGAGCTTAATCCTAAGGAGGATACCCAAATCAAAAGAAATTAAGACTGGTTAAGAGAAATTATGACTTGGGATTACTCTTGAAAAGGATGACTAGGTTAAAGGGACTTGAGAACTGGGGCTTACTCCTGAGAAGGAGGCCCAGGTTAAGGGGATTTGGGATTTGGGGATTACTCCTAAGGAAATTCCCATATTTGGGAACTTGGATTGGGGCTTACTCCTGAAAAGGAGTCCCAGGTTAGGAGAATTCTGACTGGGGCTTACTCTTGATAAGGAGGCCCAGGTTAATGGAATTATGACTAGGGCTTACTCCTTAGAAGGAGGCACACATATTTGGGAATTTGAGATTGGGACTTACTCTTGAGAAGGAGGCCCATTTTTTAAGGATACTTGTGACTTAGGATTTTTTCATATGAAGGAGGCCTATGTTAATGTAATTTATGAGTGGGGATAACTCCTAAGGAAGATGCCCTAATTAGTTAAATTATGACTGGGGCTTACTCTTGAAAATGTGGCCTCGGTTAGGTAACTTCTCATCTTTAAATGATGAGGTTGAATGAATGAAATCTCTCACCTTAGTGATATAAAGATATATAAATCACTAGTTTTTAAGAGATGTTCCATAGAATTCCATTCAGATAAGGAATCCAACCAAGGAACCATGCCAAAAATGGATTTGAAGAGGGTTTTGAAGGATAAATATTGAATAGGAGAGGTGGATTTGAAGAAGAAAGTTGAATAGGAAGAAGGGGCACCAAAAAAGAGAGAGGCGTGCAAGTCATTGTCACGCAGGTATACCTGCGTGACACTTGGGTACTTGCACAATGGTCAACCCATAGGGTAATACTTGGGAAAACCTTTTCTCAAGCCATTCGTATTGTCCCTAAATAATTTTAAATGAGTGGAATGCAAGTTCTGTTGAAGGGATAAGGCAGCGCGCAAGTGTGACCATTTCCCTTAAGGGTTGGACACAAAGGCACACATGTGTTGATTAATTTCAACACTTAGGCCATGTTACCCCACTTTAGATCTTACATTCTAGGTAATAAATTACCTTATAAGTGGTCGAAAGACTTCAAGAAGAGACTAGGGTGCCGGGAGCTAAAATTTGTGTTTCTAGATATTTCCTCCTCAAAATGGGGGGCCCATAATGTGTACATATAGGCTTCTAAAGACCTTGGGAGAATATAACATAGGGAACACAAGTCACCTGCATGACAAATATGAGGCACACAAGTATACTTGTGCGACCATGTTGAAACATGCGCGACCCAAGTGTAAACAAAACCTTGTTCATGCCTTTGTCAATTTTTTATGTTTCTTCAAAGGATAAATCACTTTGGACTAAGTTATTTCCCTTTTTCAGTTGTTAGACTCTTTGATGGAAAGGATAATCAACAAAAGCCCCCCCCCTCAGGGTTGGATCTGAAAGAAGGACGATGTGACTCTAAGGAAACGAGAGAAAACCAAGGAACTATGGCGCACAAGTTTTGTGTGTGCAGATGGCGTCGTGTAGGTGCGAGCAGTGGAGGATTCAGCGCCCAAGGGTGAGGCCTTGCCTATAAATATACGGCCATTCCTCACGCAAAGCAACCGGTTGTCAAAGATTCCCTCTCTCGTCGTGCAAGTTGCCTTTGTCACGCAAGTGTCATGTTTTCTGATGGTTCTCTGTTTCACGCTTCTGTAGAGGTATTTGGACTTGCGAGGTGATACCTGCATGCCAAAAACTTGTGCAACACAACTATACTTGTGCGCCAAAATTGGACTTGCGCGCCTTAATGCCTTAGCCATTTTTTCTAATTTCCTCACAATTTTTTATACAAAATCAACTTAATTAAGAGTTAATTATTCAACCTTTTTGCAGATTAAATGGATCCTAGAAGAACTGGAATGGTTGATGAACTAGCTAGCAAGTGGATTGAGGGTATGATGAACATCGTTGGCCACGACTACTGTGATATCTACGACAACACTCTTCCAGATTTGGCCAAGTACTTGAATAAATATCATATTAATTTTCCATAGAGCATTTACATGCCTTTGTATGTCCATGGTCATCTTCAAGGAGTCAACATTCCAGATGAAAATAACTATATGTTTGAGAGGCATCCACACTGTTACTCCTCTATTTCGGTTTTGCATGGGCTGATATGTTTTCTCCTGCAAGTTGATGGAGAGAATATTATCATGACATTAGAAACAATATCTTAAAAGAGTACTATCTCCAAATGGATCTTTACAACCAAGTATCCATTCTCAAATCCAGGTATCCATCTTCCAAGTCTCTTGGATAGAAACAGAGTCGATGTTTGATCAGCAAGAAATTTTCTCAAACCGCACTCAAGATCATTCTTTTACAATTGTTCTAAGAAGAGCTAGTATCATTGTGTATCATATTGTACCCAGTTGAATGAATGAATTCCAGGTGGTTGATGATGATGCTCAGGTTTTCATAAATCAAAATGAAGAGTTATGTTGATAGCCTCTTGTAATTCCTGAAAAAGGGAAGAGACTACGGTCTGTGGATGTCCTTCTATCTCTTGTGCATAAATGAAAAACACATTCATCTTCAATCATTTGCGCACACCTTCTTTTCTTACCTGCTTTAAATTTTCACCTAAGACAATGGGCCTAGTAAGCCTAGTTTTATTTTTTCTTGGATTATAAAAATAACCCTACAAGCATTGAATCTTTTTATTGCTCAATGTTACCTAAATCATAAAAAAATGTACGTTTAGTGAGTTGGGACTTGACTTTTATGTTCATAGTTCCCCTATCTTTTGTGGGAAGTTTAAATTCAGTCACGTCAGACATAGAAAGGCTAATGTTTATAGTCAAAATAGCTTTGACTAAATGGATTAAGACTGACTCAGTTCCTCGATGATTTATCTGAAAACATATTACCAAATTCAAGTATGGAAGTAAAATGTAAACTATGACATAAGAAATTTTGAATCTAGGGAATGAAATGAAAACAGGTCTAAAAGGAATTAGAAGAAGTATTTCCCAAGAATGAGGTTACTACTATTTATCAAACCCGTTAGGGGGTTGAATTATGCAGGGCCACCTAAGGGAATTGGCTGCATAGTCAAATAATAGCATCTTTTGGTTGACATGTCTGTTATATAGACTACTTATTCATGGCCACCTAAGGGAACGTGCATCATAGTCGTGCAAAATAACTCTCAAAAAATTACTTTTCTACTGATAAAAAGCCAGTGGAAGTTTATGGAGATTCAAATTTTCCAAAGCACAGACTCTGTTGTATGGAGAGAGGTACATGAATATAGAGAAGATATTTCCAATCAAGATTGTCTAAGAATTGGAGGAATGTTACTCCAGCAAAGGTCTAACCCAAACATATGAGAGGGAAATATAAACCATAGACGTGAATAATTTCATATCATTAAAAAAGTGTATGGGACAAATATGTTAAGGATGGATATTTTTACGGGTCCCTACATATTGTCATTAAAACAAATGAGGAAAAAAGAGGTTATCCTCCCAATAATGATGTTACCAATATTTGACAAACACATTAGGGGGTTGAATTATGTAGGGACTCCTAAGGTCATTGGATGCATAGTCATATAATAGTATCTTTTGGATGATAAGAATGTTATGTAGACTGTTTATGCAAGGCCATCTAAGGGTGCGTGCTGTATAGTCAGGCGAATGAACTCTCAGAAATCAGACATTTTGTGACTAGAATACAAGAAAAGGGTTATGGAGATCTAGAAGTAATTACAGTTAGGGATATAACACATCAAAAATGGGCATTTTCCAATGTGTGTATAGACACACAGATCAATTCTAACCATAATCATCTTGTGGCTGGGTCCTGGATTAAGGTGTTGGACTTCACTACGTATCCCATAAGGATGGGAATGAATCTATACGTAGTTCTTGAAATATAGTTTGACATCATGTGGGATGATAATGTAGGAGATCTTAGTTTAGGGTCATAGAGCTCAAACCATTATAACGAGTACACAGTGTGTTTGATAAACCAGATGTGAATGAAGACCAGGGATTCCATACACATTAATGTTTTTACAGGAGGACTTTTCAGCCAATGGACTGAAAGTGGAATTTTGGATTAGGCCCAAAGACTTGGGGATGGATTCGAGGGATGCTCGAATGTTCCTACATATCCCATAAGGATTGGAATCAAGCCACACATAGTTCTTAAAATACCCTCTGTACAGATTTGGTTCATACAAGTGAAGGGTAAAAGGGGAATTTAGTGCAATGATGTTTTTACATAAGATAAAAGGTTTGGGCATTGCAATGTATGCACGTAGTCTTTAGAATATAAAATGATTGCGGATCAATGTAAATAATGATTCCCTCTCATTTGAGGGTGTCAAAGAGTGCTGTAGTTTATTGTCGTACAAGACAAATGTGAGAACAGATTAACATCATATATAAAGGAAGATGGTGAACCAATGTAAAAAATATTGGTTCTAGGGGCAGCTTCATGAATCAACATCGTATGAGATGAAGGTGAACTGATGTGAAGAGACTGATTTTGGGCATTAACCATGAGTGGTTTCCTACATACCCAAGCTAGAAGGCGAGGATCAATGTCCACGTAGTTCGATTAAAAATGAATTGGTGATCATGTTGTACTTGAGGACAACCCAAAGATGGTGTTGGGACTTACACGTGATTAGTAGACCAAAGAGGGTGTTATGGTTGAAGTTTACTCTAAGCTCACGTGAGTCATACTCGGTGTGAGAAACAAGAGGTAGAAACAACCTTAATGATGTATAGTTTAATTTCATGTTGGACAATGGAGGGACTGTGCAGTTTAACATCTTGTAGTGAGGAAAATTGGTGTTGCACGGTTTAGGTTCACGTAGTAGGTACAAAATATAGTTTAACGTCATGTAGGACGTATTAAGGGACTTTGTTCAGTTTAACGTCATGTAGGACAAAAGAGACATAGTTTAACGTCATGTTGGACGTATTAGGGAATTTTTCACAGTTTAATGTCATGTTGTATGTAAAGGTCATTTATAGTTTAGCATCATGAAACTAGGACAATAGAGACAATACAGTTTAACGTTAGGTTGGACTAAAGGGGGACTGTGCAGTTTAATGTCATGAAGTAAGGACAAAATAGGACAATGTTTAACGTCATGTTGGATGTATTAGGGACTTTTTCACAGTTTAACGTCATGTTGGACGAATGAGTGTTGTGAAGTTTAGCATCATGTAGATAGGACATAAAAGATTAATTTCATGTTTGAAGTAAGGGTGAATAGTTTAGGGTCATTTGCATGGACCATCAATTATGCAGATTAATGTCTTGTTAGACATAAGGGACTATGCAGTTTAAAGCCTTTCATTAAGTACAACATAGTTTAACGTCATGTTGGTCGATGGTATTTGTGTTACACAAAATACATCTTCAGAAATCTGTCATTGGTTGGAGTTGTGATGAGTTCTCCATCCATTGAGATTAAAGAATAAGATCCATTGGAGTAAAACCTATGTATTGAATATGGTCCTTCCCATTTTGGCGCTAATTTGAGAGGTTTTATTCCTGGTATCATTGGGGTTCTAAGAACCAATACCAATTCTCCCTGAATGAATGAATGAAGATGAACTTTTTTATTGAAATCTCGTGCTATTCGATTTTGATAGACTTCCAAGTGGTCATATGTGTACAATCTTTTCTCCTCTAATCATTCCAATTCATCCAATCACTTTTGAGATTGTTCATCTATAGATGATTGATTACAAATGGCTACCCCAAGTGAGGGTAATTGAACCTCAAAGGGAATGACTGCTTTTGTTCCATATACCAATGAATATGGAGTTGACCGCATTGCAGTACGGGTGGTGGTTCGATAAGCCTATAAAGCATGAAAAAGTTTATCATGCCATGAATTCATATATTTATCCACCATATTTTGTAGTATGTTTGAAATAGTGTTGTTTAAGGCTTCTATTTGGCCATTGGCCGCTGCATCATACTGAGAGGAATGGTTGGATTTGATGTTGTATTCTTGATACTAATTCCTTACCTCAGATGAACAGAAGTTGTTGCCATTGTCCGTCAATATGGTATGAGGGACACCAAATCTGGTAATGATGTTAGACTTGATGAAGCTAACAATGCTTTTAGAACTAAATTCTTTGAGAGGTATTTCCTCTTCCCATTTGGAAAAGAATTCAGTAGCAGTAATAATGTATTTAAACTGCTTGAATGTAGCTGAAGGATAAGGTCCTACTACATCCATTCCCCATGTGGAAAATGGCCACAAGTATTTAGATGTATGAAGCAACTCTGGGGGTTGATGAATGAAGTTGTCATGTACTTGGAAAGAATGAAACTTCTTGGTGAAATCAACACAATCTTGTATCATTGAAGTCCAAAAGTATCCGAGCCTTCGAATTTGATCAGATAGTCTATGTCCAGACTGATGGGAACCATAGACTCCTGCATCAACTTCATTCATGATATCCATTGTCTCTTCACCATCAATTCATCTGAAGAGAATTCCATCAAAACCTCTTTTTTATAGAATTTTCTCTAGCTGATCTGGGCTATCATAAAGAGTGTAATTGACCACACGTCCCCAGATTTGTTCTTTCCTGGATCTATCAGGTGGATGTGTTCCATTTTGATAGTATTCCCTGATAGGTGTTATTCGTCCAGTAGTATGAATATATGGTTCAGAAATGGGATTAATTTCATTGATTTCCTCTATTCTAGTTTTAACATAAGGTGAAATTGTACGATGGTGGGCAATATTGATGATTGTCTCATCCCGATTTAGATCCCCCAGAGCTGTGGCTATATTAGCCAGTGCATCACCTTGAGCATTTTCTGATCGCGGGACATGATAAAATGTCAGTTCTGATGGAAACTCTGCCATTAAATATCTGATGTAATCATACAAAGGGATTGACTCTTCTTTTCTGATTGCATAATACCCATTGACTTGTTTCATTACTAGGTCTGAATCGGCTTTCACTTTTAATTTATTCACTTGTGCCTAAAGAGATAACTCCAATCCTGTGATGAGAGCTTGCTATTCTGCTTCATTATTTGTACCACCTCCCAAAAATGAGAAGGAATTGTGTAGAACTACCTTTTATGGAGAATGATCACAATTCCTAACCCAGCTTTATTGAATTTATAATTTTCCATTTTCTTCCCTGTTGGACTTTTGGAAGCACCATCAATGTACATTTCCCATATTTGAAGACTATCTTGAATAGATAAGACTTCCTCATCAGGATGTTCAATATATGAAGATGTATCTTCTACTGAAGGGTGTTAAGCAAGGAAAGCAGCTAGAGATTGGTCCATTATTTCCTTTTGAGACACATATGGGATATCAAATTGCTAAAAAATAATTTTCCACCTTGCTAGACGTCCTGTAAGAATTGGACGACTAAGGATGAATTTGAGCGGGTTATTGCGAGATACTAAATTGACTTCATGATGTTGAAGTTAGTGACTCAATTTCTGAACTGCAAAGATTAACGCTAGGCATCACTTTTCAATACATGAATATCGGGTTTCTGCTTCAAGAATAGTCTAACTAAGATAGTAAAGGTTGTTTCCATTCCAACCATCATTCTTTTGGGCAAGGAAGGCTCCCAATGATAGCTCTAAAGCTGTCACATAATGAATAAGTGGTCTTCCTTCAATAGGTGACATCAATATAGGCGGACTCAAGAGATACATCTTGAGGATATTGAATGATTCTTGACATTCCTTAGTCCACTGGTATGTTATTCCATTCTTCATAAATTTGGTGAAGGGAAAACTTTTTCCTGCCAAATTGGCGATGAAACGCCGAATATAGGCCAAGTGTACTTGAATTCCTCTCAATTATTTCAAATTTAGAGGAGGTGAAATAACAAGGATTGAATTTTCCTTCTCAGGATTGACTTCAATACCATGATGGTGCAAAACAAAGTCGATCAATTTTCTTGAGGTTACCCAAAAAGCACATTTCAAGGGGTTCATCTTCAAATTATGTTTCCAAAGTCTGTTGAATATGACTACAGAATTAGCAAAGTGATTAGAACGTTTTCCGGATTTAACCACCAAATGGTCCACATAACATTCAAAAAATTTCCCTAAAAAGGGTTTGATGATACGATACATGGCATGTTGATATGTTGCTCTTGCATTCTTGAGACAAAAGGGAATTTCCCGATAGAAAAACACACCCTAAGGGGCTCTGAAAGCTGTAGATTCTTCATCTTCTTGAGCCATTAAGATTTGATTATATCCAGAATATCCATCCATGAAGGAAACTGCATCATATCCAGTTGTTGCATCAATAAAGAGTTCTGTAATTTGAACTGGAAAATCATCCTTAGGATAATACTGATTAAGATCTCTGAAATCAATGAAAACTCTAATTTGTCCATTTTTCTTTTTCATGGGGACAATACTGTCTATCCATTTGGGATATTGATCATCTCTGACGAAGTTATATTTGATAATCTTATCCACTTCAACATCAATTTTGGAAGCATAGGTTGGGTGTGTTCTTCTTGCGGCATGCTTGAATCCTCAATGTTCTTCTGGAAAACCCAAATGATGAGTAGCAACATCGGGACCAAGACCTAGAATTTCTATATAGTTCCAAGAAAATATATCTCTAATCTTCTTTAAAAATTAAATATACATTTCTTTATCTTTAAGATTCATGGCCGCACTAATTAAAGTGGGTCGTGGATCTTCTTTTGTACCCAGATTTATTTATCTGAGTTCATCCACAGTGGTGGAGATACCCTCTTCAAATGCTGGAGGAGCATCCCTGAGATCTTCTTTTTCTTTTTCAACATTCATTTCTTCATATGTTTCTACTTTCATAGTACATAATGAAGAAAAATTTACATGATCATGGTAGATGTTAAAATTTGAAGATCTTGAAGAAGAGGCTTCCATTTCTGATCCTATTGATGATGAAGGGTCTTCCTTGGGTAATAAAGAGGAGATGATGGATTTAGAATTGACATCATCATTCACCTCTGACATTGCTATAACATCTTTTTGCCTGGTTGGGGAAGTATAGACTTTCTGGATTTCAACGGATGAAATGAAGACATCTCCATTTGAGATTTCATCATTTCTTGGTGAATCACCACTTTCTCCCATGTTGACTGGATTGATTTTCATAATTGACATTATGGAAGTTTCCAAAAGAGAATTTGGATTTGGGTCTATCCTATCAATTTGAATGATATGAAACACATAATCCGTACTCACATGTGTGAATGGGTTTACTGGAATCTTATCCAAACTGTACGGAGCATTAATTTTAGTGACCTCATTCATCGTGGATTTCTCCTTCCCTTCCATGTGATAGAATTCCACCTCAACGTATTGAGATTCACTTGTTTTTAATGGGGACTTATAAACATAAAATGTCCCAATTTGACCATCGAAACAATATTTGAGGCAATGATGGTATGATGAAGGGATATGCGCATGTTGATTTAGCCATGGTCTTCCAAGAAAAACGTTGAAGAACATATCGTGATCAATAACCATGAAATCTGAATTGGATTCAAGATCTCCAAACTGAGTTCTGAGTGTAATCTCACCCTGTGGTTCGTGTTCATTTGTATCATATCCTTGCAACATCAGAGTTGAAGGAGATAAATCAGATTCTGTGAGGCCCAATCGATGAAGTGTGTGAATGTGGATGAGGTTGACTCATGAACCATTATCAATGAAAGGTCTTAGAATGTCTACACCATTGACCATTCCAGACAAATACAAAGGCCTAATATGTCCATGCACAACATCATCTTCATCTTGATCTGTAAAATATATCACTACATGGCATTCTGTAAGAGAATTCTCAACATGGTAGACTTCAGCCACAACAATTCCAGTTTCGAATTCCTGAGGACTTGACAAAGCCTCGATGAGTGCCTCCTAAAGATCCTTGGATAGATTAAAGGCATCTAGAATTGATAACATGTCTGGAACATGGGCCAAAATGTTTCAAGACATCATATTTTTGATAAAATGGTCTATTTTTTCCAATAGGAACATGTGTTTTCACAGGTACCTTAGAAGATGATGCTTTGTAAGTAGATGCCTCTTGTATCGGGGTAGGAGTCGGAAATACTCCTGGCTTTGGAAGATTAGACTAAATATGTCAATTTAATTGTAGATAGTAAGAAGGTAGAACCTCTAAACAATCCTCCAGAATAACTATTCCAGGACTGAATCATCTATTGGTGGAAGATTTTTTTTGTTCTTGTTGAGCCCACTCAAGGGATCTGCCACGGGTTTCTGATGCGTATACAGTTCCAGCAGGTGTAGAATTGGAATAGTGGTTTCTGGGAGATCTATGTATTCCTCTATATCCCAGACCTCTGGAAATCCCTCTAATTCCTCTGTTTGATACAGGGAACTCAGAATCATCAAGATCGAAGTTGAGGCTGGCATAATGATCTGTTAAGTGAATCATGTTAATAGAACCAATGGTCAATTCTTCTTCTGAGGAAGACTCTTCTTGATTATCCGGTTTAGGCTGTTCTGTTTGGTGGGGATGTGCCCGCGGCTTTGAAGTATATGGCATAAAATCTACTAGAGTAAAAGACAACTTGGGATTTGACACAATATCATGTTCTTCTGATTGTTCCTATTTCATTGAATTATGCCATTTCTGCGATGATTTTCCCTCTGATGAAGAGGGTTTTGTTATGGAATTCATAGCAGAAGACAAAATTGGTTTCTTCAATTGTGTTCACAAAATGGCATGAGTTTAGTTGATCATTTTTTTGACCATCCAATCATCATATTTTTGTGCATTTTTTCTTTTGACTTGTTGCCACTCACCTTCTTCCTCTATATTTTTAGCAGTAATACATGCTACCTGAGCTGAATAACCTTTCAGTTCAACTTTTCCCATGTACACCATATCTTATATGAGGTATTTAAGACAAAAAACTCTGGAATGGGATGCCCCAACATCTGATGAAATGGGAAATAGTTGGAATGGTCTTCATCTCCTTCCTTGTTCAGCCTTTTGGGCCTTGGAAATTGAACCAAGTTATTTTCCAGAGCTGAAATTAAGTAACCTGGAACTTTTTCATTCTGGAAAGAATAAAATATTCTCGTCACATCCTCAAATTGTTTCTATCTTTGATAACATTGATCATATTGACGAAATGGCCTCTATTTTTGACGCTCAGGAGGTGGAGACCTTCGATAAGATGAAGGTTTTGAAGTAGAATCATGTACAGGTGCTTGTTTAAGCATAACTATACCAGTCTCTGCTTTAACCATTCTCTTTCCTGGAGATGATGGAATTACACAAGTTTTATCCTTAGTCTTCGTAAGAGAGTCTTCAATCTACTGAGCTATTGATGTAAGGTCTCAAAATCCTCCTTTTTATTTCACAAGGTTCAATGGTGTGCATAAGTCATCATGCTAATTTTCCACACAGATTGGCAACAACTCTTCTTGAGGGAGTTATAAGCTCAGGGAATATGTTAATCCCCTCAAGCGAGCAATAAAATTAGAAACCCTTTCATTCTCCCTTTTCTTACAATTTTTATGATCAAAAACTATTTTATTTGGCAATGTTGAGCTGAATTAAATAAGGAATCACTGACGGAGATCCTCCCACCAGGTAATTGACTGGGATTGCAAGCTTGTATACCAGACAAAAGTAGGCCCCTGTAATGACTATACAAAACACCTGAGCTTAACTATTTCTTATTGTTGAGGGGTTCCCATAATAGGATCATAACGAGAAACAAAATTTGTTTGTTTTGCTCTGGGTCTCTCAAACCATTAATGATTGGGAATGTTTTACTTGAAAATTTTATGGGGGAGGAATTGCATATACCCATTCAGGGTAAGCACTCTTCTCCAGTTGAACTGGTGCATGCTTTCCTTCCATAGCTTCCAACTGAGATTTTAATGACTCAATGGTAGTTATTTACTTTTGAGAAACATTCGGTTGATCTTAGACCTGAGCAGGTGCAATAACTGGAGCTTGGACAGGTGTGGTGATTTCTACTGCAACTGATGGTATCACAATTGATTATTGTTGCGCATGACCCATATGACTAGACCAGTGAGGGTGTGTGGGTAATGAAGGATAATCTTGATCCATCTCAATATCCTCAACAAATTCCCATGGTTGACTGACTCCAGTACGCTTAGGAGGAAGACATCATTAAAGAATTTCTACATTCAACCTCCTTAATTTGTTCATTTCATCCTCTTATTTTTCAAATCTTTGTTCTAGTGAGAGTTATTAGACTTATCCAGAGAAATGGTGGAATATAGCCTGATTATTTCCTTTCCC
This sequence comes from Viscum album, assembly GCA_963277665.1. Classification (NCBI taxonomy): domain Eukaryota; kingdom Viridiplantae; phylum Streptophyta; class Magnoliopsida; order Santalales; family Viscaceae; genus Viscum; species Viscum album. The sequence goes on from OY728156.1 coordinate 1,565,090,813, forward strand.
CTTATTGTATGCCTTTCGGAGAAGGGGAAGTTGATTATTTGAAGGAATACCTTGATTCTGGGTAAGCCTTTGATTTCTTGTACGCACACCTTCTTCATTAACTTCTGTGTGCACAACCTCTTGAGCAAGAACTTCCTCATCTGATCCCTCTGAGTGAGACTCATCTGGGGGAATAGAAACAACGGCATTGATCACATTAATTGATGCATAATGCACTGCATCCCTTCTATCTGCATTTCTGCGATATTGTCTTCTTCCATGTCCCTGATGAGACAATGCCTTCTGTTCAGTTGATCCCTCATGAACTTCAGGATGAACTGTAATGTAGAGGGAATCTCTTGATAATTAGGCTCTTCATTATTCTTGTGGATTCTTCCCTAATCAAGTGAAGACTGACTTTCTCTGAGGAAGAGATTGTGGATTTGAAAAAGTCCCCAGTCCTATGGACTGGGGATATTCTTTTTGTTCCTTCTCAACTCCTCGAATCATATTTCTTGATTATGATGGTTGGGCCCAAAGATTCCCTAGTCTGGAAAGCTGGGGGCATTCTTCAGCTGCTACATCTGAGACTTTCTTAAAATCTATCCTGATCTTGCATACTTTAGTCTAGAAATTGTTTGGATGCATCAACCTACATCCACTCAAATCACCCGATTCAAATGAACATTGAATTATTTCTGACACTTCTGTCACTTGATGATGTGCACGCACTAAAAGAGAAGCCTATTAGATATTCTCTTTTTCCTGATGCAAGAGTAATTCGATAACTTGTTCTCTGCATGCCTGATTTTGAGAAGAACTAGTTAAGGCATGTTCTTGAGCGATCCTTTGATTACAAACAAAGCCAATTGGATATGGACGGCCATGGGCAATGACATTTCATGAGACCATTTTTGGCTTGCTTTGTTGGTTGGAGAGTACAGTGAAGTTTAGTGCTCCAGGAACACCCCATCCCCTGATATGATTACTAGATAGGGCATTGGAAATTAACTGGAGAAATATTTTTAGTGCTCCAAGGCATGAACGCTGAAGGGCTCTTTGCTAATTTTCAGCATTTGGATATCGAGAAACTGAGAGAGATGACAAATCAATTTGGAATTTCAACCCTTCTATAATATTGACATGATTTTCATATTCATCATAAGATAATATTTTCATTTTCAATTGACAAGGAGTTTTCATCTTGTTGAGACGAATATCTTTAATAAATCTTCCATCAGCATCTCTGGAATGTCATACTAAGAGTCAGCGAAAGGCCAAAACATGACTGGCACATTACCTTTCAGCAGATGTTTTCTCATATTCAGAACTTCCTCATTATCATTCAATGAAGATTATTCTACTTGATTATACCATATCTGGTGCTTCATTGTGGCTTCATTAGATTCAACAAGATTGGTAGAGAATTCACTTATCAAACTAGAAGATAAATGAACCAGGGGTGGTTTGGAGAATGACCTTCACCCTGGGATATCTTCTAATTGGGAAAATATTTCACTTGTTAATGTTAAAGCATCAGACATGACTAGCTTCACATTTTGAAGTGCCTCAAGATAAGAGGGATTTCTCATCACTACATTTTCCTTTGAATAATTTTCCAGGAAATGCGAATTACTACTGTGGAGAGAACTTTCGCTGCTAAATTTATCATCATGGGGAGGACCACCATGGTGGGTTTCAACAAAAGATGAATCCTATTGCTCCTTAGTCTTCTGGCCATGCATAGGGTTATCGTGGATCTCATCTGAAGATGATACTTTGAGATCGACCGAATTTTCATGAATCAAGCCTTCATGAGGAAGTTTATGATGCAGACCTTCGGAGTTAATGTTCCCACTATCGGGAATTGAGAGAGTAAAATTTGGAGTTGCAACAGATAATTGTATGAGTGCATCAAGAAATCCAACATCGAGCAAGGCTTTATTATAGATTGGCTCTTGATTTCTTGACTGTGCTGAACGAGTATTCTTCATAGATGCCTTTTTACACACTTTAGGAACCACTTGTTGAAGAAAGTGGTTATTATGGGAAGGTTTATGTTCCTACTCAGGAGAAATAGTCAGGTTATGCTGATTTTCTACACTCAAATCAGGTGTATGTGCCTGACTTGGTTGTCCGTATGATATGGAGGTGTATGCCCCATAACCCTCTTGGACTATAACAGAGTTGAGTGTCTATTCCGGAGTGAACTGTTGACATTTCACTACATTGGTAAGGATATATTATCATTTCTTTCCCTATGATGCTGCTGAAGCTGTTATAATATCATGGCAGGCATCCAGAATATGAGCAGGGATTTGCTTCGGCTCCTTCATCATTGTTAGAATGTGTTTGGTGACTTCAGCTGCCAGAACGAGAATATACATCCATTCAGTGCTTGGAGGAGGTGTGTGTTCCTACTCCCGTCCTCCTTTTCCTATTAGTGAGTTCTGACAGTACTTATGTGTGGGGGCAGATAGTTGAGTCTACCTCCTTTTTGTCATTGGGGCTTTCCAATTAACTTATCTGGGTGCTACCAAACGAGACTGTTGCTAGGTTTGATCAATACTTACAGGTGTATGTGCCTGCTGATTGCACTCTGCCAAACGTGGTTGATGAACTTCCTTCACTACTGGCAGATGAGACTGCTGGCAGGATTTATGAGTGTAAGCAGGTGTATGTACCTGTTTACCAGTTTTCAACACATTGGGTTGGTGGGATTCATCATATGTAGTCAAATGAGCCTGCTGACTAGCTAATGATTTATAATCAATTATATGTTCATGTCTATAGTACTTATCCAGAATTTCCTAGCGGGAATGACATGTTTTTGCCTGACGAGTCTACTGGATAGAGGAATAAAAATGGATGGGTGTGTATGCCTGCTCGTTTCTTTCCACCATGCTAGGTTGGTGGACATCTCCATAAATGGCAGAGATATGAACCTGCTCACTGTTGACTGGTCGTCACCTCGGGTGGTTCGTCTTGCCTATTCAGGTTCGAGGAACCGAAGCCAAACACCTGGGGATGACACCCTCATCATGTTGAGGGTGCACTACCACACGATTCTGGCAGCGATTGTTAATGGGAGCCCTCGATAAAGACTCTTTTCACTATGAATTAAGTCCTTGAGTGACCTTCTCATTCGCCTCCGCAGAATATGTGAGGAAAAGGTGATTGTGTTCTGAGAATAACGACCCGAAACGGTTGGAGATGGTGGTTGGCACCACCTGCTTCTTAATCGCTGGTCATCGCTGTCTGGACAACTAGGGTGAATTATTATCTTAGAGGGCTTTTCGAGCGGCCTCAATAGTTTTAATTGTACCGTGTCAATGGTATTCCATAACCAGTGCATTTTATACCCATCGTTGAAGATGCTGATTAGGTGATGTCGTCCTCAGAGCGAACGACGATCCAGAAGGAGTAACTGCAGAGGTATTCATAGTAGAGGCATTCACAAGTGTGAACTTCAGAGAAGCCATTTCTCTACCACAGAAGTTATTGGAAAAGAGTGTATGTTTGATATAACAGACATAATCAAGATGAATTCGTCCACTATATCTTTTGGATAAGCACATATGTTATTTATTGTTTTGTTGGCCCTCTCACTGAGATTAAATAGGGTCATAAAAAATAAGTAAAACAACATTTTAACTTGGTTAAAGATTCACGTCGGGTTCACCATTTTTTGTTTCCTCTTAAAATGGGGATGACCTTGTTTTCTTAAGGTTCAAACAATCCAATCGGTTTCTAATGGGTTTGTTCATAGAGACAGAAACATCCAATGATTCTATATCCATTTGGAACGACTTTCCAATGGTAGGTGCTCATTAGTTGTGCACCAATGAGGATTAATAATTTGCATTGGTCGAGAGGATGGGAGGTCGGACTCATCACACCATTTTGGGGGGAATTATTGTCTACTCCATGACTCTCTTTATATATTCATGTTATGTTCGTGAATCCTTATTACACTACCATGTATGAAAAATGACCTTTCCTTAAGATGTGAAAATCAATAATTAATATGTATGAGATTTAGAGAATATTTTATTTGTATTTGAGGTTCTTCATCGATAGAGAATAATCTATATTTGTAAGAGATTATTAGTCAATGGTATCCTTCAAACCATTATAAAGATCTCTCGGTAATTATGATAACCATACTGGTTTTAAAGACACTCAGCGGGGCACTTGAAGTTTATTTTCGTTAAGAAGGACTTGGAGTATTTCAGAGTTGGGATCGTACCCACAGATGGGCAACCTACGTATCCTTGTTAGAAAAGATATTAGAACCCACGTAGTTCAGGAATTATGATATATTTTAACGTCATATGGGATTGATGAGAATTAATGGGGGATAGGCTTGAACCTCAGAAAGGCTTTCTACGTACTCCACTTTTTTGGTAGAGATCAAATTCCACATAGTTCGGTTGGGAATTGTGGGGAATACGTATGATTAATGGCCCAAGAGATGTGTCATGGTAACTTTTACACTCTAAGATCATGTGATTCAAGCTCGGTGTGAGAAACAAGAGGTATCAGTATACCTGACCACTTGTGCCATGAAAGATATTGTCACAAGGAATAATATGGGGCTTATGTATGTATGATAGCACATGTAGATAAAGATCAGGACTTACCTTAGAGAAGAAGCCCAGGAACAAGGTCCATAAAGGTATATGTGCTTTATGGAGATTTGGATACTCTAACATGGGGATTACTCATGAGGAAGACACCCAAATTAAGAGAGGACATGGGGATTACTCTTAAGGAGGATACCCAAATCAAAAGAAATTAAGACTGGTTAATAGAAATTATGGTTGGGGCTTATTCCTGAAATGGAGGCCAAAGTTAAAGGGACATGAGAACTTGGGCTCATTCCTGAGAAGGAGGCCCAGGTTATGGGAATTTGGGATTTGGGGCTTACTCCTAAGGAAGATGCCCATATTTGGGAACGTGGACTAGGGCTTACTCTTAAAAAGGTGGCCCAGGTTAAGAGAATTATGGCTGAGGCTTACTCCTGAAAAGGAGACCCAGGTTAAGGTAATTATTAATGGGGATACCTTCTGAGAATGAGGCCCACATATTTGGGAATTTGAGATTGGGACTTACTCAAGAGTAGGAGGCCCATTTGTTAAGGAGATTTGAGACTTAGGACTTATTCCGGAGAAGGAGGCCTAATTTAATGGAATTTATGAGTGTGGCTTACTCCTAAGGAAGATGCCCAAATTAACGAAATTATGACTGGGGCTTACTCCTTAAAAAGAGGCCTAGGTTAGGGAACTTCTCATCTTTAATGAATAAGGTTGAATGAATGAAATCTCTCACCTTAGTGATATAAAGATATATAAATCACTATGTTTTAAGAGATGTTCCATATAATTCCTTTCAAATAAGGAAGCCCACAAAAGAACCATACCAAAAATGCCATTGAAGAGGGTTTTGAAGGCTAGATCATGAATAGGAGAGCTAGATTTGAAGAAGAAATTTGAATATGTAGGAGGGGCACCCAAAAATAGAGAGGTGTGCAAGTCATGTGTGGGCGCGCTAGTCATGGTCGCGTAGGTATACCTGCGCGACACTTGGGTACTTGCGCGACAGTCAACCCATAGGGTAATACTTGGGAGAGCCTATTCTCATGCCCTTAGTATTATCCCTAAAGTCTTTTAAATGAGTGGTGTGCATGTTCTATTGAAGGGATAAGGCGGTGCACAAGTGTGACCATTTCCCTTAAGGGTTAGACCCTTAGGCGCGTAGGTGTTGATGAATTTTAACACTTAGGCCTTGTTCCACCTCTTTAGATCTCCTATTCTAGGTAAGAAATTACCTCATAAGTGTTCGTAAGACTTCAAGAAGAGACCAGGGTGCTGGGAGCTAAAATATTAGTTTCTGGATTTTTCCTCCTCAAGATGGGGGGCCCACAAAGGGTATTTATAGGCTGTTGAAGACCTTGGGAAAAAATAAAATAGGGCGTGCAAGTCACCTACGTGACCAATATGAGGCGTGCACGTATATGTGTGTGACCATGCTGAAACTTGCATGACCCAAGTGTAAACAAATACTAGTTCATGACTTTATCAATTTTTGATGTTTCTTAAATGGATGAATCACTTTGGACTAAGGTATTTCCCTTTTTTAGTCGTTATACTCTATAACGGAAAGGAGCGTCAACAATAATATTTGTTAGGAAATATATTATAGATAACATAGATTTAAGATTAAAAATTCACAAGTTAATGAAATAAATGTAGTTTATATGTTTTCCATTTATTATAATTGTATTCCTTTTTATGTGTTTAAATGTTTAAGATTTTAAACCCTATCTTTCATTTTTTTGCCTATAACCTGAAATAAGAAGAATTGGGTTAACAACCAATGTGAAGGGCATTGTGATGACTAACCCAACGGGATTCCCATCCTGATGTGAGTAGGAATCAGAAAATTTTCCATGATACTCTATCAGATAACTCAAATTATGAATACAAAAATAGATCAAGAGGAGTTCTCTAACCCCCCCCAAATAACTAGCCATAATAATTCACTTCATTCGAGAATGGAATCCTATATTCAATGGAACATATGATTCCTTAATAATGGAACAATGGATCAACTCTATATCGAAGAGCATATCCATCCATCAATGTTCCATATAAGAGAATGTTCTACTATCTGTTTATCATATGGTGGGAGAAGCTGATTAGCGGTGAAACTGATAATGAATATGAATCCTGTGGAATATACCAATGAAATGGAATTAATGGAATTTCAGAACATGTTCTCCAATAAATATTTTCCTTATACCATCTGAATTAAAATTTATTAGAAATTTCATGTCCCTTAATAAAAATGAGGATGAATCTATCAAGACGTATGAATATAACATCAATATACTTTCATTAAACCACTTCATTTTTTTACCCACAAAGGTAACATTGACATCTTCTATGGTGACATAAAAATAATTCTACGAAAATATCATGTGATCCATGACTTCAATAGATATGAAGAAATTGTATGATGTTCCCTCAATGTCTAAATATAGCTTAAAAAATATTGAGGATATCATATGGATAAGAAGTGGGATGTAGAGTATAATTCTAGTGGTTCGATATAGAGATATAACAGTGCCATGAAAATCAACATCCCGCATATCAATTGTGCGGGAAAAAGAACCCTATAAATTTCATCAAGGGAACAATGAAATGTGTTATGTGTTGGAAGGATGTGTACCTAGCTAGAAATTGTTAATAGGAGAAACCTGTGAATGTGATGGAAGAAAGGTGTTCTCTGGTCATCCCTCAATACATTTTCTATTGATTCAACTACAAGTCCCCATTGAAATTTTAAAACAAATTCCATAAGACATGGATTCTCGGATAAAACCAACAAACCCCAAGGTAGAAGGGGTGAGTAATTTCCATTACTACCACTGAAAATATACCTGGCAATAAAGTGGAGATAATTAGACTAGTAATTCATTATATAATATAGAACATTCTTTTTATTCTGTTTCAACACATTCCCATATATACTTAAATTTTAGTAGAAGTATCCAAACACCACCATCAGTAATTGATCTATAGATTTGGCTGAAATTGGATAATGGTGAAATTATTAAATTCCAAGTATATAACTCATCCCCTATCAAATTTTGTGGGTTTAACTTCACATTGAACCATTTTATACTCCCTTTAGGATAATTTGATGGAATTTTGGGCTAGATTGACATTCCATATATAGAGAAGACATAAATTTACATTTCTAGGATATCTCTCCTTATATGGAGAATCTAAAACATATTACGTAGAATTGAAAGGAAGAGGATTAATATTTCTTAGCACCATCATCTCATGTTTATATATTATTTATTTATGAGTAAAATATCTTGCTCAAATGACTGATTTTGTATGATGAACCATCCTTGAGGACATGCCTACTATGAGGGAATACACCAATGTGTTTCCTGATAAATTTCATTTTCTTCCTCATAGCTGAGAGGTTGAATTTTCAATCTAGCTTATACTTGGGACCTTCCTATTTTCCAACACTATTTATAGAATGGTTTTTGTGGGAATTGATGAGATAAATACACAACTACAGAAAAATTTAGAAAAATGGTTCATATGCCCACGTGTTTAACCATGAGGTGAAGCAGTAATTTATTTCAAGAATATGTATGGGACAAAACACCTTTTCATTGATTATTGTGATCTCAACAAGATAATGAAAAATAAAATGTATCTTCTTCCAAAAATTGTAGATTTATTCGATTATCTATGGGATGAAAAATACTTCTCCAAGGTGTATCTCCGGTTGGGATATTGTCATCTAATGGTGAAGAATCAATATATTCCCAAGAACACTTTTCTAAAGAGGTGCATGCAGGATGGGTTTGTTGTGATGACATTTGGAATCACTAATTATTTAGAAATCATCATGGAATTGATTAATAGAGTCTTCATAGATTACCATGTGAAAATTTCAGTAGTCTATATAGACTATATTGTTATATACTCCAAAATAAAGGAGGACCATGATGCCTATTTCAATACTATTATAAAGATATTATAAAAGGATAATCATTAAATAATGTACTGGAATGTGATTTTTGGATACATGTAGTCTATTTCTTAGATCATTTATTCAGCAGAAATGGGACATATATAGACCATTCAATGATGGATATAATTAATGTTCGGATGACGACAATGTCTATGACATATATCTAGGGTTTTCTCCGGTTAGTTGGTATTTTTTTCCAATTTGTGAGATATTTATCACGATTTTCAAACCATATTACCATGATAAATTATAAGGGAGTCATTTTTTTATTGAATAATGAATTTGAATAAATCAAAATGGATTTGAAATGGAAGATTATCACTACACCTGCGATCACACTACCAACAAGTGGAAAATTTTACTTGTATTTAGTGATACATCAAAAATGGTTTTTGTCTATTTGTTAATGCAGAAATAAAAAGTCATATACTATGCTTTAATACATCTGAAAATTCATGTGAAAAACTATCCCATTGATTTTCTATAGTTGGAAGCTATGATCATTTTGTTCAATATCTTGCAGCATAATCTCTATGGAGAGAATTCTGATATATATAATTATTATAAGATACAAAAATATATATTATCATATAAATTTCATTATATGTTCTTGTGAATATGGTATGATCTCATCAAGAATATCATTTTCTCTATCTACTACCATCCTAGTAATGTAAATATGGTGGAAGATGTTCTACGTAGAAAAAATCCTACATCATTATCAATGATGGGAATTTAGAAGGATAAAATTTTCATAGATCTAAAAATTTTGGAAATGGGAATCATTAAGGAAGGAAAATCATTTTTCCTTTCTTAAATTATTGATCCACATTCCCTATTTCATGAAATTATGGATTCTCCAATAATGATGTGGAAATTCAAATGAAATGTAAAACTATACGGAATGTTAAATCCCAAAAGATCAATTTTGATAAGGAAGGAATTGTGATATTTGGACCATGAATATGTGTTCTATTAAACCATGAGTAATAGAAGGAACTATTATATGATACACAATGTTCTAATTTCACTATTCAACTAGGACACACAAAGATGTATCAAGATCATTATGAGTACTAATTGTAGTATAATATGAAGAAATAGATTGTTGAATATACATAAATGTTAATGGTATGTTATCAAGTGAATTAATAATGGAATAATTATAAGGGGATGATGAAATTGTTACCCATACCCACATGGAAATGACAGAACATCATCCTGGACTTTGTCACTGAACATCCGAAGACATCAAGAGGGAACAATGAAATATGCATTGTGTGGATCTTCATACAAATACATATCACTATATATCATTTTGAGATGAATTATATATATATTGAGTTTTAAATATATACATTCGATAAGTAGTAATGATTCATGGAGTACCACTATTGATTGTATCGAATCGACATATAATATTCACCTCAATGTTTTGGAAAAGTCTCCTGCAGGCTTTAAACACAGAGCTGATCATCATTACAACCTATCATTATCAAACTAATGACCAATCTGAGTTGGATTTTCAGACACTGGAAGATAGGTTGTGATCATTTTCAATGGACCTCAAAGGAGGATTGTACCAACATCTTACTTTGGTCAAGTTCCCTTAAAACAAATGTTTCCACTCGATCAACAAAATTGATCCCTATAAAGCCTTTTAAGGGAAGAGGTGTAGAGAAATTTAATGCATGGATGATGTTGGGAAATAAAATATTATAGGTTCTCAAATGGTTCAGGATATGGTGGAGAAGATTTAGATCATTTCTCAACACATTAAGTAAGTTGAGAGTCGAAAAAAGAGCTACGCTGACAATGGTCGATGATAACTAGTTTTTGTTGATGAAGACATGGTCTTCCTCTAAATCTATCCTTGGAATAAGTTGATAGTATTTTGTTACAAGGGAATGATTATTCAAATATACATTATCCATGCCGAGATCCTTGATCACATTGTAGCAGTGGATTATTGACTACCTCTCCCACCAAACTTATCTCAAGATCATGATGTATTCCATGTACCCCTCTTGAGAAAGTAAATACCATAACCCTACCATGTAGTCAATTCAAAGGTAATACCACAATATAAATACCATTCTAACTGGGAGATTTTGGTGAAGATCTAATTTCATAGAGAAAATGTTATATGAAATTAGACAATGCACCTAGTCAAAGGGATGTGTACATATTAGTAGTTCGAAGAAGAAATGTGGGAACAAGATGTGGTGATGGAGAAGAGTCAACCTCATATATTTTAGTGTGTGAAATGAAAATTTTAAGGTTGAAATTTTTTAATGTTTGAAGATTGTAATGACACAAATTTGTAGGCTGATAATTCACCTTTTTATATAATAAAATGAGTTATTTTATAATATCGTTATAAAAAATACCAACACTTCTCTTTTTATTATATCTAATTGGATTTAACAGACCGTTATTTATATATACCATTTATAATATAGTAATTGTCTCGTGATCACATGATTTTTATATGTATAGGGTTTTAAAAAATCTAATTGACACAAAAAATGGATGTTATGACCTCAATGAGTAGGATCATACCCTATGAACCACATTTATTAGTGCTTCAGATGAAGATATAAATTTATGGATTCAACTTTGAAAATTTAAAACATGTTTTCAAACAAATTAAGCATAAGAGAAACCATTTATGGGAGATGTTCTAGCTCATCAAGATCGCATCCCAAATCATGTTTCTGGTACCACCCCATGAATGACCCACCATCAGGCACCTTACTTTTAGGGAATTTGATCGTGTATTAAAGGGATATGTTTCAAGTCCCTATAAATATGTGTATATAAAATATTTTTTGTAGATTAATGAACATATTTTCATCTTCTTATTGTTACATTATAAATGTTTTTATTTTGATACAATAAAACTAAAATTTTATTTTTTGGTCAATATTAAAATTTAATTAAATAATTTATTAATTAATGGATTTTTAGAATAAATAATATGTTAATAAAATATTATTATTATAAAAATTATCATATATAAATGATCATATAAATATTTTGAAGTAAATGTAATTTATTATTAGGGTTCAAATAATATTATTCTCAAAAACTCATCATTTTCAATAAATAGCATCCGTTATATTAAATGTGAAAATTAAAATTTATATAAAATTATTGGGATAAAATGAATATTATTTTTTAATAATAATGTTGAAATTATCCAATGATTAATTTTTAATAGTTTTCTGATATAATTAAATTTTCTATAATTAATTAAGTACTGTATAAATGTAATTTGTGTTTTGTGACACCATAATGACCCAAATGTGAGGTAATAAGTAATATAAATGGGAATCACAACCATATATATGTTTTTACATTGAAATAATGTGATTTTATGTTTAGTTTTTTATTTTATAAAGCCTTTGTGACTACTTCAAAACTTATGATATATTTTATGGTTTTAAAGTCATTAATTTAAGAGTGTGACTCACCTCCACATCAATAATTGAAATATATAAATATGTTTGAACCATGGAAATGTAAGGTAATTTAAATCACACTCCTTTGGTAGAAACCAGGTGAAAACCACAGAGGATGATTTTCTATTTTGGATATTTTATTATTTAGATTCAAAAACCTAAATAATATTGAAATCACCATACAGTCCAATATAATCCCACCCAAGCTCATATTTACCTTCAATAAAAAAACTTGGAGCATGTCCATACTCTTCCATCAACTATTTAGCGTTCTCTCAAAGTTCCCCCAATATCTCAATAAATACTTCCCAAGATGTTGGATGAATTCATTATTTTAATGGATCCTCACCATATTCTCCTCCATTACTATTTAAAGATACTTCATTAAAATCTTGTCTATTAATTTCAAATGGTTATATTATCATTAATTAATAATACTTACCTTACTATGAATATTATGTTGATTTAATGGTTGACCATTTATCAATCCCCATTTATCTACCTACCTAATCCATTACAATGATGATTTCCTATATAGAAACCAAACCTTGTCTTATTTATTAATGTTTCTTTAGAAGCATATGCATTATATTTCCATTTACTAATGTTGGGACATGGATTTTAAGTATCTATTACTATAAATTTGATTTCAAAATGATAAGACACCCCCTTTCTCTTTAATAATACAATTTTTATATATTTTTATGTAACATTGTTATTCTATTGAAACATCACTGTGATATTCCATGCTTGAACAATTGTGTATTGAATACTGAACAAAATTTCTTATCTAGGATATTAAACATTATGAAAACATATATATTGATTGGGGACATAAATTTATTTATTCTACATTACGTTATGATGGAATAAATTATGATGATTACTGAATACATGTTGTATAAACTTGGTGGCACAATTAAGAATGATAATTAAATGAATGTGATGGGTAAACCTAGATAACACTCCAATGAATTGGGTAATGCTTAGTATCCTGATACCACATTTTTTTATGGATAGTGAACCTGATTCCTTCATGGTACTTGTCTCACAATGTGATCTTGGTGGATTTGTCATTGAACTATTTTTATGATGTAATGTTTTATGTTGTTCCCCGATTTCCCATGTTGCAATTATGATTATCATGTTATATAATGTCTTATTGTTCATGTTTATTATTACTACTATTTTTATTCCCCATTGATATGCCTATTATATAAAGTGTATCATCTTCTTTATTTTATTCCTTTTTTATTCCCTTATTGGGTTTTATAGATCACCCCTTTCTTATGTTTTCCCCCATGTTATCCAATGATGATTAATGTTCACTGGAATATTTTTACCATGCTATTAAATGTTCAAAAATGTTTTTTATCCCAAGTTATAAATTGTTATGAAATTTACCTAATTCCGAAATACACTAGACATATCTATATTTTGGGTTTAATTAACTGTAAATTTTTATAATAAAACATGTATTAAATTGAAATAAATAGAAATATATTTATAATTTGAATCTCATATTAATTAAATTGATTACTGTATTTTATAGTTTAGAGAAATCTCCCATAAATAAATTGATGTATATTAAGAATCCAAAAAATCTATAGACTAATATTACATTTGTTGATCATGGATATTTTCATTCGAAAATATATTTCTGAATGATCCATGGAAATACCCTCTTTTCTGATTATATGATAAAAAACAATGTTTCTTCAACTAAAATTCATTATTTTCGAATCTTTTTATTCATTTTATTATTTATCAATGACTTATTCACAATCCATTAATGATCATCATTCCCCTACATTATTTGGTAATATGTGAGAATATTGACTATAATGAATACCTCATATTTATTGATGTTATTTTGAAAGCCTCTAATCATCATATACTAGAGAATTTTTGAGTAATTTGAAATTTTGAATGGTATTGTTTTGAATAATTTTTGTCTATATATTATATTTAATAATTTCATGCAAATATCCCCCTTCTGGACCATAATTAAGATATATTATTTGAATTTAACTATTTGAGAAGAATTGATCCCCTCTCAATTAATAGAACATGTCATATATGGGGTAAATAATTATTTTCATTAATAATGATTTTATTATGTTGAATATAATCAGTATAGATATCCATTGATCTATCTTTATTCCAAAAAAGAGCACTAGTGCAACCCATGGTGAAAAAATTGGATGTATAAAACATTATCGATGTTATGTAAGAGTTTCTTCATAAATTACGTTATTTCAAAAAGAGAAATTCTATATGGATTCTTTGATATTATCGTAATATGAGATATGAAATCTTTTGAAAATGAAACCTTATGATCATTGGTAAGACTAGAAAAATATTCAAGAAAAATATAAATATTTTTATTCACAATCATCATATTCTCAATATTATAGGTTCTGATTAATAATCTGATCTAAACACCATTCATTTTTGGGTATTATGATTAATATAATGGAATTAAATTCCATAGGTAGTTCATAGTAATCGTTTCTCTATTAAAGGATAATGGGCTAATTATGTATATGAAACTTCAATTTTTAATCATGACGATTAATATGGGATCTATGTAGAGAGATTCAATCTATACAAAAAATTACATGAAATTTTTCTAAATGAAGAATAATTAGATACAATTGAGATACATTCCCATAAAATGTTATCAAATAAAATTTATATTTATCGAATGAAATCATCATAACACTAAAAGAATTCTTTGATAATTCCATATCTTTCCACCACAGAAGTGATATTATGACCATAAAAATCTATTAAATTTAAAAGAGTGGGTGGAACTATAATCAATTATGATATTTTGACTTCATCAGTGGATGATAAATGTTTATTTCCTAGTTCATTTTCATGACCCATGAGGTATCCCGTGATAAACATTCATTTTTTATTTACTCATTTACATAATTAAAATATTACATTGCATAATTATTTTTAGTGTCCTGAGAATATATAGGATTAGTGTCATTTTAGAATAGCTATATAAGGGACTATTTTACAATTATTTTGAATATTTCTTCATTATATCATCATACTAGACCTTATACATGGAATCATATAGGTGAAATTAAGCCTTGTGACTTGTGAAATGGAAACATAAGAAAGGGTTGAAAAAAAAACAGTCTATATTGAAATATTATACATATTATTATGTTACCTAGACTGAGTTCATAATAATATGGGAAAAAATAATATGGAGATAAAACAATAGTTAAATGAACATTGAACATAAAAATTTTTCTTACTAAAAAATAGGAGAATAAGTAATTACTTATGAACAAGCATATAACATGATGTAAAACCATTAAACCGTGATATATAAATCATGATCCACTGTAATAACATCTTCACATATTGAAATAGTGTGGTGCCAAAATAAGTATACAAACACAACATTTTAGATTAGGATTAAAAACAAATTTCCTATAAAGTATTAAAAATAATAACATATTTCCCATAGTGGATCAAGAATCACTACATGTTTCTAGTTTTAGATCAAACACAACTAGTCATTTCACCAAACGGATCAATCATCCAAATTGTTTTCCCAAATTGGATTTAGTATCAAAAACAATTTAACTATTATCTTATGAGATATAAATTATTAACAAATACATTGTAGTGCTATATAAAGGCCATCCATCACCTAAATATTAACTAAACAAGTGCCCCATAATAAATCATTTTTTCAAAGTGGAAAAACCCATAGGGTGGTGATTTGAGTTTCCAAAATATAATTATATTTATAATTTTTTAAGACATAAATCCTTAAAAGAATTTTAAAAATTGTTAACTAAAATAGTAGAAATATATAATTTTAATTTTAAAATATATTTTCAGCGAGCGACCAATTCATAGTTAAAATTTTCAGTGAAATCACAACAAATATTGAACTAAATTACATTATAAAATACTCAATATAGAACACAAATTATGATCAGATACCATAGTATTGTTTTGAAACATATTATAAACATGATATTGTTTAAACAATGAAATATAGAAAAATATATATAACAAAACACATATCAAAATTTTAAAAAGTGGTTTAGTCTCAGGCTGAGATGTAATCACCCATACCAGCTAATCCTTGTCTGTAATGAAATATATTATACAATAAACATGATCCAAAACCTAGCTATAATTTAAAAGAAAACATCACATATGGTTGTTTAGGAAAAAAGCCTCATCCCAAATTATATAATGGATAAAAACTTGTAAATTTAAAATGATTCCTCTTCTAAAGATTTTGTAACATCCCGGATATGGGTGTCACCCAAAGGTTCCCCAAACCCGGTTGGTCACATAACCTCAAGCACATTTCCCCAAATGCCCAAGGCTGTCAACTAGCTTCGAGGACCAAGGTGTGATTTTGGGGAAACAATTCCCTCATTGGGAGAGTATAAAAAGCAGAAAACAATTTGTGAACAATAATAGAAGTAGTAATACCAACAAAACTAAACAACAGATGACAGATGTAAATCCAGAAGAGGACATACTATATAAATATAGATAAATATGATGCATTGAATATGTATCTATGATAGTATCCAAACTAGTCACAGTGCTGGAAAGCAATACAGAAACCAAATTACAAATGAAATAAGTAAACGCTATCAGCATCGCAAGCCTCAGCTTTGTCCCACATTATACAACTCTGACATCAATCAAGTACCATATGAAGAAGGGTGATATCCCTTATCTATACCTGCAATCATATAATCTCTTTGGGTCCAAAATCATGTCCCAAATTGGTTGTTAGACAAATCCCAGTAGGAAATAACCCAATGATCTATGCCTAAGTGTCAGTGAATATATATATAGTAGGAAATATGTAGAAATGAAGCAATAAACTAGGATGTACTAAAATGTAAACAATCCTATAGTTTTCTATTAAATTAATTTACATTTAGAAAATTATTCAATCTATTGAAACATATAACCCTTGAGATATAGCCTATTATTTTTATATCCAGTGTATGTAACAAAAAAGATCTCTCAAAAGACCTTGTCAGCAATAATGCCCGACCGAGTCCAAGCATGTGCTTTGTCTTGGTAGACTCGACATAATCATTCAATCACTCAAAAACAACCCTATGGGAATCTCTCACTGTATATACTACCTACCTTGATGTATCACAATCAATATAATTGAATTTTGACCATTGAATTTTTCTACATTAGCATAGATAAATTTTTTTGAAAAATATTCAACCTTGAATAACTCATGAGAGAGGATGAATAATAAAGAAAGGCTCTAGTGGTTTTGAGAAATCATCGGTGGGATTCCAACACACCCAATAATATCTCAATTGGAGATTAGATGGATAATCGGGAGTGGATAAGAGTTATTTGACTATTTTATTTTCTCCCATGTATGAACCACGGGGAGATGAAGACATATATATACATAAGATGCGACCCCACTCCATTATATCAAATAAAAATAAAAAAACATGGTGTGTTCATTAAATGTACATGTAGTGTATTATCCTCAACCGTCCCACATCTCATGCAGTATTATAGGCCAATAAACTTCCATGTACTCTTTTGTTACATGGCTAGTACTCAGCTATATGTAGCAACTGGGTACACAACATGTACTCATAAGTACTGTGCATGAATTAAAAAATTGTGATTTGTTTTTTTAATAAAAAAGAACCCAAAATAAAGATCCATACCTGAAATGTATATATGAGGCCTTATAAACTTTTCCCTTATTGAAATTCATCCTAGAATATCCCTTCCAAGGGTGTTGAAGAAGAAACTATGAACATCTCCAGCCACTATGATCATACGTCAGCATCCCTCTCCCAAGTCTTGTTTAATACTCGCCCTTTCTTCCATAGAACCCGTACAAGAGGAAAAGACTGGCCATAGAGAATATTTTTGATATGGCCCACAATACAAATAGGTTTGTCCTTGAAGAATTCATTGAAATACAACTCCACCTCCTTGGGTTGAAAAACATGTGATGGTTCTGAAAACTACCATCGTAGCTGAGAAACTTGAATGACGTCATGCATTTCCTTGTACCTTGGAGGTAACTACAACCAATAGGAAACCAGTCAAACTCTCTCCATAATCTCAAACGGCCCGATATATATCTGTGAAAGATTCCCCTTTCTCCTAATCTTCTTATGTTTAGACCTCAGTGTGACATATAGGAAAACCTGATATCCAACCTCAATCTCTAGAGGTCATCTCCATCGATCTGCATAATCTCACTGTAGAGACCGTGTTGTATCCATCCTCTTCTGAATCAAATATTTCTTCTCAGTGGTCTCCTAGACAAGTTGAGGTCCCAACATAGCTGCCTCTTCTACAACCAGCCAACATAGTTGTGATCGGAATGGCATACCGTACAAAGCCTCCTACGGTTCCATTTGAATCATATCCTGAAAAACATAATTATAGGAAAACTCTACTATGGGTATGTGTCTCTTCCAAGACCCCCTGATATCGAGGAAACATGCTCAAAGCATGTCCTTCAAAACCAGAATCACACGCTCATACTGGAAATATGTCTCGGGATGGTAATCTCTACTCAGAAGTACCATTATACCCAAAGCCCTATATAGTCCTTTCCAGACACGAGATGTAAACTAGGAATTCCTGTCTGAAATGATAGTGCGTGGAACCACATGAAAAAATACCTTCTCTAAGATGTATAACCTTACAATATCATCAATAATGAATGTTTCTCAGATCGGTAGGAAGTGTGCAACCTATGTGAGCCTATCGATAACAACCAAAACTTCATCACTACCTCATGATGATCTTGGTAACCCTATAACAAAATCAACCGTGATATAATTTCACTTTCACTCAGGAATGTTTACCTGCTGTAAAAT
The DNA here is from genome assembly GCA_963277665.1 of Viscum album. Taxonomy (NCBI): domain Eukaryota; kingdom Viridiplantae; phylum Streptophyta; class Magnoliopsida; order Santalales; family Viscaceae; genus Viscum; species Viscum album. Next base: position 1,565,109,708 of record OY728156.1, read on the forward strand.
GCCTTCCAGTCATTAATTCTCTGCCTTCATCTTCTGATAGGTGGAACATCTCAAAACAAAACTACCTACATACCCCTTTATTCCTAGACACCAATACTTACAATGTAGATATCGATACATCTTGGTGACACTAGGATGAACTTCCTATACTGAGGACAAAAAATATCACTAAAACTCCTTGTGATTGTCTATTGACACCCATACACAACCATGAAATCGAAAAACATCATCATCACCAATTCTTTACCTAAAAATAAGGTCCTTGCCTAAAACACTCTATCGTACAACTTGAACTTCAAAATCTGAATTTTTCATCATTCGTACTTGATCCATCAGAGTAAAAGAAAAGACTATTAAAGGGAGAAACGTCTACCATTTTATTTTGTTCACCTCCAAATGCATCTAAATGAATAGAGAAATTAGTTTTCACTCACTGTTGGCCTCATGAACTGACTTTATTGGATTTCTCCTGCTCAATGCATCAGCCACTATGTTTCCTTTCATAGGCGTGTAGGCAAGATCAAATTCAAAAGACTAAAGTTACTCAACCCACCTTCACTTTATCAATGTTATATCATTCTTAGTAAAGATATACATGAGGATTTCATGGATACTGAATACCAAAAAATGATCTCCCAAAAGATAATTTTCCAATAGCGCAAATCATGCACCACTATAGAAAACTCAAGATTTTGTGTCGCGTAATTCCACTCATGTGGCCTCAACTACTGAGACCCATGCATAGTGACTCCTTCCTCCTACATAATCACTTCTCCCAAACCTGACACTTGATGCATCACAGTAAATAGTGTAATTCATGTCTGGATCTAGAAAAATCAAAATCACTGCTGATTTCAATATCCCATTAAGCTCTTGAAAGAATAAATTATTGGAATTTGTCCACAAGTTCTTTGTACCCTTCATAGTCTAGTCCTTCAGTGGTACTACTAAGCATGAAAATTATTCTATAAAATGTTTGTAGAAACCATCCAACCCAAGAAAACCCCATACCCAAAAGACTTTCTTCTGTTTCTCCTGTGAAACTACCGCTCTCAATTTCACTTGGGCTACTAATACTCATGTCTCTGAGATAACATGACCCATGAAATGAATCACGTCTATCCAAAAGAGGCACTTTGATATCTTAGAATATAACTGATGATCTCTCAGTTTTCTCAATATAATATCTAGATGGGTGTAATGGTCCTATCAAGTGTGAGCATAAATCAAAATATTTTCCACAAAGACTACCACAAAATAATCCTCATATGGGGGGAATTCTCGGTTCATAAGTTACAAAAAACTACCTAAATGTTCATAAGAATGAATGGAATAACCAAATTCTTGTATAAACCATACCTATTCTGAATGACTGTATGAGGTATATCTGATGGTTTAATGCGCAACTGATGATAACTGGATCTGAAGTAAATATTTAAGAACACCCGGGCTCCTCGAAGCTGATCAAATAGATCATCAATCCTTGGAAAGGGATATTAGTTCTTGACTGACAACTACTTCAGTTTCTGATAATCCACAAAAAGTATGAGGGAATTGTCTTCCTTCTTCAAATAAGGGACTATAAAACCCAAAGGAGAAGTACTGGTTTGGATTAATCCTTTTTCATGTGACTCCATTATATGTTACTTATGATTTTCTACCTCTAGTGTATCCATCCTATAATTAGGAATGTACACTGTTGTCGATCCTCGCACAAGATCAGTAGAGAAATCTACATCTCTCTCCAGTAGTAATATTGAGAAGTTTTTTGGAAATAAATCTCTGAAATGATCAATCACTGGATGAAATTCCATATTTGATGTCCCCCAGTCATCCAGATATAAATAAGAAATATATTCAGTAATTCCTTCAAACCCAAGAATCTCGGGTCCCTCTCTTCTCACCGGGACTTCACATTCTCCCTTGTGTAGAAATGATCACCCCTTTGGTGATGTGAAAATCACCCTATGGTGATTGTAGTCAGCAAAGACTTGAAAAGAGTCCAACCAATCCAATACGAGGCTGATATCAAAGCCTATCATCTCTAATACATATAAGTTCCACAATAAGTGAGACCCATAAAGCTCAAGATGGATATCCTTGCCTGAATAAACAGTAGTCGTCCTAATCCCTAATAGAGTTTCTAGCATCATAACATCTTCATTAGTAAAGATATAGATCCCAAGGCTCTTCATAATAGAAATAGATATAAATATACAAGATTCCCATGTATCAAGAAGAAAATATGCTAAAACTGACAGAACCAAAATTATACCTCTATCCATAAATGTTCTAGGATCCTTCTCTTGTAGGGTATGTTCCATCACAAATGTATGACCCGTACCATGACCCTATGACCCTACCTGGAAAACATGAGATGATCCACCCTGTTGTTGTTGAAAACCCCTCATCTGGTACCTTTTCCATGCCCACCTCCCTGGCTTGAATTCCTTGACAAAGTCCAGATCATTGACTGATGAGAAACAGATGGTCGTACTACAGACTGTGGAGTCATAACAGATCACTTCTCACTAGCTTCTGGTTTGAAAAACTGAAAAAAACACATTAGATGACCCATCTTGCTATAATATTGGAAGTAAACTAGGTTTCTTGGGAATTGAGGTCTCATGTTCCAACTCTTTCTGCACTGGTAGCACACCACCTGGCTACCTAAAGGTACATACCATGTAATGGAACAACCACCTCGTGTAAGCTTCCCATGACACTTCTTTCTATCTGACGATGTAGTATCAACCCTGGATTATGAACCACCCTGACTCACAACTCCTAAATCCCTCAAATTACGTTAGTTAAAATATTGTCTGGTTTACAATAGTATTCACTGAAGTCATCCAGAAAACATTCACCTATGGTTGGATATCGTACATGAGAACATCATCAAACCACCTAGTTAGTGATAACTTGTCACCTTACAAAACAGGACAGAAGCGCGGAAGCTCTATAAAATAAGAAGAGTAATCCATCACTGAAATAGATCCCTACTTTATATGCATGAACTCCCAGGCTCGATCAACCATCAATTTCTTGGGGTGGATTTAATCATAGATGGTCCTCTTAAAATCGACCCAAGATATATCCCGATGTTGTCCCAACAATGTGATAACATCCCACCATCTCTTGGAGGAATCTTTAATCATGTAAGTCATGAGCTTCTCCATCCTCACCAAAGGTGTCTCCAAATTATCAAAGATAGGACGAATGGCCTTCAACCATGACATTTCAACCTCTGGTCCTCCATCCCCTGAAAATGTGGGAGGATGCTACTGCTGGAACACCCATGTCAACTTTTCCATAGTCGGGGCAGGATGTGGTGCCCCCTAAAAAGTCTGCATCATCCTCATAGATCCTTCACAGAACTATGAATCTGCACCAATGTCAAGTATAATAGTCGGTACCAAGACATTCATGATGAAAGGATCTACTTGTAGTCCCTGGTCTACAATTTCTAGTGTCTGATCATCGATCTGTGCCTGGCGTACAATTGAAGGACATCTTGGTTGCATGACACTGCAAGTTCAAGAACATACATCATTTTAATATTATCAAAGACTGTAACATAGATTCTAGAATGGATCAATAGAAGGAAATATTTCAGGTTTTAAAAAAAAGGGCCACTTGGCATATATAAATAACTTATAGCGTGTTCCCGTTAGCTTTTATCAGGGGCATGTACCCCTACCAACCTAGTCATGTAACACCCTATACACACTACATGTTCCTCTGAGACATGGGTTGTACTTGAATCCTACCTCTTGAACAAATTCATCTACTCCACTAGAACAACATGATTCTTTCCAAGTGTTACACTACATAGTGTGAACATACTAGAAGTGGTGTTTACAATGTAAGATTCATCCACTCGTGTCATTTGTGACACAATAAGATACATGGTCAATTACTAAATTGCATGTATAAGCTGGACACAACATGTAAAACCTATGTTTCATTCACTAGTGTTGTTAGTCACATGGCCAAATACATGGTTTTTTAAACACGGCATGTACACCCTATACACAATTTGTTCTACCAAATGTTTATTAACCCTATTTCTCTAATCACATAGTCAATCACATGGTCAACACTACAAGGAATGTACAGATAGTCCACAGTGTGTAATTAATAAAATTCAATTCTTCCAAAAAGGAAGAACACAGGGCATGTGGTCATAACATCACAAGCCATGTTGTATGGGTTTCTCGATAGTAAGCCTGTGAAACATCTCTGGAACCCCCATAACCTAAAAAGTTTTTTCAAGGCATGCCAAATTCGGATACATCACGGCACATACTTCATGTTAATCAATGTTTGGAATCCTTAATCATATCATTTCATGACATAATCCAATTAATATTTAAACATGATCCGCCAAATTTCCAATACAATAGGGCCTATAAAAAATAAGCGACCAAGTCTTGGCATTTATCCAAATGAAAATTTTCATAAATGAGTACCCTATCCAAGTAGTAGGTATTTCTATCATAGAATATATCACAAAAACATGCATATCTAGAACAAAATCAATCAAAATAGCATGTAGTTTGTAATTCACCCTAAATGGCATGATAGGAATGCATGAAACGTGATCTCTATCAAGTTCTTATATGATTCATGAGAGGGTATAACATCATCTCATCGGGTTTCAATAGAAATAGACCCACAATGTTATCAATCATAACAACAACAACAAACTAAATCACCCAATGGTGAAATCAAATCAACTGTAATAATGGAAAAACTAGAAAAAAATACAATATTTGGGGTAACATTTATTTTCCCTATAAATGGGCTAGAAACTCCAATGAAAATATTATTAAAACCAACTATTCCTTCCTATCCCAGTATATTGGTTCCAAATAGTATGTAAATGCAGAAAGGAACTCCTTTGATACCATTATGCATCATCACGAATTCGAGTGCCACCCAAAGGTGCCCTGAACCCAGTTGGTCAAATATCCTCAAGTGCACTTCACAAAATTCTAGAGGATCTTGACTAGTAGCAATGGCCATGGAGTGATATTGAGGAAACTATTCCGTCATTGGGAGAGCATACATAACAGAAAACAATTAGTGAACAATAACGAAAGTAGTATAAACTACAAATGTAATTAGTGGAAGGCTACATTATATCCAATAGAGGACATAATATATATATATATGAAGGATGTAATATGTATCTACGAAATAAACCAATCATTTTAGAATGTTGGAAAGAAAAACAGAAACCAATGTAAAAAATTAAACAATTAAACTCTAATATCATCGTAAGATTCAGCTAGGTCTCAAGCTCTCCAACTCCGATAACAATCAAGTACCTAATGAAGAAGGATTCTTTCCCTTATCCACACCTGCAACCATATAATTTGTTTGGTTACAAAAGAATTCTGGAAATAGGTTGTGAGACATTTCCTTGTAGGCAAGCACTAAAAGATCTATTGATATCGGTTAGAAAATATATATATATAGCAAGAAATATGCAGAAATGAAGCAATGAACTATGAATTACTCAAAATCAAATAGTCCTAGAGTTTTTTATTACATTCCTTTACATTTAGAAATTATTCATTACATTGAAACGTGAAAACCATGTGATCATGGGTAAACTCTATATCCCATATGTATGTAACCAAATAGAGGTCTTATAAGAACACCTAAAGAATCATGTAAGATTGATTCCAATATTGTACTTCGGCTTGACAGTCTCATCAAAATCATTCAATCATTCATAAAAAAACCCTCTAGGAATCTCGCATTTTCTAACCCCATTTGTTTAATATAATAGACATTCAAGAGATAACAACCCTATGGGAAGCTCTCCTTCTCTACACCCTTTTGTCTAACATAGAATCAATCAATTAAATAACAACCCTCTAGGTAGATCTCACGGTCTATCCTTTTTATTCTAACACAAAACAAATATTTTACTAATAACAACCTTGGAAACTCTCACAGTCAATACCCCTTGGTAAACAGAGAATTAATAAATTATAAAAACCTATTGGGTATCTCTCATGGTCATTAACCCCAGGTCGAAGAACCACATGGAATCTCTTATAATCATTACCCATGGGTCAATATAACCGTAAAACATATATATATGGCGCTACCTAGAGGATCTATGAAAGTAAAATTCCTCTTATTCAAACTTAACAATACATATCACAAGAGTCCCATATAATTAGTAACTCCATCCTAGAAAAATGATGCAGGATACATGGAAAACCTTATAGGAATCCTAGAACAAACAGCATTGAATAATTAAACAAGGGAACACGCCCACAAGGTGTCCCATAACCAAGGTATTAAACGTTATGAATATGAAAATACCCCTTATCAATTAACCAAAACATAATAGGTAAAAAACTAGGAATAATTTTAAAACATGTAATACCTCAAATGTGGGTATACATAATGTTTTTCCTATATAATCCAAAGATGAACAATGAAATGCCCAAACCACCTACCTTGATGTCTCACGATCGATATAATTGAACGTGATCCCTTGAATAGACCTATATTATAGTAGTTATATAAATATGATAAAATGTTTCACCATGAATACCTCACAAGAGAGATAGAATCATAAATAAATGATCTAAGGGTTTGGATAACTCACTCTCAGGATTACAAAGCACCTAACAGTGTCTCAATCACAATTCATATTGATAATCGAGAGGGATTCAGAGTTCTCTGGCCATTCTATCACTCTCCTATGTGAACCAAGGGGATAAGAATACATATGTATAAAAATATGTGACCCTACTCCATTATATCATATAAAAATAAAAGTAAATGGAATTTTTATTAAAGGTACACGATCTGTATTAACCTCAATTGGCCCCTGGCTTAAGTGGTATTCTAGGTCACCACACAGCCATGTAATCAGCCATTACACAGATAGTATGCGGCTATTTACGACATGTGGGTACACAGAGTGTACTCATAAGGGCACTAAATGTACATAGAAAAACCCAATTTCTTTCTTTTCGTAAAAAAACAACTCATAATCAAGATCAATACCTAAAATTAATATCCATGTTTTTATAGTTGTCATGGTTATTCAAATAATGAAATTTCAAGGATATTTTAGAGTTTCCTCGAGTAAATTACATGAACTTTTGTAATAGATAAAAATATTAAAATTAAACAAAACTAAAATATAAATATTAAATATAAATTGAAAGTGATTAGAGATGAAAAAACATGTTGGATAAGCCAAATTTCTTCATATATTCATAGGTCCTCAAATCAATCATTGTATAAGAATGAACATGTTCCACAAAATGTGCTGAAAATATTTTTATAAAGGTATGGATAGTCTTTATTTTCTCAGTATATAGATTCCTATATACCTTCCATACATATATGTATTAGGTTTTTAATTTTTTTCAGCACATAAAATTATGTGTTATCTATTCATGAATAACACACACAAATATGAAGGATTTTTAAATTATTATTAGTCTAGATCTAATTATCTATTGATGAATAATGATAATTTAACCTAAATACTCATTCATAGGACACTATATAGAATATATAACCTCTTATTTAATGATTCCATGGTGTGGTTTAATAATAATGACTATTAAATCCATGTTTGGATGACTGAATATTATTCTTTAAACTAGTTATTAGATAAAATTTATTTTAAAATAAATATAGATTCCAAATGTATCACAATGGTGATAAGTCATGGAGGTGGTATCATCACTAAACAGTAGGACAAACATAAATATATTTTTTGGAAATATAATAGACTAGCCATAGATGTCTATCTTAGTAGAATAATTCGACTGTATAATTTTCCTTACAGTTGTTCATCCTAGTAGTAAGTCTTTTTTGATAGTAGATCATCCGGGTGATTAATATTTCATTCCAGTAGATCTGACTCATTGTATATCTTACTATTGTTAGATTAGACTGGCTATTGAACACTCTAGGATTATATTTCCTAAATGAAATTAGAATTGTCATCTCAATATACCACTCTTATCATATATCCATTTTTATAATGGTATATCATGAATTATCCAAATTTATTCATAATTTTTTTATAAGGTTATTTACTATAATAAAAAATTAAAATAATTAGACACATAACTAACATGAATTGTGATTATTATAAAAATGATCTTCTGCAAATCTCACCCATTTTGATGATATAACATAATGTCCATTATAACCATGTATATGGATAAAATAATAATAATTTCATAGGTGATTATGAAGAAATTTCTTGCATAAAATTTAATTGTATAGACATAAAAAATTCCATCTAAAATGAAATTCTTGTATTCGGCCAGTTTTGGGATTATAAAAAGAGAAAGGTAATGATAATAAATTAAAAATATAAATGGTTCAATAATAAAAATATGGCCTTAGATAAAAATGTAAAAATTTACATCAAAAAAATAAAAAAAAATACATTCTCAATAAAAAAAATCTGAATATAAGGTTCTATTTTCTATATGTGATGAAGGGAACACTAGATTTTTGACATCTCTAGTAATTAGTGGTAGATAAGATGAATGAGAGGGTGTAGGAGTAGGTTTAGTAATTTACATGGTTATGAATAGACTGATATGATGAAATTCCTCATTTAGATTCATCCAAAAATGTTGAAATTCTACAGGACGGGGTGCTGAAGAGGGTGTAGAGGATACAGAAGGGACGGGTATAGCCTGAGATACCACCAAAACTATCCTACCAGAATAATGATTCAGTCTCATAAAATAAATAAATATTCCACAATGTTCCTAGAAAACTCCATATCATTAAATAAATCTGTATTCTCTTCCATGATGATATTGAGAAAAGGGGCTAAAACCATTATCTCATTCAATTTATACATGAATTACATGTTCAGTGGAGGTATTCTTAGATTCTCAGCATGAAACATAATGTGACAATTTAAATAATTATTTTAATAAATCCATGAAATGTAATATTTAATTTATTTCATAATAGCCTCTCAATCAATCATAGAATCAGTCAATAATTATCTATCTAGATTATAAATTATCTCACCATGTCCCATTATCTAAAGAATATCCTATTGATGGGATGTATAATTATCTATAATTATAGCATGCATTTCCTCTATAATAATGGAATGAAAAATATTTTCATCAATTGAAGAAGTAGTAGGTGGTAGATCACTCGAATTGGAAGCACCATCTATAGTCTGAGACTCCAATCTCCCAAGAAGAGATAAATACCCTTAAAAAACTCGATTTCATCTCATAAATAAAGAATCTAGTATCTTCCATCTAATAATCCAACAAATTATTGTAAATATTTAGTAAATGAATTTTTATAATCATCATAGTTTGGATATGAGAGATTAATAATTCAAATATACATATGGTATGTACTTCACGGATTATGGTCTCTTGATGAGGTGTGGATCTGATCATTCCACATGTATTTGATAATAGTATCACTATAATGTCAAAAAATTCTAATATAGTAACATATAATGAGGAAGGAGGAGTATAAGGATGATACGATGATGTCCTCCAATTTGAAGGAAACATTGCCTATTTATTTCTTGACCCAAATGCTAAAATATTAGAAATAAAAGCATTTAATTGTCCTGCCTCATATATTTGTTTAAATATATTTCCTTATAATCTTTTTCAACAATAGTGATGGAATTTCCACCATGATAAATTGGAATTCCATAGACACCATCATCATAAACATTTGACTCTGAATTTTAAATCCCTCTCTGAGTATGTCATGGGGATTTCTTCCCCATATCATATTCTTTCTTTTCATTTTTATCAATGAAAAAATCCTCAAAAAAGCCCTTAGAAGCGTAAAAGTAATTACTATTTCAATTTTTCCATTCCAAACCATGATCCTCATACCCATTTTCATTCTTGGAATCAACATAAACCCTAATAATATCCCTTGATATATTAAAATAAGATTATTTAGACTGTTTTGTATCCATAAATTCAGTTTCCCCATAATAATCACCTTAGTAAGTAATAATCCTCTAGTAGGATGTGAAACATGTGTACTAGAAGGTCTATAAGAAGCAAAAGAGCTTCTACCCACATTACGTTCACTTCAGTCCTCCAATGAAACTGCCACCAAAACATATTATGTATCTATTGCTTCGTATTTTTTAACAAAAACCTCAACATCCTCCTCAGAGGAATGCAACACAACTTAATCTTGTTCAAATCTAGTTTTAACCATGTATATATGTCTAGAAGGGTGTTACACATGGTTAAAATTATCATAAATCTTATCATTGTCATCAACCCATTTTCCATGTCATGGATTCCAATTTACTTTCATTATCATGAAATTAAACTGACATATAATTAACCCTCCACAACTAATTTTAATCTCTTCATCTTCTTGTAACTAAACCATTGGCATCCCACATGGTCGGAATAAAAATTGAGTATTGCAAATAATTTTAACAAGAATATGTCTTACAATTTCCATAATATGGGCCATAAAATATCTCTAAATGTTAATCATATATCAATTTATCATAAGTAATAATAAAAACAATTCTTTGTAACTCATTGTTCTAGCGTCCCCATTCATGTGAAAAAACATATGCATGATCAAAATAATGAAAATATTTTACTACCCACCATGTTCTATGGACTTAGGTCTTCACACAGTATCATTTCCAATAAAATCCAATAATAAACCCTCATACATGAAAAAATAACTGTTATTGGGAATATATCACTGAAAATCATTAGATACACCATTATGAGGTACATTGTGGAATCTACCCCACTTATTGAAGAGAAGATCACTTATTTTCCATCAATCATAGTCTTAATATTATAAATCTTATCAATAAAATCATAAACATAAAAGAGATAATGCTATTGATACACACTAGGAAAGGATGGTCAGTCATTCCTCAAAAACCATTCAATCAATCCATGGTTCTGGATCAAATTTGTTACAAGTTACAATGACCATATATTTTTTTATATGACTATTACATCAATTTTATGTTAAACATAAAAACAATTGTAATAATATAGGACCAAAAGTTTTAGAATCCTTGAAAAATTAGGACCGTACATATCTTCTGAAACATAATCATTTATTTAAAATATTGTTATTTATCTTTATAAATCTCACATTCTCCTTAGTACATGTTGTCACTGGAAGATATACGTCAATGAAAGGGGTGAGATAAAATCCCGGTAAGAGGATAAATGATAAGATGATTCAATATAACATGGGTGATCATAATCATCAACATAATATCATAGGAATACTATCATCATCATAATCATGAGAGGAAACATTAGATAAGGGCATGAAATCAATCAATATATAATAATGGAACATCATGACTAAGTGGTCAAATACATCACATAGTTGTGAAAAAAACATCTATCATGTTCACACATAACATATTGGAATAATCATAATAACATTATTATGATCAAATATATAATTTTGTCATTCCTATTTCACATCATCTCACAAGATACATCACATTACCCAATGTTTTCATTTTTAGATTAAAAGGATGAGAATGGTGACTTGATGAATGATTTAGAATTCCTATTTGGATAGGGTAGGTGAGGATAAAATAAGAAGAGAAAAAAATTATAAGAGAATGAAATGGGATTATACCTCTTGAATTTCTTCTCCTTGAGATCCTCCTTATGGAACTTGGGTTTTCTATTTTATTGTGACCAATAGATATTTTATGTTCGGTAGAAACATCAGATGTAAATTAGTGTTAATTGTGACAAGAATCAAGGATTATAAGGGTACATGAAAATAGGAGGTGAGGTGTGGAATTTATATCGTAGGATAAGGGCTTTTTATTATTTTATTCATTATTTTATTATTTTGGACCTTCATTATTAATTTTTTTGATCCCATGAATAATTACCATTATATGAGATGTGTAGTTTTATATTATTGTTCTTACATCATCTATACATCAATAATGACTCAAATATTCATGTATATATCTTATAATGTTATATACCATAAAGTATCATATTTTACAATTCACCAAAATTTTACCTTATTAGAATGTTCCCAAAAATTTATAAAACCCATTTTCTTATGTGTATAATTAATAAAGAGAATAAATTTTATGAAAATTCTCTTATAAATATGAGAAGTTTTATTATTTTTTTAAAAAATTATCATGTATTAAAAAATACATATTTTATTATTATAATTGATTTTATAAAATATTGAAAAAATAATTGAGTTCTCATAAAAAATATAATAATAATAAAACATTAATTTAGAAATATATTTTAGTAAAATTATTTTTATTTCAAATCATTATATTAATTATAAAATTGAAACTGAACAATTATATTTTACAAAAAAAACCAACACCAAATTTATAATTTTTTGAAATGTTATTTACTTATATAATTATAAAAATATATCATATTTTTATTTATAAGATTCATAAATTTTATTTATACATTCGTAGGTGAGGTTACTATTCTACTGGTAGGATTACTGTTCCTAATCTCCATGTCACTATTCCAACAATCACGTAACTTATCTATCGGTATAAGTTCAATAATTTAAATAAATATCACTTATCCTTTTTATATATATGAGAATGATGTTTTTATTGGGATCTCTTTGGGATAAATGTGTTTTATGAGATAATTATAATAAATCCATTAATAAATATTTTTTGTATTACTTTCTTCCTCCCAACAAAAATTTCACACACGAAATTTTGTTCTACAAATAAGGGTGAAATGAGGAGTGTTACTTATTATTCATAGCATATTCCAGTTCAATGTCTCTTATTAATACTTATTATTCCTCAATATCATTTTGATAATGTGAGTTGTCTTGATGGGTAGGAAATTTTCTCTTTTCTTATGATCTTTACTGGATGCTCTTCATACAAGAGGTCTCTCTTGAGTTTTACCAACTCCAGATTCAGTACATATGGGGGTAGGTTTGTAATTTTTTAAGAGAGATACGCAAAACACTTCCTGAACATGATCCATATTTTCTGGATGTTCATGTTGATAGGACACTTCACCTATGAGATGAATGATGTAAAAGGGGCCAATGTGCCTTTTTCTAGACTTTTTGTTCTTTCCAAACTGCATGACTCTCTTCCATAGTGATATTTGAAGGAAAATAATGTCTCCTACATCCAGATAAAAATCCCATCGATAGTTGCTATAACGACTCTTTTTTTGTCTTTAAACCCCATTGATATGTTTTATTATGGATTGAAATATTGGAACAGTATATTTCACAAGATCAGGTCCACGTATCTTTCATTCCCTAACTTCATCCCAACATGTTGGAGTTCTACATAACTTCCCATATAGAGATTCAAATGTATCCATATGAATACTTGAGTTGAAGATTTGTTGTTTGGGATCTCATACAATGGAATACGATGATCCCATCCAACATTGAATTCTATTGAATAGGATCATATCATGTGCTATAGTGTTTGAATAGTACATTCATATTGTCTATTAGTATGGGGGTGATACAACATGCTGAAATTCAATTTAGTATACAAACCATGTTGATGATTTCTCCATAATTTAGAAATAAACCTTGGATCATGATCAGATGTAATCAAATGTAGAATCCCATGTATCCTTAATACTTCACATATATCTTGGAATGATGTTCATGTGGGAAAGCTTCCCAAATTTCAATTAATGAGGTATTCTTACTGATTCGATCCAATACAACACATAAAAAATTGTTTCATTTTGATATATTTGGAGACCTGTGATGTTTTCCATTGTGATGTTATCCCAATTCTACATGGGTATAGAAAACAGTTGTATCATCAATTATGAATTATATATTTATGCTTTAAATCTATAACATACCCAACATTGTGAGATATATTCTACAGTCTCTATCTTCATGTTATCCCATTATAAGTGTTCTCAAATATCATGATACATCACAGTTATTTAAAGATGGATGGTGAATGGTTTTCTATGTGAATCATGCAATATATCATTCTCTTTCTAAGATGATGGAATCTTAAAAAGACTTGTTCCAAATTGAATCACACCATCATCATTGAAATGGAACTCTTGTATAATCCCTTACATTACTTGATTCACCATATTTTGAAGCTCCAGATCATCCCTTTATTCCATATTGTTATTCTATTTGATATATGGTTGGGAAATCCCTTCGTCAAGGTGGTATGTATTCCCTATCATTATTATTTCAAGATCCATCCTTTTCATATCCCTTAACATTGGTTCTTTCAAAATCCTCATCATAGATAGTGTTTTAGGTTATTTTCTACTAAAAGTATCAACTAACTTATTCTATATTCTTGGATGGTACTGAAAAAAAAATCTTAGACCTTGGTTATCATTAACCATCTTTATTGACGAATATTGAGTTCCTTCAATGTGAATATATACTTTAGAATCCTTTCATCAGTATATATGTCACACTTTACAACATAGAGATAGTTTAACAATATATTCAAGGAGAATATCACGACTTCTAAATCCAAATCATGTGTCATGTAATTCTACTCATGGATAGTCATCATTTTTAGGCATATGCTATCTTTTTATCAATCAATTTGACTAAAAAACCAAATCCTTTCTTTGATTCATCATTGTATAACCCAAAAAAATCACCACTTATTTGTAATGTGATTAGAAGTGCAATGATCAAACTCTTCATTAACTCATTGATGACTTCCTCCCATTATTTCTTCTGGACATAATTTACACCTTCCCTTATTAGAAGTGTCTTAGGGATTAAATTTTAATAAATTTATAAAAAAAATTGGTAGTACCCAACTAATAAAAAGAAAGAATGGATTTCCCTAATACTAGTAGGTACGGTCCATTTACATATTTCCTTTGTTTTATAAGGGACTATATATATTCCCTCACTTGTGATCACGTTTCCAAAGAATTTCAGTTGATTAATCCAAATTTTATACATTCTAAACTTGGCGTACCATTACATCTTCCTTAATGCCACTAGTAAAATCCTTATATATTTTTCATGTCCCTCATTTTTCTATGATTATATGATAATATCCTTGATAAACACTACAAAAAAATTCCCATTTAGTGAATAAAGACTCTATTCATAAAATCTATGATGATTTCAATGGTATTAGTAAGTCTAAACATTGTCACAGGATATTCAGAGTTCCCACAACTTGTAAAGAAAGTAGTCTTTCGATTATCTTCCTCCTTCACCCCCAGTTCAGTATATCCCAAACAGAGAAACAAATTTTAGAAATATTGAGCTCCTAGTAGTTGACTGAACAAGTCCGCAATCCTTATATGCGGATACATTTTCTCTATTGTGATACTGTTTAGTTATCATTAATCAATACATATCCTCATTGATACGTTCATTTTATTTACAATGTGAACTGGTGCACCCCCATGCAAAAAACTATGGAATATGAACCCTTTGAATAAATTCTCTTCTAGCTGCTACTTTAACACCCCCAATTCGATTAAAGATATTCTGTAGGGTAATTTTGAAAAAAGCGTAACTCTAGGTATGATTTTATTGAGAAATATACCTCACAATCTTTGGGAATTATAGGTATCACATTGGGAAATACATCACTATATTCCCTCTGAATGGGAATTTTCTCTAGGTTGATAACTTCTTTTCAATAATCCATTTGAGTGAGGTACAAATCATCGCAATCCATCAACACACACACCATTGATGTTTTTTCCAAAAGATACTCATGGTCTTCCTTTCATTTGTAGAGGATCATGGTAATTTTTAGAATTTCAAAAGATATTTACTTTTCCTAATAGTAGATGTGTGCTCTATATAACGAGAGCCAATACATTCCATATATAGAGTAAAATTACACTATAGGAAGTATAATGAGATTCACTAAAAGAATCACACCAAATAAACCAATATGAGAAGAGTAAAACACTAAAGTAACAAAAATTTCACATGTAGGTTCTTTTACAGATATAACTACTTCAATGTTTTCGGGTTTCAATTCAAATGATCTTGGAAACTTGCAGGATATAATAAAATGCATATAACATGAATAAAATAATACTTTTTCCATTATTGAGTGAATAAAAAGGGTACGGTGTATGAAATAATATTATTTCTCCACATTAGGATTACTGATGGAATTATCTCTCCTTTCTCCACGGGTTTCGTGGAAAATGATGTTGATTATGCTCAAGGAGATGAGGTTTAGTGCAATAGCATTCAGAGTGAACTTTCAACATAAATATGAATAAATAAACCATGGGTGTTTATCTCATTTCTCTATCATATTAGATGGATTATTCATGTTTCTCTAATATTAATGAGCTTGGTGGAATTAACTCTAACACTTGAATCATTTCCCTATCACGTTGCAAAAATTTCTATAATGATTCTTCCCACATTTTTTTCATATCTGTTGTTGGATCCTTTTTCAACTTTTGTCATTTTATCCAACAATTTTAAAATCTATTCATTTCTTCTTCTCTCCATTACCATGGTATATTTCTACAAACTTCATTTCTAAAGCACATTAAATCACTTCCTCATTAATACCAATATCTCAGATTGATAGATCCCTTCAAGGGTGTGTTTTGAAACCACTAAATAATCTCTTTATATTTTTATCATGATTGATATCCAAAACTAACATTTACCTTGTAATCCTTGTGAAATTTCATTTACATGTCATGAAATATTCGTCTTCTATTTTCTCTAGGTTAATGAATTTTATCTCTATATTTTTATGATGATTTCGAGGAAAATAATTGTTAATAATTATATTCTTAAAGTACTCTCACTCCATATTTTCATTTTTTTCCTTCATATTGAAGTTCTCAATCAAATCCCTCTATTTATTGGCCTCTCCATATAATTGATATATGGATAGAATTAACTTTTCCATCTCATAACAATGGAAAACATAAAACATACTCTACATTGAGTTATCCCATTGATTCGAAACATGTGGATTAAAATCTCCAAAAAATTTCAATGTTATTTGATGCATAAAAGTTTCGATATTCAATTTCATTATCTTTTGTGAAGGTGTATATCCAACGTTATTCATGTTATAGTTCATAGGATGTGATAGTTGGTATGAATCACGAAGATATTTTTAAACTCTGCATCATAAGGCTTTGAGGAATTCATTTGGGATCTCACTCTATTGTCCCTAACATGGGTTATTGGATGGGTTTCTCATTATTTGAATAATTTTCAAAAATAGTAAATGTTGGAAAATAACATAACTCAACAAGTTATGAATAAATAATTTATTCATTATTACAATTAACTCTCTATGAATATCTTGTGGGATTCATACGGTTATTATTTTTCAAACATAAATATTCTTTGGTGCCTACATATACTTTGTCTTATAGTATGTGGTATCAATAATTTCTTCTGTTTAAAATTCAAAACATTAACTAAATCATTCTATCATACTTTCTATAGTGATCTTGATTTTCCATTCATTAATATAACCTCATTTTTAAATAAAAATAATAAAATTATTATGATCTATGATCCAAACATTTAGGATCTGGGAGAAATTAGGACCATAAATCTCTTATTCGACATAAAAATTTATATAAAATCATCCTCTTTATCCTTATAAAAATAATGTTCTCCTTAGTATATGTAGTCTCCTGAGGATATATATCAAATAAAGGGGTGATCTAAAATCACAGTAATATGATAAATAATAACATGAATCTACATAACAGGGGTGAGAATAATCATTATCATCAAAACATAAGCATGTGATCATCATCATATTCATGACATGAAACATTAAATGAAGACATCATATGTGGAAATGAAAAAAATGAAACATCATGTCTTATTATGAAATACTAGACATAGTTGTGAAAAATTCTTGTATCATGTTCACTCATAACGTATTTGAATAATAATGACATCATCATTGTAAAAAATATATCTTCATATTTAGTAATATTTAAAATTATCTCATGGGATACATCACATTACCCAATGAAATTTAGAGCTATATATTTTTGGGTGCAACTCTGAAATCATAACATTCAAATAATCCAGAATGCCACATAAAACATTTCTAAATGAAATTAATGAATTCTCTTATTTAATGGGATGGTATCCAAAAGGATACCATAATTCATCATTAAAATCTTCATTCCCAAATTAATGTTGGAAACAAATATTTTATGTAAGTTTCATCAATCTTGAGTGAAGAATAATCAACTCAAGTGGTTTTAAAATGTGTTTTGAAAGGATGTGCTCTATGGAAAATATTTTTATTTGTTAAAAAAAATATTGGATACATATATATATCTTAGAAAATATCCTATACGAACAATGAAATTATATTTGGGGAATATTGAACGAATATCCATACTTAAAGTTTTCCTGAAAGTTGAATAACCCATAGAAAGGGAGTTGAGTTCATGAATCCCCTTACCGTATGCCTGAATAATTTCATCACATTAATATCCTATATAAACAAATTAGCTTCATAAATTAAAAAAATCAAGAACCAATTTTTAATTTATTTTATTTATTATAATATTTTATGATCATTTATCGCCATTTTCATGAGATATAGAGGTCAATTTTGTTGTTTCTATAGTGTCTGTTTTCTTGGATTTGATGATTAGTTTTTTGGTATACAAGGAATTAAATTACTCTATTATGAGTGTAATTCTAAATAATTTAATGTATATGTTGTCAATAAACTTATATCAGTTCAAATTTTCTTTAATTTCTTTTTTTAAATAGTATATGGATTATTCATTGGATAAAATGTTAAAGATAAAGATTTGATTTTTATGGTAGTTTTTCGACCATAACAGCCTTATATCATTTTATTTAATATGTTATTTATATATGAATTCCATAAAATTTGGTAGTATATAATATGTGCTTAAAAATATAATTTACATCTAATTATTTTTTTTCTTTCCATCATTAAAGGCGATAGTGGAAAATTAAATCTCATCATCCAAAAAGGTGGTGAATCAATAAATCCTAGTTGATGGTTTCTTTATGAGTATAAAAGTAGGATAGATTGATTTGACAATTGATATTACATTCAAAAAATTAATATAATATATATATATATATATTATACTATAGTTAACATTATTATTTGGATAGGGGAGGAGAGGAGATACAAATGAAATAAAAAAATTAAAAGAGAACGAAGGATGATTTTTAGATTTGAATTTCATCTCATTGAGAACCTCCATAATGCACTTGTGTTTTGTATTTTATTGAGACCAGAAGAACATTGACATTAAGGAGAGGATTGTGAATATAATTGGGTATAATTTAAACAATAATAATTTCTCATAAGGTGTGATAAGAAGAGGTGGTGAGGGGTAGTGTTAATAGGGGTGTAGAGGGATGTTTTTTTTATATTTTATTTATTAGTTATATTTTGGATCAAGACAATCAATAGCATTGATTCATAGGAATAAATATACTAGGTAGATAATGAGTGTTATAGATGACGGTTTTTATACCATCCATAAATCAAAAAGGACTCAAAAATTCATGTATTGAACATATAATGATAAATACCATAAATTAAAATATTTTACTATTTCAAAAAAATAAAATATATTAGAAAAATTCACAAAATGAACCCTAATATTTTGTTGAAATTTTAAACTCCAATATAGATTAGATATTTTAATATAATTATATTATCATAAGAATTATCATTTTTAATTAAAATCACCATCCCTTCTAGTAATACTAATTTTAAAATTATAATATATTTTATGAATCATTGAAAAAATAATTTTGGTCTACAAAACTTATCTTATATTTATATTAAAAATAATATTAATTTATTAGTTTATTTCATGGATATAAATTTACAGTTAAATCATTATAATATTTATAAAATTGTAAAAAATATATATGTTTTATAAATAATACCAACTTTAGATCACCAACAGTAGATCTCCAGCATTGAATATTTTAAAAAAAGTGAATTTGAAAACAAATAATTAATAATTTTTTATAATTATTAGTTCGTGTATAATATATATTAATCTCTCAAAATTAAATGGAATAGAAAATATATCTTCTGGCGGACATTCTATTCCAATTAAATAATGTGTTATATCAACTTTTAGAAAAGATCTCTCAAAAAGTCATGTATTATAAGAATATGTTTTTCATAGTCCATGACTTATAGTTTATTAAACATATTTAACTCACCCATATTAGTAAAAATTTTAGGTACATTTAAAAATTTATAACAATAGTTTAGTCTATTTTGTTTGATCCACATAATCATTGGACAAAAACATCATAACGTTATTTATTCATCCTCAATAACAGTGAGTGAAAAATACTTTTTCTTTTTTACTACCTCATGAAACTAGTTACTTGCCAATAATGTGACATGTTCCATAAATGAATTTATATGTAATATAAAACTATAAAAAAGTAAATATAGGAAACTCACTACAAGTAATGATTTTCCTATAAGATGAAATAATAAAAATTAGGTTTTATTATTGTGGTAATAAAAAATTATTTCAACTTCTATTAAATGTGATTATTTTGGGTTTTTTGAAAAGTTGAATACATACATAAAAAAATAATTTCAAACCATATAACCATAAAATATATAAATCTTCTAATCATACATTTGTAATTGGATTGATCAACTATTTTTAAAGATTCATCAAGATCCATTTTACATGTTTTACTAATGGGAGTATCATTACTCTTTGTTCTTTCTATACTAAAATTCTTTAAATGGTATTTGTTGTACATAATTTTATTTAAAAATAATTCCATCCTTATTTAAAAAAATATATAACCAGGAGATATTTTTAACTCACAAATTAATGTCATTTCAAATGTTATTTGCATCATTTTTGGAATATCAATACCAAAAGAATTTTTGGAGGATTGGAAAATTATATTATCAACATAAATTCAGGATACTAAAAAATCATTTGAAATAATTTTTATAAATATTATGGGATGATATATTACATTTTTAAAACCTTTATAAATCAAAATTATGTATATATCTATCATATTATACAATATGACCTTTTTTATTCCATATATTTATTTTGTTAATTTAAATACATGGTTCAAAAAATGGGGATTTTTGAATCCTAGGAGATGTTCAACAAAAACATTCTCAACTATAAAACCATATTCTAATGGACTCATAACATCCATTTTATTTATTTTGAAATTCAAATTTGATTCATATCAAATCATTTTTTAATAGCTTCATGTCTAGCTATTGGCTTCCTATTTAGGGTTTAGGTTATTCACCATTACAAAAATATATTTTTTGTATATTACACATAATTGTTAAAAGTTTAATAATTTTTTTTATATTATACCTACAATCATTAAGGTTTTTAAATATGTCTTAGAATCATGAGGTTTTTTTAATTAAAAATTCAATGTAAAAATTCCTCTAAATTCTTAGTCTATTTATTAAATACCATATAAGACCTATTAGTTATAGAATAACAAAGGAAATTTTTTTTATCACTCATGGATGAAAATTTTCATGATTATTCTTTTTATTGAGAAAAATTATATTAAAAAACTCTATAATAATTAAATTTATTTTTCATCAATTCCATAATCCATATGGGGTATTCATTAAAAGTGGACTTATATGATCTATATTGATTATGAAGAAGCTATATTAATAGGTAACTATCAGAAATAAATTGTAAAATGATAGACATTTATTATAGTCTGTAAAAGTATTTGAAATGTTGTATTTATTCTTTCTGCAACACCAATCAATTATAGGATTCTAGAATAAGAAATGTTATAATTATAACCATGTTGTGAAAATAATGAGTCAAATGTTTAATTATCAAATTGACAACCACAATCACATCCTATTGTATAATTTCTATGTTCACTAATATTTTATAAACATTTCAAATACTTATTTATATAGGAACAAGCATCACTTTTTTGACGTAAAATTAATACTCATGAGTATCTAGAAAATTCGTCTAATAGAACATTAAAATTGTGTATCCAATTTAACATAGAAACTCTAGAGGGTAAAAAACAATACATGGAAACAAACTATAGGGATTGAAAAGTGGAAACATAATTCATTGATTCTAAATGAATGTTTTACAATTTCCCTTTTTTAAATGGGTTATAGAAAATTTCATTAAGGAATTATTGTTTCGGTAGGTCCATGAATTACTCTTTCTTAGATAAATTTTTATATGAATAAATTTTTTAATGGACTAGTATTTTATGAAAAACGAAATAATATTGTGGAAAGAGACTTTTCTAGAAATATTTTGTGAAAAATGAAGAATGTGAATCTGTATCATATACATTATCATTTCTCAATGTAGGGAATAATAAATCCTTTTTAGAATTAAAAACAATGAATGTGATTTTCTATTCATAACCTATAAATCAACAACACATAATTATTATATTCTATGCATATTATACATCTATTCATATAAAAATAAATCTTTTTAAATTAAAATTTTATTAGTGTAACCTATTTGACCATGTGTAGTTATTTTTTTGTTGGAATTGTCACTGAATGTGGCATGTCCAACATCAATTTTTTTTTGGATTTTAAATCTTTAATAATACCTTGTAATTTTTCTCGAGTAGCTACTATATATATACCATATGTTCTTGTTGGAAAATTTTAATCAATATTCTTCAAAATAAATTAAACAAGAAATGATTTTGGTACCCATATCGTTCTGGATATTGTGATGTTAGTAGTATGAGATTTAGAAATCCAAAATTATTTAATAAATTATTATTATGAATATATGATACTTTTAGAAAAAAAATTATTATTTATTTTATAATAAGTATTTTTCATAGAATTTATAAAACTAAAACTAGAAATATAATTTTCATTATTCATCTTTCTCTTTATTAGTTAATAACAAATTATTTTGGTATACATAGGAGTATATTTTTTTAAAATAATATTGGTTAAAGTATTATTTATTTTTTTAATCCCCCGTGATCTTTATTTAATTTCTCATTGGATAATTTTAGATCATATTTTTTTAGTATTTGATAAATGTTATCTTTTTCTATTATAATATCAGTGTTTACATGAAAAGACAAGGAATAGTTCTTATTTGAACACTTATATTTATTATTAAGTACATTGATTGTGTACTCAATTATATTTAAATATTATGTAATTTCATTACTGAACACATTTTCCTCAATATTTTCATCTTTATAGGGGTTAAAATTTTTAATTGGATATTGATAAAAAATATTAGATTCCTCATATGCATTTTTCATAAAACACATATTTTCTCTATCATGATTTTCTTCTAGGATTGATTCTAAATCACATGACATATCTTCATGACGCACTCTGAGTTTTCTTCATATCCTTACTATGTATAGTATCACTGACTTCGTACATTTTATTTAATTTTTACATAAGGAATTATTATTTGATATGACCATTTCTCTGTCATTTATATCATATTATTTCATTTGTATAATAATCCTTTTTCTTTATTGTCCCCATTTACCTCTATTTGTGTGCATATGATTGTAGTCTGGATTCATGATAAATTTATTCCTTTTATGAAATTTCATGAATCATCTAGAAAAATAGTCCATTTCATCATCACATTTAGAATATGATCCCCCATCAAATTATATTACTTCTTTCATATTACCTTTTTCGTATTGAGTAAGATGTCTCTAAATATATTGACATCGTATTTGGTTCATCTTCTTCATATCTATTTACATTATGTTATTATTCATAATACATTGGATTTTCTATAATCTATTTAAAAGGAAACTAGCTAGTATCACACTATTCTTGAATTGAAATAGTCGTTCCTCCCCATATATTAGGTTGCCATATTAGAATGTGTCTCATATGATATTTTTTAGTAAATTATTTACTATTTCAATTCATCATAATAATAGGATGTTTGAACAAAATATTGATATTAAAAATGGTTTATTAGTTTTCATATTAAATGTATAATATTTACTCATATAATTATTGAAGAAATTTTATTTTATAATTTATGTTTCTTATTGAGAACCATTCAAGGCTTCCCAAATATCAAATGTAGTTGTACTAGTAAATATTCTATTGAAATCTAAATCAAATAAGGCATAATATAAAGCCTTAAAATCATTAGAGTTATTAAAAAAGATTTACTATTATGATTAGTCCACTCATATCTAACTATTTTGAGAAATTCATTTTTCCCTCAATTAATGTACAATTTTTAAAACACATGATTTCAATATGAATTTTCTTTTTAATCTTATAATTAGAATAATTATTTCAACTAAAATTATGAGTATTATTTTTCACAATTTTCATCTTTCTATTATTATCCATAAATTAATAAATTTATAATAAATATATATTTAAAATAATTTAATTAAAACAAATTAACAGTAAAAATGATATGTTTAAAACAAATATGATACCAAATTTTTTAATAGTAGACCACCCAGGAAGGGGGTGAATTGAGTTTCCTATAAAATTACTATTTAAAAAATTTAAAACATACATATTATAATTTTATAAAAACACACAGTTAATAAAAATCATAAAAACATATAATTTTATTTTTCAAATAGCTTCTCAAATCTGTGTCAATTCTTACTAAAAATAATATTTTAAATCATAGTAACTTTTGAAATTAAATAACATTATCAAACACCATATATAGAAACCAAATTAAGATTTACAATCACATTAATGATTTGATACATATTTTAAATAAGATACAATTTTATCATTGATGTATAAAGAAAAGTTTTAATAAAAAAATTGGAATTTAAAAAATTATATCAAGCTCAGACTTTATCCCCCCCCCCCACATGGAAATCACCAACTACTATGTCGTTTGTTTAAAAATAAACTTAATCCAAAACCAAGATATTTTTAACAAAAAATAACAATAACATTTGCCTTTGAAAAACGCCTCATTTATAGTTATACGTGGTATTAAATTAATTATAGATGACATGTGAACTCTTCCACAGTTATCGTGGGTATAAAAATGATGAAAATTTAGAGATAGTGTCGAGCACTCTCAACATAAGTATAGGAGACTATGTTTTATAGTTAAAATAAAAAATAAAAAAATCTAAGATATAAATCATTAATAGAAATAGAATGTGATTTGATATGTAAAAAGTGACATTTATCATTCCAAATAGCTTTAGATGTTCATAGGTTCGTCAATCTATCAATGAAAAAACATAAAATGGTTTCATAATTTTTAAAGAAAAAAATAGTGTTTTGAATGTATGTAAGTTCCATTTTGTCTGAGTCCTCACATTGTCGGACTCCATCCACAAACTTATGTATAATGATTTAACCTTGATTCATAAAATTAAATTATATGATCTCTATGAGTGTATCGACCACATGTTATTAGGGAAATGCAATGAATTTATATCCTTCACGGTATAATTATCTATTGAAGAATATTAATATTATAACACAAATAACCACATTGAGAACAAAATCATGAATGTATGACCTTTTCATAAATGAAATCATGGATTAGTTTGTGAATATATATTATTCAATATATATGTAGTTAAATGAATTTAA
Source organism: Viscum album (assembly GCA_963277665.1). Taxonomy (NCBI): domain Eukaryota; kingdom Viridiplantae; phylum Streptophyta; class Magnoliopsida; order Santalales; family Viscaceae; genus Viscum; species Viscum album. Next base: position 1,565,135,314 of record OY728156.1, read on the forward strand.
TTCTTTACACTATACATTATAGAAATTAGATTTAGAAATCAATCTAGATAAAATTCTAGCACTCTTGTGGTAGCTCATCCTATTATTAGAACCATTGAATGGTAGTAGAGTGTCATGAACCAGGTCGGGTCTCCATCCGACCAGGTGCTCGACCCGGTCTGTGGCAAAACCCCAAGCGCTTTCCTGATCCCCACGTGCTGGAACAAGTGCCCGGGTATCAAAATTGAAACTTGGGAACGATTTACCTGTATAGATGAACATACAACAAACAACAAGATGAAAAATTTAAAACTAAAAACAAATTACAAAACATGACCTTAATCTACAATCAAAATTTATGGTTACAACTTGAACCAAAAACCCAAAAAGGAATAACAATAAAGGGAAAACTAAAAACACTAACTCAAACCTCCAAGCACCATGAGGTTCAACAACCTCAAGCTACATTCACCAACCCAACAGGTGGACGCCGCTAACAACGCGAACCACCAATGTTGTCCACGATGCCTCAACCTGGAAGGAAAAATAAACACAATCTAAAAACACCCAAAGGAGTATGTATTGTGTGAGCTATAATCCCAGTAGGATGCCACTGAGAAAAAGGTTCCACGCATAATTATTAAATGAAAAATATATATGCAGATTAATGGAATAAAAAAATTAAATAAGTGCTTAATGAATTTTAATGAAATTTTTTTTAGGAAAAACTACTCTTAATGAAAAAATACTTAAATTAACACACACACACATTTTATTGGTAACCCCAATGTCACACCGTGTGCCGACGGTGATCGCAGTGAAAAAGAGGAGCACAATACATTGGGGAGGTCCTAATGATACTAGCGAGAAGTGAGACCCTAGAACATCACGTCTCTGTGAACAATGGTACATAAACGCAACAATATATGTTCTCATGCATGAGCCAATAGTAGGGAAATGCATCCATAACCAAGTGGCCTCCAAAATCATCCAAAAGTTTTGTAAGTGTTGTAGTCGTCAATCCAGCAAAGTCAAACCGGGCTAATGCCACTTCCAAATCACTAGCGCACTTGTCTTAGTCCACCCACCTAGTACCCAGGCTTCCCGTTTGTGCTCAAGTAGTTAAAAGTTCAAGTATTTTGTCATAATCACATAATCATACAAAACAAGACACTACGCACGCCAAAAACCAACATTTTCACATAGAAAGGCCATTTGAAATAATATGCACATTAAGAATATCCCAACACAAAATCTGCATCACTCACACAACCAAAATAAAGATTGCACTGTCCAAGAAATCAATTTTATTTTCAAACACACAACTAACAGAATTTATTAAACAAATTTCACACACGCCTCATGACTTTAAGCACTAGAAAAAATTCACACAATTTAATCAAGACAATTTTCACCCTTAATAATTATTTAACAAATAAATACAAATTTTTATAAATAACTTTTATAGAGAAAAACATCGCTTTACATACTAGACCGACCTAAACCCCCTTACATGACCACACGCAGAAAAATCCACCTCAAAAACACAATATCCATCCCACACCAAATTTAAGAAACCACCCGCACAGTAAAAAATACCATTACTATAATTAAGAGAACTACCATAAAAATTTTCCAAACAATTTAGAAATATACCGCATGACTTTAAATGACAAAGACTCATTAAAAAGTTCATTTTTTACTAAACACAATGAGACGCAATATCAAAACACAAATTTCACCCTTTTTTCACATCCTAACAAATTAACTACCCAATAATGAAAAACTAATCAGTAGTACAACATGAGTTCTCACAACAAAAACATACTTATATCATGAGGCACCCTACTTAGCAAATCAAAACACACTACACCTCAAGTAAGATCGAACTCACACCAAACTGCTGAATTAATAAGATAACCGCATGACTAAAAAAATCACTAACCATTAACTAGAAATTAGACTTCACCAGAAAGCGCACACATAGTATAAACATGCTATTAAACAAATCAACTACAAATCAAACCTCAAAGAAGACAAATTTCGCATGACACAAATTAATTAAATAAAATGCTAAATTAGTTAAACATTCAAATTAATTAATCAAATTATAATTAAAAATTGAACCACCTACCTTGGAATGTATGAAACCTCATGAGATTGGTGTGAAACTCCCGTCGCATGCCAAACACACCATAAAAACACAATTAAGATCTAAAAATCAGAAATTGGAGCAATTAAACCATTATCGGACCAAACACGAATCCAAAACCCAAATTGAAACTCAATCGAATTGAGATGACAACAACTGAGGTAAAACGCACCTACAACGAGAAGTATGAGAGGCTGGCCGGAGGTCATCGTAGGGTTCCGGAGTTTGCGCAATGCCGAAAAAAGGAGGAGAAGGCCGTCGGGGCTATGGTGTGTCCATTCAAAGGGAGGGAACTAGAGGGCTGTCTGGACAAAAGTGGTAAGGGTTGTGCGGAGGTGCTCTGGTGCGCCGAAAGAGGTCGTATAGGAGCAAAATAGGAGTCTGGGGTCTACCGGATGGTTCGACCGAGAGGGAACCCGAACCAGGTGAGGCACAACGGAAAAGGAAGAGAAGAAGGGGCGGCACAACACTGCTGTCTGGAGAGGGAGAGGAGGGAAGACTACCTAGGAAAATAGGGGGGATCCGTAGCACGAACCAAGGGCAGGGGCGACCAGCTAAAGAGAGCAGGGGATCCTGTGGCGCGCTAGGGTTAAAGGGGGAGGGGAGGTCCGCTGCGCGAAAACAAAACCAGGGGGAAAGGGGGACCGTGCGGGGAGAGAGTGGGAAGGAGAGAATGAGGGGGAAGGAAAAAAAATAATGGAATTAAAAACCTAAAAAACATATAACAATAACATAATATATATATATATATATAATAATAATTATTATTTTTATAATAACCTAATTAAAAACTTAACAAAATTAATAATAATAGCAATAACAGAAAAAATAACATGCTGATAATTTTACAACCATTGAATTAATTTAATATTATCTAACTAATTAAAATATTAACTAAAATAATAAAATAAGATAAATAATCCCAATATAATCATCATTGATTTTATTAAAAAAATCTTATATTAATTAATCATTTTTCATATTTTATTTTGTCCATAATGTATTATTCAACTCGTTAATTAAATGAATACCCATGAACCGGGTAGATTTCACAAACATATGATGAAGCCATGCGGCTTCGCCCATTCCATTCCCGCACACTGGACACTACCAAGCCAAAAAACTCATTTACCATCAAAATGAAAAAACTCAAGTCAGGTCTGGCAACGTGCACAGACGTGTACAAGGTCGTGCACCCAAATAATAACACATTTAATAATAAAACATCATCCAGTTATGATTGGGCGCTACACACGGTCGTGCGTATGAGAGAACACCCTTATTAGATCCCAAAATAATTAAATTAAGATAAAGTGTCAGTCAAGGTGTGATAATTCTCCCCACCATGACACTTTCTGCCCCCAGAAAGTCCCAAAATACTAGGTCAACCAAGGGTTCCATGTGAGACCATGAAAACACAGAAAACAAAACCTCAATAACCTAATGATCGGGCATTCAAAACACCCAGGACCTAAAACATCAAAGAACTCGAAGCCCGAATAAGTACGAAAAATAACCAACAGCAAGGAACTCACCTCCAAACACAACTACAACATGGAACACCCCAACCCCTAACATAGGGATTACTAGGGAAACTCGGTATCTCCTAGAACAAACTTCCAGCAACCCATTATCTGAGCTAACCAATTAGCATGGTTGAGGTCGGGCGGAGCAGAAGCAAGGGGTTACTCCACAAAGTGCACATTGAAAACAGAGTCTTCCACAAGCCCATACTATGGTGGTCTCTCCACCATATTGGGGTTCTTTTCAAATGTTGGCTCTTCAAACCAAAAACCTCACAACTCATACAACCTCTAACACTAGCTTGACCCTCAAAGTCCCCTAGTTTTAACCAACATAGGAGGGGACATCTGCGAGACCCGCACAGGGTATCCCCACCATTTTAAAATATCCTAACACCATGAAACCAGCGCGGGCATTCCCAGTTTAATTTGAGCAATACTAACTGAACCCTTAATCATGAACCCACAACACGGGCCGACCTGCACTGATTATTCATACAGTGGAAAACACTCTGCCACATGAGATACCATTGATAGCAGAAACCCCTAACCAAGAGGTAAACCCAACAGGCGCATGTCAATTCCACAAGACATGAGCATCTCTGACCACAAGATGGTTCACGGAGCACGCCTACTGGGTTTACAAGAATACTGATTTTCTTAACCTCTTTAAGGCCCAAGGGGAACTCTTGTACACTAAGAATACAACAAGGATACACGACCTCCATACCCATCACAACAAAATGAAGCCTTCAGTGGTGATACTACAATTAAGAAATTTCAGTTGTCCCCATCCATCATTGTGGACTTAAGTCGGATCAAGCTCATCCCACGTCTAATGTGTTTTGACTGCGTGCAAGATTCACTCCGAGACCTATGGCTGGTGCCCTGATGTCTGAAGCATCTATAGCCTCACAGTCATAAGCTGACCACCTCGGAGTAGAACTTCCTATTCTGGATGGGCAACCTGCATACTACTCCTCATCCCCCAAGCGGACACTCTGTGAACATACCAACTAATAATTGTCACGAACGACTTCGGGTGTCCGACTGACCAAACTAGAGGTATGAGATTGAGTGGTCTGTCAAACGCACGACACAAACTGTTGATAGGGGAGCTCTAAGAACAAGTACCTTTGGTTCACACACTTCATCGGATTAGGAACATGCACTAACCAAAATATGAGAAAGACCATAACTATTACGAGTTGTGAGGTGATTGTTCCACACTACCTCTGGAGAACATGAAACTAGCTCATCAGAAAGGTCAAATGCACATCCTTCTTCACCTGTTGACCGGTCAATCACCTATGAGATCCAACACTTCCTCTTTCCTTCACTCCCTTAGGTGTGACCAATGGATGTGTCTAGTCTTGAGGATCTCACACAACATACTCATTTTCAACACAAAATAGAACGATCACCGTTTTCGGGTATACCGTCGCTCCTCCAGAAACACTCGAGACAACTTACACCTGCACAACTTTTGGAGTTCCTTGAAAACTGGAGACACTTGAAACTTCCCCAAAGCATCCAAAGATATACAACTAACCTTGACATCTACAAACAATTGACACCATGAGAAAAACCCAAATCCACCACTCCACTGGGAGTCTGGGCCGGTCCAAGAACTGAGAGGCTGGCTGGAAACCCATGGGACATTACTTGGGGGTATATCCCAAATAAGAAACAAAAAAAATCCTTCCATTAATCCAAACACATCACAAATCAAACATTCATATATCGTAAACAAATCAATCAATTTCAATTTAAAACCCCAATTCATCCTTAAATAAAAACACCCTCTTGAAAAACCAAGCACAATACAATAAAACCCAACAACTCTTTTGAACCCATCGCTTTCACTTCGGACTCAAAACCATTTTCCAATTCCAAAACCATTTAAGCATGAAAACCCATTTTTGAGAAAACCCCCCCTTTTCCAAAAACATGATGCAACTTTTAAAATCAGTCACTCACCACTGATATTCCCGGATGCCTCGCAGATTTTCATTTTTGTGCTACCCAAGCACCAATCCACACAATCCACAATCTATCCATTAATCATGTCCACTTCCACATGCGATAACCCAGAAGAATACCATAGGAATGAAACAAGGCCACTCCACATTCAATACAAAACATTCTCAATATCCGAAAATACCTTTTTCCAAAAAAATTTCAAAACTGAAGACAAATTTCCAAAATGATCTCAATTTATAAAACAACTTACTCCAATTTCAAATAACCCAAGACATACTCTTAGAAATTAAACTTCGACAAATAAATGCAAAATTCCAAAAATAAGGTCCAAGATAATACACCCTAAATGTCATGTCAAACTCACAGCAATAGAAAAATAAGAGCAACCTCAGGGTTTGCTCTGCTTTGAAAATAAAAATAAAACACTTTTTGAACCAAACCAATACCGAAACAAGACATCTAAAACATTAGATAACTTCGACGAAGGACTAGTGATTGGGTCTACCCTGGCTAAATGGTTTAGCAGACCATGCCCTAGGCAACCCCCAACCACTAAGAGTGTGGAACCGTACTCTCAGGCATCACATGGGTTGCTACTCCATTTGAGACAGTGCACAGTACCGGTTTACTCCTATTGTCATCCCCCATCCATGAAGACCAACGCCAACACGTAGATCCCGGACTACCCCTGGTTACTCGAGAATAGGAACGAGCAAGAGTTCGTGACGCTCTTCTCGCACCTACAACTCGAGTACTGAAAATCTTATCTCCAATCTACCTAACACCCCAAATAACAAGAAAAACCTCCTCTGATACCATTTTGTCCCGAACCAGGTCGGGTCACCATCTGACCAGGCACCCGACCCAGTCTGTGGCAAGTCCGGAAGGCTGTTCCCGATCCCCACAGGTAGTCACATGTGCCCGGGTATCAAAATTGAAACATGGGAATTATTTACCCAAAGAGACAGACATTCAACAAGCAAAAAGATGAAAAATTTAAAACTAAAAACAAATAACCAAACATGACCTTAATCTACAGTCAAAATTTATGTTTACAACATGAACCAAAACCCCAAAATGGAATAGAAATAAAGGGAAAACTAAAAACACTAACTCAAACCTCCAAGCACCATGAGGTGCAACAACCTCAAGCTACATTCACCAACCCAACATATGGCCATTGCTAACAATGTCTAGCACCATTGCTGTGCACGATGCCTCAACCTGGAATGAAAAAGAAACACAATCTACATACACCCAAAGGTGTATGTAGGGAGTGAGATAAAATCCCAGTGGGATGCCACTGAGAAAAAGGTTTCAAGCATAATTATTAAATGAGAAATACATATGCAGTTTAATGGAATAAAAAATAAATAAGTTCTTAATGAATTTTAATGAAAACAGTTTTTAAGGGAAAACTACTCTAAATAGAAAACAACTTAAATTAACACTCACACACACATTTTATTGGTAACCCCAACATCACACCGTGTTCCGATTGTGAGCGCAGAGAAAAAGGGGATCACAATACATTGGAGAGTCCCTAAAGATACTAGCGAGAAGTGGGACCCTAGAACATCATGTCTCAGTGAACAATGGTACAGAAACACAACAATATATGTTCTCGTGCATGAGACACTAGTAGGGAAACACATACATAACATAGTGGTATCCAACATCATCCAAAACGTTATTTATTGTTGTATTCCTCAATCCAGCTAAGTCAAACCGGGCTGATTCCACTTATGAATCACTAGTGCACTAGTCCTAGTCCGCCCACCCAGTACCCAGGCTTCCAGTTTGTGCTCAAGTAGTTAAGAATTCAAGTCTTATGTCATAATCACATACTTAGACAAAACAAGACACTATGCATGCCAAACAACACCATTTGCACACACAAAGGCCATTTGAAATAAGATACACACTAAGAATATCCCAACACTAAATCTGCATCACTCACACAACCAAAATAAAGACTGGATAGTCAAAGAAATCACTTTTTTTTGTCAAACACGCCACTAACCGAATTTATTAAACAAATTTCACACATGTCGTATGTCTTCAAGAACCAAAAAAAATTCACAAAATTTAATCAAGACAATTTTTCAAACTTAATAATTATTTAATAAATCATTTCAAATTTTCATAAATATCTTTTAAAGATAAAAACATTTCTTTACATACTAGACCGACCAAAACCCCCATTAATGACCACACGCACACAAATCCACCTCATAAACACAATCTGCACCACACATGCAATTTAATAAACCACCCACACAGTTAAAAATACCATTACTATAATTAAGCGAACTACTAGAAAAATTTTCCAAAAATTTTTGAAATATGCTGCATGACTTTAAGTGCCAAAGACTCATTAAAAAGTTCATTTTTGACTAAACAGAACCAGATGCAATATCAAAACACCAATTGCACCCTTTTTCACATCCTAACAATTTAACTACCCAATAAAAAAACTAATCAGCAGTACAACAAGAGTTCTCACAACAACAACATACATATAAAGTGAGGCACCCTAGTTAACACATCAAAACACACCAAACCTCAAGAAAAATAGAAATCACACCAAACTAACGAATTAATAATTTAACCGCACAACGAAAAAAGTCACTAACAATTAACTAGAAATATGTCTTCAGTAGAAAGAACACACAAAGTATAAATAGGCAACTAAATAATTCAACTGCAAATCATACCTCAGAGAAGACCAATTTCTCAAGACACAATTTAATTAAATAAAATGCTAAATTAATTAATCAAATTATATTTAAACATGGAACCACCTAACTCTGAATATAGGAATCCTCATGATCTTGGTGTGAAACTCCCACCACATGCCAAACACACCATAAAAAAGACAATTAAGCCCTAAAAACAAGAAATCGGAGAAATTACACCATAATCGGACCAAACGCGAATCCAAAACCCAAATTAAAACTCAATATAATTGAGAGAACAATAGTAAAGGTAAAAAAACCTGCGGCGAGAAGTGTGAGAGGCTGGACGGAGGTCAGCAGAGGGTGCCGGAGTTTGCGCAATGCCGAAAAAAAAGAGGAGAAGGCTATCGGGGCTATGGTGTGTCGGTTCAAAGGGAGGGCATGAAAGGGTTGTCTTGAAGGAAGAGGGAAGGGTTGTGCGGTAGTGGTCTGGTGCACCAAAAGAGGTCAGTGATGAGAAAAATGGATTGTGGGGTCTGCCGGAAAGTTCGATCGAGAGGGAACCCGAACCAGGGGAGGTACACTGGAAAATGGAAAAGAAGAAGGGGCGGCGTGACACTGCTGTCTGGAGAGGGGGAGGAGGGCAGCCTACCTAGGGCAAGAGTGGGGAGGCGTAGTGTGAACCAAGGGCAGGGGCGACTTGCCGGAGGGAGCAGGGGATCCGATGGTGCGCTAGGGTTAAAGGGGGAGGGGAGTTCCGCTGCACGAAAAAACCAGGGGGAAGGGGGTCCACGTGGGGAGATAGTGGGAGGGAGAGAATGAGGGGGATGGAAAAAATGGAAATAAAAACCTCAAAAAATTATAACAATAACTTAAATATATATATATATATATTATTGTTATTATTATAACATAATTAATATATTAACAAAATTAATAACAATAGACATAACCTAAAAAGTAACACGCTGAGGATTTTACAACCATTTTATTAATTTTATATTATCTAACAAATTAAAATATTAACTAAAATAATAAAATAAGATAAATAATCTAAATATAATCATCGTTCTTTTTATTAAAAAAATCTTGAATTAATTAATCATTTTTTATATTTTATTTTGTTCTTAAAGTATTCTTCAATTAGTTAATTAAATTATTACCCACGCATCGAGGAGGTCGCACGAACATTTGACGAAGCCATGCGGCTTTGCCCATTCCTTGCCCATGCGCCGGACACTACCAAGCCAAAACACTCATTTACCATCAAAACGTAAAAACACAAGTCAGGTCTGGCAACGTGCACGGTTGTGTGTAAGGTTGCACACCCAAATAATAACACATTTAATAATAAAACATCATCCAGTTAAGATTGGGTGCTACACACAGTCACGCGTACAGGCATACACCCGTATAAGATCCCAAAATAATTAAATTATATTAAACCGTCGGTCGGGGTGTGACGTATAGATTGGGGCGAGATCATTAGGTTGTATTACATCATGGTAGTAGATGTCTCTTGTGGTAGATGTGTTCAGTGGCAGAATTTCCTAGGTGGTAGATCATCCAGGAAGTAGAACATTCAAAGTTTTTAATCATCATGGGTTAGATCTATCCTGGTGGTAGATCTAAATGGAGGTAGATCTGATGTGTGGTATATTATGATAATATCCCATACTTTTATAAATAATATATCACGTGTGATTGAATTAAATTATGTATTTTGGTTATAGAAAACTCATGAACTTATTTGGTTTAATTATATAATATTAGATTTATAAGACTCTTATGCCTTGTAACCATTGATAATATAGTTATTAAATAGTTATCATATGATTAGTATAAATCTAAGGTTATGATAAATCTAGTTGACAGAGATAAAATAACAAATGGCCATAACCCATAGGATCATAACCTACGAATTCGATTTATCTGAGCATCTGAGGGAGTTAACATCACAAAGATTTTACATTGACCAATCCCATTATTTAATATAATAACTAGAACATGATCAAAACCCTTTAATAAAAATTTCAAGCTCATTGAGATCAAGTCTCAAACCTTGTACATCAAATGACCCTATAAAAATATCATGATCATGAACCATAACTTTAGAAATAGTTGTTGTATAATAATGGGATCTATATCTAAAAACAGATAATAAATATGTATATATATATATATATATTTCATTTTCAATATAATAAGGGTTATTTTTAATTTTATTGTAGTTACTTTATAAATTATTTTGATTTTATATGATAAAATAGAAATTTTATTTCAATGTAATATGTAGTTTGAATTAAGATCTTTTTTTAAAGAATTAGATACTTTTAGAAATAAATGATATTTTAATAGAATAATACAATTAGTTGATTCTTTTTAAATATAAGGGACAATAGAATTTTTATATATTGAAATGTAATTCTTTATTAGCGTTCAAAAACTGTGGTTTTCAGAAATACCCATCATTTCACAATAAATGAAAACTCGTATTTAAAAAGTCAAAATTCCAAAATTTATAGAATTATTTTCTTAACTTAAATATTATTTTTGGAATCATAAAATAGAAATTTAATAACAGTGATTTTTCATTATTTTCTTCATGAAATGAATATTCTGGTAAAAATTAAATAATGTATAAAATACTATGTGTATTAGGACATTATAATATCCTTTAATGCGATGAAATAAATTATATTAAATGTATCAAAGATAAAATCATTCTTCCCATTTAAAATAATGTGAATTTTATTTATTTGATTATTTTATAAAGCCTTTAGGAATCCTCAATATTCAATATTATATTTAACGATTTTAAAAACATTTCATTATAAGAATTAATCAATTACACATCACCATGTGTAATATTTCATTGTGTTATACCCTTGGACTTATAAAATATTTAAAATCACTACTTTTTTCTAGAAACCATGTGAAACCCCCATGGGAAGGGTTGTAGTTTTGATTACATAATTATATATAGTCCAAAACAAAAGTTTGGAAAAATAATAATGATCTCCCCTCTCTCTTAATATATTATCCCACCCAAGTCCCCATAAATCTTAAATTAAAACCCTTGAAACATGTTGAAACTCTTTCCTCCTCTCTCTATAGTCCTCCCAATGTTCCCACCAATCAATCAAGTAGCTCACCCAAGCTTTTTGAATCACCCGTTAAATGTAAGGGATTTCTCTCTCTTATTTTCCGTTCATGTACATTTTTTTAATTATCCTTTTGAATCTCAATTGGTTATGTTTTAATGAATTTAAATAGATCCATATACTATCCAGTTAATTTACAATCATTGATAGATCATTTATCCTCATTCATTATGGAATTTACATAAGTTTTTACTATGTTGAAATTTAGTAATGGATCCTCTCTTTATCATATTTATTCAAGAACCTAGTTTATGTAATTCATTTTGTTTTACAATTCCCAATTCGTGTATACTCCATTCTACATCCATCATAATACACTTTTGATATTGAAATTATTATAGGTCTATTTTAGTATCATTAAATAATTTTATAGATCTTTATTTAGTGACATTATGCAGCGTAAATTTCATATTTATTTTTCATTCAAAATTATTGTGTCTTAAATATCATCATCATTTACACTCAAGGGTATTCACCAAGATAAAAATATCCGTTATTTATTTAGGAGTTCTATTTATGGTACCCACGCTCCTTGATCCTGGGGTTTTAATTTATGAAATACATCTTTATTGTGTATGATCTATGTGGAACACTTATACATGTAAATGATATAAAAGTAATGGGTGTGAGCTGAAAAATATAGATCTCCAATGAATTGGGAAATTTTTTTCTCCTAGTAGAAGCCATGTATGGGATTAGGGAGTGGTTTTAATCCATTATTTCACATTATCAATCATTTAAAGATGTCTTTGTGGTTAAACTTTGCCATTATTTATAATTCCATGTTTACTATTTTTGAAACATTCCCATGTTTCCATTATGTTTTCATGATATATCATGCCTAATTATTCATATTTATGATTCTAACCCATTTTCCCCATTTATATTAATAGTATCTAATATGTACTACATTATTCATGTTATGTTTTGGTTATTCCCTTATTGGGTTTTCTAGATCACCCCATTCTTATGTATGCCACCAGGTTATCCCATGATGTTTTTAGAGAAATGTAATATTATGATAATTTTATGTAATTTTTCAATTATGTTGATGTACCACATGTTTTTATGTCATTATGTAAAGAATCTAGTTTCCTAAAGACACAGGACATCAATGTTCTGAACAATAGATTCTCAAACATTCTTTTAATTGTATGGAAGTAGAAGAATATTAATGGAGGGAACATATCAAAAATATGAATCCTAAGGGTGAGATCAAAAAAATAGTGTAGTAGGAATTATAGAAAATGTATTTTGATAAATATTTTCCTCAAACATATTATCTTAAATTGGAATGGAATTTCCTTGAACTCATGAAATATCATGATGAATCCAAAGTGGGATATGAGGAAAACATCAAAATGAAATTCATGATACACCTCACACATTTTTCTTACCCATGAATGAAAAGTCGAATTATTATTTTGTGTGCTAAAACTGATCCTACAGATATACATGGTGATTTTGTACTGTAACAGGTATGATGAAATTTTCCAATATTCCCTCAAATTCAAAATGGATATTAATTAACAACAAGGGAATCCATGGGGTAATTAGTGAAAATGGTAGTTTAATTCTGGAGGAATGATGAAACAATCAAATATTAGTATCAAATTTTGATATCCCACTTATCAAAAGTTTGGACAAAAGAACCTCATTAGTTGATTAAAAGTAATGATGAAATGATTCAGATGATTGAAGTAAGGGAACCTAGAATGTGATTTCTGATGGGAAAACCCCACTAATGTGAGGGATGAATATATTACTATTTTTATTTCTCATTGAATCATTCATTCTTTCAATTAAAAAAGAGAATGTAATCATTGAAAACCAATGCACTAAGAAAAGGGTTGTCAAAGAAAAACTAATCCAACATTCTCTAATGTGGTAATAGAGATATTATTCCATCACAACCATTGAGGTGGATAGTAGTATAAATTTTGTGACATGTATAGTAGTTATTAATTCATGAATAAAAAACATGTTATTTGATTCCAATGTTATGTATTCCTTTGTATCATTCAATTTTAAAAAATATATTCAGTGACCACCACATTTCATGAAAGTAGAGTTTTTAGAGAAATTGGAAAATGAGGAAATTATTAAATATGAGGTAAATAAAGCCCCCTTCAAAATTTACCCAGTGAACCATTTGATTCCCCCTTTAGTTGATTATGATGTAACTTTGGGTTTGGATTTTCTTTCCTAATATAAAGCCAATATAAATTTCATTGAGAAGGAAATGAAATCTATATATAAAATTTTCCCCTAATTCTATACATTTTCGAGTACAAGGATAGATCTTATTTATCACAAAAATCATAGAAATGGATATTATTTCCGGATGAGAAAGTGTATCTAGTTCCACTGATCGACTATAAAGAAAATGTCCTCCACAAAGACATTACCAATATGAGGGATACACTAATGTGTTTCCCAATTAATTTTTTAGTTTTCTCCTAGTCATGTGGATGAATTCTCAATTTATATTATACTTGGGGATTTTATAATATTTCCTAGTATATATAGATTGGTTTTTATAAAACTTGTGGATATGATAGATAAACTATATGATAATTGGGATAAAGGGTTCATATGCCAAGGTGCCTCACTAAGGGGTCCACCAACTATTTTTTCATGATGAAGTGTGGGTCAATAAACCTTTTCATTGATTATAACGAGCTCAAAAAGATCCCTATAAATAAAAAGTATCACCTTCCATGATTTGCTGACTTTTTTAATCATCTACATGGATCCATGTACTTCTCCTCAGTGGATCATCAGTCGGGTTATTATCAAGTATGGTTCAAGAATGATGATATCTCCAAGACTCCATTCTATATAAGATGTGGGTACAATTAGTACATATTAAGGACTTTTGGACTCAATAATTCTCTATTAATTGTCATGGACCTGAGCAGTATTGTATTTAGATATTAACTCTACAAATTTGTGGAAGTCTTTACGTATAATATATTTCTATACATAAAAATAATAGAGGATCTGTGGGAGTATATTACCAATATTATAAAGACTTTATGAAAGGATCGTAATTATAAAATTATAATAAATGTGAGTTATGGTTTATTTATATCTCATTTTAAGAACACATTATCACAAACAATGAGATATCAAAATATCCTCAATTATAGATGAAAATTATTGATGGTTGTGGCCAAACTTCTCTGGAAGATATTCATGGTTTCCATGAACTAGTTCATTATTATTAGTTATTTGGAAAAAAATCCAATATTATAACATCATTTAACCTAGATAACTAATAAGGAGCCATGTTATGTAGGAATAATGTACGTGAAGGGAGATTCAAGGATTTGGAAAAAAAATTGGCATTTCACTTGTGCTTATAGTAGCCACAAGTGGGGATCTTTTGTGGGGCACACCGATGCATCGAGGATGCGATTGGGATAAGTATTAATGTAAAATGAAAATGTGATAGCATATGACTCATGGAAATTAAATGTTAATGAATAGAACTACCTGACATATGACATGGAGTTGCATGCAATAATCACCACATAGAAAATCGTGTGTCGACATCTCTTTAGGGAAAAATATGAAATATATAGATATCATAAGAGACTAATGTATATATTTTCACAGTATGTGTTTAATATGATTCCATAAATATTTGTATATGTGATTAAGAACTATGGAGGATTAATACACAAATATCCAATGATTGAAACTAATAATGAAATTATCTATGTAAAAAGGATCTGACAATTTTATTATTTATGAGGATAAAGAATTATTTAGAATTCATTGACTTGAAATGGATGGAAAGGAGAATCATAATGGAAGTAACATAATCAATCCATTCAAAAATACATTCATAATCATATATTCTAGTTAAGATAAATGTTGACTAATGAATTGACATGGAGACTCAAAAGAATATAGAGGCTATACAAAATGGGAAATTGTCACAGGTCAAAATTATTGAATAAAGAGTTGGAAGACATGGTCCAAGACAATTTGTACCATAAAATCCTAGGTGAACTGTATGTTGTTCGATGTTGAAGATAGCTTAACATTCCTTATCCATATATAAGGAATAAATATGTATTGATATTTGTAAGAGTTATATTATTGGGGTAATATGAAGAATTATGTCACCAATTATACATTATGGTGTCTTTTATGTCTGCAAGTGATGGATAAAAAGAAAGAAACAAATGGTATAATTAAACCATTACCCATACCAATATAGAAATATGAAAAAAATTACCATATACTTTTTCACTGGACTTTTGAAGTTTTTAA
This sequence comes from Viscum album, assembly GCA_963277665.1. Lineage (NCBI taxonomy): Eukaryota > Viridiplantae > Streptophyta > Magnoliopsida > Santalales > Viscaceae > Viscum > Viscum album. The sequence goes on from OY728156.1 coordinate 1,565,151,077, forward strand.
AAGGAAATAATTCAATATGGGTTGTATTGGATCATCATTAAAAGTTTTCTAACATCATTGATATTCTTTAATACTTCTCACTTGACCAAGATGAAATGATATACAATAGATAATTCATGATGATACACAGAACACAAATATAGATTGCATTTGATCGATATCAAAAATTTATCTCCATGTTATAGAAGCGTCTCTAAATTTCATTAAATACTGAGTTGATCTTGAGAAAGATTTATCACCCTCAAATATATTTCCAATAAAATTGAACTATCCAGTCACTCAACAATATATTAATACCATTCTAAATGGACTTATAAAGAAGATAGGATCAACAACTTTCTCTGTTAGAGTTATAATACAATATTAATTTTCACTTAAAAATCCAAATAAACCCTTTTAATCCCGTTATGGGTAGAGGTGCATAACACGTGCATGTTGGGAAACATTTGTTGAACATAAACTATTGGGTCCTAAAATGTTCATGGAAATGGTAAAAATAGTTATGTTCATTCTTCATCACATAAGGGATGCTTTGTCACAAAACCTGCCGGGTCTCCATCCGACCCAGTCTGTGACATGGCCCGATGGGCGTTCCCGATCCCCATGGGCCGGAACAAGTGCCCAGGTATAACATGAAATTCATTGGGAACGATTTACCCGTATTTACTATGCTAAAATACCCAATAAATCCCAAAAAATCATATCTAAAAAATTTAACAGAAAGAACCATTAATAAATTATGAAATTTATATATTTCGACTAAAAATCCACATTTGGCAACATCCAAAGAATAACATAGTCAGTTTACACAACATAAAATGAATTATTAAATAGAAAAACAAGGGATTACACAATAATTATACCAAATACCATGTATAAAGGTCATTTCAAATCCATTTCTTAACAAATTCCCCTTAAGACTAGTTTCGCACCAATAACATAATTAAATGAACCAGTTGCACCACTTTTAAATCACAACCAAGCAATGAAAAGTGGGTTTACAAAAATAATATATCTCATTTTATATAGACATACTACTTTAAAGACATACGCATATTCATCTTTTCCACAATACTACTTTTTCATAGATTAATAAATAAATAAATCATTTAAACTATTTGTTAAATCATTCCTTGAAAAACCAAGAAAACATTACACCAAAAGCCACATTATCATATATAGGGATGTCACTGTAAAACCAAATACTCAAGGTAATAATAGCAAAACATGTTTTCCATTATTCAAACAATTTTTAATTTATTTCCAAATGTGAAAAACAGGGAAACATGCCCAAAGTGACACATTTTTCTTTGGAAATTCCCATTTAAATAAACACACACCTCAAAGGCTTTGGAAACACATTTCACACCAACCAAAAAATCCCAAAAAACTTTCCAACCATGTTCTGCAACTCAAAAACCACATAAAAAAATATTTCTTAATTTATAAAAGATCACACGTTCATACCACAAGGCCTCACTTTAAATTACATAAATTATATATATGAGAAACATTTTAAAATCAATTGCACATCTTAACCCTTAAAAATCTCCATTTGCACCCTTATAACATACTCTAGGTTCATAATAAAATTCAACACATCAAAATAGATTATATTCTTTTAAAAAACTCAAACTAATCACACCCTCACCTCAAGAATTCTTGAAAAAACATTTGAACACCTCAAAAAATTAACTAAAACATGTCTAAAATTTCCATAACACAGCATTTATAGAATACATGGTCATTTAATTAACAATAACTAAATTTCATCAAATATGCATATCGATTCTTGTAAAAACATTATTCTCACCATGACATTTATCATTAGAATACATTATAATTTAATTAAGAAACAAGTAAAATCATGTAATGGTTTTATAGAATGAAACCAACTACCTTAGTTGAAGAAATATTCAAGGTAAGGTGTGGATATTCAATTGTGCATTAAATGCACCACAATAAAACCAAATGAGAACCCCAATACATGAAATCAATGAAAAATACCTAAAATTAAGATCATAATTAACACCCTAAAAGATAGAAACAACAAAACCCCAAATGATTTGGACTAAAACATTTATAAAAAACTTACCTGGAGGGGAGAGGGAGAAGAGGAAGCACAGTGGGGGTTCAACTAGATGGCAGTGACATGCGTCAAGGATGGCTAGAGTAGGGGTGGAATCATGTTTCTGGGGCCTGACGGCACGAGCCTTCCTGGCAGGGGGTCTGGGCGACGACATGAGCTAGATGGAGCAGGGGCGCCAGAAAGAGCTGGGGGACTGGCACCAGGTGGTGGAGTGGCCGATATGAGGGCACGAGTAGAACCATGTAGGGGGAGATCTTGCAGCATGATGGGTTCTAGGGGGTAAGGGTAGGGTCGCGACCTAGGGGAGGGGGGTTGAAATCCCAAACCAAAATGAAAAAAATAAAATAAATAATATAAAACTAATAATAATTTCAATATTATTAATATTTATATTATTAATATAAAACCATAACAATATTAATATTATTATCATTAAAACACAACTTATTAAATTATTAACACAATTTCTCATTTTTATTTTATTTTCATTTTACTATTCATTACATTCTCTACATCTGCCTTGAACATCTGGCGGGTCATGCGGTGAGCTGGTTGAGGTCACACAGTGACTCTGGCTAGGCCAGAAGGCTTTAACCATGGTGCTCTGGACACAGTCAAATCCAAAACAAGAAATTTTTAAATTTGAACCCAAAGATATAAGTTTGGATTCAACCCGAACAACCTAATACTAAGAAAATTAAAAAAATAAGTAATTTAATAACAATGATTATGAAAATTCTCCCCAACATCGCGCTTTCTATCCTTGGAAATCCACAACTCCGGCTAAACCTAAAAATAAGAAAGTGACACCCCCTTATAGTTCAAAAATAATTCTGAAGAAAAATGAGTGAAAAGAGGCCGACACACCATGCTCAGAGAATGTGACTTAAACGACAACATACAAAAATACCTAAAATACTTTTCACAATGTATCACCTTCCCCATGGAATTGGAACACCTCCAGTTGATTGATCATGGGTGGGGCTCTCTAACCCATGGAAACCAACATCACAAACTGAAAACAGACTGGGGAAAGCGAGGCGAGACTGGGAAAACGCCACAGAGCGACCGACATGGGGAGGCTCGAGCGGACTCCCCGTCATGGAAATAGGCTAGCATTGACTTACCCTAGAGACATTTGTGTGAGACCCATCATGGGTCTCCCCATCATTAGAACTGAAATAAGGTACAAAACATTGAAAAAAATTGATGGGGACCAAACACCCCACCACCAGGGGCGGGGAAGGAGGGTCCCTACTACTAGGACATAAAAACCATTACCCAAGACAAACCAAAATCTCCATGTCCCTAGACGATCAACCTTAAAATTTGAGACTAATTTTTCAAAACAGACCCCATAAGGATAGCTAAAGAGATTACATCTAATGGGACGTAACTCCTTGAACATTAAGGTAATGAGACGACTATGCCTCCTCATAGCCACAGAAACCTAACTCACCCAAACGGGTCACTCGGAATCAAAACACAATAAAAAATTAAACGGTCACCACCTTCAATACCAATGAAATAAATAAAGATGTGGTCTCATACACTCTTGGGGTTCTTAACTACGTATCAACTTCACTTCGAGTCCTAGGACTGGAGCCCAGATGCTTGTAGCATCTACCTCCATGCAGTCAGGTATTGAGGACTCTCAAATGGAGCTTCTTCTTTAGTAGTACTGCAAACAACCATACTGAATTCAAGACAACACCACTAGACAGAACACACATAGACATCCACCTTCTCTAACACAGAACATTTACCAACACAAGAGAAAAAATGGAGCATGTGAATCACCATTTTTTTCACTGAATGAGAACCCAACACCATAAATCGTCACTGAACATGACCATTTAATTGAGATAAACATTATTTGAAGAGGGACTTCAAACCGAGTCTCAAAAACAAGTTATTCCTACAATCGACCATAGAATCCCCATGTGACTGGTTCTACTACACCAGTGGCCTAACATATACCCTTTAATAAACTAAACCAATGAAGGGAAAAAGATCATTTAGAATAGCATCTTGCACTGAAAACTCTAGGCTGCTTCCACCTTTAACCATTGAAATCTCCTCCACTATTTCCTAAAAAGAATTTCAACTTAACAACGTCAAACACCATCCTTGAGTATCGAATGACTAATGGAAACCCAAGTTTCATTCAACCCATCACATCACCCTCTTGGTGTGGGGGGATCCACTTAACCAAAACGGGAAAAAGGGATAGACATAATAGTGACACTAAAAAGAGAGAGTCTATTCTTCAATTAACTGGAGGGCCGACCATCGGTAAATTGACAGTGGTCACACCTCAATGACATGTTAACGTCTTTTTGGGGGTGTACAGTAGTCATGAAAGAAAAAACATAGACTTAATAAAAATGGTCCAATGGCCAATACATGCCGCAATCGAACACTAAACATGTAGGGGGGAAACTGCAGGGGCCTCCTGAAGCACTTTTCAAAAGAAACCACTAACTACACACATTCGAACCAAGTTACCAATAATTATTCAAACACAAGATACAAATCAACCAAAAAGGATTCTAGGTTGAAATTCCTCACATAAAACATTTTCAAAATGCAATGACACACCACACATCACTTGTTATTGAAACACCAAATTCTCAGTTAAAATGACTTTTTGAAATTAAGAAAAGCCAGTGGGTTGCACAAACACCAATAGTGTCCCATGTACCTAACACATACATGTTCCTGTGACACAAAAGCACCCAAATTATGTCTATCCAGGGACTTATCCGATCATTACGTTGACTATTTCAGTTTCCATATAAACTCACGCATGTGGTCACTCATGAGAACACCAAGGATCTAATACAGAACATTCCCTTTCTCAAAACCAAAACACTCAACCCACACTTTGCTAACTTTATACATCTTCTTTTTAATTTATTCATTTAAAAACATTTTCCAAGGCCAATTCATTTTTTACTTAAATCCAAGTCTCCACCTATCCAAAACAAAGAGACGAGGAAGAATGCATGTGGAAATAGGTGTCAGTGAGTGATAGGAACATATGGTTGGTGGCCATACGTCATTCACACCACTTTAACAGATAGAATTTCAGGATAGTTTTTTCAGCTCCACATGTCTTTCTAGGCCCTGCAAGCTCATTGGGACAACTAACCCCACTCCCTTTTCATTTCTCGTATACCAGATTTACCACAAGGATCAACGATATAGACAAAACTCAACTTACCTTGGTAACTCAAGTCCTGCCACGAGGTGTGATGGCTAGGAACCCTAATCATGGCTAGAAAATAAAGTTCTGACACCCTTAACATTGTTCTACCATGACTCTATTCCAAATAAACATGTCCCAAGAGAGAAAAACTGCTTTGATTCCATTTTTCACGAACCTAGACGGGTCGCCATCCGACCCAGTGCCCGACTCGGTCCGTGACCTGGCTCGAAGGGCATTCTTGATCCCCATAGGCTGGAACAAGTTCCCAGTTATCGAATTAAATTATTTAGTAATTATTTACTCTTATTTACTATGTTAAAATAACCAATAAATCCCAAAAAACCAGATCTGAAAAATGTAACTGATATCACCTTTAATAAATTGAGAAATTTATAATTTTCAACTAAAAAAATTCCAAAAAGTACAATGTCACCAAGGGAAACAAAAAAACCCTCAGTCATTCTTGAAGTAATAGGAGAAACATCCTCAAGACATTGCTAACTGCAAACTAACACATCATGCCTTACCCTAAAACACAGAGACAACAGAGTCTTCATATACCCAATGGTGTATGGAGGGTGTGATCTAGAGACCCAGTAGGATATCAACAAATAATAGTGTCCATGACACAACATCAAAAAGATAATTTAACATTCTTATTTAAACCAATACTTCTAAAATTATTTTATGAAAATAATTTAAATGATGAAAGTGAAAAGAAAAGATCACTAAAAGAAAAACCATTTTACAAATCCTATATTAATGTGGTTGAAAAAAATACATAATGAACACATACATACTCAAGTGATCCTCCATATGCCCATATAAGGCACCAATTCATTATATATCCATGTTTCCAAATGCAGTAGAACTATATGATTTTGGCATGGATTAAAATGTTATGTAATGAATATTCATCTATTAAGATGTAATATTTACGTATAGAAAGTTTAAGTCTCAATATTTTCATTATTCATCTAAAAATCAGATTATTTAGAATAATTACATAAATTAAATGAAAGCTATTTTTGACATTATAAATTCAAATATTTATTTCCTTTTATAAAAGTAGAATTACAAAATTTTATTTTTATTTATTTTAATAAAAATAATAGATAATGAAATTTATTTTGCTGAAAAATGGAGTTATAAACATAATGATTTTTTATTCTAATCTAATATAGATTTAAAAATAACTAAATATTGAAATAAATTTTTAGGATTTAAATCATTACCACTAAAAATAATATTTTAATTATGAAAAATTTAATTTATTAATTTTATATACTATACCCTTTTTGTCAATGATTCTTCAATATGCATATTTTGAAAAATATTAAATAAATATTTAAATATATAAATATTTTAATTGATTATTATATTTTTATATATTGATTATTATATTCATAATGAAATATTATTTTTTCCCTATTTTTTTGGTCCTTTATTTCATTATTTCAAAGTTTCATGTGACATAAGCTATTATATATGTATTTACTATAATGAATCTAAACTATTAGGTCAATACAACCAAACATATGTGAAATATATATATATATTTCCATTTTGTACTATCTATAGAGATAGAAATATAAATATTGGTTTTAGAGGGGTATATATAACCCCAACTTTCACTGTTGTTACATATGTGTTCCACTTAAAATCAATCATCATCATATCTTTAAGAACCCATGGAAAAATAATTACTTTCATAAAATTTTTAGAAAAATCTCCTAACATTAAATAAAGAAATCATAATATATGAAAAATATCATTTTATTAAAGGAATAATATCATTATAATATTTATAGGGTGATATAAAAATATATTAATGATAGATACACCATGGAGGAAAATTGAACTGAAAATGAAGATATTTTCAAAAAACAGTTCAATCGTAGTAATAATTGATTAATTTAAAATTATAATAAAAAATTCATATATAATGAAATGTGATGAAATTTGAAAAATAATATTTAAGTTTTTGAAAAAACGGATCCTTGAAAATTAAAAAATCTAATTAATAAATATAGAGTTGTAAATAAAGAAATTATATTCCTTTATTTTTTTTAAGTGGTTTTAATGAAAACCCAAAAACAAATAACTATTAAAAGATATTTATTTACTAAAAGGGGAAATGGAAAATATGGGATTAGTAAAATATAATAAATATTTAAATTTAATTACATAAACCAATTTCAATTCTAAAAATGTAGACATGGAATAAATGATTCATTAATAATAATGATAGTTATTTCTAGCATTGTTGTACATTTATTTCTGAAAAAAATATCATATAGGTAGATATTTATGATGAAATGTAATTTTAAAATATGATAAAATGTACTGAAAAATATAATAGGGGAATTGAAGGATCAATTAATTATTGAAATCAATATTCAAGTATAAAGGTCTATGACCAAATGAATTAGAAATTGTGTCTATGAAACCCCATTCATGAATTAAATCAGGGTTGATCACACTCTATCCTCCTATATAATAAACATAAATATATTAATCATGTATTTGGGAACCTAAATCATTCCTATAAATGTGTATAAAGTTTCATTAAAATTATTCCCTACATGTATATAAGTTAGCTATCCTTTATTTTCAATATTTGGTGCGAATAATCTTGATCGTTTTGAAGTAGTTTCTTAAAAGTGGAGTTGTTCCACATTGAACAAAAAAATTTAATAACTATTGTATCATAAAATCATATATAATTTATTCCTTATAATTATTTATTTCTTTATTATTTTATTCTCATTTTATTATTGTTAATATATTTAAAGATGAAATTAAACAATTGCATGTTTCACTAATTCTTAATTAACACATGTTATTATATTAATTAATGAGTTTATAATTAATGATAAAATTCAAAAAAATATATATTATTCAATTATTTAAATCATATATAATTATTATTTCTATTATCGATTTCTTACATGAATTTTTTTATAGTATTGTTCATGTATTTGTTAAGACTGATCCAAATAAGAACATTCCACAATTAATGGGTGATTATGAATATGTATATTGTTTCTTTTGGAAAAAATATCATTATTACACAATCATAATGATATTATATAGATATTTATATGGTTTGTTATCATATTTGGATATATTTTAAAATAATAATAGTGAAATTAAATTAAAAATGAGACATGTTCCATTGTGGTGGTGGTAGTCTACACAAAGCATGTTAATCAATTTCATTTCCCAGTGAATGAGAGGAATAAAAGGTAGTTATAATTTTACACTTTATGTTCTTAATGTTTTTTGTAAAAGTAACATTTATTCATCAATTCCTTCATTATAAAAAGTTATAGTGGCTTTGGTGAAAAAAGGGAGACATCTTTTGGGGGAGCTGGTATCCTATATAAATATATAATCGACATTCATTTGTTTTATAAATGGATAGAATTGATAAATAAGTGTCCAAAAATTAATATAATAACACATAATAATTAAATTTATACATAAATAAATATTTTATTATGACTACGATAAGTTTGAAATGGGGAATATAAGAAGAAATGTCATAAAGAATAAGTTAAACTCTCTTTGGACCATTGAATATTTTCATTATAGTATCATTGAAAATAAAAATATTATGAGAAATTTATTAGACTAGAGTATTATAAAATTGATATACTATTATAGGAGGATAAAATGGATGAATTTAATGAAGAAATTTAATTGAATGTGTGGATAATGGAGTTTATGTTTCCCTTTATAGAAGTACCGAAAAAAACAATTTTTGGAATACATATTACTTTTCAATGATATCATTTTATCAAAGGTTATTTGAATACAATATTTAGAAACAATAGATTTTATGGTGATATTGTTTTTATCAATCCTCATTAAATAATTTCATGACATTTATTAAATATGTTGGATGTAATTTACCTTTATATTATCTGATTTACATTTTTATTTTTTTATTAGGGTTAATAGATTTTAACCAGGTAAGTTATGTTTTACTAAAAATATTAAACATCATAAAAAATTTGGGTGGTATAAAGATAAATTTTATATATATTTAATATAATTAAATTTTATATATAAGGTAGTTATATATTTCCAATTAATATAATTTTTGTATACTGAAAATATTTTTTAGAATAATGTTGTTTTTAAAATTAAGTTATCTTAAACATTTTAGTACTTATTTAAAATTTAATGAATGATAATTAATTTATAAATAGGTTTAAATATTATTTTTGTTTCATTTTTTTAATGAGATTAATTTATTTTATATGATTAAAATTATAAAAAGTTAATAAGAAAATTACGAATAAATAATATTTTTACCATTATCATTGTTATTTATAATAAACATTGTAATAATAATTTTATGCACAAAAATTTAATTTAACATATTAAATATTGTAATCACATATATATTTAATAAAAAATATTTTTTTAATGGTGTAATTTCTACCAGTAAGGAATAATCATTTTTAACATAGAAAAATAAAACCATTCATATGGTAAAATATTAGTTTTTTAAAAAATGTTATACATGGTATTAATAAATTTAATAGTCTATGAATAAAATATTTATTTTAATTATTAATTATTAATTATATATAAAATGACTTCAAAAATATTGCAGTCACTCTTCTATCATATAAGTGACATTATGTAAAAAATTTGCATTTTCAATATTAACCAAAAAATCATTTATTTTGGAAAAATATCAAAAAATGATTGTATGGTTTTATTTTCATGATTTATTGAAAAATAATTCCAATTTTATAGAATTGAAAAAAATTATAAGTACATCATTAATGAGAAAATTAAATATATAATGAAAAATTTCTTATGTGGAAAAATAAAATTTTGATACATTTAGTATTCTTAATTTATTTTTTATGAATTTATAATAGATTAAAATATTATTTTACACCATAGGTTATAGTCTGGTTATAATTGTCTTATCTAAAACATCTAGTTGTATTAGTGTTGTGTTGGGTGGTGGAGAAAGTTATCAATCGTTGTATTAAATTAGAAAAATATATTCCAAAAAATTGGTCCATTATAGAGACTTATCTCAATTTTTAGTTTTCAATTCTCAAGGACTCTCTATGAATAAAATGTTAGATTTATCCATCAATATAAACTCGTGAATATAATCCAATTATTTAGTTGATTTTGGGGCATGAGGGTTATCATCGGGCATAAAAATGTATAATATCAAACATGATAGGGCCTTAAAAAAATATGAAGTATAAAATTATTATTTTTAACTAGTAAGAATGTTTTTTGGATAATTTTTTCATATCTCTTTAATGAAGTATCAAATATTAAAATCGAGTCTACTTTTGAGTTTGAAATAAGAGTTTACCTATGAAATGATGAATGCTCCATTCTTATTAGGTCCCACTGCAGTACATAGTATATGGTGGAGTTAGAGGATTGAATTTAATATTTTATTTCATTATTTAATTAATTTTTCAACCTAAAAATCATCCTATTTATATCAAGTTATATAAAATCTCTAGAATTCAACAAAAACCCTTAATATTTATGAGATAATTTTGTGTGAGTGATCCTAGTGTGAAATCAATGATGATTCTAGGATTTAATGACATATTCAATAAAAATCACAAATGTCATTTGTTGGAACATATTATTTATCAATATTGGAACCATTAATGAGGTAAGGAAATGTTATTTTTTCACCACATTCCTATTGATTTAATGATAATTCTTGATGTTAGATAACCGATTATTCAATCTAGTCATTTCTTTATCAAATTAATATTTTATGTTATTGTGTTTTGGGTTATTTTATTCATTGAATTTTGTCGCACTAAAATGATTTCATTTGATTTTACACAAATTATCAGTGGTATAGTTTTTAATGGACAACATTTTTCTCCACTTTTTTTTAGTTTTCTCAATCTTGTTCAACATGTGTTCAACATCATCCATGCTTTATTTAATGGTTGGATCAATGTTGGTCATGTTCTATTGCCTATTTTTTCGGGTCTTTATGTTATCAATTCAATATCCATTTATCTTTTCATACAGTTTAAGGAATTCCAAGTGAATTTCAATATATCTTCTTCAGTGATTTGGTTACTCTTTATCATGATACCCCTCATATTTCAAACCCATGAAATCAAATGGATGATTATAATCTGTCGTAGTAATTATCAATATGCTAACTATATATCACAATACATATTCTCTTCTATTACCTATGAATATATTTTGAGAATTGAATTAAAAATCCTCAATGGGAGGTTGTTTTTTTAATAAATGGTAATTATTAGCACATTTATGGTGTTTTTTTATAAATCATTGTCTACATTCATTAATATTTTTAATTATCAAGGGATTATTTCCTAGATGTATCAAGATTGTATGAATGAAAAAACTTACATATTATATATATATATAAATAATTTTATAAGGGTCCCATTAATCCTAGTCATAATAAGGTTCCTCTAGTAGTCCAGATACCTCAGTTTCACCAAAATTGGTATCCCGTGAGGAAGAATTATGTATGGGGCCGAAATAAAATATACCTCTTCAAATTTAAATATCATTCAACCCCTATATTTTAAATCTATATAAATTAAATACTATTGCATGTGATGACCTGGACATCACCATGATATTCCATGATGCCTTGGAGAATATTAATATTTATATAATGATACATGGTTGGATACTTGTGTACCACCTAGAGGACATAACCCAAGATGTGAGGTATTTACTCTATAATTAAGTAGATATTATAGTGCATGTGGGTTCTTATATCTCAGTTGATTCTCCCATGCATCATCTGAATAGGGTGGTAGGGAATGCTTCATTACCAAGATGTAAGGGTATGAAACTTGTTTCAAATATTTTATAATCATGTTACTATAGTATAAAAATGAAGGATGGCTACATGGATATAGATAATAGGGATTAGTGCGTGTTACAGTATATGAATAAGAATAAATTATTTTGAAGGGGTGATTTTCTTGTATTTGATCCTAGTTTTTTATAAAACCATGATCCATGGGACTTCATGCATAAAACTTTGTCTCTTTCCCCAAGGATGATTCAGGTGTAGATACCATGTCTTTCACTTCATCCAATTTTAAAGAAGATAACTAAATGTTAAATAATTTTCATTCTTGAATGAATAAAAGTAATTCAAGATCAATGTTATGTGATATTAGAGAGTGAAAAAAATTAATATCAGAAGGAATAATGATTTTTCCTCTTTTTCTATAGAAATATAAAATCCTTAATATGTACACTGCCTATATTAAATGAAATATAAAAAACATCCAATAAAGATTTTGAAATGGAAAAGGAATATTTCTAGAATTTATTAAAATAACCCTCAACTTTTATTATTCTTGATGATTAAATGAACAATAAGGTAACTTTTGAACATCCTAATATGAATATCATGCAAATAAAAGGCTATAATGATTTTATATTATAGAATTCGTTTGACATTGGTGGAGGAAGAATGGTTAATGAAATTATATAACCTATGCATGATACAAAAATACTACTATATTAATAAAGGATTATGGGGATGTATTGTCGGATGTTAATGCATTACAAAAAGACATTCAAAGGTTGTGTGAAAGTATATTAAAATATGAAACCAAGAAAAAACATTGATAGTTGACTGATAATAATTATCCTATTATACTCCATGGATTTAATTATTTGAAAAATGAAATGGAGGAGTATATAAAAACATGTTTTTCTATGACAAATTTTTATCAATACTATATACTAATGGGATAATTGTTGAAAAATGCGCTATTGAATAGATCAACATAATAATTATTTATTCTAATATTTTTTTTAAAATGGTAATTATTCTTAAGTTTACATTTAATATATAAGTTTTATTATTGTTTATTATCAAACACTTTCCCACAATACCCTTAAAAGTACTTACCATGAAAGAATAATTTTATATTCATAGGTGGTGTGTTGTTTAGATCCTCAAAAAGTTAGTGATGGATGGGATAAGCATAAAGTAATGGTGGATTTTTTGTGAGGTATTGTTGAAACAAAAATGAAGTGGTTATGTGGGGGGGGGGGATTGGGATTCAGTGGAGGATCTTGATTTCATTGATCAGTAGTTGGAAACTAACCTATGTTGTCTTTTATTCTTTATCATTGTATTTATTTAAGGAAAAAGTAATTTTAGAGGAAAAACTAGTGGTTATGGAGAATAATCGACAAGAATAAATTGGGTTTGTAGAAAACACCCAACTAAATGGGTTGTTATTTGGAATAACAAACACCATGAAAAGTAGGTGCTATGTAAAATGGGTTTCTAGTTAGAGATGTGTATCAGGTTCTATGTGGTCTATGAAAACATCTTGTTTCTCTAAATCTATATAAATTTTGTATATGTAGTAGATGATGTGGGTTACATTTGGACCTACACATCCAATGTGTTTGGAGAAAAATTCTTGATGTTATATTTGAATCAATGAAGTATATTATACCACATTCTGAGAAATACTATTATAAAAAACACCATGTATTATGACCAACACTATTTGTATGTGTGACCTTCTATTCCATGTTGGTCACTAGTAAATGACTATTATTATAATTCAAAAATACAAAACATGTATGATATCTAAACCCACCAATTATCTATATATAATGATACGAACTTATATATAGACCTAAAATCAGTCCATCCATATTTTTTTATCATTTAGACCTTAATGGGTTTATTTTCATTGATATTATAGATGGTATGTGATGTTTTACATATAACATTTCTTTTATTTGAACATTTATATCCAATGAAATTAACCATTTATGAAAAAAGAGTGATATTATGGTTTGTATCATTTTTAAATAGGTGTATTCCAATATGTGGTGGATCTCCTATTTCTTATTTTTTATCTATATGGTAGGAATATCTTAATAAAAACACGGGTCATGTTTATATATCTATAGAGTAATTACCTTGTAATATATGATATCTGGTGTATTGTCTGTCCTTAATAGGGGTGGGTACCCGCTTGAAAATTTCCATTGATTATCTATGGGAGGGTCCCGAGCAACTATTTTAGAGGCTACATTGATTGATTAGAATTGGTATCTTTGATACATTTTCAATGATACATTACTAATGGACTATATGTGGATGTTCTCCCTCATCTGATATGAAAGCATTAACAACGAAAGTACTACCGTTATTGAATTTTGGTAGTAGTTTGGTTGTTGGATGTTTATGGAGTCTTGAGATCTATGTGTCTTGAGATCCAATGGATCCCAATGGGTTCTCATTAATATTTGATAAACATTTAGTGACCAACATCACTATTGTTTTATCTTTACTATTCATATCATCCTCATTTTTCATTTGGTGTTAATATTTTCTATTGAAGTCAAGATGATCATGAATTCTCTTTGTCTCTGAGAGATATATTGACTGAATGTATATTTATTAATCATTATTTACATTCTTTTGGTTACTCAATAGTATAGGAATAATTTTAGAGTTTTTTCAATGTTTTCCTATCTATATTCTTAATGGTCACCTCCCTTAATAGGATTTGATATTACTTGTTTCATTGTACTTCGATTGAGTTTTTTATGAATCTTACATGGTATATTTATACTGACTAATGTATTTTCATTATTCCTAGATGTGTTTTCTAATTGTCGAAGACACACCAGTTCATACAGGAGATAGGGACACATCACCTTATCTCTATTATTTAGAGTTTATTCATAGTGATTCGTTGTAATGAATTCCAGATCAAACTGATCTGTGATAGTGGTAGTGATTTTTCTCTTTGGAATAATATCATAGAGTATATAAAATTTGAATCCGGTTCTAAATTATTTAAGTTATAATGATTCAATTGATATTATATCTATCTTAT
This sequence comes from Viscum album, assembly GCA_963277665.1. Lineage (NCBI taxonomy): Eukaryota > Viridiplantae > Streptophyta > Magnoliopsida > Santalales > Viscaceae > Viscum > Viscum album. The sequence goes on from OY728156.1 coordinate 1,565,166,273, forward strand.
CTATTTTTTCACATTGATGATGTATTTATTCTTAATGTCACATGAATGCATTGTATACAATTTATTTCCTTTTTTATTTGAACTTCTTGTGTTTATTTATATCTTTTTATATTAAAGATATGTGGTTGTAGCAATTATTTATAGTCTAAGGCTATCCATATTATGATATTCCCATACATAATGCTACTAACCTAGGCCAGATTTATTTGAGGTGGGCTTGGGGTGGTTCTCTCTACTAACAACAAGACCATAAGGTGTCTCATTGTCTTGGGTCAAGTCAGTGTGGAATCCTAGTGGGTAGGTCCTTGAGATATTGACTTGATGTCATAGTTATTTGTGAATTTTTTGGGTAACATATCATTATTATGTTATAGGGGTCTAGACTATTATTATAAGATTAGGGTTTCCAAAATATGTTCATTGTTTGACACATACATTCTCCATGGATTTGACAAGATTTTAGTTGTCCCATATCATTAATACATTATTTTAGTTTAAAATTAAGTTGTTATGTGCACAATATAGTGGATAAAAATGATGTTTCTTATCCATCAAGTGTTAGATCATCTAGATATTCTCTAAATCTTTCAAATATATCCTACACTATATAGGGTTCTACTCACTAATATATCATGTATATGGAAAGGCATGGTTAGGATGAACATATTCATGTATTTAAACAACTCATATTTTTTTGTGACCGATTAAGTGTTATTTTAAATGATGTGGATGAGAGATGTATTTTCCATAAATTTTAAGGATACTTATCTCCCATTCATTCTTAGTAAATATTTTTTTTCATGTGAAGTGTATTTTATTTGATTCTATGTCAGTTGAGAGTACCTCTAGATGGGATATTATTTTTCCATTACTATGAGAAAGGACACCTTTGTTTTCACAAATAATGATCAATTGAAAATAAAGGATTGGAAGGAGTATAAGGATAAGACTTATGTCTATTATATGATTTTACAGATCATACTTCACTTATTATATCAAGAATAATATATGACAAGGTGAGTCATTGGAATATGACATTTTATCCCACATGATATGGGTATGGTCACCATATGTGTTTTAAATATATATTTTTTCCAGAGTTTAGTCTTTTCAGAATATATTTTACTCTCCACTGGATGAAATAACAATTTCATTTTACTTTTTCAAAACTAAGGACATCATAAAGAGTTAATGAGATATGTTTATTAGTGTAATACATAAAACTCATTAGTTTATATGCAGACTCCAAGGGAAGAGTCATTGAGTTTTTGATTGATTTCTAATGAAACACTTCCTAATCTAGATTACCTTGGATTTAGAATTAACATATTGAAATTTTTTTCTATATTCACGTTATATTTGGAGTAGGATATTCCTTCACTTGATTAAGGTCGGTGGTGTCATGGGTAGAAAATTCATGTGGGATGAATGATTGAGACATGATATCTTCTTATTTAACTAATTCAACTCATAGGGATTTTTTTCTATAGAATTATTTTTGGGGGATGACCCAATGATTCAAGAGTAGTAAGAGATGGTTGATCCATTTATACACTTTCAATAACACTTACATGGGATAATTAATATCAAAATTGGAGTTCTAATAGTAATAGTTGAGTGATTTTTTGATTAGTAAATGCATACAGTCATGTGTTAGTAGGTGTAATTCAAGGAAAGTTTTAGGTTTATTTTTCATATTACCTTATACTATTAGAAACTTATGAGGATTTCATTTGGAAAAATATTTTTTGGATTTTAGACTCTATGCTAAAACTTAACTTGATGGTGAACATTACTCACTCACCCCTTCTACTGAAATGAGTCTACCCTTGTTGATGAAAGTGGTTATTTTTTATCATTTCTTATTGAATAGAAGAGGTGCAGTGGTATCAAACATATGAATCATAGATTTAACTACTTTTTTTGTTTTGTGATTTGTTATTTTCTCGGTTTATAAGATTCATCATTTATTCAATTATAATCTAGGCCACTTTCAGTGTTTTGATTTGGTCCAACCTATTAGTAATTAGGATCTTCTCTTTATATAATCATTAGCATATCTTGGTATTTATTAATATAGATGGGAAATATATTTATATAGATTAATGTCGTGATATTAGAATTTTTTAACACACATTAGATGGTATGGGTATATATCAACATTCTTTATGATGTTGATGTTATAATGTTTTCGAGTGGGATGACCAGTGCCCCTATGAATTTTATAGGAATGTGGACTATTTCATTATTGGAATTGGGTCATGGTATATTATATTGGGACTAAAATAAATTCATTAATTTTGATTGGAGGGAATGTTTTTCAATATTAAAACATAGGATAGAACATGAATTTGTGGTGTATATTTTTTTCTTGATGATTTTGAATCCAATATATTTGGTGATATTGGTGTAGGGAAATAGAGGAACCATTGGTGTCACATTAAAAATATTAATTTATTTCTATATGATGGAAGAGGAATATGGTAAGCTAGTTTCAGGTTTTTTATTCCTATAAAATATAGGGATGCACTACGCTCCACCAATAATTAATAGATGGACCCATAATCATACATTAAATGATATAATATTTTTGAATTAATATCAACCTTGTGGTCCTATATAATTGAATATTCATTGGTGATGGACCTAAAGGATTCTCAGAAGGTGGGGATCATTTCTTCCACTACCTTATGGGGAAAAAACTTTTTCCATGAGATTATGGGGAATGTCTAAATGGAAATATATAGTAATGATTTTCCTGTTTAAATGTGGCCATTGATGGTTTATGTCATTGGGATCCTTATTGATTAATACTTTTATACACACTCTAACTATTCATTAAAGTGTTTTTTTTCATGATATTATTTATTTTGATAGGTTGGTATGGTTTTTTGAATTGATATATAAAAAAAGAAATATCATAGTAGTATATTTTACCTTCTTCTTCAAATTGTGCAGAATTGGGCCACTCGGTGAGTATTAATGTGATGTTGAGTAGTTGGATAAAGATGGTGTTATTCCATTGGTGCTCAGTGATACCATTCATTAAAAATATATGATAACAAAAATGGACTATCTATGATAATGTGTGTGAGCATGTTGGGAATTGTTTTGAGAGATTGGGATTCAAATAGATTTTTTATTGAATTTTTTTCAAGAAGATCAATGTTTTGTTGTTTTCCACATGACAATAATAGTGGTTCTCTATTACTTTCTCAAATGATATGAATGTGAATATAACATAGGTCTAAAATATTGTGTTCCTTATAAACTATTCCAGGGTCAGTATAAAATCATTTAAGGGAACACATTGGAATAATGATTCATGGATGAGTTTTTCTTATATGAAAACATTTAATAATTATCAATAATTGTGGGTAGTGTAGTTCTCCTACTTATGATAACCATATTGACCAACCATTCATTGGATTATTATCAATAGATCATGGTTTCTATTCATTCGATGTGGCTAGAAAACATTCATACTAGAAAGTCATTGGTTGTCAAATCTTGGAAAAACAATCAAGTATTGTATGCATGTTTCTGCTTGGTCATTTCATCAAGACGGAAAGATCCAATATCATTATTGATGTATGGTTATGTTTACCTCATATGAAATTTTATTTAATTTTTGTATTGATATCATAACATCAGAGGTGTTGAATGACTTCCTGATGGATGACCATTTTCTTCATATGGATGTGCCTTCAACTCCTCAGTTCAGTAGCACCAATTGTTTTACTTTTTAGTGGTGAATATGATTTAATATGGAAATGATGTAAAGACATGGGTTTTCATTAAATATACATATATCAATTATGAGACTCAACATATTGTGTCTAATATAGTTGTAAAATGTAAAATATATCCAAGAAAACAACCATTATATAATTAATTGATGGTGCTCTTGAATCTAAGAGATGGTTCTTACCACCAACATGATCCAATAAATAATTTTATAAAATTTAGTTCTGTAAAAAATATATATTAATAATAATTTTTTTTCATGAACATGTTTATTTTTATTAAAATACTTATTACCCTCAATTGAACATCAAATGGGAGACTTTGAAACATTGATGATCCCGGAATAATGGTTTTACCCAATAAATAATGTATGTTTTTATAGTGTCCCATTGAATGTCATGGTCATGGGATGAATAAGGGTAAAAAAAATAAATATTAAAATTTATTGAATAAAGAATATTCGACCTAATAGTCCATATATTTTTATTTCATTGTAATACATATATCTCGTTAGACACATAATCATAGGTTTTGGGAGAATCTATGGGGGAATATGTATGTGGGAGATAGTAGAGGATTGGAGAAATTGATGATAGATTTGATGAATATATCTAGTGTCCATATTTGAATGGGTTTCTGCACCAAGGATCAAACCCTAAAAGAGGTAGGGAGAGAAAATTTTTATTCTGCTACATTATTTTTGATTTCTTGTTCAGGATTTATGTCATATTAGTGATTCCTCAATACTACCATTGAATTGAAAAATTATTATTTCACACTATTCTATTATGGTTTATTTTTTCACATTCATGTATCCTTATACAATTATTCATTTGTTTCGACACCTGTGATCAATTCTTGACATCACAATGACCATCATGATTATTTACCATAAAGATTAAACAGTTTTCCCCCAGTTATTCACTATTCATCTCCATCTAGGTTTTGTTCAAGGGTGTGTGTAATGTTAGTCTTTTATGATTCATGATAAAAAACATTATATTTCTAGTTGTGATCCTTAAAATATTACTTTAGTATTTGAGAAGCATTGGAAAATTGTGTACCATGAGTCATGGGTTGTTTAGATTTACATTCATGTGGAATTGTTTTGGGTGGTGAGGATTTAATGGTGGATCCTGGTTCATGTGTTTGATGGTCAAAAATTGATCCTTGACGGCTCATATCCATGATTAATGAGTTTATTGATGGATTGGTAAAAATTTAAGGAATAATTTATCTCATTATTAAAGTATTAATAGGAAACCATGTGTTTCAATAGAATTCCCAACTCTATGATTTATAGTTTAGTGGACAAAATTATTGTAATATACATGTTAAAATAGCTAGGGATCTTATCTGAGTTAATTATCACACCTCATGTTATAGACTGACACTTTTAGTATCTAAAAAATTCAATATAGAGTGTTGATGGATTATATACTAAATAATTTTTATTTATCATCAATTAATGTGGGTTATAAGAACAAATTATATGCCTATGTTTATCTTGACATGGGATGTTATGTAATACTCAGATGGACAATATTAGAAATAAATTCCATGCACACTGGAAAACACAATGGGTTTTTTATCTCTTTCATTCCATGTAGGATGACAATAAAGCCCGAGGTATCAATTTAAAACAGATATGTTTTATCCCCAAAGGAAAATAATATTTATTCTTTTTAGACACACATGATTGTTTTTTCTCATGGTATGGTGTCATATATAGAAGTTTGAGAATTTAATCCTAACTTATTTCATTTATATATGAAAATTAATATTTCATTTATATCAAGGATGATATGAAAGGAGATACATGAATTATTTCCTAACATAAGTATTTGATAATCAATTTCAATATCTGTTGGTGATCATTAGAGTGATATTGGGGTTAGAATCCTCTTGATTCAGGTGTTTTCTTGTGATTCATGCGTACCCCACATTGTTATATATATAATGTTTGAATCCCTATATGAACACTAGGTTGTGGGACCATTATATGTGGAGTCAGTAACCTCTAATCAAAGATATCGGGTGGGCGGTGGGTCCACGGTCATCCATGACATCATCATAGTCATTTAGTACCAGTGGGTGAGGCATCAATCCTCCACCTCCATTATAAAGATTATCTATAACTTCTTTACATTCTTAGTTCAAAAAAATTATATGTTATGGTATTGATAAAATGGTGGTTGTAGTGCTCCCTCATATTATAATAATTATTAAAAATTAGCATTAAAACCTTCCTAGATTATGAAAATAAAGTGCCTTTTGGAATTCTATATATTGTATAAATTTTGAGTATTGTGATCCATAGGCACCATGTGGGTTTCCATTATGATAAAATATATACTTTTTGATAAAATTCAATGATGTTGGTTTATTTATCCATTTATGATTCATTATTTTATCATGTGTTAGGACCATTTTCTATTGTAGATGAGACGTATGGGACTTTTTAGTGTTCTTGATATGTCTAGTGATTGAGTAATTTATGATTCATCATTATCTACACTATTTTGGTTAACATATAGTATTATATCCCTTTAAATGACTTTGTTTTTTGTTTATCCACTTCAAATTCATCATTAACACCTCTCATAATTGTTTTTTTATGAAAAAATGATTAATGTTTCCTTAATGGTTACTTCAATTTCCTATGAGGTAAGCTTATTTTTACCCCTATACAGTAAATGATCACACACTTGTTAAGAATGTGTAGATGAACAAAAAATTTGGAGGGGGGCTAGGGTGAATTAGGGGTAAAAAGGATTCTTTAGAGATTAAGTTTGAAGATTACTAATGGTGTATTAAAAATCATGATGATATGTTATGGTAGTGGTAGATTCTTTTTTTTTGAGACTAGTCAAGGAGAATAAGTTTTAAAGAGGTTCATCTTCGTTCATTTTGACAAAGTGACTCATCAAATGTTTTATCATCATTGTCTATTTTTTCGTTTCTGGTGATGTGTTTGCACATGATATTAATATCATGTGTTATATAAAGTCGAAGTTGTTATATATGTTTGTACGACTAATTATTATATCTATTTTTATTCATTGGATATATATTTTTATTTAAATTTCTTACAGTCTAAGACCTCTAAATTGGGATATATTCTTTCTTAGTGTTGGTAACATTCCCATGACATATTGGGGAAATCACGAGAGTGGAAATATTTGTATACCACTAACCATGGTGGGTCATTATAGTGTCAAGTGGTTTCAATATATGAAAATCAAGGTCCTAGAGGAAATATTCTTCTTATGAGAGGAAAATCATGTTTGGTTTTAACACAAATGAGGACATTATCAACAATATACCCAATCCCAATTGGTTTCAAAATAATTAGGCCTTGCATTAGAAATGTATAAAACATTGATGGTTATCAAGAAATGATTCCTTCTAAAATCATGAATGATGATACAATATGAAACAGTCTCCCCTAAAAAAACTAATGAAATTGTGTATGATAATTCATGTGGTGTATTTTGTGGGATATCCACCAAAATAAATAAATTTTTTGTCACCAATATATTAAGTATAAATATACGATATATAACTCATGATAATATTAAAATTTAACTATAATGAAAAATAATTTATAATGAAAATTAGTTGGGATTAATAAAAAAATATTCAAAGAGTGGATAATTATAATTTCTCATCAAGAAAAAAATTGTTATAATATTAATAAATGATAATTTAGAGAATCCATTCTATAATTGTAGATACTTTTTATGTTGTAAATTTAAATTTACATTATTCAACATCCATAAATAAAAACCCATATAATCATATCAAATTTGATAGAAACAACGTGAATCCTTGAGTTCCCATAATTTTTTCAAATCATGAAAAAAACATTACATATTTAGGTACTTACTACAACATCTCATGGTAAATATCTTGAAAAAATCCCCCACTAATACCTTATACTGATTACCATATACAGGTAATTCTAATTTGAATTATGGTTTAAATTATAAATCATATTCCTAATTATAAAAACATTTAATATCATAATCAAAAATCATTACATAAAAACAAACACTACAGTGGTTATCATTTCCAATCTATGTAGAACTCTTTCTCTGTTCATCATCATTCACGGAACATTTCAATTAAATATTTCATTAAAATAATTATGTAACTAATTATTATATATTTAAAAAATTATAAACATTTTTATTATTTAAAAATAACAATCAACATTATAGTAACTAAATATATCACTTTACATTTTTCTTTACTGATATATCTTAATCCCTCTTTGGATATAAAGTGAAATTAAAATTCAATTTCACCATGTTTATTTTTTAATTAAAAAAATGAGATTATATATTTCTAAATATTCTCCCAATAGACACTAAAAACAAAATTCTCTTCAATATATCACTCAATAATACAAAAGATCAATTACATTATAAAAATAAAAAAAATATTTCTTTTTTAGGGGGATATTTAGTAAAAATATAATATTTATAACCATATATTAAGCATTAATTATTTTTCGACCAATTTAGTACACAATATTATCCTTTTAATATACCACTTTTAGTTTGTGGGGACGTATTCCCTCATTTTATAGAAAATTTCTTGAATATACTATTATCAAATATAAAAACTCACTTTCTGTATATATTCCTTACATGTATGTTATAGAAATTTACCAAAAAAACAAATTATATCAAAATCATCATCTCTCTTATTAAAAAAAAGTATTATTCATAATAATAAAATATATTATAATCGAGGAAACATGTAGAAAATTAAAAAATATTTCTAAACAATTTATAATTTATGTAATCCACTTCATCCAATTCCTTTTTATTGAAACTCTTTTCTCCATCACAAAAATAAAAAATTTAAACTACATCCATCAATACATAATTATTTTTGAACATAGAAACATATTTAAAAATGATATATATTGTTTTTTGTCAGTATTGTATATGTTTTACAATAATAAAATTGTATTCTATAACATTAATCCCTAAGGTTGACTATCTATTTATTTATTTCCACATTTTATGAATTTGTAGTAGCTCCTCCTTCAATGTTTATTATTTCTATATGGATAAAAATAAAACTCCTTAATAACTCTATTTATTTTTTTAGATGGTGGTGTATACTATCCACAAAATCATCTTTTCTGTTATGTAAATTAATTTGGATCTTTAGTTTTTGTACCATCATCAAAGAAAAATATCTTGGACCTCCAATCTCATATATACAAATCCTAAAAAAATTGAGTATAATTAGAAGGCTTTTTTTGGAATTGATCATATTATAATTCTAAATAATTCATCATAACCTTTATAATAGTGAATAAAAAATGATTACTCTATCCAAATTAATCAAATGATATGAACCAATTATCTCGATGTATATAACTTAAAATATCATGTTGGAAAATAACATGAAAGCAAAGTGAACCCATAAAAATTATGTTGATAGAGATATTTTTATACCTTATGCTACAATATCTATCCTTATCTTAATGTAACATCTTATGGGTTTATATAAAAAAATATAATCCATGTTTTTATATAGATTTGTTAGATGTAAATCCATTATTTCAAGCATTAATGATGATATTTCATTTGAATATTTTAAATAATTAATCTAAAAATTATTATTATCGGGGCTAGAAAAATATCTTATAATTTTCTCACAATTATATTATCTAAAATGTATGAACTTACTTTTTTATAAGAATTATTCTATGGTTCATATAACAGTCTATGAAATAGAATCCATTTAGTTTTACTTTTTTAAATTTTTTTCATTCCATTATAATCTATAATGATGATTTCATTAGTCTATAATAAAATCTCTAATCAACTGTGTTACAGGTTTCTAATTTAATTAATTGTGAAATTTATTAAATTTAATCCACTAAACTGACCAACCATTTAGTCTTAAATCATTGATATGGATTGGAAAAGATCCACATTTAACTATTATTTAGGCAGCATTTTTTCTCTAATAAAATAGATAGTTGGAAATAACATAATTTCAATATTATAATATATGAATCTTGGATATTTGATTAGATAACTCACTAAACAATCCATTATATGGAAAACCAACTTTTTCAGGAACTACTAGGTTGTATGACCAATGTCTTGATAACTATTTTTTATTGAAGGAATCTAACAAATATTATTTTAATGGGATTCAAATATCATCATATTGAAACCTTTATCCCATATATATATATATTGAGACTCATTATAGTTATTATTATAATTATTTTTATTTCCACCATATAAATATACACAAACCATATGGATATGTAACACTTAACAGAACTCTCTTCTAAGGTTACTCACCCAAAGTAAAATGAATCTATATTTACACACATTTAATTGAGACCCATGTAGATGTTATAGGATAACATTTCATATAAATCAATGAATCCATTTGAATTCAATAATCACTATAAGAGTAGACCTTATGAAATGGGTTTCCAATTGTCACTTTTTTAGATATTTCATTGAATGAGCTATTAATGAGTAGTCCATCATAAATTCCCTTTACTATATATTTTTTTCAAAAGAGATACCACTATTACAATATAATTGTGGAACAAAATCTTTATAAAATTTATTTAATTTCCCCATTAATGCATGTAACCTAATAACATCCCCAGAAAACAAAGAAGAAAACAAAATCAATTTTGAAAGAAACCTGTAGAACCCTAAATTTATATTTGTTAATTTTTTTGAAATAGTCTTAAAAAATTAATTGCTAAAATGATAAAAATGAATAATTTTATTTTAATTTATATTATAATAATCATGGGGAAAATACCAAATTATTAATATTTTCATAAATTTTTACATGAGAAAGAAATTAATGAACAATTCATTAATAATAAAAAATATGAAATCCTGGTAATTTAGGATTTCAATACACTGAGCCTAAAAAATATAAACACAAACACTATATATTTATCAAAATATGATCTATTTTATATTATAAATTTACATTGAATTTAATATCAAATACATTATATTTTACAAATATGTGATATTTTAGGATCACAACATTTTGAATAAATATTTTTTCATGATATAATATATATATATATTAAATAAAATAATTTCTAATTTTTTTTAAACATTTATAAAATAATCTAAAAATCCTTTTTAATGTTTTATTTGAATACTATAAATAATTTCTGAATATAAACATTTATATTTAAACATATAAAAAATTTAGAAATAAATAGAATCTCTTTAATCATTTATATTATTTTATAATTAAATATATATATATTAATTTTTATTCCATTAAAGTAAAAAATAATCCTATATCACATCTCCCAAAATGTAATTTTTCAGTTTAAAGGTCCCCTAAAAAATGATTAAGTCTATATGGGAATCCACCAGTGAGGGTTTCTGAAAATACTAAAAAAATATAATTTATATTAATATTAGACTAAAAAATTCATACAACAAGATGTGGTATACCCTGTGAACTAATCATGCAATAGGTAACACTATAAGTTGTAAAAAAACCAGACCAATATATTCATTATCATATCACCATATAAGAAAAATATTTTAGGAATCATTTTTGTGGTTCAATTAACTTTGACATGGCTCATCAATTTTTTGGAGGCATTCATTTCCTCAATGTTATTTTGGGGTGTTTTGTAAATATAAATGAATTAATTTTGAATTCGTATTTCTAAATGTAATTTTACTTAACCAATTATATAATTTTTTTGATCATATGTATTTGGAATATAAATTTTGAATTTCTAAAAAATTGAGGGCATTTCTTGATATAATTTTTTGTTCTAGTGGTGATAAATTCTATAGCATAGTGTTTAGATAAAAATGACACGTGAGAATCATCTTATGATGTAATGTATATTTGAATTTTATTTCAATTAATGTAATATTCTTTTCCAATAAATTATTACACAGCATATATAATATATTTAACACATGCATTTATTTTGGTTTGATATATGTCATGGTAAAATAGAAAATTTGGGGGTCTTGTAGTGGACAACATCATTGCCCTTATAAAACTAATGTTATAATTTCATAATCCTTTCAAATAATCAATATAAACATTATATAGGGATCTTAGATATCAATAATTTTTTTATACGTGGATATCCTATATCCAAACACCATAAAATAATAACTAAAACCTAAAAATTTATGATCATACACACATATTAGATTGGATAAAATATTAAATTTAGGTTGGTATACCAATATCTGAAAATATGGATTATCTAAAACACTTTAATGTGGATCACTATGAGTAATCAAGAATTCCCCTTTCACATAGGTTATCCAAGAATTATATCAATATCTCAATTCTCGATGATCTTCTCCATTAAATAAATGTTTTCTAGACCAATATGTTAAATGGTTTGAGAGAAAAAAAAGTTTAGTAGAATCAGTTTTGAGAAATTATAATGGTGTCTACACACACAAAAATTCACCCAAAAGATTGAGTATGAATGAAAATTATACATTCCTTGTGAAATAAAAGTATGTACATGTATAAATTAATATGTTTTCCAAATGTTCAAATGTTACCAAATTTTTTTAATATTGTATTAAATTCATATAATAAATTTTTACTGTTTAAACATTAATTTTATGTATTCAAACTTATTTTAATGATCATATTTTTATGATCACCTAATGAATATATATATTGGAGATATATAAGGTGGTTTTTATAGGCATGTTCATATAATTGGATAATATCTTGGACAACAAAAAAACTAGTTTATTACTCACCACGTGCATGGTAAAATGGATATCTAATAATATTTTATTAACAAAAACAACACAGTGGGTCCATCATTTCAAAAATCTATCAAAATTTAAAATTGATTCATGTTTTTATAATAAGTCTTTTGGAGGTGCATAGAGGATATTCAAACTTATAAATAATTTTACGTGTGTTCCTGGATAACAGGACAACAATTAAAACAAAATTTAAAATGGGTACGGAAAATCAAGATTGTGAATATATATTTTGTAAATTTATAGTATATAAATCAAAATATGGTATTTTACAAGTCTTAAGATGATTCATAGGATTTATAATGTTGTTATTTTTGGTGTTTTATCACGCATCATGGAAGTAACATAGTATGTATTTTGGTGTAGTATATACTATATTTATATCAAAAATGCATTTAGGGGAAGTATTTTTTCTGTTTGGCTGATAGAATAAGAGAGTTTGACCCCTATTGGGAATTCATTTTACTGTCTTTGGAATTATTAAAAATTGGATCTTCAAAAAGTGATGTTTTTTTATTATAAATTATATTCATGTATATTTTATATGTTAGTTTCTTTTGAAATCGAAAGTGAGTATCTTGGATTTGATATTTAATGTTTTACCAAGACCATGGAAATTTATCGAACTTATGAATATCCGAAATAGTGGTAGTGGGATTTTAAAATTGATAGGAAATGTTTATAGTTTTGGAAATTGGATTAAAAATATTTTTTTTGAAAAGATAAAATTTATTTTTTATTGAAAACATTAAAAAATATATGTTTTCAAGTCATATTTCATAGGGTGATTTTGATATATTTAGGCACTGTAAAAAAAATAATTGGTATTACAATGGAAGGTGACATTCTATTATTATAGGAACCTACTTAGGCTGATTTTTAGTCAAAATGGTCTTAAATGGCATTATGAGGACACATTTAGTGATTGAGTTACCATTATATTGGATTTTAGATAGTCCATGAGTGTCCATATAGTCCTAAAATAGTTGTATTTGGTTATGTAGTAGATATATATTTTAGTCTTCTATAATAATATTTTACAATTAATTTTTTTACTAATATAACACTCATGGTGTCATGAACCACAGGGTTGGATTTTATTTTTTTTAATTGAATTTCCAAGAACAATATTTATATGCTAATCTCATGACATGATTATTATTCATGAGAGATAAAGAAGGGTGGTTTTGTTTTATAATTTAGGTCTTGAAGATAAGCATGTATATTCACACATAAATTGTTTATTATTTTCTGTTGGGGGCAATGTGCATGAGAATTAGAGTAAAAAATAGTGGTCAAAAATGTTTTTTAGAGGAAATTAATATACTTTGATGTTATAAATTACCTAATATAACAACAATTTCATATATTTCCATTTGAATCTATGTAAATGTATAAAATTAAAGGAATGGTTAATGAGAATATTATCCATTTGAATTTTTTAAATAGTTTAGTGGTCAGTTTTTATATACTATTTCTATTACAGTTTTTGATATTTTCTCTTGGAAAAGTATATGTTTTTAGGTGTAGAATTAAATTATGAATGATTGACATAGAATAATGTTTATTTAATGGGGGTGTAATTAGTTGTATATGGTGATTGATGACACCAAGTGCTGAATTAGCCTTTCAAGGTCTTCATTTCATTGGTGGTGGCATAGAGTCCCTTTATCCCCTTTTCATTTAGATGGTAGTAATAATCCATCATTCTTTACCAGGAGTGTGTTTTTTTTTACTACATGCATTATTTATTCTCTTCAATTCCTTTTATTTCACTTTGACACATACAATTTAAAGGATATAAATGGGTCCCTTTTACCTCCTCTTCAACTTCCTTAAATAGCTTGGACTGTACTGGAATCACATTGTCTCTTCAACCAAATACATCGATGTTACTCCATTTCCTCCTCAAAAAAATTCACCCTCTCTTATTTTTGTATTAAAATTTCCATGGTTCTGGATTCAATTCAATGATTTCAATAAGACATTGTGAAATCACTTCTATGTGATGGGGTTTCCCTATTCTTCTCTAAAAGAAGCTCTAGGATTTTATTCCCTTACCTTAATTCACTATTTAAATATCATGTTAGTAATTTGGTGTTATTTATTAAATTTTCTTGGTTTCGTCTAGGATTTAGTATTAACATTGGTGTATTCTATGGTAAAATAGGTACATATTATGTCTTATTAATTATAGAAACCAAATTTCTAGGTTTATATTGTAATGGGATGGTTTTATTAACTGAAATGTGTTTCCTGATTAAATGTGGTTATATATTATATAATTATATACATGTAAAATTAAAAGATATAGAAACAAATTTTTCTTTCATTAATAATGATCATTGCATTAGTTAACTATGAAATGAGTTAAAATGACAAATATTACAATTGTACAAAAAATATACAATATAAAAGCTAAAATGGGAAAATAAGGACCACCCCAATCTTCTAGAATTATCATCCCCGCTAAAAATTGTAAACCATTCCACATATTCATAAATGTAAAATATAATCGTAGGGTTAAATTTTAGTTAATTTTGAGTGAATTAATGAATTGGTATTTATAGGGTATTTATGGAAATGAGATAATTGTGATTCGACTGTTATATGATTGTTGGTAAAATATGACTGGTATTAAATATGATTTTTTCCAATATTAATGTTAGAAACTATACCCTAGGTTGTGAATTTGACAATTATAATTATTTTTTATATGTAGTAATCACATATGACAATTGATACCAAAAAAAGAGAATTGATAACCTTGACCAGCAGAGTCATGTCGTTTAATGATAATTTCTCATAACTTTAGAGGGAGGTAGCATCATTAGGGCCTTCACTTAACCAATCCCAAGAAAGAATCAACAAGTGAATCTTGAATGATATTTCATATGGGATATGTTCAATTTAGTGCATATTACCACTCTATCAATGATAGTCGAGCCACTCTATGAAACCACCACTGTAACCCACAACACCCTTAGGGCGTATACAAGGGTAATACATGGTTACATGTCTTAGCCATAGTTATTGAATGTGTAATATCTTTTTTATAAATGAAATAATTTTTTGATTAATTCCTTTTAACCATAGTTTATATTTATAAAATATATGTTTAATTGGGGTGAATTTGATAAATTGATATCTGGATAAAAATAAATCATAATTGTATTTTGTTTTGATAGGATATTAATTTTTATTATAAACCATGGTTTCTTAAGTAATATCTTCTTTCAGTAAGTATTCATTTAAAAAACTATTATTTAAATATAAGTGATAAATTAATTCAATAATATCCTAGGTTATTTTTATAAGTGTCAAATAATTTATTTTTTCTTACAATTTCAATTTTTCAAAAAATATGGTTCTTTATATTTTAAAATAGAAATTAAAATATTTATAGAATAATTCTAATAAAATAAAAATTATATTATAAAAATTCATGTTGAAATTATGTTATGGTGAATTTATGATAATTTTCAAAAATATTTTATTTTTTCATGAATGTAAAAATATAGTTTGGGTTTTTTGTATGTTTTATGACTTCTTATTTATTTCATAATCATGTAATAATTAATTAACCACATTCCCTGAAAAAAAATATTTTATTTTATTAATATTTATTATTTTAATATATTTTAATAAAGTTCCAAATCTATAAGTGACTATCCAATTTCTAAAAAAGAATGGATGATTCTAAAAAATTATATTATAATATATTTACTTTTACATGACAAAAAGGTATTAAAATGGTTTTCTGTTCTAGTAAAAAACCCATGGGAATGCCAATGGGTTTTCAGTTTCCATAACTTAGTTTTCTATTACATATATTTGGATGGTTTTAATCATTTTTCTTTTTTTTTTCTATAAATACCCTCCCATTTCCCAACCCCTATTAACTCTCAATCTATCCTCAATGATGTTCTACTTATTTTTCCTCTCATGGATTCCCCACAAGGTTTTCAAAATCTCTTAAGGTTTCAATCCTCATGTTTTGGAGTAACTCTTCATGGTATTGGAAATATCCACTACAATTTTCAATTTAACTTCATTTTTTATGTGGTGTGTCTTCTAATTTCCATAAAATGTTATTTTTTTACTTTCTATTATGCCATTACTATAATAATAGTCATTTATCATTATATTACCTTCATTCCCCAAAATTTTACACTTTTCTATAAGCATGTTTTATACTAATCATATAACCAAATGTACTTCTCAGACATCTCTCTTTTAAAAGAAAAACAATATTTTCAATTATATCTGAATAACCAACCTTATTTTCTTTCAAAATGGTATTCAACTAGATGTATTCAGGTTTTTACATATTTGAAATTGACATTTCCTTTCATGGGTTAAATATAACGTGGTCATCATGTCTTTAATAACATTTGTACGACAAGATTTTGATAATAAATCCATTAATTATTTTATAATAGTTATTAATGAAATGATTTATTATCATCTATGTGGGTTACATGAAATTAATATATATTTGGGTTGTTCCCTAATATTAAACTAGTTTATTGGGTAAATAATTTAATCTCTAGAGAAGACATGTTTTACGATACCTTGATAATTATCCCTTGTAATTTTCATTAATGAAAACATGGTTATAAAACATAGTTACATTCTGATGAATGAATCATTTAAATGATATATTCATATTTAAATGATATTATTCATGTTATTTTTATTATATTCATCTTGTTCATTCCTTGTTTTTTTCCTCGTGTTCTTATTGTTTTGTCTCATGATCACATGATTTCTATCTCATTTCTTATTACATTATTTGGCCTCATGCTCACCAATTTCCATCGATATATGTACCTTGTTATATCAATAATATATCTTATGACTTTTCTATTCCTCTTGTTTTGAAGATAAAAATCATTTTTTCCATAAGGGTTATTTTCTTACTCAAAAATAAATTTACATGGTTAACATTTATTTTTATGTTACATGTTTTTCTTAAAGTTCCATATCCTAGCTTATTTATTTTTCCTTGAGGACAAATTACTATTAGTATAATAAAATTCTAATCTAATCCTCATAACCATAATGTTATATAGATACCGAGTCTCCATATTTTTATACTCTGATTTTATCTGATTTTAAACTCTGTTTCATCCTGAATTTTGACTCCGATGTTCATAGAAATCAAATTCTGAGTTCTCAAATTTTTGGATTATGATTTCATAGAAAATCAGACTCCGATTTCTCAGATTTTCATACTCTAAATTCTAAAAAAATAAAACAATGTTTTCTTGGAAATTTGATCAATGTTTCCATAAAAATTCCAGACACTATTTCAATATAAATTTAAGATATGTTTCTATATAAATTCAGACTCTATTTCTATCTATATTCGAACTCTGTTTCCATCAAAAATATGATTCCATTTCTATGCAAAATCATTCAAATTTTCTATCAAAATCCAAACTCTGAATTTTTATTTTACTAGACTCCATTGGTATACATATTCACATGCCATTTCCCATTATATTAAGAATCTGATTATTCAAACTTGTTAATGCTACATATTTTCCTTGAGATATGGTTCCCACTTTATCAGATCCTTATTTACAAAACTTTCTAAAAAATCGGAATGATGTTTTTACATGTTATTATTACATACACATGATTATGTTACAATGAATTGATGTTATATAGTCTATTATTTTAATAACTATAGACTATATTCCACATGTAAACGTCCCTCTATGATTTAAGAAAAAACATGACCATTGGAGGAGGGAGATGACAATTAGAACCTTTGCTTATAAATACCCTTCCATTTGAAGGGTTTGTGTAACATTCAGGTAAATAAAGAAATAATAAATTTTCATAATTATTCATATTTGTGAATTAAATATTAATTTTACTTTAAAGAGGCCAATATGCTCGATGGCGTACCCGGTACACAAAATGGGTTTCCTTGAAATCTTATGTTGCATAATAATAATATAATATTATTATTTTAAATAGAAGTTAACACCTAGTTTTTGTATTGGAAGGAATGAACAGAACTAAATATAATATGATTATACATTTTTGTTAAATGTTTTTACATTTATCCAACAAAATTTAGAGGCTTGAAATGTTACTGAATATAGTTTTAAGCAAAATTTTCTTTAAAAGGTTGATTTACCGCATTTCAATGGAGAACCATCTTCAAATCTAGTTTTGGTCACTTTTATATGTTATATTTGACTAAATAAAATTCTTCTATAGAATCGTGACATCCAAATTTACTTTGCGTAAATTTATGTATTTTTCTCATAAAGTTCAATTTTTAATGAAAAGTGAAAAATACTGTATTTTATTTCAAAACAATTTTTTAATCTAATTTATTTATTTAGATAAATTATCTTTTTAATTGGGTTTAAAGATTCATTAGGTTATATTTTTACCATTTACTCCAATGGTGGTCATTAGAATTAATTTAACTTTCAAATTGCACATAAACAAGTGTTAATCTTTTGATAGATATTGTTTCTTAAAACACGCTATTTGTTTTTACAATAGGAATTAATTTTAAATTAATTACTGTATCTTTTATGTTATTAATTTGGAAAAATAGACATCATTTTAGATTTTGGAATATCAAATATATCTTAGATTGTTTTTTTGGTATTTTTTGGAAAAACATCAATTTTTGCTGAATAATGAACCCACATAGTAGTAGTTAAAAAACTGACCTTTTCATTAGAATGATATTTTAAAGCATTGGTGAATTGAATTTAGAAAGTACAACACACATTTTCATTATTATTAAGTAACATTTTGTTCAATTAGATGAATTTTTTTCATGAATAGTATCTTTTTTATTTTTATTTACCGCGGTTAAAGGTAAATAGGGTTATTCAAGGTAAAAAGAATATCATAATAATAAAAAATTACCTTAACACTTGTCATAACCTTATTTTATGAGTCAAGGCCAACCATGATAATCCTTGGGTCTATTTTGGGTCCACATGGAGTCACCTAGGAGTGATAATGACACTTTAGATTAATTAATTTAATGTAAAGACAAAAATGATATAAACAAATATCTTTTAGTAAATTTATTTTTACATAGGGTTATATAAGATATATTTTCGACTATAAATTTTTTTTGGAAATATAAAACTATTTCCTAAATTATGGTATTTTTTTATAATTTTTAGACATCAAATTAATTATATTATTTATGACACAATAGTGATGTAGTATTTACCTCATTAATAAATTATATAAATAAATAAGATTATAATGATTAAATTAATATTTAAAAACTATCCAATTCCTATTGGATGATTTTACTTCAACCAGGAGACTTCCTATCTTTTACTTTAATTAGTTTTGGATTTTCATAAACCTAGAATTATTATGTATTAAAATAATATTTTCATACTTTCTTAAAGAGCCCCTCCTCTCCTCTATAAAAATCCCCCACTTCTGACTCATTCCTCACACCTATTAGGCTCCTTGTCTCATCCAACCCCTACCCAAATAATCCTTAAATATCCATCTCTTCCTCTTAGAAGAAATACCTTATGTAGAAGTCACTTCAAGAAGTCATTTTCATTCAAACCAAAGTGAGTTACCCAAATTAAAGGTAACAGGTTCTCTTAACTTCTTTTATTTTATTTTACCTCTCCAACCCCTAAAATATTTGAATTACTTTCTATTATAACAACACCAGTATCATAAATATACTAGTTTGTTTTTATAAGAATTATTCTAACTAGAATTACACACACCTCTTTCTAATGGGTGAAGAACATACTGTTTCTATGGATGACAAACTAACGCCTCACGAAATGATGACTGTTCGATTATCTATTACTACTTATCACGGTGGACATTATGATGGAACTATATTTATATATGATATATATTATGTCTATGATTTCTTTATTCTTCCATATTTTCCATTTATATCATACCTTTATAGTTTCCATTATGGGTAAACATGATAATTTAATTTGAGGAAGTGCGGACTACCGCCCCCACAAAGTGATATGACTTGTTAATTACATATGTGGGACTTATAAAGGATGGAGTTAATTATATAATATATGATATTGTACTATAATTATAATATAACTATGTATTATTAGGTTTTCATTCCATTAAAATATGAAATATAAATGAAAGTAGTGTTCATGCGTACGTACGACTTACCGTCTCCATGAACAGTGCATTTCGTTTCTTATCTCCAAATGTTATGTACTATTATAAATACATGTATATACAATATATATAGATGATATTTATTATATCTAAATCCTGAATATCATTCTTTATATAATGAACTATTTACCACGTTTACAATTTGTAATTATAAGAAGTCTATTTTTGACTCAAGTACCGAATATCGATAATAAACCATCATTAACATAAATTATTACATAATGTTTATAACATCATAATAAGTGATTTGAAAGGAATAATAAACTTGAAAAT
This sequence comes from Viscum album, assembly GCA_963277665.1. Classification (NCBI taxonomy): domain Eukaryota; kingdom Viridiplantae; phylum Streptophyta; class Magnoliopsida; order Santalales; family Viscaceae; genus Viscum; species Viscum album. The sequence continues at coordinate 1,565,187,266 of OY728156.1, forward strand.
TATCTTACGAAATTAGAAATTAACTTTAATTTATTATTCAAGAGATTAAATAATTAACGGGTCATGTCGGACATGAGGTAAGGGACTTCGTCTCAAACTCCTTTCGTTGAGGAATATTTTGTTTTAATACATGATTTTCATTTATAAGCTGTATAAAAAACATGTAAATTTCATTTCATTTAAAGGGAATATTTTTATATAAAGCGTTTTACTAAATGACAAAAAAAGAAGGTTTCTTTTTAACGTAAGCGGTGACAACGACCTTTCTACCGCCACGAGTATTATTTGATCTTTGGCATCCCAATCAAGATGAAATTTTTCTAAAAGGATAGTAAATTACATATACTATTTTATATATTTTTTTATTGAAAATTGTTTTGATAATTAATTTTATTATGTCAATATATTTAAATGATATATTGTGATTGATATGTGGAAATTTTATCTTTCCTTAATGTTTGTTTTAAGTGTTATTAATTTTTTTTGGTTGTTGGGAATTGTTTATGTATATGGGTAGTTCCTTGATAAACCTAGAGTAGCTAAGACCGAGATATCTCTCTAATTCATTGGGTAATGTGATGGAGGTAAATTGGAATGTTTCTCATAATAGATTTAGGGAATATATTGTGATGGACATTCCAAATGTAACTCCCTACGTAGTTGTGATAGCTACAATGTAAGTATGATATTGATTCCATAAGTTATCTTTATGATTTATGATTTCATTGTGTTATTCATAAATCTTATGATTTCATGAGGAATATTAAATAGTTTATGTTTTGTAAGTACTGATGGACTAATGATTTCTTTCCTAAATTTATAACCCTTATTGAGCTTTTTATGGGAATCTCATGTTTTGAAATTTTCACATGAATTAAAGATGAATAGGGTCGTGGATGGGATCAAGGAAAATTCATGTTGTCTAAAACATAAAACTAGACATGACTCTTTTTTTCAAGAGTTTTTATTTCTGTGAAAAAATGGAAACTGAGTATAATTGTCTAATTTGTAATTCTTGAGATGTAATGTAATAGTTATGGCCTAATTATCTAAAACTCAAAACCTAAAAAGATCCTCAAAGTGAGTTATTTATTTAATTCAAGATTATGTAATGTTTTAAGGCTGGTTCATTATAGTTGTCATCAGAGGTCTGTTTAGATAAATTTAGGAGTTAGGGTATTGTAAAATTAATATCCATAGATTAAGTTAGGTTAATATTGAAATGATATAGCATTTACAGATTACCATGTTGCTTCGCCTAAGATATTTCTATTCAGAATGGTTTTCCACATAGTAAACAGGGCAGCTATGTTAGGATGACATCAGGGGGAAGACAACCTTCCAGATCCACAACCTGAGATTGTCGGAATTGGAACTGAATAGTTTGTTTCAATGATGAAACAGTTGAATTAGGATATAAATGGTGGTGGTATCCATGCACGAGATCAGTGAGATCAACCACAGAGGAACATGTTTGTAGTGTGGAATTTCTTGAGGCAACATCCCCCATCATTCAGAGGATCATCTGACAATGTGATAGCAGATGGGTGGATTAAAGAACTAGAGAAGATTTTCAATGTTATGGGGTGTTCAGAACATCAAAATGTTAGTCTCTCTATTTATCATTTTTAAGGTGATGCTGATCAGTGGTAGTCTATGGTGAAAAATATCAGGGATAGTGAGGAGATTTTCTCTTGATTGGGATGAATACAAAGGTATGTTTCTTGAGAAATATTTCTCTAAGGTGGTTTTTCATAGGATGGAAAAACAATTATAGGAATTGAGGTAGGAGGATGACTCAGTGGCTGCTTATGAAGTAAGATTCACTCAACTGTCAAGGTATGCTCAATATCTCATACAAGATCATGATAGTAAAATCAACAATTTTTACTCAGGATTAAATCTAAAGTATTAAAGAAATTTCCCTTCTCGTGAGTTGAAAAGTTATGAAAAAATGTGTTCGATGTGTGGATATGGTGGAAATGGAGTTTTCGGATGATCAGGTGTTCTTTGAACAATAATAGAATAAGATGTCAAGGTGGCAGGCAAAAGGGAAAAACTCTTAAAAAAATTATGATGGTAAGAAACTTAAGTTTACGGTTTTCAAAAATTGTGGTAAAAAAATGTTGGGGAATGTTTTTTGAATTATGGTAAGTGATACCAATGTGGTAAAATGGGACATAAGGCTCGTAATTTCACTGAAAAAGAGCAGGGTATTGGGAAGAAAAAATCTGATTAAAAATCAGTAAAATGTTATAAGTGCAGTGAAATGGGTCATTATGAGAATGATTGTCCAATGAAGAACAAAACTAAGGGAAATCAATCAGGCTACTAGCAAAAATGGGTTGTGAAATCCTTTTCAAGTACTTTATAAGATGTTTGGACGTCGAATGAAGTAGTATCAGGTACACTGTTTGTTTATTTCCATTATGCCAATGTGTTGTTTGAGTATGGGTCTACACCCTCTTTCAATTCTGAGTAGTTTTCTAGTAAATTGGGAATTTCATATCAAGATATGAATCATAAGATTATGGTAAAAACACCTAGAGGAAATTTTGAAATAAAAAGAAATTATAAGAACCTTCCATTCCATGTGTTTGGAAATAATCTACCTTCAAAACATATGGGTTTTCCTCTAGTAGAGTTTGATGTTATTTTTGGTAGGGATTGGATTTCTATTTATCATGATAATATTTTATGCATAGATAAATAGGTTTCCATTCAAGTTGATTTTCAATTTCTATATAATAATGAACCCTTACTTTTGATAACATATCAAGTAGCTGAGAAAATAGTAAATGATGGAAGTGAATGATACCTGACACATTTTGTTAAAAAAAATGGAACTGTTGAAATTAATCATGTTCCAGTGGTAAATGAGTACCTTGATATTTTTATTGATGAGTTTCATAGTATTATACCTAATAAGGAATTTGAATTTACTACTGACTTAGTTCATGATGCTAAGCCAATTTCAAAACCCCCTAATAGAATGGCTCAAATTGATCATTTGGAGTTAAAGAATCAATTTTACGAGTTATTAGATAAAGGTTTCATTAGATCTTGAACAACATCATGGGGTGTTCCAAACTTGTTTGTTAAAAAGAAATATGGTTTAATGAGACTTTTCATTGATTATAGAGCGTTGAATAACATCACTATTTAGAAAAAGTTTTTGTTCCCTCATTTCAATGATTTGTTTGATCAGATCTAGGGAGATCGGTATTTTTCGAAGATTGACTTGATTTAGGGGTACCATCAGTTGAAAGTAAAGGAAGCATACATTCTGAAGACTACATTTTTTACTATTATATGGCCATTATGAATTCGTATTTATGCCTTTTGGGTTAACCAATGCACCTTCTATATTCATTGATCTTATGAATAGAATTTTTCATGAGTTCTTTTATATGTTTGTGGTTGTGTTAATTGATGATATTTTGGTTTTTTATAAAAGTAAAGTGGATCATGAAAGACATTTGATGGCACTATTGAAAGCTTTAAAAGAAAATAAACTGTATGGGAAATTCAGCATGCTTGAGTTCTGGTTACAACAAATTTCGTCCCATGGTCACATTGATTCAAAAAATGGCATAACATTTGATCATGTTAAAACAAAAGTGGTTGAATAACGGCCGATACCCAGAAATATAACCGAGATTTGTATTTTTCTTGGTTTGGTAGGTTATTACCAGAGGTTTGTCTAGAATCTTCCACGATTGTCTAGTTAAATGACTAAGTTAACTCATGAAGGTTTAAAGTTCATTAAGAAAAGAGAATTTGATGATTGTTTTCAATAACTAAAAAGAAGATTGAGAATGCTCCAGTTTTGGCACTGTCTTCCAGAAATGGTGAGTTTGTTATCTATAGTGATGCATCATTAAAAGGACATGGTTGTGTCCTTATACAGAATGATCAGGTAATTGGTTATGCTTCATGTTAGTTGAAACCTCTTGAGTTCAATTACCCTACAAATGATTTGGAATTAGCTTCTATTTTTTTTCTTAAAAAATTTGGTTGCATCAATTTTATAGAGTAAAATGTGAGATATATATTGACCATAAAAGTTTAATGTATATTTTCACTCAGAAATAATTGAACATCAGACAAAGGAGATGGCTGGAATTAATCAATGATTATGATTTCATGGTCCTTTACCATCTGGGAAAACAAAATAAAGTGGCTGATTCTTTGAGTTGGAAAAGTAATGTTACATTTACCATGTTATGTTTGGAACGATATCCTTTGGTTTTTGATTTCATGAACTTTGGCATAGAATTTGTTGGTGCAGGAAATTATTTTATTTTTTTAGGTTTCAGTGAAATAATCTCTATCAAACAGAATTTAGCAAGTGAAAAAGGAAGATACTGAGTTACAAAAATATGTAGATTTGGTTCATAAGGGTAAGTTGTCTTATTTTAAAGTTTATAATGATTGTTTTTTGTGGTTGGGTAAAATATTTTGTGTTCCATATGATTCATATTTGATGAATGAGTTGATATGTAAAGCTCATAGTTCCCCGTTTTCAGTTCATCCAGGCAGTACTAATATGTACTGAGATCTTCGGGAGTATTACTGGTGGGATGGAATAAAATGAGATATTACTAATTTTACAGTGAAGTGTTTGACTTGTAATCATGTTAAAGAACAGTGGCAGTTACAGAAAGGGATTCTTTAGTCTTTACTGGTGCCAGAGTGGAAATGAGAAAATATATCCATGGAATTCATTATGTGATTAAAATAGATATCTTGAGGTAAAAATGAAATATGGGTTATTGATGATCGATTGACTAAATATGATCATTTCCTTCTAATTTGAGGTACATTTTCTCTAGATCAACTTTCTCGGTTGTATGTTAACGAGTTAATCAGGTTACATGATGTTCACCTCTCGGTTGTATCTGATCTTGATCCTAGGTTTTCCTCTAACTTTTGGAGAGGCCTACATAAGTCGTTGGGTACTAAATTAAATTCTAGTACAGATTTTCTACCTCAATTATATGGGAAATTATAATAAACAATTCAATCCTTGGATGATATTCTACGTTCTTATTCACAGGATTAACAGGAAAGATGGGACAAACTTCATTCTTAGGATGAATTTTCATAAAATAATAGTTTTCATTCCAGTATATAGGGATCCATTTGAGGCATTATATGGAAAGAATTTTCAAACTCTAGCTTTTTGGGATAAAGTAGGTGAAAGGAATCTGATGGGAACCGAATTGGTGGAAGAGATGGTAGAAAAGGTTTAGTTGATTCCTAAGAACATGTGAACAGCTCAGAGTATTCAGAAATGTTATGCGGATAACCAGAGTAAGGATCTCTCTTATGAGGTAGGTGATTAGGTCTTTCTCAAAGTTTCTCCATGGAAAAGTGTGGTGTGTTTTGGTAAGAAGGGAAAGTTGAGTATGAGGTTCATTGGACACTATGAAATCCTAGAAAAAGTTGGATCAGTTTCATAAATAGTGGCTTTAATTTAATGTTTATCCGTGGTACACAATGTCTTTCATGTTTGAATGTTGAGAAAGTATATCCCAGATCCATATCATGTTTTGAGCCTAGAGGTAGTTCCTTTGGAAGAGAATATGTCCTACGAGGAACAACCAGTCCAGATTCTTGACTAATGAGAGAAAGTGTTGAAGAATAAGGTAATTCACCAGGTAATGGTTTTGTGAAAAAACAATATGGTTGAAGATGAAACATGGGAATCTGAAAATGCTATGAGGGATAAAAACCCCCATTTATTTGATACGTGAATAAAATTGCGAGGACTCAATTTCAAAAAGGGGGGAATGATGTAACATCCCAGGTAAATAAAGAAACAATATTTTTTCAAAATTATTCATATTTGTCAATTAAATTTTATGTTTACTTCAAAGGGGTCGATATGCTCGATGGCGTACATGATACGCAACAACTGGTTTCGTTGAAATCATATGATGCACAATAATAATATAATATTGTTATTTTAAATGGTATTTAACGCCTAGTCGATGTATTGGAGGGAATAAACTGACCAAACTAAAATATTTTTATACATGTTTTTTAATTGTTTTTACATTTATACAACAAAATTTAGTTGCTTAAAATGTTAATGAATCTAGTTTTAAGCATAATTTACTTTAAAATGATGATTTAACTTCTTTTAATGGAGAACCCTCTTTTAATATAGTTTTTGTCACTTTTATATGTTATATTTGACGAAATAAAATTCTTCTTTAGAATCGAGTTATCAAAATTTACTTTGGGTAAATTTTTGGTATTTTTATCATAAAATTCAATTTTTAATGAAAACTGAAAAATATTGTATTTTAATTCAAAAATGTTTTTTAATATAATTAATTTATATTCTTATATTATCTTATTAGTTTGGTTTAAAGTTTTATTAGATTATATTTTTACAATTTAATCTAATGGTTTTCAATTGAATTAATTTCACTTTCAAATTGGATATAAACAAGTTTCAATCTTTTGATAGATATTGTTTCTTAAAACACGCTATTTGTTTTGAAAATAGGGGTTAATTTTAAATTAATTCATGAAACATATATATTTTGAATTTGGTATAGTAGAAATCATTTTTGAATTTGTAATATCAAATATTTCATTGACTGAATTTCTGTTATTTTTCTGAAAAACATCATTTTTTATGAATAGTGAAACCACAAAGTAGTAGTTAAAAAATAGACTTTTTCAATTAAATGTAATTTTACCCCTTCTGTGAATTGAATTTTGATAATCTGACATAAATTGTTGTTATTAGTAAGTAAAATGTGGTTCAATGAGATTTTCATGACCCACCATCACCATGATGAGAGAAGGGACAACAGATTGTCATACCCTTCCTTCTTCACGTTTAAGGAGATATAATGACCCCTCATACCCACCTTCAATAGGTCCTGGAGTGGCGACTAGCACCAAGGGTATATAATCACACACAAGATGGAAGGAATTACCCTTTTCATTCATTCGGATTGGGAGATATGATAGTAAATCACAACAACACCAAAACTAGGTATAAATGTAAAGCTAAAGAAAACCATACCCATATGCATGTTACAAAAAGTAAATGCAACAAAGTACAAGGAGACTATAAAGGGAAAGTACAAAAGAAAAGAAAAACTGAAACTATAACTGTCCCAACGTCCGAGCTAGTATGGGCCTGCACGATCCCTGAAGTCCTCTAGGAAACCTGAAAGCAGTTTTATATAGGTAGGGTGAGCATACAAGTATACTCATTTGGGAAAACCAAAGACTCTCCTACACAAGTGGGGAGGAATTCTAATTCCCTGAGAGAAAAGAGATAACCAAAGAACCTAGCAAGGAAAACTATCCACCCAATCCTCACAAAGGTAAACTCCCAAAATAACACTAGTCACGTAATGTATAGTAATAACACATCGATGTTTGGGTACCCCCCACCACTTTCCTAATAGTTGTTGAAGGCATCCTACACATCGAACCAATCCTTCCATTCTCACCGAAGTCCCACTGCCACACCCCACCCGCACACACCTGGGCCACAACAACACATCCCGCCCGAAAACACCTAGGCCACAATCACCATCCTTCCCCCAAACACGTGGGCCACAATCACCATCCCTCCCTCAAACACCTAGTCCACAACAACTACTGCGACGCCCGAAGACACCTGAGCCTCATTCTGAAGATTCATGGGAAACAACCTGCCCGCACACACCTAGGCCAACCACCACAACTACCCTGCCCGAAGGATCTTGGGATAAAATGGACCACAGGCCATCACAACCTGCCTGAAGAGTCTTGGGATATTCAGGAAAGGGAGCCTAAAAGGAAATTATAACCAGCCACTCATAGGAGTGTTGGAAAAAACACCCTCTCCCACAGAATGGCGGTGTTTAGCACTAAGTGTTCAACATGGGTGGGGGTGCGAATAAGAAACATAAGAACTATAATTATATTTATAGGTAAGAGGCACTCATCCCCACATAGGGTCTCCAAAGCCATCCTAAGAACAAATACGCTTGTTACTATTCATTCATAAAAGAATGGCACGACACTCACAGCCAAGTCACAACTCATTCCCAAAACTGATTCCCCATTTAACCCATTCTTGGATTCATGATTCAAGTGATCCCATTTAAGTAAATCATACACTACTGGGAAACTAATAGGCATAACCACAAGATATAGAAAGATAAATAGCCAAACAACGATATAAGCTTTCACACTCGGTTCTCTTGTAAAGTCACAACAACAAAGGGATCAGTGAGATCCCTCAAAGTATTGGAACCAAACCAAGCCTCGAGATATAGCCCCACACCACTTTGGATTCACAACCAACAACCATGCCACAACAGAGGATCTCATCCTCACCCACATCACCCCATAAGCATAAAACAGTACAACACACCTACTAACAAAACACAGTAGGGAAACTTCCCGGTTCAAGCACATCATTCACTATGTTTTCTTCTTTCTGTTTAGTTAACCAGGGTGATCACACAAGGTTTGTTGTTTACTGAAGATTCATTTAATCGGTCGAGTTTACGTAATTAACCAAATTCTCATGTTGGATCCATTCAATTATCAATGAAGACAAGGATTCATTAGTGAACAAGGAAATACAACCAACGACCATGACTTTTAGTGGGAATAGCCCATACAGTTCACAACATATAGAAATTATAAAAGAGTATAGCAGAATTGTCAAACGCACCCCATAATTCTTTAACTGTCTGTTTATTATCTTTTTTAAAGTCTGGTTTTGTCCATCCTCATAGAAACATAAGCGTAACCAACCCGCCTGATACACTGTAAGGACAGATGAAGGAAAAATCCGTACATGGATTATCAAGGATCGAAGTTCTTCTCCATGCGCCAAGAACGAGGGATGCGCGACTTGTAGGGGAGGAACGGCAGGGACTCCAAGGGTGAGAAAAAAGGATTCGGAACAGGCGCACCACTTTCTTTAGGAAGGGAAAACCCAAACATACCAGGAATATAGGAAAAGAGGAAGAATAAGAAGAAATTATCATGCGATATAAGGATGCGATCCGGTTGTCACAGGATATGGAATTTTGAATGGCTATAAGGTTAGATCGTGGTTTCACCATGTGGTTGGGTGGTTACACACGACTGAATTAATTGTCATTTAATAACTCCGATTGGGAAAATGGGATAACACCTGTGACTTTAAAGGATTTTAGATAAACATAGAGGAACGTTACACGGACACACAACGGGGTCCGTTGAGGGTCGCCTCACTCTAAGGAATTAAAATATTGATTATGGGAATAAACATGGCCTATAACCACTTCCCAAAAGGTAAAAAGAGTTTAAAAGTGGCATTACAGGAAAAGTTGTAAGAGAAAAACTCAACAAGTCTATGTGACCCCGATCGGTAGCACTGATCAACGACACACTGATCGGTCGCACCGATCGGCGACACACCGATCAGACACATCGATCGGTCGCACACCGAAATGATGCCCTACCACCGAGGCACCACCCTTAGGATCTTGAATTTGTCAAAGGAATAGGCCATGATGGTATGGGCCATTACATCAGATACCACTCAAACTATTCTCGCCCACGAGAATCAAAACCAGACCCAAAGGAAAGAAGGGGTCTAAATAACCACCCAGAAAGATACCAATCAAGATTGAACTTCTCCAAAATATAGGAACACCTTCCCCTTAAGAAACCATGCTACATTAAGGGTCAATATGTATACTTATATGGGTTAGGGAGATTCTTCCTCCATATCGAGATATTATCCGCTTTGGGCGGCACTGACTCGCCTCCACGGGTTTAATCACATCCACAATAATGCATCTTGATTAGGGATCGGGTCCTCCCCTCCCCACAGTAAAGACTTTTCACAAGAATCTAGAGAATAAAAAAACTATAAATTCCATAGTTAACAAGGTAAAGTGTTCCGTCACTACAAGTATAAGAAAAAAAGAACATATCTCAAAATAGCTCTGGGTACTTGGCGCGCATCTACGTCTCCTATTCCCAGGTACTTCCCTCGAGCCCGCCATGCCCTCACAACACACGAACCAAAGGAATAGTCTTTCTATGGATCAAATTATCCTCACGATCCTCTATCCTCACTGGTCTTTCCACGAATGTCACATCGTCCTCGATATCCAGATTTCCCCATTTGAGGATGTGTGAAGCGTTGTGTAGATACCGTTGGAGTTGTGACACATGGAAGACGTCATTTATTCTTAGTAGAGGTGATGGTAGAGATAGATAATAACACACTTCTCCCACTCGCCGTAGCACTTCGAATGGTCTGATGAACCTTGGAGAGAGCTTACTCCCCTAGCCAAACCTCCATTACCCACGCTGAAGGGAGACCTTCAAGAATACGTGGTCCGCAACCTCAAACTTCAAGGGTCTCCTCCTACTATCAGCATCTGACTTCTGCCTATCCTAAGTCACCTTCATCCTCTCCCGTATAAGCTGAATATTTTACGCCGTGCTCTGCACCACGTTCAGTACAAGAACACCTGTTTCCCCAACCTCGGTCCAGTACACGGGTGAGCGAGATGGCCTTCCGTACAAGGATTCTAACGGATTCATGCTAATGGTGGAGTGATATATATTATTGTAGGAAAACCCTACCAAGGGAAAGTGTCGCACCCAAGATCCCCCAAAATCTAGAATACATGCCCGTAGCATGTCTTACATTGTTTGCATGGTGCGCTCTATCTGTCCATCTGTATGGGGATGGAAAGCAGTACTAGGACGTAGCTGGGTGCCAAAAGCATGCTGCAAGCCCCTCCAGACTCATGAGGTAAACCGTGCATCCCTATCCAATACTATGGACATCAGAACTCCATGAAATCGCACCACCGCATCCATGTACCTCCATGCTAAGGCATCCACTCCACCCAACTTTCTGATCGCCAGAAAGTGATCCGATTTCGTCAACCAGTCCACCACTACCTAGATAGCTCGCAGCCTCATTGGACCTTGGGTAGCCCTATGAAGAAATCCATCGATATGTCATCCCAATTCCTCTCGGGGACATCTAAAGGTTGTAACAGACTTCCTGGAACATGGTGTTCAGCCTTCACCTGCTAACACACGAGACACTTTGCTACGAACTCTTCCACCACCAGCTTTACCCTAGGCCACCAAAACTGACTCCTCGGACCCTGGTACATCTTGGAAACTCCCGAGTGCACTACTATGGGTGAGTTGTGGAACTCACCAAGAACCCTCACGAGCAACGCCTCTGGTACAAACAACTTCCCTCGAAAAAGAATCTGATTCTGACCATCCTCTGACCACCCTTCCGGAGCATCACCTTCGTTAACCCATTCACGCATTACTTAACTCTCCATGTCTCCCCACTAAGATTCCTCCACCTGACGTAGTAGAGAATACTGCACTTTCATCTGATACAGGAAACATCTACCACCATACATCCTCGCATCCAGGTGTAGGGCAGCCAACTCCTCCATCAGCTTCCAAGCATCTGCCGACTCTTAAACTGTGTCCTTCTGCGACTTCCTACTCAAAGCATTGGCCACCATATTCTATTTTCCTGAGGTGTAAGAGATCTTGAAGTCGTAGTCGTGAAGAAACTCTATCCACCTTCGATACCATAAGTTCAGGTCCCACTGGGAGAAGACATACATAATGCTTTTGTGATCCGTGAAGACCATGAAGTGCTCCCCGATGAGGTAATGCATCAAATATTTTAGAGGGAAAATGACCGCTGAAAGCTCTAGATCATGGGTGGCATAATTTCTCTCATGGTGGAATAACTGTCTAGAACCATAAGAGATCACCCCTTCTCACTGCATCATCACACACCCGAGGCCTTATCCTGAAGCATCACAGAACACCTCATAAGCCGCCCCTTATTCTGGAAATCTCAGCACTGGGGAACTTACCATCTTCTCCTTCAGATAGCTGAAGGCTACTTCCCACTGCCCATTCCACACGAAATCCTGGCACTTCTTGGTAAAATGTGCAAATGTGATGCAACTCGGGAGAAGTTCGACACGATCCTCCGATAGTAACCTCCCAGTCCAAGGAAACTACAAACATTTTCCACGTTCTTGGGTGCTGCCCAAGAAACAACTGCCTCGACTTTCGATGGGTCCACCACTATTCCCTACTCGGACACCACGTTCCCAAAGACGTTCACTTTTCACGTCTAGAACATGCATTTGGAAAACTTCCCATAGAGTTAGTGCTAGAAGAGGACCACTAAAACCATTATCATGTGCTCAGTGTGACCCTCCTCTGATCTTGAGTAGATCAGGTTGTCTTCAATAAACACGACTATGAACCGATCCATGTATTCCCGAAAGACGGAGTTCATGATCCCCATGAAAACAGCTGGAGAATTCGTAATTCCCAAAGGCATGACCAAAAATTTAAAGTTCCCATATCTACATCTGAAGGAAGTCTTCGAGATGTCACCCTCTTTCACCCTTAGCTGGTGATATCTAGACTACAGGTCAATCTGGGAGAACCACTCTACCCCTTTTAACTGGTCGAAAAGATCATCTATCCTTGGGGGAGGGTAACAGTTCTTGATAGGTACTTGTTTCAGTCTCCAGTAGTCTATGAACAGCCAGATACCACCATATGCCTTCTTTGAGAATAAGACTGGAGCACCCCATGGTGATGCACTTGGTTGAACAAAACCCATCTTCCTCATATCATCAATCTGAATCCCCAACTCCTGTAACATAGAAGGTGCCATACTGTAGGGAGCCATTGAAATCTAACGGGAACTAGGTTGCAAGTCTATCCCAAACTCAACAACAAATCGAGGTGATAGTGTCATCACCTCCTCAGGGAAGACGTCTATAAACACACTGATGATCCCTAGGACATCCACCATTTCTGCATCTATTGACTCCACTGATAGTTCATCTAACAAGGAAAGGAGGGGATCCTCTCGCTTGCTGATTTTTTGGCAACCCCGCTCATCGATGAAAGTTACATGTCATCTGCCCAAATCTAAAAAAACGACTCTTCCTCAGAAGCATTAAATGACGACACATAAAGATAACAACCAGTCAATGCCTAGGATGACATCGTATGCATGTATCTACAACATTAGAAGATCCCTGATAGAATGATGTGGCCCTATCATCATTCTACTCCCTTGAAAAACATAAAACAAGTCGGTCTGACCTCTGACTAGTGAGCTCATCACCAGGGGAACTGGAAGTCTCTCAGTATCTAAACCCAGAGGACTGGCTAGACCGGGTGCAACAAAAGAGTGTGAAGCTCATGTATCGAACAAGGCATAGGCAAGAGTAATATACAAGATGATCTTTCCTCGAATGACTTCCGACCCTGCTAACACTGCTGCCTCTGCGTCATGAAACTGTTCATGCCTAGCTCCCCTGCCTCTAGGCTATCGGCCACCTCCCCAACCATGCCCTTGTCTAGGTCCCTGAGGGTCACCCTGGGGTTGGCCTCCTTCTGCAACACCTACCTTTAGAGGAGCGGGAGCTTGCTTCCCCTACTACTGCTGCTGAAAGGGCCTAGCTAGAAATCGATGTTGTTGAGGTGGGCACATAACCTGCCCAACCTCTCTGTACTGCACTCTATCCGGGCACTGTTTCTGAAGGTGACCATGGCTTCCACAGATGAAGCATCTTGGTCCTGGCCTCGAAAGGAAAGGGCGAGGGCCAAGAGATCAGAACTGGAAATGCTGAGGCCTGCTTCCTGGTGCTTGAAACATAGAGGGTCCTGATGCTGGAGGTATTCTGCTAACAGCCTTCCTCTTTGAAAATCCAAACTAGATTCTCTCTCGAGATTCACCTCCCATCATGTGCATCCTTTCAACCACTTCATCCTTCATCTGGAACTCCAAGTATGTCGGTAGGGTGAAGGTAGTAACAACATACTGGAGAGAAGGTCTAAGTGCCTCCTTCAAACGTCTCTCCTGAGACTCCTCATATGGGAAGAGGTCTGGAGAAAAGCGAAGGAGATCCTTGAACTTGATCCCCAACTCCCTCACTAACATACCCCCTGCTGGAGGGAGAGTAGTTCCTGCCTCTTTTCAGCCTTCATTGTGGAAAAGAGGAATTCCACTCAAAACAACTTCTCGAAGTCAGCACATGTGACCTCATCCTCCCTCTTCTCCCCAAGATAAAGAATCCACCACTGACTCGCTGATCCACACATATAGCTTACAACCATAGGAACCCAGTACTCCATCAGAGCCTGGATCAAGTTAATGCTATCACTAGCTCCTCTATCCAGCTCTCTGTCTCCATGTCTGAGATGCTACCCTCATACTTCCCGAGGGCCTGCCACTGAAAGTACCGAAGCTTCCTCTGCCACTGATCGTCCTCCTCCTCTCGGTTAGCCCTCTACTGATCAGCCAAGTCAACCTCCTGGGCCTCAATCGCCCGTAGTACTTGTGGTCGTCTCCCAGGTTCCATAGCTATAGGTAAACAAGGAATGCCTAAGCCCGAGTATCATAGAATATTGTTCTTAAATTTTTCTTAGACTTCTCATTCATTTTAAATCCCAAAATACCCTCGAAACACAAGAACACAGGTCATTATGATGCATGTACCTTCCTTAGGGTCTCTACCCTGAAATCAGTGTAGCCTTACTTGGTCGTTCAGTAGGTCCAGAGTCCTTTCATCAGATCACCGGGGGCCCCTAAAATCCCATATCCAAGCAGGTCTTCCATGGCCTATTTCACGCACCAAGATCACACAACACTATTTCCCTAACATCCCATGCAATCCTCACTCTGCCTAACTCCAGACTCCATCCTGTCTCTCAACCGTCATCTAATACCATTCTGTCACAACCTGCCTTCACCAAGATGAGAGAAAGGATAGTAGATTGCCATGCCCTTCCTTCTTCAAGTTGAAGGATAGATAATGACCCCCGAGACCCACCTTCAATAGGTCCCGGAGTGGTGACTAGCACCAACGGTATAGAATCACACACCAGATGGAAGGAAATACCCTTTTTTCATTCCTTGGATCGGGAGATAAGATAGTAAATCCCAACAACACCAAAACTGGAGGTAAAATTAAATCCAAAGAAAACCATACCCATATGCATGTTACAAATATTAAATGCCACAGAATACAAGGAGACTACAAAGATAAAGTCCCAAAGAAAAGAAAAATAGAAACTGCAACTATCCCAACGTCTGAGCTAGTATGGCCCTACACAATCCCTGAATTCCTCCTAGAAACCTGAATGCAGTTTTATATAGGTAGGGTGAGCATACAAGTATACTCAGTAGGGAAAACCAAATACTCTCATGCACAAGTGGGGAGGCATTCTAATGCCCTATGAGAAAAGAGATAACCAAAGAACCTTGTAAGGAAAATTATCCACCCAAGCCTCACCAAGGGACACTCCCCAAATAACAGAAGTCAAGTAATGTATAGTAATAACACATCGATGTTTGGGTACCCCGCGCCACTTTCCCACTGGTTATTGAAGAAATCCTACGTATCAAACAAATCCTACCATTATCACCACAGTACCACTGCCACACCCCGCCCGCACACACCAGGGCCACAACCACACATCCTGCCCGTAAACACCTGGGCCACAAAAACTACTGCCACACCCGAAGGCACCTAGGCCTCATCCTGAAGATTTTTGGGAAACAACCCACACACACACACCTTGGGAAACCACCACAACTACCATGCCCGAAGGATATTGAGATAAAATGGAACTCAGGCCATCACAGCCTACTCGAAGAGTCTTGGGCTATTCGGGAAAGGGAGCATAAAAGGGGCTAATTACCAGCAACTGATATGATTGTTGAGAAAGACACCCTCCCCCACGGAATGGGGGTGTTCGACACTAAGTTCTCAACTTTTGTGGGGCGCGAATAAGAAAAATAAGAACTACAACTATATATATAGGTAATAGGCACTCATAACCACCTAGGGTCTCTAAATCCAACCTAAGAGCAATCACCCTTGTTACTATTCATTCTTAAAAGAATGGAACGACACTCACGACCAAGTCACAAGTCATTCCCAAAACAAATTCCCCATTTAACCCATTTTTGGTTTCATGTTTCAAGTGATACCATTTATGTAAATCCTACCCTATTGGGAAACTAATAAGAATAACTACAAGTTAGAGAAAGAGAAACAGCCAAAAAACGATTTAAACATTCACACCCGGTTCTCTTGCAAAGTAACAACAACAAACGGATCAGTGAGATCCCTCAAAGTACTGGAACCAAACCAAGCCTCGAGATATAGCCCCACACTACTAAAGATTCACAACCAACAACCGTTCCAAAATAGAGGATCCCATCCTCACCCATATCACCCCATAAGCATCAAACAGTACAACACACCTACTACCAAAACATAGTAGGGAAAATTCCAGGTTCAAGAACATCATTCACTATGTTTTCTTATTTATGTTTAGTTAACTAGGGTGATCACACAAGGTTTTTTGTTCACTGAAAATTCATTTAATTGGCCAAGTTTTCATAATTAACCAAATTATTATGTTAGATCCATTCAATTATCACAGAAGATATGGGTTCATTAGTGCATAAGGAAATACCACCAACGACCATGATTTTCTATGAGCATAGACCATACAGTTCACAACCTATAGAAATTATAAAAGAGTACAACCGAATTTTCAAACGCACCCCATCATTCTTTAACAGTCTATTTCTTATCATTGTTAAGGTCTGGTTTCATCCATCCTCATAAAAATTGAAATGTACCCACCCCGTATGATAGATAGTAAGGAGAGATGAAAGAAAAATCCCTACTTGGATGATCTAGGATCGATGTTCTTCTCCACGCACCAAGAATGGGTGATGCATGACTTGCAGGGGAGGAACGTCGGGGACTCCAAGGGGTTAGCAGAAAGGCTTTGGTACAGGAGAACCACTTGCTTTGGGAAGGGGAACTCCAAACACACCAGGAAGAGAGGAAAATAGGAAGAAGAAGAAGAAATTCCCGTGCGATATAAGGATGAGATCGGGTTATCGCGGGATATGGAATTCTGAACGGCTCTATGGTCATATCGTGGTTTCACCACGCGGTTGGGTGGTTACACATGACTAAATTAATTGTTTTTTAATAACTCCCATCAGGAAAAGGGGTTAATAGCTGTGAATTTAAAATATTTTATATAAATGGATAGAAACGTTACACGGACACACAGCTGGGTCCGTTGTGGGTTTCCTCACTCTTATGAATTCAAATATTGATTATGGGGATAAAGACGGCCATGAACCACATCCCAAAAGGTAAAATGGGTTTAAAAGTGGCGTTACGGGAAAAGCTGGAGGAGAAAAACTCAACAAGGCTGGGTGACATCGATCCGTCGCATCGATCGGCGACACACTGATCGGTCACACCAATCAGCCGCACACCGAAATGACGCCCTACCACTGAGGCGCCACGCTTAGGATCTGTAATTTTTCAAAGGGATGGGCCATGAGGGTCTGGTCTGTAATAACCCAAAATTTTGAATAAATCTTGTTTCCTAATTTCATGTGTTATTTTAGTTTATTTTTATACACAAAAAATGTTTCATTTGATAAACATGATTATAATTAAAATGAGACCATTGGGTTTTGACAGTTATATGACCATCGGTCAATATGACCGCTGTGAACAAAATGTTTTGATAATTGTCTCTAAATACAAGTAATCTTGGTTAATTATTATAGAAAGAAGATTAGATGGCCTCACTAAGTAGTCTTGGACTGATCAAAGCCCATCTAAAAGAACTTGGGAAGGAGGTAGCACCATTGGGCTTTTCTCTGGACCAAACCCAAGCCGAACTTCATCATGTGAAGCTAGAACGGAATCGCCTTCACAAGAAGTTCAAACTGATAGAAATTACTACTCGGGCAACGTTGACCGAGATTCCCCAAGATTCTATCACCCTATCACACCTTACTCTTAGGTCCTTTGCTGGTATTATAAGGGGATATGTAACGAGACCGTAAATGCCTTGTTTAATCCTTATTTTAAATAAATATTGGGATTCCTTCTTATGATGAAGTTTATGAATTTTCAAATGACCGGATAAAAATAGTATGCATATTTTTGAGGAATTTTAAAAAGGATATTTTAAAAAATGATTATGTAAACCTTAAATAATTAAAAATTTGTAATGATTTCCAAAAAATGGTCTTCTACAATTATGTTCAGTATGAAATTTAGAGTCTAATTAGATCAACGTGATTTTTGATGAATAGTAAATTATGAATAGTGATTTTACGCTTAGGATTAGTAATGTGACCAAATGTATTAGTAATCTCACTTAAAGAAAGTTTCAAAATAATCTAGGCACCTTGATTAAGTAATGTGATTCAATAAAATGGTTAAATAATGGTTTCATAAATTATTATTCATGTATTTGTTTTTTTGGGTGAATAGTGTTTTTTAATTAAAAATTAAATTAAACATATTTAGAAAATTATTTTTATAAAATGGATTTCATTTTTGAACTCAGAGCATCGATATCAGGTTAAGGTAATTTTTGGGGTTTTTTCTGAAAAAATGAATTTTCAGTGAATAGTGTATTTATTTAAAAATAAAATTAAAAATATTTAGAAAATTATTTTTATAAAATGGAGTTCATTTTTGAAATCAGAGCATTGATATTTGGTTAGTGTTAAATTTTGGGTTTTTTCTGAGAAAGTTGAATTTTCAGTGAATAGTAAAAATACAGTTTTAGGGTTTCTGTATGTTTAATGACATCATAACTGTGTCATGGTGATGTCATGAGATATTTTAAGGGTTGGCCGACCTAAGGTGATGGATATTTGTATTGGGGGCCCCATGTGGCCTATCTTTATGAGAAATATCATGAGAGAGCACATGGGTTTGAGAAAGGCACATGTGAGGTGTCCCTTGGCCATTAATGCCTTGTCCCCTCACTTTCCCTATAAATACCAAGCCCTCCTCTCATCCATTTGACTCCCCACTCTTCCCCAACAATGTTCTAGTCTCATTACCTCCCAAGTAGTCCTCCCAAGGTTCCCCCAAGCCCTCAAGGTCCCGAACATTGATGTTTAAGAGTTACATTTTAAGGTAAGGGATCTGACCCCTCTCTTTCTTTTCAAGTGATCTCTTTTATGTCAATTCTTTTATACTCCATGTTCTTATGTTGGAGGATGTTATTTTATATTAATTATAATGTCCATTTTATGTTCATATGATGAGATACCCCCTATTACTCTCATCATTTCATTTTATGAAGTTTTAAGTGGCGCCGTTAGGCTGCCGAATTTTTAAGGGATTCTTTCACCCTTCTCTTTTTCAAAGTTCTACTTTCATGTCGAGTATTTCAAGTTCCATTTATTATGTAGGGTGATGATCTCCAAATTTATCATACTTATATTTTATTATCATATGATAAGATACCCCATTTTATCTCTTCAATTCAGTATTTTTATGTTTTAAGTGGCGCCGTTAGGTTTCCGAATTTTTAAGTGGTTCTTTCACCCTTCTCGTTTTCAAGATCTATTTTCATGTCAAGTCTTTCAAGTTCTTTTTTATTATGTTGGGGTATGATCTATATATCTATCATACTGATATTTTATTTTCATATGATGAGATACCCTATTTGATCTCATCAAATTCATTTTTGTTGAAGTTTAAGTGAGGCCGTTAGGCTGCCGAATTTCTAATGGGTTCTTTCACCCTTCTCATTTTCAAGATCTATTTTCATGTGAAGTCTTTCAAGTTCCTTTTTATTATGTTGGGGTATTATCTATATATCTATCATACTGATATTTTATGTTCATATGATTAGAGACCCTATTTTATCTCATCAATTCATTTTTGGGTGAAGTTTATGTGACGCCGTTAGGTTGCCGAATTTTCATAAGAGAAATATTATTTTTGTCTTCCTTTAATGTTCTTCATTTCATATGGTATATTTTCAAATTTCATTGACATGTTCTTAAATCTCTTATATTCTGTCCCTATACTGTTTTATGGATCATTTATGAATGTTTGACCCATGTCCCCTCTTTTTTCAATGTTTTCTAAAACCCTGTAACATAGACGTTATGCTGTGGAATTGTTCTTATCAAAATGTCTCTCTCTTTTTCTAAAGTTCTTTTATTTTATTAAGTGAATAATCAAAGCTCTCTCTTCTATATGGGTATTCACATATATACCAAAATTTTCTATTTTAAATTCTGGGTTTTACATACTTGAAACCCGCTTTCCCTTTCTGTGGGTTTAAAGTGACATAAAGATCATGTCTTTAAAGCTGTTTTTAAAATGTTATGATTATGAAATGAAATCCATTTTTTTAAGCTATATGGGTTGTTTATGAAATTATTGATGATGATATATGTGTCTCACATGATGATAAAGACAAATTTAAGGGTTCTCCCTAATAGCGCTCCAATGCATTGGGTAATGAGGTAACCACTAGAGATTAGAATTTTCACGATATCTTGGTGAATAACCTTGGTAATTTTCAAATGACACCTTGGGGATGGACCTTGGTTATATGTTCATGATTTTTTATATTAAATTATGTAGCCACATCTTAAAGTTATGAAAAATGTTAGTTTTATTATGATATGCCTCATGATTTCTTTCTCATGCCTTAAAGTTCTTTTCATGGCCTTATTGAAGTATCTCAAGTTCACATGTAAAATTTTTCTCTTGTTTCCCTTAATGGGCCTTCTGCTCACCCTTTCTTTTGATTTATGTCCCCAGGTTATGAGATACAGTAATAAACCTAGTATGAACTTAAGGAGAAGCCTTTCAAGTGTTTAAGAAGTATGCTTTATGTTGTTTTCATGTATTATGTTCCTGGTTTCCAAGACAATAAACCTTAAAGATCCTCAGTTTTGTGTAATGTAATGAAAGTTAATGTTATAAAAAGACGGGATGCTATAGTTGGTATCAAAGGATGGTTTAGTTATTTGTCAAAATTAGGATATGAATACTTTAGGAAGAACCCTATAGAAAATTTTAAAGATAGGAAATATTCCTGGTATTTTGGTGAGTATTGTGTAAGGGGTTTCCAAGCAAATACATCTCTGTCTGGGTACGAGTAGGTAGAGGTGGCTCTGGCACAAATGTATATAGGGGTAAAACCTGAAAACACCGCTTTGGGATAGACTTGAATGGGAACTGGTACACGACAACGGGCCTTGCTTCACTCTTGGTTAAGACACTCCCGGGGGATATGCTTTGGTAAATTCATAAGCATAGTATGAACCATTGTTAAAGGAACAAAGATAAAATAAAATAAAGATTCACATAATTATATATGATCATGGATAACCTTTATTGGAACCTAGGGGATCACAAGTTAGGGTATAATTTTCTTCTACAAGTTATACTTATATACTTTAAGCTCCTTTTCATGATTATTGGTTAAGTATTTAAGCCTCTAATTATAATTTCTCTTCTTAGTTAATGGTGAGAAATGGAAGAACATGTCCCAATAACCAATGTGATAGGAAATGCAATGATTACCATATTAATATGAAAGCGATGATTAGGGGATTAAAAGATGATTTTTATTTTGGAAAACATTCATTAATTTGGGAACTATATTTTATCGAGGTAAATAGATTACTACGATACTTTCATTGAGGAGTAAGGTTGACTTATATTTTGAAGAATCTATGAATTTAAGGTGGACTTATAGTAATTTAGGTTACTTATGGGAATGATTAACCTATCTTGGGTAAAATATGTTTAGGTTAGCTACTTTTGTTATAAGATGTTAGGAGTGGATGATG
Organism: Viscum album; assembly: GCA_963277665.1. Classification (NCBI taxonomy): domain Eukaryota; kingdom Viridiplantae; phylum Streptophyta; class Magnoliopsida; order Santalales; family Viscaceae; genus Viscum; species Viscum album. Next base: position 1,565,208,990 of record OY728156.1, read on the forward strand.
TTGTTTGGAGTTGAAAAATGAAGTTTATTTTGGAAGACTATGTTATCAAATCCTTCTTGTATTTGGGTTTCAATCTTAGTTTGGTTTATTTTAAGGAATCTTAAGGACCATTATTTAAGGAATGGACTATGATGAACATTGGGTAGTACCATGTAACATTGAAGATTTAAAAGTAGTTTCCATTCTTATGGGATTCTTTTTGAAGAATTGTTTTACCTTACCCCTTTTTTTTGGATAATTTTTAAATATAGAAGAAATAGATAGTTGATCTTTTGTGGATTATGTGATTATCTAGAAGACGATTCTTGTGTTTTGATGAGACCATTTAGTTTTGAATGCTCATCGTTTGGAGAAAAGATTAGTTTTGGTAGAAACTTATTAAAGTATGAAACTCTACATGAAGGTAGATATATTTCCTTATGTTTTTGTTCTATGTTTTAAATGAATTCCTCAATGTTATGAAAAGGAACGTAAAACAAAAACGTTGTTGGTTTACGTTTCCTACTAGGTAATCAAAGGCTGCTTACACACATCATAATTTTGGGATTTTCGGGTGGTTACCTTTCCCCTAATCATGTTTTCTATCACTCTCCTTTAGAACGTGACCCTTTGTTTTATCCTCTATGTCCATGCTTCCTACATGGAAACCTAGTTTGAGTAAACTCGGGTGGCCTTTGTACTTCCTTTTCTTTATTTTAATGTAATAGTGTTACTGACTCTTTTTCTGATGTGGTACTTTCAATAAAATTTCAAAACACAATTTCAAAAATATTGAGGACACAATTTCTTAAGGGGGGAAGATTGTAATGACCCCAAATATTGATTAAATCTTGTTTCCTAATTTCATGTGTTAATTTATTTTATTTTTATACTCAACAAAAATGTTTCATTTGATAAACATGATTATAATTAAAATGAGACCATTGGGTTTTGACTCTTATATGACCATCGGTCAATATGACCGCTGTGAACAAAATGTTTTGATTATTGTCTCTAAATACAAGTAATCTTGGTTAATTATTATAGAAAGAAGATTTGATGGCCTCACCTAGTAGTCTTGGACTGATCAAAGCCCATCTAACAGAACTTGGGAAGGAGGTAGCACCATTGGGCTTTGCTCTGGACCAAACCCAAGCCGAACATCATCATGTGAATCTAGAATGGAATCACCTTCGCGAGAAGTTCAGTCTGATAGAAATTACTACTCGGGCAATGTTCACCGAGCTACCCCAAGATTCTATCACCCTAGCACACCTTACACTTAGGTCCTATGCTGGTATTATAAGGGGATATGTAACGAGACCGTAACTGCCTTGTGTAATCCTTGTTTTAAATAAAAATTGGGATTCCTTCTTATGATGAAGTTTATGAATTTTCAAATGACTAGATAAAAATAGTATGCATATTTTTGATGAATTTTAAAAAGGATATTTTAAAAAATGTTTATGTAAACCTTAAATAATTAAAAATGTGAAATGATTTTCAAAAAATGGTCTTCTACAATTATGTTCAGTACGAAATTTAGAGTCTAATAAGATCAACTTGATTTTTGATGAATAGTAAATTATGAATAGTGATTTTACACTTAGGATTAGTAATGTGACCAAATGGATTAGTAATCTCACTTAATGAATGTTTTAAAATAATCTAGGCACCTTGATTAAGTAATGTGATTCAATAAAATGGTTAAATAACGGTTTCATAAATTATTATTCAAGTATTTGTTTTTTTGGTGAATAATATTTTTTTAATTAGAAATTAAATTAAAAATATTTAGAAAATTATTTTTATAAAATGGATTTCATTTTTGAACTCAGAGGATCGATATTAGGTTAAGGTAATTTTTGGGGTTTTTTCTGAAAAAAATGAATTTTCGGTGAATAGTGTATTTATTTAAAAATAAAATAAAAATTATTTAGAAAATTATTTTTATAAAAGGGAGTTCATTTTTTAAATCAGAGAATTGATATTTGTTTAGTGTGAAATTTTGGGTTTTTTCTGAGAAAGTTGAATTTTCAGTGAATAGTTAAAATACAGTTTTAGGGTTTCGGTATGTTTAATGACATCATAACTGTGTCATGGTGATTTCATGAGATATTTTAAAGTTTGGCCGACCTAAGGTGATGGATATTTTTATTGGGGGCCCCATGTGGCCTAACTTTATGAGAAATATCATGAGAGAGCAAATGGGTTTGAGAAAAGCACATGCGAGGTGTCCCTTGGCCATTAATGCCTTGTCCCCTCACTTTCCCTATAAATACCAAGCCCTCCTCTCATCCATTCGACTCCCCACTCTTCCCCAACAATGTTCGGGTCTCATTACCTCCCAAGGAGTCCTCCCAAGGTGCCCCCAAGCCCTCAAGGTCCCAACCATTGAGGTTTAAGAGTTACATTTTAAGGTAAGTGATCCGACCCCTCTCTTTCCTTTCAAGTGATCTCTTTTATGTCAATTCTTTTATACTCCATGTTATTATGTTGGAGGATGTTCTTTTATATTCATTATAGTGTCCATTTTATTTTCATATGATGATAGACCCCCTCTTACTCTCATCATTTCATTTTATGAAGTTTTAAGTGGCGTCGTTAGGCTGCCGAATTTTTAAGGGATTCTTTCACCCTTCTCTTTTTCAAAGTTCTACTTTCATGACGAGTATTTCAAGTTCCATTTATTATGTTGGGGGATGATCTATAAATTTATCATACTGATATTTTATGATCATATGATGTGAGTCCCCATTTTATCTCTTCAATTCAGTATTTTGATGTTTTATGTGGCGCCATTAGGCTGCCGAATTTTTAAGTGGTTCTTTCACCCTTCTCGTTTTCAAGATCTATTTTCATGTCAAGTCTTTCAAGTTCCATTTTATTATGTTGGGGTATGATCTCTATATCTATAATACTGATATTTTATGTTCATATGATGAGAGATCCTATTTTATCTCATCAATTCATTTTTTTTGGAAGTTTAAGTGACGCTGTTAGGCTCCCGAATTTCCAAGGGGTTCTTTCACCTTTCTCGTTTTCAAGATCTATTTTCATGTAAAGTCTTTCAAGTTCCTTTTTATTATCTTGGGGTATGATCTATATATCTATCATACTGATATTTTATGTTTATATGATGAGAGACCCTATTTGATCACATCAATTCATTTTTGGGTGAAGTTTATGTAACGCCGTTAGGCTGCCGAATTTTCATAAGAGAAATCTTATTTTTGTCTTCCATTCATGTTGTTCATTTCATATGGTATATTTTCAAATTTCATTACCATGTTCTTAAATTCCTTATATTCTGTCCCTCTACTATTTTATGGATCATTTATGAATGTTTGACCCATGTCCCCTCTTTTTTCAATGTTTTCTAAAACCCTGTAACATAGCCCTTATGCTATGGAATTGTTCGTATCAAAATGTCTCTCTCTTTTTCTAAAGTTCATTGATTTTATTAAGTGAATACTCAAAGATATCTATTCTATATGGGTATTCACATATATACCAAAATGTTCTATTTTAAATTCTGGATTTTACATACATGAAACCCGCTTTCCCTTTCCGTGGGTTTAAAGTGACATAAAGATCATGTCTTTAAAGCTGTTTTTAAAATGTTATAATTATGAAATGAAACCCTTTTCTTTTTTTCTATATGGGTTGTATATGAAATTATTGATGATGATATATGTGGCTCACATGATGATAAAGACAAATTAAAGGGTGCGCCCTGATAGCGCTCCAATGCATTGGGTAATGATGTAACCACTAGAGATTACAATTTTCACGATATCTTGGTGAATAACCTTGGTAATTTTCAAATGACACCTTGGGGATGGACCTTGGTGATATGTTCATGATTTTATATATTAAATTATGTAGCCACATCTTAATGTTATGAAAAATGTTAGTTTTATTATGATATGCCTCACGATTTCTTTCTCATGCCTTAAAGTTCTTTTCATGGCCTTATTGAAGTATCTCAAGTTCACATGTAAAATGTTTCTCTTGTTTCCCTTACTGGGCCTTCTGCTCACCCTTTCTTTTGATGTATGTCCCCAGGTTATGAGATGCAGTAATGAACCTAGGATGAACTTAAAGAGAAGCCTTTCAAGTGTTTAAGAAGAACGCTTTATGTTGTTTTCATTTATTATGTTCCTGGTTTCCAAGACACTAAACCTCAAAGATCCTCAGTTTTGTATAATGTAATGAATGTTCATGTTATAAAAAGACGGGATGCTATATGGTCCATTAAAGAGATGAACATAATAGTTTGTGAATAGTATGTTTTGACTTTTATTTACCATGGTTAAAGGTAAATTGGGTAATTCAAGGTAAAAAGGAATATCAAAATAATACAAAATAACCTTAAAACTTGTCATAACCTTATTTTATGAGTCATGGACGACCATGGTCAATCTTGGGTCGATTTTGGGACCCCTTTTAGCCACTTGGGATTAATAATAACACGTTAGATTAATTAATTTAATGTAATGACAAAAATGACATAAAAAAATATATTTTAGTAAATTAATTTTTAGATAGCGTTATATAAGTTATTGTTTACACTATAAGTATTATTTGGAAAGATAAAAATAATTCCTACATTATGGTAATTTTTTAAAAAAACACATCAAAAAAATTATATTAATTACGACACAATAATGATGGAGTATTTACCAAATTAATAAATGATTTAAATAAATAATATTATAATGATTAAAATAATTTCCACAACCAGTCCAATTCCTATTGGATGATTTTATTTATACAATCTGTCCTCTTATATTCTACTTTAATTGGTTTTGGAACTTTAGAAACTATAAATCATTATATAATAAAAAAAATATTTTCACACTTTCCTAAAGAGCACCTCCTCTCCATTATAAAAATACATCTATTCTAACTCATTCCTCACACCTCTCAAGCTCATTTATTCCTCAAAACCCTTACCAAATAATCTCTCAATATCTTTCTCTTCCTACTATAAGCCTTACCTTAGGAATAAGTCACTTCAAGAAGTTATTTTGGTTCAAACCAAAGGGAGTTACCCAAATTAAAGGTAACAATTTCTCTTAACTTATTCTCTTTTATTTTACTTTTCCAGACCTAAACTCTTTGTATTCCATTATTTTATAAAAAGACTGTATCCCCAATAAACTTGGATGTTTTATGAGAAGGATTCTAACTATACTTACACACACCTCTATCTAAGGGGTGAAGAACATACAGTTTCTGTGGATGGAAAACTAACCCTCTGGAATCAATGATTGTTCGATTATCTCTTAGCACCTCTCATGGTGTCCATTATGATGGTATTGTATTTATATATGATATATATTATATTTATGTTTTCTTTATTCTTCCATATTTTCCATTTATTTAATTTTTTATGGTTTCCATTATGGGTAAATGTGATACTTTTATTTGAGGAAGTGCAGACTACGACCCCCTCAAAGTGATATTACTCGTTAATGCCATATGTGGGACATATAAAGGATGGAGTTAATGATATTATATATTATATTGTACTTGAATTATAATATAACTATGTATCATTATGTTTTTATTCCATTAAAATATGAAATAGAAATGAAAGTAGCGTTCATGCGTACATACGGCTTACCATCTCCATGAATGGTGCATTTCATTTCTTATCTCCAAATGTTATGTATTATTATAAATAAATTTATATACAAGATTTATATTATATATATGATATCTACATCATGAATATCATTCTGGATATAATCAAAATTTTACCACGTGAAAAACATGTAACTATAAGAATTCTATTTTTGACTCAAGTACCAAATATCGACAAAATGACCATTAATAACTTAAATAAATAAATAATATTTATGACATAGTAATAAGTGATATAAATGAATAATAAACTTGTAGAATGTTCTTAAGAAAGTGTAAATTTTCTTTAGTTTATTATTTAGGAGATTGAATAACTAGCGGGTCAAGTCGGACATGATGTAAGGGACTTCGTCTCAATCTCCTTTGATTGAGGCATATTATGTTTTAGTATATGATTTTATTTTATACGTTGTGTAAAAACCTTCAAAATTTCATTTCATTCAAAGTTAATCATTTTCTAAGAAGTGTTTTACTATATGACAAAAAATTAATGTTTCTTTTTAACGTAAGCAGTGACAACGAACTTTCTGCCGCCATGAGTATAGTTTGATATTTGTCTTCCTTAAAAAGATGAAATGTTTTTAAAAGGAAAACAAATACCATTTACTATTTTATGTATTTTGGTTTTGAAAATGGTTTTTATAATTGATTTTTTTATATCAATATATTTAAATGATATATTTTGATTGATATGTGGAAATTTTATCTTTCTTTTATGTTTGTTTTATGTGTTATTAATCTGTTATGGTTATTGGGCATTGTTTACATATACGGGTGGTTCCATGATAAACCTAGGGAAGGTGAGACCAAGAAAAATCTCCAATGCATTAGGTAACATAATGGAGTTAAACGTGAATGTTTCTCCTAAGAGATTTAGGGAATATATTTTAATGGGTATTCCAAATGTAACTCCCTACATAGATGTGATAGAAACAATGTAAGTATGATATGGATGCAACAAGTTACATTTGTGATTTTTTATTTCAATTTGTAATTCATAAGTCTTATGATTTAATGAGGTATGTTAAAGAGTTTATTTTTTGTTTGTATTGATGGATTAATTATTTCATTTATTATTTTATAACCCTTAGTGATCTTTCTATGCTCATCCCATGTTTTGAAATGTTTTTTACAGGACTTAAAGATTAATAGGGTCAAAGATGGATTCAAGGAAAAGTCATCCTGTCTAAAACATGGAACTAGACATGAATCTTTTTTTCAAGAGTTTTTATTTTTGGAAAAAAATTGATACTGAGTAGAAGTGTCTTATTTGTAATTCTTGAGATTCAATTTAATAGTTATGGCCTAATTCTCTAAAACCAGAAACCAGAATAAATCCCCAATGTTATTTATTCATTTAATTATATATTATATAATATTTTATGGATGGGTCCTTATAGTTTGAAAACACGTTGAGAAGTGTTGGATGTGTTGAATTCTAGACAGATAATTTATGCTCTAAGAGTTCTTCTCAAACCTTCCTTGTAATAATTTCATGAACAACTTGTTCATGATTTGAAAAAAAAATGTTCTACTAGCCTAGTGCAATTTTGATTATTTCGGATCATTTTATAGCTTCTGGGGATTGGAAGACAGAGGTACCCATCACCGTACAGATTGAGGGTATACGGGGATTACTGGTAGATTCTGATATTATTATCGAGCGATTACCATGGTGAGGGTGAAACAGAATTTCATGAAAGTATAAATCAATGGACCTTTATCCATGTTTTTTGGATACCCTTCTCTTTCGGATAGAAGATTTCATATAATTGTTTACTTTCCCTTGTTACATGTTTTTAGTTCCACAACAATTTGTTATAGAATTAATGTATAACATTAATATACTTTCTTATACATTTATACTCTAATATAAATAAGATAATGTACACTTTAAGATATAATCATTCTCTAAGTAAACTTGTCTTAAATTTCATTATCAAATCCACATTATTGGATCCTAGGAATGTTAGTTTATTTGTTATGAACCAAAATGGGTTTATCTTGTTAATATTTCTTAAGTATAGATTTTATTAAAGATAAAAATGAATGTTTTTAAAACTACAATTCACCACCCCACCCCCCTATGGTAATTGTGAAATATAGATCTACATTTGGATCCTACAATTGGTATCATAGGGGGTCTATGAATTACATATACATGTATATAAGTTTGCTTACTCAATATTTCTTGATTAACTTTACTTGTTCAAGTTCTTAATAAAACATTCCTTATAAATATTTTGATTACTAAATATTACTAACAATCATTTTTTGGAAATGAAATTTTTATTATTTTCTTATAAGATTATATAAATTAACATTGGTTCTGTAGAAAATCTAAATCCATCCAGACCACTAATATTTGATGGTAATGAATATGAATATTAGAGAGACCAAATGAAGACCTGTGTTATTAACACTAGAGTATACAACTTTTCAATTCTCACTAAAGATTACAAGATACCATAAAAGCAAGATATAACATTCACAAAAAAAAGAGAAATATGAATATCAACATAATTACAAGGTACACAATATTGTATTATATTTTACAAACTGAAATATCTATAGTCAGATTTATTCATGTGAATATTCCAATAGCATATGGAAGAAACTTTATGTTACACATTTAGAAACATCCATAGTTATTCAAAATAAAATATCTTGGTTAAGAGATGAATATCATGGTTTTATGTTTCCTTATGGAGAACATATAAGCAAAGGTCAACAACGTGTCATTTCTATCATCAATAGCCTTAAATCTATGGGTGAAAAGTGACTTGATGATGAGTTTCTTGTGGATAAGATAATATATATTATGCTGAATGAGTGGGAATATAAAATGAAATTTACTAATGAAAATAACAATGTATCTAACATCACTCTTGATGAGTTATTTAGAACTTTTATTCAGCATGAAACAAGGATTAAGAAATATTAAGAAATAAATAAGAAGAATAATGGTATTGGAAGTGATTATTTCACTATTTCATCTAAATCCAATACTATTGAAAGAGTTAATATATCAAAAGAAAAGAAATATACTCTTATATCTAAATCAAGTGAATGTGATCATTCTGAGAATGAACTTTCCAATATGTCTCTAAGGATGAACAATATTATTAGAATGAAATATTTTCAATATAGATATAAGAAGTAAGTTATAATGTATAAGAAATATTCAAAAGTAACTTGTTATAAAAGGTAAAGGTCTGTAAATATCAAAAATGATTAGCATATTCTCAAGAGAATTGAAACAGAGAATAAGGGTTATGAAATGAACAAAAATAAGTACTAAAAATCTATGTCAAAGAAATTCTTGGAGGCTATTGACACTTAGAGTTCCAGTTCTTGTGGCTCTTCAAATGAATCCTCAAAATATGAATCTTCTAGTCAGAAAAATAATGGACTTATATCCTGATTACTTATTTAAAATTATTGTCTTATAGATAAGGTACACAATTATAAATCATTAACTAATATTTCTTTAAATACTAATATTCCTACTGAAAAATATTATGAATCCTCAAATAAATAATCATTCTTGTTATGAGATAATACATTACCTTCATTTGAAAAAGTATCTAGGCATTCCATGTTACATGAAATTGAATATATTATGATCAAGAAGAAACATAATAAGGAAACTTCTAGAATTTATATTTTAACAAAATAAGTAAAGATCCTTGAAAAGTTCTTGATCAGAAAATTCTTGATTTTGATACTATTTATCAAACCATAAAGAAGTTAATTCTAAAATGGAAAAAATTTCTAAGGATCTTGAAAATCATATTTCTATGAAATTTTTTTACAGACTATCTCAAAATCTACGACTAATGACTATGGGGATAATAATTTAGTCATTATACTAAAATCTGAAATATTTTACTTAATGAAACTTTTAGAAAACAATACATCTGGAAGAAAAGAATTTCATAAAATTGATTCAAAACCTCATCGTCTTAGGAATAGTTCTATATTTGGTTATTCTCATTTAAATCCAGTTTTTATTCATAACTATTTTTCCCCCAGGTTACTCAATTTTTATCTAAGTGTAAATATGGTGGACTTTGGGAGAAAAACTTTCCTTAAAAAACCCAATCTTTAGGTTTTCATAAATCTTACTTTTCTATGAAAATTTTGATACCTAAGATATTATATTATAACATTTACATATCCAAACATGTTTGAATTTTGAAAATTTAACTTTTTCTCAGGAAAACAACGGAAGTACCAATAGGAATACATGGTACATGGATAGTCGATGTTCCTAAAACATGACTGGTAAGAAAATCTTCTTCGAAATGGTTATCAAGATGAATAGAGGAAATGTAACTTTATAGATAATGATCAGGGAGAAAATTTTGTTATAGGTAATATTGTTCTTCTTGGAAAACATTAATTTCAAATGTTTTATTAGTAAAAGTAATTAATCACAACCTTATAAGAATAATCCAATTTTGTGATGAATGTTACCTTCGAATTTTAGGAATGGTAAATTCATAGAACATAATTATAAGGAAGAGTTTTTATCTCTACCCATACGCCTGAGGATGTATATAAACATAACTTAAAAGACCTTAAGAGGCAAGACCTGCATTTCCTTATTGTATTGGAAGATCAATATTGGTTATGTAATAGAATAGAAAGACAATGTAACCATATTAACTTATGTGAACTCTCAAAGAAAAGGAATTTTATGAATCTATTAGAGCATAGATTTGATGCATCAAAATTTTGTGATCCTTGTAAATATGGCAGCCACTTGAGTCAATATTTAAATAAAATAGTGAAGTATCAACTTCTGATGCATTACACCTATTGGATGTGGATCATTTTTAACCAAAACAAACTAGAATTATTAGAGTACAATAATATGTATTATTTAGTTGATTATTACACTTTATTTACTTGGTTTTATTTTCTTAAAAATAATTATGAATCCTTTTCTTATATTAAATATTTTTCATCCAAAGATAAAAATGGGAAAAACCGTCCATTTAAAACTTTTCCTAGTGATCATGGGGAAGAATTTGAAAATACATATTTAGAAAAATTTTGTATTAACAATCTAAACACTCATAACTTCTCAACACCAAGAAATCCTCAAAAAATGGTTTTTAAGAAGAAACTGAATCCATTAAGAGATAACTAGTTTCATGTTGATTTAATATTCTATTTCTAAATAAATAGAGATGAAGTTTTTAGTACTACTTGCTATACTATAAATAGAGTTTTAATCCTACCTTTTCTTAATGAAATGCCTTATGAGTTATGAACTGGTCAAAAACCTAATGTTTTTTACATCAAAGTATTTGGATATAAGGTATTCATATTGAATTCTAAAGATAACATACATAAATTCCCACCTAATAACAATGAATTAATTTTCATAGGGTATTCCTTTACTTCTAGGGATTATAGAGTTTATAAAAGAAGTAAAAAATAATTTTTTTTCTATTTAAAGGGATCCATGGATTTATAAATTTTATATTCTTTTAGAAATGATTTTGTTTTAAATAGTTTGTTATATTCTAACATTGGTGGTTTTAATATGGATAGAACTAGTACATCCATAGCATGTCATTTCTTAAGGGATTCATTATTTTCATGTTCATGCAAGAAATAACACTCGGTAGCACATTCTACTACTGATGATGAATATATAGTAGTTTAAAGTTGGTGTGATCATGTGTTGTGGTTGCAACACACACTCACAGACTGTGGAACCATTTTTACCAAAACACTGATATTGTGTGATAATACTAGTTCCATTTCCCTAAAAAAACCCAACACATCACTCGCATGCAATACACATAGATATAAGGCCTGACCTTCTTAGGGACCACACACTTATACGAGATATTATTCTTCAATTTATCAGAACACAAGATCGACATGCAAAATTTTTTAAAAAACTTTTACACTTCGATAGATTTGAATTTATTAAAAAAAAGTTATGAATGATAACCTTAAGGAAATAATCCATATTAACCTTTTGTTAAAACAAATATCCAAACATTATGTTACTCTTCTTCATATGGAAAGTACGTATGTTTATTTCTTGTATATTTCCTTTTCCTAAAAAATGAAAACCTAATTTTTTAGAACATATAATGTGTTTCTTTCCTTAATAAAATTTTTAGAATCCAAATATTTATTTCTCTAATAAAATTTCTTAGAACCAAAAAGTTTATGAATTCTATTTTGTTATCAAAACCTAAACAAGTTTCCATTACCTTTAAAAAAATTTAATTTAATTTTTTACTGTTGACTAGCATTATCAATACTGAAAAAAATATATGAGAACACTAGAAGGTATGTTTCTCAATTAATACCATCTTAATATCTTTTATTCTGGTTGGTATGTTTTTCTGTCTTTAATAAAAACTTTTCAGATTCACTTTCCCTAAATCTGTTTATTTCTTATAACACCAAAAGCTCAGAACCTATAATGAAAACATTCATCTACATATACATCAACCTTCAGATCAGATTATGTTAATCACAACTATTAAGTTGATTCAAGAATCTGAACCATCGCCACGAATACTATTTAAAGGGACCTGTTTTTTCATCCCACATTTCTTCTCTCATCATTTTTCATCAATGTTGTTTCCTTCTTAAAGCATTCTATTTCGTTTTTATAGTTTCCATACATTTTGAATACCTCTTGAAGCTTCTCCTTCAACTCTAATGAGGTCCATTTCCAACAAGGAACCAAATGATTATTTAATATTCTAAGAATGTTCAGTGGATATGAATTTATTTATGAATTTTAATTCTTTGATTGCAATTATTATCAAGTTTAATGGATTGAAAAGAGTTTTTTCCAAGTAAAAGAATAAAGATCTTATCCACATGGACCATTTAGTGGAATTTTTTGATTTAGTTCATTTCAATGAACAAGGTGGGAGGGGGATGTTCAATTTTAGAGGATATAGGAGCCATGTTCATTATATATTAATAAGGCTAGTTTCATTCTTGAAATTCTATATGAAGGTGAGGCAACCATCTTCTAACACAGTTTCTCTGATATGGAAGGTTATTTTGATATAATGAAAGATATAGAGTTTCTTGGGGAGATGAATTTCCAAAAACCCATAATTTCCCATATCTCATCACACCACAAGTTAGTGCATTTTGTATTCAAGGTTTCCTTATCCCAAGGAATAATGATATGGATTCACTTAAGACTTGTGATATCTTTCTACATGGTCTCCTGGTGACCCTTAAGAAGACGAATTTGGTAAAGTATTTCCTTCTGAAAATTAATAATAATATTCATGGAAATATAAAATATCATGTTTTGGTGTATCTGATGATCATATCGAAGACAATAGAATTATGTTCAGAATATTTCAAGATCCCCTGAACCTAAAAGGCTAATAATTTCAAGATTATGTTACTCAGTGAGGATATGTTAAGAAGGATGAAAATAGAGTTCAATGTTGAATTTGGAGATTTATATTAACTTCTTGATAATGATGACCATATTGATGTTAATAATGGAAATATTATTAAACCTTCTATGAAAATAAAAGGTAAGGAGTCAGAAGACCAGAAAACCAGATCCATTCTAGAAACCAAATCAGAATCCCTTAAGCCAAGGAAACAAAAGACATATAATGATGAAGTGGCTACTAAATGGAGGGAGCATACGATAAATTATAATAGAAGGTTATTATATCATTGGGATTGAACATGTCGAGGCCACAACCTTGAAGACTATTGAGGATGAAAATATTTAAAGACAAGAAAAGGAGAGAAAAAGATGAAATAAAATTAATTAGAAGCTTGGGTTATTCAATATCTGTTAAATGTTGTTGAGAAATCATTGGAATAAATTTAGGTATCAGAAGCCTTTTTGAAGGATTCCTCACATACAGAATAGATTGTTGAAGAGTAATAAATTCAGCAATAAGAAGAGGAGGAGGAGGAGGAAAGTGACCACTTGATTAGAACGGTTGAAGAGTATCATGAGATAGATATTCCTTTTGATAAACATTCCAAAATAACATTTCTATCATCTTCAACAAATATATCTTTAGAAAACCATAATGATAATTCCAAATAATAAGAAGTTTACAAAGTCCATTACAATTAAGAATGTGAAGATAATGATAAAATTTATTAGGAAGATGAAGAGGAAGATAATGTTGAGTAACAATAATGTGTGGTGGCTTGTGTTGTTGAATTTTTTTTTTCTAAAATATAGTCATTCATTCTTGATAAACCTTAGAAATATGTAGCTGTAACATCTATGTCAAATAATGCTAAAGAAGTTAAAGATACTCCTCCAAGGAAACTTTCCCTAGATTCTCAATTATCCTCTACAATGTGACATTTTTTGTTCTAAAATCATTAAAAAATCTTGTAGATTCCATTTTGTTCTTCCCAGACATTGAATCATAGTGCCAGCTAATACAACAGACAATTAATTTGAACTAGGAATCTACAAATCTTTTGATGGAGAAGTTCATCAAGGTAGAAGTTCACTTCAAAACATTCTATATCAATTATTAAGAACATATGATTTCCAATAAGAATATAAAAAATTGGTCAAAGATTGTGATTAATGATCTTAGGATAATTGATGATTATATGGATTGAATCAATGAAGCTTTTAATAAATTTGATGAATATATCAATAATATTTAATAGAGGTTGAATCAAGAGAAAGAATCCCGGATCCAAGAGGATAAATATGTTAATGGAAAACTCAATTTTTTTCTCGTAGTCTAAAGAGTGAAAGATAATATGGAGAAAAGTTGGAAGAAAAATATAAGTCACAAGAATAAGTGATCAAGACACATGAAGAAATGATTCAGACCCTTGAAAAGAAAAAGGTTCAAGAAGACTGACTCAAGAAGTACCAATATGATCATAAAGAGATAAAGAAGATGAAATATAATATCAATAAAATGCTTCTAGAGAAGGAAAAGGATGAATAATTATTCTTAGAACCAAAATTTTTTGTACAAAAACTTTTTTTGTAGATAAATAAATTTACCTTACATTTTTGTGTACCAAATGAATATTTCCTAACATTTCAGGTAATAAAATGTATTCCTCCATTCCTTTTTTAAAATCAAAAAGGGGAAGATTTAATTATTTCAAATGAATATTATATTAAGAGGGATATTATCCCGATAATAAATTGTTTATGAAAGGTGGAGCATAACATATAGAATAATTTCTTACGAAAAGTAAATCTTTTTAAAGAAATAATCTCAAGGAAAAGATTATTATCCATAAAGTGAAATAACCTAAGGTAGAGTTAATCATATTCACCATAAGACAAATATAAGGGAGATAAGTATTTATTTCTATGATTTCCAAACATAATATTATTTTTTTAAAAGTGGTTTGTGATTTCCAAAAATGTAGGTATTGTTATGTTAATAAGCTATTTATAAAATTTAAATTCATTATTTTTTAAAATCCTATACATTTTTTTCATTAAATATTATTTTCTTACTCTGAATAAATTTAAATACTTAACATTTATCTTTCTTTTATATGTTTTTCTTAATTTTCCTTATCCTAGATTAAACATTTTTCCTTAAGACCAAATACCTTTTTATTATAATCAAATTATTATCTAATCCTCATAATATTCAGTTGCATAGATAAAGAGTCTCAGTGTTTTTAGACACCAATTTTATCGGATTTAAACTTTGTTTCATCTTGAATTTTGACTTTGAGTTTCAAATAATTCATATTCTGAGATCTTAGATTTTCATATTTGGATTTAACAGAAAATTAGACTCCAAGTTCTCAGATTTTCTAACACTAAATTCTTTGAAAATGAAACTCTATTTCTTAAAAATCTAAACACTATTTCCTCATAAAGTCAGACTCATTTTCTATATAAATTCGATCTTCGTTTTTATTCAAATTCTGACGTTATTTCTATATAAATTCAGAAATCATTTCTATCTAAAATAAGAATTTGTTTCTATCAAAAATTATACTTTGTTTCTATCCAAATCCACACTCCGAATTTTTATTTTACTAGACTGCATTTGTATACATATTCATACTCTATTTACCACTATATTTAGAATATGATTATTTATACTTATTAATGTTACATATTTATATTAAGATATTATTCTAACTTTATCAGATCCTAGTTTACATAATATTTATAAACTAAATAACATTTTTCGTATATTCTATTATTATTTACACATGATTCTATTAAAATGAAACGATGTCGTAAAATCTATTTTTACAAACTATTGGATAAATGCAACATGTACATGTCCCTTTGATATTTAAGTAAGAATATTACCACTGGAGTAGGGAGGCAGTCATTGGAACCATTCCTGATAAATTACCCATCCATTTGAAGAGTTCCAAAACACATTGAAAAGTATTGGGTGTGCTGAATTCGAGAGATATAATTTATGTAGCAAGAGATCTGCTCAAACATGCCATGTGGGAATGTTGTGAAAAACTTGTTCAATCTTTGAACAACGTGTTTAGCTAGCCTAGTGTGATTCTGATTTCTTCTGATCAACTGATGGAATCTGGGGATAAGAAGACATATGTACTGATCACCTTAGATATTGAGGGATTATAGTGATACCAAGATTGATTTTAATATTCTTATAGAGGGGTTACCCTGGTGTGGTTATGAAAAATATTCATGAATGTATAAATCAAGATACCTTTATCCAAGGTCATTGGATACCCTTCTCATTATGTTAAAATATTAACAATACTTGTTTACTTGAATTTGTTTCATGTTTTAAATTATGCTTCATTTTCATAAAGAATGAAAGTATAACATTATAATACTTTCATATACTTGTATAATATGATATAAATAAGATTCTATATTTTTTATGATAGAATATTTCTCTATGTAAACATTTCCTATGTTTCTTTATCTGATCCATATTATTATGTCATAAGAAAGTTAGTTTCATTGTTAATAACTAAAGAGGGTTTATCTTGTTTAACATTGTTGAACATAGATTTTTAGAAGGATAAAAAATATTTTTTTTAAAACTATAATCCCCCTTGTAATTGATAAATATACATCTACATTTTGATCCTACATCCCTTAGATATGAGACGCATTAAATGTAACTTAGGGTGAACTGAAATGATTTTGAGATTTTTTATTATTATTTCATGTACTATGTACCTTATTTCTAAGAAACTAAACTTTAATTTATCCTTTTAATACAATGTAATGAAATCTTATATTGTAAAAAGATGGTATTCCATTGTTTTTATCAAAGGTTGTTTTAATTATCAGTTGAAAAAAGTACATGAATGATTCACAATCAAAATCATGGACAAGAATAAATGTAGAAAAACATCAGGGTATTTTGGTAGGTATTAATTAAGTGGTTTCCAGGATAATACATCCTTTTCTAGATACTAAAATTGGATGTGTCTCTGGTTTCGATGAACACAGGGGTAACACCTGAAATCAACGCATTGAGATAGAATTTATTTGGATCTGGTGTACAATAAAGGGCCTTACTGTGCACCAGTTTTGACCCTCTCGAGCATTATGTTTTGTTAATAATAAGTTTTTTATGACCCAATCTGAATGATTTAGAAAAAATATAATTATATGAGATTAATAAAAAATATAAGAATTATGTTTAAAGATATACAATACCCTTGTAATTTTAATATTTTTAAAAGACACACATTTCTCACTATGTTTTTCTTATATTGGAAAAAATTTCTAGAAATTCGAGTAACCATGTAAATAATGAGGGTAATTGGTGATGAATTTCCGGCCTTTTGGTATATTATATAATGTAAAACATCATTAGTATGATGAATCAAGTATCTATAATTATGAATAATAAAATGAATCTTGCTGAGAAAATGGATTCACATATAAGGGAATGACTTTCTGTTGTTTCATTTATGCTTCAATGAAAACCTTCTTTTAGTGGATCTATTGACCCATGTATTAGTTAATTCTATAAAATCTCTATAACATATATCTTTTTTGTACTCTATTTTTTGATTAAAGAGAAAACAACCTTTGTAGTATACCAAGTAGAAGGAGAATTTGATCATTGGTAGAAACTAATTAGAAACATTAATCCAATAAGGGAGATTGATTCGTGCGAGTGGGTAGTGTATGTGGGAATATTTTTTAATAAAAATTCACCCCTATTCTATGAGAACAAAAATGGAGAAGGAATTACTAGAGATGATTCCTAAGGAAAGCAAATTGGTTTGATGATGTGAAATGAACATTATAAGACTTTCTTGATAGATTTGTAGATTTTTTATTGATCCTAAGGTAATGTTTTATCAAATATTATATTTAATTAGACACCATATGTGGAGTAATCTGGAAAATAGATACTATGAAATCTATGAGGAGATAATGTGTAGTTTTATAAAGAATTAACTAGAATTTTTAGAGGGACTATGTTCATATATAGAATGAAATAAAGAGAGAAATGGATCCAAACTCTGCAGAAAACATTGATCCTAAAAGAATAGGACAGAAAGTTCCACATCCAACAAGAAAAAAATATGGGAACAGACATTTGGGGAAATTCATTATTGGGAGTTGAAATTGAAACATGTGTGCAAGAGATGGGAATATATCCCATAACTATCATGGTTAGGTGAAGACTAAACTTATCTGCAATAACAACAAAGGGATTATAGTGTAGCTGTAGTCATATATTCAATTATTCAATTGTGAATATCTTGGGAACTTTTCCAATCAATTTCCTACTCAGATGATAAGGTGAAGAAACAAACATCAACATTATAATATTCAAAGAGGTTAGGTTCATGAATTTTCCATCATGATGGATGAAGTGGGTTCTCTTAAGGATTTGGTGTTTAGTACACTCATTTTTCTTTCAACGTTAGTATATACTTTGTCTGATTCTAGTTCTACGCATTCCATTATTTCATAAATGTTTTCAAATAATATAAAATAAACCATTGAACTCCTAGAAGTTGATTTATCAGTCAAAACTGTAGGAGGGACTATCCTAGAGAAAATAGTGTATAGACACACTAGTATTGTATTTAAGAGATCAACCTCATCATGAATCTTGTTTTCATTCCCATTTTAGAATTAAACACAATACTGGGGATGGATTGGCTCTCAATGTATAATGAAAAAATTTACTATAAATTTAAGAAAATTTTAGTAGTCTTGGATGGAAAACCTCTTATAATTTTCAATGGAGATATGTCTTGATATGATATTTTTTTAAAAGCACCTCCAATATCCTTCCTGAGGGAGATGATCTATGAAGAGGGAGAATAAAATAAATGTATAAAGTTAGATAATGTCGCCATAATTTAAGAATACATTTAATTATTTTAGAAGGAGTTACCTAGACCTCCCCCGAAAATAGAGGTATAGTTTTTCATTAAACTCATTCATAGATCCAGGTCAATATCAAAAACCCATATAGAATGTGAATTTTGGATTTAGATGAATTTAAGATACAACTTCAAGATCATTTGGGGACCATATTTATCTAAACAAGTGTGTCTACTTTGGGATAACCTTTTCTATTTGTGAATGAGAAAGATGGATCAATGCATCTATGCATTTATTATAGAGAAATTTTGGCAATCATAGTGAATAACAAGTATCATCTCCCAAGGATTGATGATTTATTTTATTAGCTTCATTGGGATTAATTCTTCTCCATGACTGTCCTCTAATCTAGGTATCGTTAATTTAGGGTGAAGTATAAAGATAGTCCAAATACTGTATTCTGGATAGGATATGTTCATTATGAGGTTTTTGTTATTCCATTTGTCTTGAATAATTCTCCCTCAATCTTTATGGATATGATGAATATAGTATTTAAGGGGTAACTTGATAAATTCATGCTATTTTTTATTGATGATATTTTGATATAATCCAAATGTAGCAAGGAGAATGGGGATCTTTTATGGGTTATGTTAAAAAATATATGGAAGGAGAAACTATTTGTGTGATTCAGAAAATATAATTTCTTGTTACAAAAAGTGTTATTATTATGGTATATTATATCCAATGATTTAATCTCAGTTTCCCCATCCAAGACAATGGTTTTAGAGGAGTTACCTTATCCTACAATGGTAACTAAGATTCATAGTTTCCTTGGTTTAGAAAAATATTATAGGAAGTGTGTGAAAAATATTTCATTTGATTCTAATCCACTAACAAATTTAACCCTAAATGGGATATGTTTATATGAACCAAATATTTCTAATAAATCTTCCAAAACCCAAATAATTTATTAGTTACGGACCCTATGTTAACTCTACACTCTATCAGAGAACGATTTTTTATTTGTAGTGTTTTATGTCTGAAAGGGATTCAGTGAATCCAGATGAAAAATGAAATGTTGATTTCTGATATATATTGAGAGTTAAATCCTTATAGGTATAATTATCCTATGCATGACCTAGAGTTAGCTATAGTTATTTTTTTTACACTTTTGAGGAACTATGTTTATGGGGTGAAATGACATATATACACTAGCCTCCAAATTTGGATATATATATTCCAATAAGAGGAGTTCGAGATGAGGCAAATGAGATTGTTGGAAATTAGTAAATATTATGACCATCCAATTCATTATCACCCCTAAATTTAAAACAATGTCACTGATGCATTTTGTAGGAAAGACCGTGTTGTGTTGGAAATAATGAGGATTCATGGAGTTCCTAGAATAATGACCTAGTAATTGTAGAAATCTCAATTATAAGGGAAAGTACATCATCAAACTTATCCAAAAATTATATCTCAACCATAATTACTATAAAAGATAAAGAGATCTAAAATGGTAGATCCTTTGATTCATATGATTAAAGAGGCTGTGAAGAATGGGATGTTTCCGGTATTCAATATTTTTGAACATGTTTTCTGAAATATTGTACAAATATATATCTCTCAATTATCATAGAGATAAATAAGGGTATGATGTATAAATCTCATATGACAACATTATTTATACACACCAGAATCACTAAAATTTATTGGGGCATTTATTATCATTATTGATTGGATTAGATGAATGGGGAGATTTATGACTACACTACTAGATACTTGGTGGGTTGGTAAGTGAGGGCAGAGAGAAAACATCCTAAAGGGGTATGGAATCCAATACCCAAAGAAATGAAATCTGGAAAATATCACTATGGACATCATAAATAGATTCCCATGAAAATACAAAGGAAAATATGTAATATGGGTAATAGTGGATCGATTCACCAAGACATGAAATTTTATTGATATTAAAGAAGATTTCCCTCTTGAATGACACTCCAATATGGATTCAAAGGTAGTGGTGGGGATTCCTGGGGTTAAAAATTAAATTATTTCATATTTTGATCCAAGGATCACATATTTATTTTGGAGAATTCTAGAAGATGATCTAAAAAATAAATTGAATTTCAGTACTGCATATTACCCACAAACTGATGGCTAATCTAAATGGACTATGCAGACACTTGGGGACATGTTGAGAACCTACTAAATATAATTTAATGTTTTCTGGTATCGTCACCTTCCATTAGTTCTATTCACATATGAAAACATCTTCCACTAGAGTATTCAAATGGAACCATATATTGATTTATCTGAAAGTGATGTAGAACTCCAACCTGTTGGAATGAAGATGGTGATAAAAAGCTTCTTGGGCTTGATCTTGTGCATGAGAAGACAAAGAATGTTAAATCTATCCAAAAAAATATTAAGGCCGATAAGATTTTAGATAAATATTATGTTGAAAACTGAAAAGGGTCATTGAGTTTGATGTTGGAGAAAATGTTTTCCTTCAGATATCACCACAGATAAGAGTCATGTGATTTGTAAATGAAGGTAAGATTAGTCTCAGGTACATTTGCCACTATGAAATCATTGATCACATATGAATAGTGTCATATCGACTAGCTATTCCAAAAAATCCTACTCATGTCCATGATTTATTCTAGATATCTCTCTTCAGGATGTACATACTTGGTCCCTCACATGTACTGAAGTTAGAGATGGTACAATTTTAATATAACCTCTCTTGTAAGAAGAAACAAGTGGTGATCTTAGACTGTAGAGACACATTTCTACACAAATAGACTACCCACCTTGGAAAACTGTTGATGAGGGACCATGAATATGAAGAAGTGATGTGAGAAGAACATAACCGCCATGTTTTTTAAATGATAATTTTTTCATGAATAATATTATTTTTTATATTATATAAAATTTTACAAATTTTAAATAAAGACAAAGAAAAAAATATCTTAGTAATCATTATCATTACATTAGTCATCTATGAAATGAGTTAAAATTCCAAACATTACAATTGAAAAAAATAGAAAATCTAAATTTTAAAAATTAGGATCTCCCTAATCTACTAAAATCTTAACACCCACTGAAAAAACTATAAAAATGAATTAAAATATTATTAAACAAAAAATATATATTAATAAAGGAAAATATAACCTTTTGGAGAAATTTTAGTGAATTTTGAGTGAAATAATGATGTAGTGTTTATAAGATATAAAGGGAAATGCAGATATTGGTGTTCGACCATTATATGACCATTGGTATATATTATCATTGAAAACTATACACTTATTTAATAGTATTAATATTATAATTAGTGTTTATATGTAGTAATTAAAAGTTTAATTTATGAAGAAAGGAGGATTGATGTTCTCCACTAGTAGCATCATATTGTTTGAAGCACATTTGTCCGAACATGGGAGGGAGGTATCATCACTGGGATAATCCCATGACCAATCCCATGATGAGATTAAACAATGAAGCTTGAATGAAATGACATATTATATAAGTTCATGTAAGTGGAGATTCCCGCTCAGTCAAGGTTTCCTCAGCCTCTCCATGAAACTAAAACAAGAGCACATCTTACTCTTAGGGAGTATGCAAGAGTAATAATGGGTTATGTGTCTTGTACATAGTTACCTAAAGTGTAATTTCCAATGTATAAATAAAATATATATTCAATTAATTCCTTTTATGAAGTTTTTTATTAATAAAATATATATATTCTTTAGATGAATTTGATAAATTGATTTCAGGGAAAAATTAAAACATAATTGAATTTTTTTTTGAAAAGTTATACATTATTTTAATAAACCATTATTATATGAATTATAGTATTTTTATTCATATTTTATATTAAAAAAATATTACTTATATATATAATATAAATTTAATCAATAATATCCAAGGATATTTTTATATGTTTCAAAACATTAATCATTCCTTAAAAACTGTTATTTTTCATTAAATAATGTTTTTATATTTAAAAGGTTAAATAATCAAATTTAGTGAATTATTTTGATAAAAACATTATATTTCAAATTATAATATCAAAATATGGTTATGGTGAATATATGAGGCTTTTATAAAATACGTTATTTTGAAATGAATAGTAAAAAAATAATGTTTTGTGTTTTCTAGTTTGTTTTAGGACATAAAATTTATTTCATAATTATATAATAATCAATTAACCACATTCAATGACTAAAACTATGTTATTTTGTTGTTAATAATTATTTTAATAGATTTTAATCAATTTATAAAATAATAAGTCACCTTCAAATGTCTAAAATAGAATATTTTATCTTTAAAAACATTTTTTGTAGAATATTAACTTTTCCAAGACAAAAGATGTATTAAAAATTGATTTTTTCTGGTGGATTAAAATATCACAAAATTTGACTCAAATTTCCAAAACAATGTGCATAAAATAAGATTAATCAAATCCTTTTTCATTTTCCAAAACCATGTTTTCCAATACATATATTTTTATATTATTATACAATTCCAAAACACTGTTTCTATAAATACCCTCCCATTTCAACATTAAAAATCAATCCAAATCAATCCTTCGTGAATTTATGGTTTTTTTCCACCCATGTAGCACCCCAATGATGTCCACAAGCCCTCATGGATCCCATCATCTAAATTTCAGCGTAACAGTTCTTGTTAAGGGTAATATCAACTTATCTATTCCATTTAAGTTACCTTTTTATGTGCTATGTGTTATAATTAACAAAATAAGTTATTTTTTCACAATTTTTTATCACGTTAATATAATAATGGTCTGTTATCAATATAGAATATTATTCCTTCATCAATTTACCCATTTCTAAAACCATGTTTTATACCTGTCATGCTTTTAAATTTACTTCTCAAACTAATCTCTTTTACAAAAGGAATTATATTTTTCTTTTTATTTTAATTCCCAAAAGTATTTTATTTTCAATAGGTTTTCAAATATAAGTAAACATGTCTTTTTTTATTCTAGAATTTACATATATGAAACCCAGTTTTCCTTATATAGGTTGAAAATTATGTAATGATCATCCCTTTAAGAACTTTTATAAGAGAAGATTTTGATAAAGAACCAATTTGGTATTCTCCATTGGTTATAAATGAAATGATTTATTATTATCTAGATGTATCAAATGAAATTAATACATATGAATTTTTTTCCTTGGCAATGCTCCAATTCATTGGGTAATGAAATTAATCTCTAGAGTGTAGGATCAAAATATGAATATAGATGCTCAATTACAAGAGGGGGTGAATTGTAAGGTTAAAAAAACTCGTTTTTAACCTTAATAAAAACTATGCTTAACAAATTTAAACAATGATAAATTCACAATACCTATTTCAGTTCTACTAAACAAAATTTCCATGTTCTAAAAGTATGATTCAGAAAATTAAACATAAGGAATGTTTACCAGGAAAAGATTCTACCATGAAACATATGGAATCTTACTTATTAAAGAATAAAAATGTATAATATATTATAATAATGTAATAAATTTTTCTTTTATCAAAATTAAATAGAAGTAAACTTGAAACAAAACAATTAACAAGTATAAAAGCTTTTAACCAAAAGTTAAGGGTATCGAACAATTGTGGATAAGGGTCCCTTGATTAATACATTCAATAATGTTTGTCTTACCCACACCAGGGAAAGCCATCGATAAGAATATCAGAATCTATCTTGATGTCCCCGTGATCCATCAAACGTTAAGGTAGTCACCACCACTATATTCCTATACTTGGAAGTCCTCAAACATTAAGGTAGTCATCACCTCTTTCTTCCGATCCCCAGAAGCCCTTGATTGTACACAACAACAATCAGAGTCTAACGAGTCAACCTGAACAAGATATTCAGAACCGCACAAATCAAGAGAGTATCTCTCTATATAAATCTCTTAAGCAGTATGCAATCTCTACATTGATGGAATGGTTATTGAGATCATTCAATAAAGATATTATTTATATGAACTTCTCCAATGGTTGTCTATATCCTCTAATGGTCATATTTTTCTTAGAATATCAGAGGGACCTATACACCTGTCACTCAACCAACGATTAGTTATAAATAGATTGTACGACATCGTTTCATAACAATAACTAGTATAAGGAAAACGTAATTTCTTAACCAAAACTATTTTTTAGAGTCTAAGGAAAAATATAATTCAGATTCTAACCAAATAAAAATACAAATTTTATACGGCATGGACATTCGAATTCTATTTTACAAAGAATTCAGAATCTGAAATATAATGATCCATGTGTCTGAATTCCAATGAATTCAGATTCCTAATTCTATGGAATTCGGATTTCGAATTCTGAGGAATCCGGAGTTGGAATTATGAGTAATTCAGAGTCTAAATTTTGAGGAACTTAGAGTCTGAATTATAAGGAATATGGATTCCTAATTTTAGACAATTTTGATACTCGATTTCAGAGAATTCAAAACTGGTATTTTAGAGAAATCAGAGTCTTAATTTCAGAAAATTCAGATCCTAAATTTCAATGAATTCGGAACCTGAATTTCATAAGATTATGATCTTAAATTTCATAGAATTCCGAACCTGAATTTCATAGAATTTGTATCCTGGGAACCGAACACTTTATTCTAATGAATTATTTGATTTCTATTTTTTAGATATAAACCCAAATTTCTGACATATAAATAAAATGGGTAAGATTTAGAGAGACTATAAAATGAACAATGAAAACATAGGTAAGGATAATAATTTCCTTAGATATGGTAAAATTTACTTTTAAAAATAATCATTTGGTGAAAAGAATTTTTTTTAAGATAATGTGTTTGTGATTTTCAAAACATTTAGGAATTGAAAAATCATAAGGAAACCTTACTTACTCAATAATCTCCCCCTTTTTGGAAATCAAAAACATCCTTATAAAAAATAATATAATGACTTATAATTTTTCTTTATGAACATAAAAACAATAATTTTCTCCCATTACTTATGGATCATGGTGAATATAACTAACTCCCTTTAGGTTTTGAAATCCCTAAGATCGTATTTTTTAGTTCCTTAAAGATATTTTTCTTTTTCCTGCATAAATAAATATTCTAGGAGTAAACTCCCCTGTCAATAGACTCCCCCTTATTTCGAGAATTCTCTTATTTACATAGTATTCTTTTTTTAAATTCCTTTTTCTCCTTTTCTAATTTTCATAACGGTATAAAGGGAATGGAATAAAATATGGTACCAGAAATATTAGTACTATAAAACAAAACACATAAAGGAAAAAAAATTCATTATGATTGGAATAATTTGTAAAATAAATTTAATAAAATAAAATATTGGAGTTATAGAAAAAAAAAGCATCCTTATTTTCCTTTTTTCATAAGCTTCTTGACAATGTTATTCGTTTTTTTAAGCTCTTTATGATCATCTTCGAAATGTTTGAGTAGTTGATATTGATATTTATTTTTCTTCTCTAGAGTTTTGATCATTTATTTCTAAGCATTAATAATTTCATCTTGAGACTTCAAAATATCTTCTTACATACTGAGCTTTTCTTCAAACTCAATTCTAAGGTCTCTTTCCCTTTTCAGATTTAAAGAAACGGAATTAAGTTTCCCATTCAGACCCTTTTCTACATGCTTCAAAGCTATTATTTCTAGGTTGAGATTCTCACAATAAATTTTAGTAAAATATTTGATATTGGTATCTTTAGTATCAAAATTATCTTTCATATTATATTGAAAGTCATAAAATATTATAATCTAATCAATTTTATTCTTAGACCACTTAGTAATTTCATCGTATGACCTCTTGTGTGCATCATACCCAATATAGAATGATTTAAAATTGGTCTCAATATTTTCAAAGATTCCCATATGCATGGAAATAGAATCTGATTTCTGATTAAACGAATGATGAATCATTTGAATCCTTGAGTCAATACTCAGAAACAAGGGAATTGTATCAACCAATTTCTTTAGGAATTGAACCAAAAAATCATGTCCCATAGAAGATGATTCTGAATCAGATTCTTCTATTGATAAAGATTATCTCTCTACCTTTATAGGAATTATTTTAGAAGATCCACCAGAAACATTCTTATCCACCATGGCATTCTTAGTACGAACTATCTTATCATCCACAAACATTTCTTTTTTAGCATTTTCCACTAGGTCCACTGGTTGAACAATTTCATTATTGTGGCTATTTTCTTTTGACAATTTGTTTATTTATTCTAAATATTCATCAACTTTTCCTAGGGTACAAAGTTTAAAATATTCACCATGGGAAGTCCAAATTGAAAATATCTCAAAAGGGTTGTGCTTATCATGGTTTTCTTCAACTTGCCTTATCATATCATCGTTGTCATCACATCCTTCCTCGTTTTCTTCTTCCACATTCTCTTCCTGAATAATCTATTCCTCTTCATCCGGTTATTGAATAAACATTTTATTTCATGGAGTCACTACGAGTGATTCATTTAAAAAAAATTAGTACCTGGATCTGCATAGAATCATTCTCAGTAGCCTTGAGAAGAGATTGAACAATATAAGCTTCAGACATTTTCTACTTTTTCTTCTTCTCCTTTTCATGCTTCTAAAATTCCTCAGCAGCTTTAATCTTTAATTATTTGGCCTATGTAGTATCCAAGAAAATTCTAGGCTATACTTCTTTATTGTTATTCATATCTACTATCCACTTAGTCACAACTTCATCTAGATAAGTCTTTTATTTCTTATATTCTTGAGGTGCTGATTGGGTTTCCTAAACTGTAGGAGTTTTTTCCATAGATTCGAGTTCTTCCATCTTTCACTTCTTTCCAACCTTCATGGATGTCTGGATACTTCCAGCTTCTTGGATAAAACTTGAATTTCACTTTCATATAGGTCATAAAACTCTTTTGAATTTTTATTCAATACAACATTCATCCTTCTTAGGTTATCATTACTGAGCAGCATGCCATGGAATTCCTTAGCATTGAACTACATGGGATTTTGAATGAATCTAGACAAAAGACTATAATCATGGAAATAATAACTAGATTCATAATGATATGAGATTTCTAAGTCTCATTCTTGATATTCAAAATTGAAATAAAGACATACTTCACTATATTAATCTTTTTGAGATTCACCAGAAAATCCATAACATAAATATCACTCTTCTTCAGGGTATCCCTATCACCTTTTCTCAGAATGAGAAATCATTGAACCCATAACTCTATGATCATGAGGTTCATAGATAGATGGTGATTTTTGTTGTCTTCACTTCTAATAAACCATGGCTCTCTAAATCCTTCTCCTTATCAAACGTTCCTAATATATATGGAAGATTGTGGGTACAGAACTCAGCTTCCCCCTCATTTGGAATTCTAATTATGCTGGCCTCTATATTTTAGGAAAGGGAATAGGTTTTTCCATAACTCTTAAAAGAAAACATGTCTCTCCCACCTTAGTTGAAAATTCTTACAGTCTCATAAAATTCTATTAGCAATTTCAGATACACTGGATCTTGTGCCGTTGGTTCGGGTACACACAGACTCTCCCATCCATTCGACTTGATGTTCTATGAAATAAGAGAATCGTACTTAGCGAAATATTTTGGATTTAATAATCTTTCTCTATAGATCATCCATTCAAAAATTTCCTTAACTGATGACATTTTCTACTACGAAGAGGATTCCAATGACATTAAAATTTAAGAAAACCGGAAATGTGGAATAACCCTTATATAAAGAGGCAGAGCTTCAACACGTAAAAGCTTTAAAATAAATGTGGGAAAACACTTAATATAGGCATTGAAGCGATGATTAAACTTCCCAGATTGACACAATGGTTGAAACAAGCACAATTTGATCTGATGGTTGAGATGAAATCTGAAAAAAGAATTTTGGTAGGTTCTAATCTGTTGTGGTTTTCAAGATTAAATATCATATTTAAGGATAGTGAATAAAAAATATTTTTTTTAAATGAAAATACCAATCATGTAAAAAGTTTATTACAAAATTTTAAGAAAGAATACATACCTTCCAAGTTTCTAGGAAAATTTTCAGTAATTAGGAAACTTCTTCTTGAAAAATTTTAGATTCCAGAAAATACAATAGATTTCGGAATGTTGAGTACCAAATATTTTGGTAACGAATGAAATATTTTGATTATGAAAATTTTTATTATAAAAAATTTAGATTACACAAAATTTTTATTAAAAAAATATACTCCCCCTATGAGAAGGAGTTACTTAATATTAAGAGACATGTTTAAAAAAAATTAATATGGATGATTGTGTCACAATTATCATTCCTAATTTTTTTTAATGTATTAAAATATTTTGGATGGTAAAGATTTTGTGAAAATATCATCAAGTTGATCTTGCGTTCCGAGAAACTAAAGAATAATATATTTTTTAAGTGTGTGATCCCTAAGAAAGTGGTTCTTAATATCTCTATGTTTTTCATGAGAGTTATGTGGAGGAATTTTTCTTAGGGAAATGGAACTAGTGATATCACACAGTATTTGTGTTTTGGTAAAACTTTTCTATTAGTGTGTGTTACATCCACAACACTTGAGCACAACAACTTCTAGCTACTACATATTCAACATCAGCAATGGAAAGTGCTACTGAGTGAATATTTTTTCATGAGCAAGAAACTAATGAATCTCCTAGGAAATTACATGTTATGGATTTACATTTCTTATCCTTTCTATATTGACCAAAAGAAGAATCCTAAAAACATTCTAAAATAAAATCATTTCCAGAAGTATAAAAGAGTCTTAAATCCATGGTTACCTTTAAGTAGTGAAAAAGTATTTTCAGTGCTTTTAAATGAGATTCCATTGGATTATATTGATATCTAGAACATAAGTATACTGAAAACATTAAGTCTTGATAACAAGCTTTCAAGTATAGTAAACTTCCTACCATACCTCAAAATGATGTTTGATCTACTGGTTTCCCTACCTCATCACGATCAAGAGAATTTGAGGTACCAATGGATGTTCTTATACTCTTAGTGTTTTCATATCAATACTTATTAATAATATTTTTAATATAATTATTTTGAGATATATAAGTTCCATCTTGTTTTTGAGAAATTTAAAAACATATGAATAATGATAACTCACCCATCATACTCCTTTCATACTCATATTTCATTAGATTCACAAATGAAGCAGTTAAAGAATGCTGAGTTAATCCAAATATAATGTAATCAATATAAATTTAAACAATCAAAACATTTTTCTTATCTTTATTTATAAAAAGTTTTGGATCAGCAGTTCCCATAACATAATTGTTTTGTATCAAAAATCATCTAAGTCTATAATACCAGGATCTTAGAGCTTATTTAAGTCCATATAAATATTTGGTAAGTTTTAAAACGTGTTCATGATGTTTTTTGTTTTAAAAACAAAGAGGTTGGTCAATATAAACTTCCTCTTAAACATATCCATTAAATAAAGAACATTTAACATCCATTTGAAAATGTTTAAAATTGAATAATGCTGCAAAGGCGAGTAAAATGAAAATAGTTTCTAGTATTTCTATTAGAGAATAGGTTTCTTTATAGTATATTACATCAAGTTGAATATATACTTTAGAAACTATTATTTATTTATTTATTACAATTATTCCATATTAATTAGACGTCTTTCTGAAGACCCATTTTACACTAATAATAGAAGCTTCCTTAGATCTTTCAACCAATGACCATAATTTTTTTCTTTCGAATTCATTTAGTTCATATTTCCTGGATTTTATCCAATCATCATCACCTAAAGCTTCATCAGTGCTTTTGGGTTATAATTGGAAAAGGAATTATAGATGTTTTACTTAATTTCATAAATAACTTCTTGTCGTTATATGTTAATTTACAACACCAATGATACTATCACTTAGATGATTCTTAAGAAATAACTGATTTGGGTTTTGTAAAACTAGTTCATCGACATATGGTTGGAAATAATCCGGGGTAAATTATTTATAAATATTTTATTGAATATTTTCTTTATCAGAAGGATCTTCTATCAAGGTTTGAAAATCAGTTTTTGAAAACACATCCAAATAAATATGTTCAGATTTTTTAAAAAGAAAAGGATTAGTTTCATCAAATTTAACATTACTATTTCTTCAACTGTAAAATTATTTTTATTAATAAATTTATAATCCTTAGAAGTTATGGAGTAGCCATGGAAAATACCTTCATCGGATTTGGGTGAGAATTTATATAAATTATCTTTATTATTCAAAGTGAATACTTTACAACCAAATACCATGATGTATGAAAGTCTAGGTTTTCTACCATTCCATAATTCGTAAGGGGTTTGGTTAAGAAAAGGTCTAATCAAAACCCAATTTATAGTATAGAAACCAGTACTTAAGGCTTCATCCCAAAAGTGTTTAGCTATATATTATTCACTCAACATGATTCTAGTTATCTATTGATGAATATTATTTCTTCCTTCAACAACACGATTCTATTGAGGAGTTCTTGGGGATGAGAAGTTGTGAGTAATGCCTTTTCTAATAAAAAAATATTCCAAATCTAAAATTTGAAATTCTCCTCCCTGGTCACTATGAATAGTTATCAATGAAAGGTTTTTCTCATTTTTAACTTGGTCACTAATTATTTTTAAATTAGAAACATCTTCAGATTTCTTTTCTTGAAAATAGACCCATGTAAATCTAGTGTAATCATCAAGTAATACAAATACATAATATTTTCGTCCAATACATCCAGTTCTTGTTGGACCGAAAACATCCATATGAACTAACTATAATGGATTAGAAGTTGATACTTCACTGATATATTTAAAATTTGATTTATGTAGCTTGCCAAATTGACAAGGATAACAATCTTTTGAATAATCAAATCTATGCAATGGTAGATCCTTTACTAGTCTTCTCATTTAGAGTTTACATAGGTTTCAATGGTTATAGTGTCCTAAATTTCTATTCCATAACCAAGATTGATCTTCCATTACACTAAGGCAAGGTATATCTTGGCTCCTATGGTCTTCTATGTTTAGTGTGTATACATTCTCTTACCTATGGGTAGAAAGAATAATCTCTTCATTGGAATTGTGTACTAAGCATTTATCGTTCCAAAAATATAAAAGGTAACCATAATCACATCATTGAATTATACTAATGATTTTTTATTTAATACAATTAACAAATAAAACATTTGAAATTAATGTTTTTTCAAGAATAACATTGTTTCATATAACAACAATTTCTCCCTGAGTATTGTCTCTAAAAGTTACTTTTCCACCTTCTGTTTTGATCATCCTTTCACATAAGTTTTTGTCAACAGTCATACGCTGGGAACATCCACTATCCATGTACCATGTATTGTTGTTGGTACTTTCTTTTTTTCTAAAAATAAAAGTTTTAGACTATCATAATCCAAACTCTCTTGGATCCCCAAATTTCAGAAAGAAAATTTTTTAGGAATCCACATTTTCATAGAAAAATAATCTTTATGAAAACATAAATATTGAGTTTTGTTTAAAGAAATTTTTTTCACCCAATGTCCATCACATAGAAATTTAGTGCAAAATTGACCACTTTGGGGACCAAAATAGTTATTACTAAAAATTTGTTTATAATAGGTATAACCAAAACCATAACTATTTCGTAAAGGTCAAATTTGGGAATACATCTTTTCAAAATGATCATGCATTTTATTGAGGTTAGAATATTCATTCTCAAGAAGTTTAGACAATATAGAAACTTCTTCATAAAAAGTTAAAGTATTATCTTTATTAGAATAATATTTTTTATCTAAAGACTCATAATATTTATCCTCAGTATAATTTTCATTAAATGATAAATTAGTGATAGATTCTGAATTATTTACCGTGACCATCACAAAATTATTTTCGATGGGTAGTTTAGCTAGTGAACTAAGATTCTCTTAAATAGAAGATTCGTAATCAGTGGATTCATTTAAAGAGTCACCACCACTGGCACTCCAAGTGCCATTTTATTTGTAAACATTCTTATAATTAGCCCTGTAGTACTTCTTTATTTTCCTCTCAAAATGCTTTTCCTTTCTATCCTTTTTCTTAAGCATAGATTAATCTGGCCTTATATGCCTCTCTATTTTTCATACATAGCAAGTGACTTACAAATCATTATTTCTATTTTGTTATTTCTTATTATGTTTATAGAAAAAGTCTATCTATCCAACTATCTTATTCATCTTTCGAGCAAGATTATCTAGATCATTCTCAGAATTTTCACATTCGCTAGATTCTGATAAAACAATGATTTTCTTTGTCTTGGATCTTCTAACTCTATCTAGTGTCTTGGATTTGGTAATAGTAATGGCTACACTACCATTACCATTCTTTTTCTTATTCATATCATGATATATTTTTATTCTTGTCTCATGTTGAAGAAGGGTTCCAAAAAGTTTATCAAGAGTTATTTGAGACACTTTTCTGTTCCCATAAATAGCTATTTTTTATTCCCACTTATTAATAATAATATCTATAATCTTGTCTACAAGAGCTTCATCATCAAGACCATTCCCTCTAATAGATTGTAAACTATTTACACTAGTCATAAATCATTATTTCACTTTGGAAATTGGTTCTCCATAAAGAATTAAAAATCCATGATAATATTCTCTAAGAATATCTCTTCTTATCTCTATAACTTTTTAATTCCCAAAATAAGTAACCTCAAGTTTATTTCACATACAGTTATAAGCTTCACAAGAAGAAGTCTGACTATATATATTACTGATCATAGAACATAACAAAGTATTGTGTACATTGTAATTTAGTTGATATTCTTTCTTTTCTTGATTGGTGAAGGTTTTGAATTCCTTGTCAAGAATCATGTAATCCCTAGTAAGCATGATAATGTTTCCCACTCTAGTGTTAATAATAATTATTTTCATAATATCTCTCTATCATTCATAACCATTACAATCAAAAACAGGTGGTCTATTAGGATTAAGGTAGTAAATAGAACTATCATTCATTCCTACCATTCTATAAGAAAATATCTATCCACAAAAAACATGATAATATATAATGTTTATAAACAAAGATTAAAATACCTAAGCAATACATAATCATGGAAAGTTACGCAAGAAAATTTTGAAGAAAGAAAACATAAGAAATAAAAATTATATGTGAATATATGTAATTCAGAGATCTGCTTTGAGACCAATTGTAGGATAGGTATATTAATTTTTATGCTCAATTACAAGTGGGGGTTAATTGTAAGTTTAAAAAATTATGTTTTTAACCTTAATTTTTTTTAACAATGTTATAAAAGGTGAATTCACAAGACCTCATTTGGTTCTACTAAACAATCTTGCTAGGTACTTAAAGTATGATTCATAAAATGAAACTATAAGGACCCGGCCATAAAACATTACATAATATTGAATTAAATGAATAATTCACATTGAGGATCTTTTTTAGGTTTAGAGTTTTAGATATTTATGCCATAACTATTATATCTCAACAGATTAAAAGTAGACACTTCTACTAATTTTCCATTTTTTCATAAAATAAAAAACTCTTAAAAAGAAACATGTCAAGTTCCATTTTTTAGATATAATTTCTTTCCTTGACCCCATCCTTGAACCTATTTATCTTTAAGTCCTATGGAAAACATTTCAAAAACTTGGGATGAGCATAAAAAGCTCAGTAAGAGATATAAAAATACAGAATGAAAACATTAGTCCATGTATACATAAGAATCAACGAAATCATACTTTACTCATAAAACATAAGAACTTTAACATACCTCATGAAATCATAATATTAATTAATAACTCATAGAAATCATAAGACATAAAGGTAACTTGAGGCATTCATAACATTCTTACGTAGGGAGTTACCCTCATTGTCACATTTGAAATACCCATCACAGTTTATTCCCAAAATATCTTCATAGAGACCTTAGCGTTTAACTCCTTCGTGTTTCCCAATGCATTAGAGAGCTATCTCGGTCTCACCCGCCCTTAGTTTATCAATGAACCACCTGAATTCATAAACAATTCCCAAGAACCATAACATAATCGTGTCACATAAAACATGCATAAAAGAAACATAACATTTCCACATTTCAATCACAAGAGTATCAATACAACACATTGATATAATCAAAACATTATCAAAACCATTTTCAATACCAAAATAAAATAAATGTAAAACATGGTATTTATTTTTCATTTAAAAAATTTATGGCTTGTAGAGGAAGATGAAACTCAAATAATTGTCACGGTGTTGGAGAAGTCGTTGTCTCCTCATACGTAAGAAAAAAACATTCCTTTTGTCGTTTAGTAAAATGATTCATGTAAAAAGATTAATTTCGAATGAAATTAAAAGTCAATATGGTTTTATAAACCATATAAAATAATGTCTTATAGAAATCAAAAGATGTCTCAATGAAAGAAGATTGAGACCATGTCCCGTACAAAGAAGGTATCCTTATATTAAGTATAAATCAATTACATAATTATATGTGAAAAATATAAATACACACAATATAAGTGGATATTAAGTCTAAAAAAATCAGAGGTCATCCACACATATTTGTAGCATGACACAATCAATAAGTAGAGTTTTAACCCAAATAATTGAAATTGGGTTAAGAAATTCTCTTTCTTACAAGAATTCGATAGCCTAACAGCATCACGTTAAAATTCAGAAAATGAGTTGATGACATAAAAAAAGGGTATCTCATCACTTAGAACAAAAAATTAATTAAATAATGATATATAAGAACATATCACAACATAAGAAGATATAAATTAAAAGACCTATAAAAAAAGTCTTTTAAAAAGAGGTGGGTGAATGGTTCCCCTACTGATTTGGGAAACATTTGAAATGTACACCCCATGAAAGAAGGTTCATACAATGAAAATTAAAATACCCATAAATTAAATTATATTACACAAAGAATAAAATCATGGGTAATACATACACCACACAAAAGGAAATAGTGTCAAATTTAGCATGAATCTCACAGGAATAAAAAGTGAGATAAAAACCCCTTACCTTGTTATAATCAATTGAGTCATATGACCAAAAGATAATAACACCAAATTAATCTCATAATACCATGAAAATAAATAGAATAATTACAATATATATGAAATTCTAGTACATAATATACCACATGAAACAAATAAGTGGTGAACAATGGAAATCTCATGGAATTAGAAGTGAGATAAAAATCCCCTTACCTCAAATCTGACTTGTCTTGTTCGTTTATTTATATTCCTGAATAATATACTTTGGTGAGTTTATAATATCTTAAGGAATTACATTAAATTTTATTATTATATTCATATCACATATTATCATTTTATAGTAATTATTTAATTATGTGAGTTCATATTATACATTTTGTCGATGTTCGGTACATGAGTCAAAAATAAACTTGTTTGAAGAGAATTGTCCATATTGTTATAATTACATCATCCCAGGAATGGTTTTCAGGATTTAAATATCATTTATATCCATTATATATTTATTTAGTAATATTCCATAATGTTTGGACATAAGAAATGAAATGTATCGTTCATAGAGATGGTAGATTGTACGTACGCATGAATGCTACTTTAATTTTTTTCATATTAATGGAATTTAATAATAAAATAGACATAGATATATTATAATTATAGTGTAATATATATGTTATATAGGTATCATATGTTCATTAATTACATTCTTTATAAATACCCTGCTTTTCATTAACGAGTCACATCACTTGAGGGGCGGTTGTCCACACTTCCTCATATGAAATTATGGCATTTTCACAACATGAAAAGAATAAAGGTAGGTTTTAAATATAAAATAAAGATTTATTGAGAAGACATAAATATAATATATATCATATATAAGTATAGTTCCATCATAATGGCCACCTTGAGAGGTGTTAGAAGAAGATTGAACAATCATCGTTTCGTGTGCTAGTAATTCGCCACCAACAGAAACAATATGTTCTTTAACCATTAGACAGGGGTGTGTGTAAGTGTAGGTAGAATTATTATCATAACAACATACTAGTATTTTGAGGATACTGGTGCTCTTATGGTATCAAATAATAAGAAGATAGTGGTGAGTTAACAAGGAAAATAAAATAATTAATCTCGAGAGAAGACATTACCTCTAAATCGGGTAACTCATTTTGATTTGAGCCAAAGGAATCCATGGAAAGACTTCTGCCAAAAGTGGGCCTTCTAGGAGAACGAGAGGGATGTGGAGAGATAACATGAGTAGATTTTGGACGTGCCAAGGGCTTTATAGGTGTGGGTAAGGGGGTAGAGGTGAGGTACTTTTATAAGAGAGAGGAGGGTCACTTTTGGAAAGTCTTGAAATGTTTCTTTATTATAAAATGATATTCGGATTTTAAAGGTCCCATAATGATATATTTTCAAGATAAGGTGATAAGGGTTAAAAATCCACCCATACAATAGGTTTTTGCAAGTGTAAGTCTTAGATTATACCTTATCATTTCATTTTATTTAAATCATTCATTAATGGGGAAATCACTGCATCATCATAGTGTCAGCAATAAATTTATTTATTTAATGTCTAAAAATTAAAAAAAAATACCATGATGTAGGAAATATTTTTAGAATTAAAATTACTATTTATTTTCTAAGATATCATTTCTGTAAACAAAATTAAAATTGTTTTACTTAGGATATACAAACCTTTGTTATATTTCTCTTCTTTTTTAAAAATAATGTCATTAATGTCACTATCACTCCCTTGTGACTTCATGGGACCTCATGTTTGGTAAGATTTTTACCATGGTAGGAAAAGACTCAAAAAACAGGATTTAGACTCATTTTTTGGGTCATTTTATATTATTATGATATTGTTTTATTACCCTTAACTACATGACTATTAATTAATCATGATAATTAAATATAATTACTGTCGTTGCTATTCATAATGTCCAAAAACAAAAGATTCCTAAATACATAATTTGGACCATATTATTAAAAATATGGAATCAATTTTACCAAATTCCAAACATATAAACTGCAGTAATTCATTTTAAAATAATTCTCGTTGTCACAACCAAAGACAAGTTTTTTAGAAGTAAAATTTGTCAAAAGATTGACATGTTTTTACATCCAATTCAAAATAGAAATTACTTCCAATGAAAAAAATTATATTAAGTGATAAAAAAATAATTCAATTACACCTTAAAATAAATTAAAAGGAAAATCTATCTATATGATTAAATTAGATGAAAAATCAGTTTTGAAGTAAAATGCAGTATTTTTCACTATTTATTAAAAATGAACATTTGTCAGAAAAATACAAAAATTATATCCAACGTAAATTTGATATTCAAAATTAAAAAATTATGTCAATTTTACAAAATTAAAAACATAAAAGTTTCATTAATTAATTTTATAATTAATTCTCGTTGTCAAAATGACTTGCGTGTTTTTAAGAAACAATATCTATCAAAAGATTGACACATGTTTATATCCAATTTCAAAGTGAAATTAATTTTAATGACCACCATTGAATTAAATGCTAAAAATTTATTTTAACTACACTTAAAACACAATTATAAATACAATCTAACTATATAAATAAATTATATTAAAAAGAGATTTTGAATTAAAATACCACAGTTTCACTATTAATTAAAAATTGATCTTTATTGGAAAAATAAGAAAATTACACAATGTAAATTTTGATGTACCAATTCTAGAGAAGGATTTTATTTTCTCAGATGTAACATTAAAAATTGAAATAAATTAGTTTTAAAAAAAGGGTACTCCATCAAAAGGTGGTTATTTGACCATTTAAAAAATATTTGGATATTTATGATTAAAATTGGATTCATTCATATTTTAAGCCTCTATCATTTATTGGATAATTGTTAAAATATTTAACAAACATATATAATCATTTTGAAGTTAGTTCTGTTCATTCCCGCCATTACAATGGCTATCCATTAACTACCATTTAAAAAACATTATTATATTATTAGTGTGCAATGTAAGATTTCATAGAAAATCCTAGTTGCATATTAGGTAAGCAATCGAACAAAGCATTTAATATTAACATTTTATTCACAAATATTAATAAATATGAAAATGTCATATTATTTATTTAACTGGGATGTTACATCCATCCCCCTGAGAATTGTGCCCTCACAATTTTAAAATTGGGTTCAAAAACATTATTGAAAGCCCCACATCGAAAAAAGAGTAAATTAAAACATCACTTTAAAAGAAAGAAAAGTAAAAAGGTCACCTGAGACAACAGATACTAGGATTCCATGTAAACATGGATATGGAGGAGAAATAACCATCAAGTTTAGATGGAGAGTGATAGAAAATTTGTCTATGAGAAAGCTAACCAGAAGAAAATCACAAACTTCTGATGGGTTAAACGGTATTTCATTCCCTAGTAGGAAAAGTTAACATAAAAAAATTTAAGTTACATTTCATTGAAGAATTTATTTATGAGCTTAACTAAAACAAAAGTAAACCTACTAACTTGTCTTTTGGACTTTAATCTTTTACTAGATTTATAACACATACTCATATTTTCTCCAAACGATGAGTATTCAGGATGACTTGTTCACATTAAGACTGCTATAATCAACTTTGAGAGAATTGCATAATCCAAAAAACAAAAACTATATATTTCCAACGTATTTAGACCTTAATCAAAAAAAAATATGTACAAGATCAGTTAATCCCCAAAATAATAATCCTTTATAAAAAGAAATACTACTCTTAATCTTCAAAATTCAACAAAAAGAACCCAAGGTTCAAGAAAGACCATTAAATAAATAGCTATCTATAGAATTATTCAAAGTAAACTAAAATAAGATTGAAACCCAAATATGTGAAGGATTTAATTTCATAGTATTCTATGGTAAATCTTAACATTTATCTCCAAATAACTTCAGTTACTCTTAAAGTCTCATACTGAAAAGTAATTAACCTAATCACATATAATCCATAGTAGGTTAATCATTTCGCAAAATCAACTTATTCCTGATTCATAAGATAATCTAACTAAAACAAATTATCCATACTAACTAGTGACTTCACATAGTCTAGTGGTAGGAGATAAATACCAGTCGCACTTTGGTTGTGGGTTCGATTCCCGCTGCTTCGTCTGACACGATGGGTTATCACATGGTTTGTGTGTTGTCCCTTTTCAAAAACTACATAATTTTATAACATTCCCAAGAAGAGATAAATTCATAAAAAATAACCATAACATATTTTAACCACAAAGGTTATCTAATAACTTTCATTTTGCATCGCAAAATGTATTAACAGGTAATTACCTCAAATTCAAGGATCATATAAACCAAAATGGTTCTTTATAACATTATCCACAAAAGAAAATATAATTATTCCTTGAATAAAATTTTCATATATAAAACATCCTGTTAAACCATTCTATCAAAAGACTTCTGATGTAATCTCATTATCAAAAGAGCCTTAATACTATTATTAGGAAAAAATCCCTCAAGGTATCATTGAATCATTTTTGAGGTGATTGTGTTTGTTGACAAAGTGGACATCTGAGTAGTGATTGTTGACAAAGCAAAACAATCACATACAAATTTGTTGACAAAGACGATTTCATGGTGGAATGTCGAGTTCAAGAGCTGAGGTCAACGATCCATGTTTGATTCAAGAACATCGATAAAATAAATGGATGATCTGGAGGCAGTATAAAAGAACAGATACAAGGTGGCGCCGTTTTCCAGTGCTTTCCAAATTTTAGGGCCTGAAAATCGGCAAATGAATAAAAGTGTTTTTGCCAAAAGTACTTGCGTGCCGAGGACTTGGAGTATAGGAAACTTGCACGCCATATGTTTTTCAAGATCAGAAGATCAAAATATGGCTAAGGAAAAAGGTTCGCACAAGTTTGGGAGTTGGTCGCGCAAGTGTCTAAATGACAGGGGACTTGCGCGCTGAAACTGGGTTGCGCAGGTGACTTGCGCACCATCATGCAGGGTGGTTAGATTGCCTATAAATACTGGACCACCCCTCCTCATTCTTACCAGAGTTCAACACTTTGAGAAATCAGAGCTCCCGTCGCATAGGTGTGGTGGTCGCGCAAGTGGTGAGTGTGGGTCGCGCAAGTAAAGTTGCGCGCCAGTGGTTGAAGTTGTGCGCCAGTGTTAGAAGTTGTGCGCCAGTTGGTAGATGCACACCAATAATGATTTGGGAATAAAAG
Source organism: Viscum album (assembly GCA_963277665.1). NCBI lineage: Eukaryota > Viridiplantae > Streptophyta > Magnoliopsida > Santalales > Viscaceae > Viscum > Viscum album. The sequence continues at coordinate 1,565,250,122 of OY728156.1, forward strand.
GAAGAAAGTCGCGCAAGTTTGGAGTTGGGGAATATTGTTTCGTGCATGTGTCTAAGTGAACTTGCGCGCCCGTTGTGACTTGCGCGCCGATACTTGCGCGCCGAGATTGACTTGCGCACCAAGTAAGGTTTTGTTCCAGCAATGAATCTCAGACTCTGTGAAAGCTGGTACATTACCTGATACCTTTGGTACAAAGAGATATTCATCTACAGGTGAAAGTTTTACTTCATCAGAGCATCTACACACAGAGGAAGATGCATTCATTCATGCAAATGAAGAGACCTACAGGTCTATAAACTGTGAGTGGATTCCTTCCAAGAGCAGTGAGCTTAGGAAGAGGAAGAAGGTGATCCTCTCCATCGGTAGTGAGCCAGAGAGAGAGAGAAATAGGGAGTTACCCTTGGGAAAGCAGTGAGTTGACCCTAAACTTGTAAAGGCAGTGAGCCTGGGCTTAGAAGTGATCTAGCCCGAACCTTGTAATCCACAGCTAGTGAAGATTAGTGGAATTTGGTATGACCGGAAACTTATCGGTGTATGCTCCTTGGACGTAGCCCTTTGTGGTGAACCAAGTAAAATTACTGTGTCCTGTGCATACTTCACATTTTATTTACTTTGTGCAACAGGAAAAAGAGAGAAGAGAGTTTTTTTCAACAGCGAAACAAGATCAGAACGGGCATTAATTTTAAATTAGTCATACCCTGATTCACCCCCCTCTCAGGGTATTCATCCTTGTGTACCTAACAATTATTAAGAATTTCACCATCCTAAAATCTTCCAAAACTCTTGAATCCCTTATATGTTACTCATTCAACATTATGCATGATTCATTAACCATTACTTTCCATATTATCCTAAAATATTTTATTCCTACAAACAGAATCACGAATCATATCCTAAGAGTTCAATAATATGAAAATATATGTTATGAAATAATACATACCTTTAATTAGTCATTTTCAGTTTCTCCATCCTCAGTCGGAATGGAATTAGGTATTGTTAAACGAATATTTGTACGATCCTGAAGATCCCATTCCTGAGACTTCTTCGTAGGACATGTGTTTGCATAATTTCCATTCACACCACATTTAAAACCTTAAATTGATCCTTCATAAATAACTTCTTTCCCTTTATTAGATTCAACTAGATGATTCCTTTTTCTTTGGAAGTTTATTGCTTTATGACCTTCATTTCCACATCTATAGCATCTTTCTGTCCCTTAGAAACATTTTCCAATGTGTTTCTTTCCACATGTTTTATCATTACCTGAACTTCTGTAGGGATATGTTACTTGCATATATGATGCCTTATAAAAGTCACTAAGGTTCAGGTGGTTAATCATGACTCCAGATAGTTGGTTCAGAATAACCACAAGAGTTCTCATTGCACGTCCCATATCATTCAGTTGCTTGTTCAAAAAACCGTCACAGTTTTCTTCACCTCCATTGTTACTTTGGTGCCTACTAAATCCAGCCATTTACAAAATCCAAAAAATTTCTGTGTGAGTATATCAGTAAAATCATCATATAATATCTTACGAGGAGGGTAAATACTAAGATATACTTATTCATGTTATCTTAAAATCATTAACTTAATAAAAATAACTATGACTATTTCTAAAATCCTAACCATTATGGTAATGTCACATGTGCTTAAAGAATAACCTAACCAGTAAAGTTATTTAAAGCTCCCTTAGATACCAACTATAAGGACTCGGCCTTAAAACATTACATAATTTATAATTAAATTAATAATTCACATTGAGGATCTTTTCAGGTTTAGAGTTTTGGATATTTAGGTCATAACTATTACATCTCAAGAGATTACAAAGTAGACACTTCTACTCAGTTTCCATTTTTTTTTCATAAAATAAAAAACTCTTAAAAAGAAACATTTCTAGTTCCATGTTTTAGATATCATTTCATTCCTTGATCCCATCCTTGACCCTATTCATCTTTAAGTCATGTTGAAAACATTTCAAAAACATGGTATGAGCATAAAAATCTCAGTAAGGGATATAAAAATATGGAGAGAAAACATTAGTCCATGTATACATAAGAATCAATGAAATCATACTTTACTCATAAAACATATGCACTTTATCATACCTCATGAAATCATAAGATTTATGAATAACTCATAGAAATCATAACACATAAAGGTAACTTGAGGCATTCATAACATTTTTACGTAGGCAGTAACCCTCATGGTAGCATTTGGAATACCCATAGCAGTATATTCCCTAAATCTCTTCTGAGAAACCATAGATTTTAACTCCTTCATGTTACCCAATGCATTAAAGATCTATCTCAGGCTCACCCTCCATTAGTTTATCACAGAACCACCCGACATCATAAACAATTCCCAAGAACTATAACATAATCGTATCATATAAAACATGCATAAAAGAAACACAACATTTCCACATTTAAATAACAAGATATCAATACAACACATTGATATAATCAAAACATTATCAAGAACCATTTTAAATACAAAAATAAAATAAAACTAAAACATGGTATTTATTTTCCATTTAAACAAGTTATGGCTTGTAGAGGAAGCTGAAACTCCAATAATAATCATGGCGGCGGAGAAGTTTTTATGGCCGCGTACGTAGGAAAAAAACATTACTTTTTTCATTTAGTAAAATGATTCATGTAAAAACATTTCTGTTGAATGAAATTATAAGTCAAAAATGTTTTATACACTATAAAATAATGTCGTGTAGAAATCAAAAGATGCTTCAATAAAAGGAGATTGAGATGAAGTCCCATACAAAGACGATATCCTTATGTTAAGGATAAATCAATTACATAATTATGTGAGAAAAATATAAATACCACCAATATAAGTGGATATTAAGTGTAAAAAAATCAGAGGTCATCCACACATATTCATATCATGACATAATCAAGAAGCAGAGGTTTAACCCAAATAATTTAAATTGGGTTAAGAAGTTCCCTTACAGAAATTTGATAGCCTAACGACGTCACTTTAAAATTTAGAAAATGAGTTGATGAGAGATAAAATGGTTATCTCATCACCTGAAAAAAAAATACTGAATTAAGGATATATAAGAACATATCCCAACATAAGAAGATATAAATTAAAAGACATTACAAAAAGAAGTCTTTTAAAAAGAGGGGGAGGAAGGTTCCCATTCTGATTTGGGTAACATTCAAAACATACACCCCATGAAATAAGGGTCATAAAATGAAGTGGTAAATACCCATAAATTAAATTATATTACACAAGTAATATAATCATTGGTAGTAAATACACCACACAAAAGGTAATACTGTCAAATGTAGCATGAATCTCATGAGAATAAAAAGTGAGATAAAAAACCCTTACCTCGTTGTAATCAATCGAGTCGTTAGACCAAAAGATAATAAACACCAAATAAATCACATAATACCATGAATATAAATATAATAATGATAATATATGTTAAATGTCAGTACAAAATACACCACATGCATCAAATAAGTGGTGAAAATGGAAATCTCACGGAATTAAAAGTGGGATAAGAAATCCCCTTACCTCAAGTCTGACTTGTCTTATTCATTTCTTTGTATTTCTGAATAATAATATTTGGTCAATTTATAATTTCTTAAGGAATTACTTTAATGTTTATTATTAAATCCAAATCACATATTATTATGTTATAATAATTAGTTAATTATGTGAGTTCATATCATACGTTTTGTCGATGTTCGGTACATGAGTCATAAATAAACTTGTTTGAAGAGAAATGTCCATGTAGTTATAATTACATCATCTCTGGAATGGTGTTCCTGATTTAAATAACATATATATCCAGTGTATATGTATTTAATAGTATTCCATATTGTATGGAGATAGGAAATGAAATGTACCATTCATGGAAATGGTAGGCCGTACGTACGCATGAACAATGCTTTCATTTTTTTCATATTAATGGACTTTAAAAATAAATAAGAAATAGATATATTATAATTCAAGTATAATATATATATTATATAAGTAAAATAATTTCATTAATCACATTATTTATAAATTCTATGTTTTTCATGAATGAGTCACATCACTTGAGGAGGCGGTTGTCCTCACTTCCTCATATGAAATTATCGTATTTTCATAACATGAAAAGCATAAAGGTATGTATTAAATATAAAATACAGAAGCATTGAGAGTACAATAATATAATATATATCATATATAAATATAGTGGTATCATAATGGCCACCATGAGAGATGTTAAAATAAGATTGAACAATCATCATTTCGTGAGGCAGTAATTCACCACCCATAGAAACAGTATATTCTTTAACCATTAGACGAAGGTGTGAGTAAGAGTAGGTAGAATTATTATCATAAAATCATCCTAGTATATTGAGGATATAGGTGTTGTTATGGTATTAAATAATAAGAATATAGTGGTGAGTTAATAAGGAAAATAAAAGAAAGAAACTCAAGAGAAGACATTACCTCTAAATCGGGTAACTTTTTTTGATTTGAGCCAAAGGATTCCATGGAAATACTTTTTCCCAAAGTGAGGCTTCTAGGACTAAGAGAGGGATTTGGAAAGATATAATTATTATAGTTTGGACTATCCTAGGGCTTGAGTTGTGTGGGTATGTGGGTAGAGGTGGGGGCCTTTTATAAGAGGGAGGAGGGTCACTTTTTGGAATTCTTGAAATGTTACTTTATTATAAAATTATTTTAGGATTTTATAGGTCCTACAATGATATATTTTGAGGATATGGTGATAAGAGTTCCAAATCCACCCATCCAATAGTTTTTTGACAAGTGTAAGTCTTATATTTTTCCTTATCTTTTCATTTTATTTAAATCGTTCATTAATGAGGTAATCATTGCATTATCATGGTGTCATAAATAAATTTATTTATTTAATTTCTAAAAATTATAAAAAAATACTATGATGTAGAAAATATTTTTATCATTATAATTACTATTTATAGTTTGAGATATCATTTATGTAAACAAAATTAAAATGTTTTTACTTAGGATATACAAACCATTGTTATATTTCTCTTCTTTTTTAAAAATATGGTCATAAATGTCAGTATCACTCCCATGTGACTCCATGGTCCCTCAAGTTTGGTAAAAAGATTCCCATGGTCGGCCATGACTCAAAAACGATGATTTGGACATATGTTGGGGTCATTTCATATTATTATGATATTATTTAATTACCCTTAACAACCCAATTACTAATTAATCACGATAAATAAAGATAATTATCGTCATTACTATTCATAATTTCAAAAAACAAAAGACTCCAAGTTACATAATTTAGACCTTATGATTCCAAATATGGAATTCATTTTACCAAATTCCAAAAAAATAAATTGCATTAATTAATTTAAAAATAATTCTCGTTGTCACAACCAAGGACGAGCTTTTAAGAAGTAAAATTTATCAAAAGATTGACATGTTTTTACATCCAATTGAAAAGTGAAATTACTTCCAATAAACAACATTGTATTAAGTGGAAAAAACATAATTAAATTACACATTAAAAAATTGAAAGGAAAATCTAACTATATAATTAAATTAGATGAAAAAGTAGTTTTGAAGTAAAATGCAGTTTTTTCACTATTCATTAAAAATGGACATTTGTCAGAAAAATACCCAAAATTTATCCAAGTAAATTTGATATAACAAATTAAAAAATGATTTCCATTTTACCAAATTCAAAAAATAAAATTTTCATTAATAAATTTTATAATTAATTCCCACTGTCAAAAAAATAGCTTGTTTTTAAGAAACAATATCTACCAAAATATTGACACTTGTTTATATCCAATTTCAAAGTGAAATTAATTCGAATGACCACCATTGATTTAAATGGTAAAAATATAATTTTAATACACTTTAAACCCAATTAAATATATAATCTAACCATATAAATAAATTATATTAAAATGAGGTTTTGAATTAAAATACAGCATTTTCAATATTCATTAAAAAATTAACTTTATTTAAAAAATAACAAAAATTTACACAAAGTAAATTTTTATGTCTCAATTATAAAGAAGGATTTTATTTTTTCAAATATAACATATAAATTTTACAAAAAGTAGTTTTAAAAAAAGGTTCTCCATCAAAAGGTGGTTAATCGGCCTTTTAAATAATATTAGAATATTTATGCTTAAAATTGGATTCATTTTCATTTTAAGCCACTATAATTTATTGGTTAATTGTTAAAATATTTAACAAAAAAACAAAATCATTTTGTAGTTAGTTCTGTTCATTCCCACTATTACAACTGCTAGGCATTAACTATCATTTAAAATAATATTATTATATTATTAGTGTGCAACGTAAGATTTCAAGTAAACTCGTTGTTGTGTATTCGGTACACCATCAAACATAGCATTCACCATAAAGTAAAATTATCATTTTATTCACAAATACTAATAAATATGAAAATGGCATATTCTTTATTTACCTCGGATGTTACAAAAAATTAAATAAAGGTTACAAAGAAAATATTTTACCCTAAATCCTATAGAATCTGACTTATCAAAGTATAAAAAAGTATAAGAAATTATAAGAGGATTATAATTTCCACATTTATCAAAATGTAGTGGAAATAAAATTGAAAAAAAAAACAATTAACATGTATGAAATATTTTAACCCAAAGAGAAGGGTATCCAACAACATTGGATAATGGTCCCTTGATTTTTAATTTCATTGAAGTCTATATTACCAACACCAGTGTAAGCCCTTGATAGGAATATCGGAATCTATCTTGATATCCCTAGAAGCCGTCAAACTTTTATTTAGTCAACAACTATATCTTCCTATCCTCATAATTCCTTGATCTTTAAGGTTGTCAGAACTCTGTATTCCTATCCTCAGAAGCCTTTGATTGTATACAACAACAATCAGAGTCGCACAATGCAATCTAAATAAGATGTTTAGAACCGCACAAAGAGTGACAGTCTCTCCCTCTAAAAATCACTTCAACATCATGAAATCTCTATAGTGACTGATTGGTTGTTGAGCTCATTCAAATAAAATTTTATTTATAGGAACTTCTCCAATGGTCATCTCCCTCCTTCAACGGTAATATTTTTCATTGAATCTCAGAGGGACCTGTACATGTGTCACTCAAACAATGGTTAGTTAGAAACAGATTGTACTATATCATTTCATAACAATAACTAGTATAAATAAAAAGTAGTTTCTTAACGAAATAAATTTTTTAGAGTCTAAGGAAAAATAGAATTAGATGTCTAACAAAATAAACATTCAGAGTATGTAAGTCATTGACATTCGGATTCTGTTTTACAAAGAATTCGTAATATGAAATATAAATATTCAGGTGTCTGAATACTGATGAATTAGAAAAACAAATATAGATGAATTTAGAGTCTGATTTCTAAAGAATTCAGTGTCTGAATTTTGAGGAATTCAGAGTCAGAATTCTGAGGAATTCGGAGTCTAAATTTTGAGGAATTTGGTGTCTGAATTATAAGGAATCCTAAATCCCAATTTTATGGAATTCATAGTCTGAATTATGAGAAATTCATAGTCCAAATTATAATGAATTTAAAGTCTAAAATTTTGAGAATTTTGAGTCATAATTTCAATGAAATCAGAACCTGAATTTCAGAGAATTCAGAGTCTGGATTTCCTATATTTCGGAACATGAAATTTAGAGAATTCAGAACCTAAATTTCATAGAATTCAAAACCTGAATTTAAGTTAATTCTTAAACTGAATACTTAACACTCTATATCCAAGGAGTTATAATATTCCATAGTTTTAGTCATAAACCAGAATTTTAGACTCAAGAATAAAAAGTGTTAGATTTAGAGAGGCTAAGAAATGAACAATGAAAATATAGTTAAGGATAAAAACTTCCTTAGAGAAGGGAAAATTTCCTTATGAAAATAATCCTTAGGGAAAAACAATTTTCATTAAGATAAATTGTTTGTGATTTTCAAAACATAGATGAATGGAAAAATCATAATGAAACCTTAATGAACAATATATAGATGATATGTTGTATGATACCTTGGTGAATGAACTTATTAATTTTTTATTTATGATTCCTTAGTGATAAAATTGTTTTGTATTCTTTTTAATGTCTCATTTAAATGTTGTATCCAAATTTAAATGTTATGATTCATCTTCTTATTATTATTTTATAAAAATTTTCATTGATTGTTGTTATGGATCATGTTCTTATGGATATGTCTCATTGTCACATGTGTCTTTTATACATTTCTTATTATATTACTTGGATTCATGCTTAACCCTTTACATTGATGTTTTCCCTGAATATATGATTTGCTGTAAATGTTACTTAGTGTGAACCCATAAATATTTCTTTTAAGTTGATTTTTTAGAACATTTTTATGTTTTCATGTATTATGTATCTTATTTCCAATAAACTAAACATTAAAAGACCTATTTTCTTTACTATGTATTGAAATGTCATGGGATAAAAGGTCGTATTACATATCTAAAGGGTTTAATGATATTTAGTTATTATTATTTCATTACTGAGGTTTTTGTCAAATGGAATTGCAGCTCATTTACTCTTAAGAATATTTTTTTGTTCATATAAGTATTTTTTCAGTAGTTTTTTATTGTAAATTTCATTAATGTATAAGGTATGAATGTATCAACTCATCAATTAAATTTATAGAAAATCATTGAGACATGCCCTCCAATGGTATTTTCTTGGGTGATAAAAACTCCATATATTTTTAAACCATGAAATAATAATTTTATAATGATATTTTTATATAATGAGAAGATGAGATTAAATATGTTTTCATGGGATATTAGTAAATTAACTCCACACCATTTAATATACTTGTTGGTCTTGTTTTTTTGGATAATTCTTAATTTTTTGGTGTTTTAAATTTTCCAAAACATTTCTAGTTTACAATAACTGACATGAATATTTTTTATGTGTTTTTTCTAGAATTATTCATATGAATTGATTATAATGACTCATGAATTGACTATCAAATTATGGGTTTTATGGACTTCTTTTGATCTCCTTCGAATATATTCATGTTACTACATGTGGAAATATGAGAGATAATATGTAGGATATAACATGTTTTTACAACGACGTTGCTTCATTGGTTCTCAATCATTGAATAGGTTATGGTCTTAATAATTGAACATTAACAGTTAAATATTGACTATGATTGTCACGTTATTTCTCCATGACCTATAATAGTTACTAGTCATAAATAAAACACATAACTTAAAAATAAATTGATTTAGTGGTGAGGTAATAACAAGGATATAAAAATTGGAATAAGTTAAAAACATGTGGAAACATTTGGATACATATTATATTTTAATTCAATTAATTTATAATATATTCAGTAATTATTCAATGACACTTCCCATTAATGAATAATGATTTTTAGAACATTTTCTATTTCATAAATTTGAAATCTATTTTTGAAAAATGATATATTACCTTATAAAACATAATCCCATTTTAAACCAAAAAAGATAATACTCCCACCAAAAAACAAGGTGATACTCATAATCTTAAAGAATATTAAGGTGGAATATTCTATTCTATTTCACAGAAAATTTTCCAAGGTGACTATTTGAATTTTATAGAGTATGATTTATGTGAAATCCATTTAATATTTAATTAATACATCATTTTAGGAATTGTTTAATCAGTCATTCCATTTGAATAGTTTCAAACACTAAAGGATTAATTTATAAAAGAAAATTACATTTAAATAATTTATCAATATAAACATTGATAAGATTATTTACACACTATTTGGACTGTTTCATTATGTAATCAAATATGTCAAATTACATTAGGAATTATTAACATAGATATCATTTTTAAATTACTAATACTTGATTATTATTAATTTTTCTATGACAGTTAATGATGGTAATAATGTTATCGAATATTTATTACACCACAGGCATGTCTTATATTTTTATATATATTCTATGTTTGGTTTATGAAGAATTTTTAGTTTTTAATATACACACTTGTTTGGATTTAGGATATAATATTCAAGAAATTTGAAAATTAAACAAATTTTTATATTTGATATTTATACATTCCATTCTAATTTAGTGACCTTGGTTTCATAATGGGTATTTATATATTTTTTTATTGATAATGTTGATGATGGGTTTCTAGGGTTCTTGAATAAAGAATGATTATTCCATGGTGTATTGTGAGCCAGATTTAATGATTTATGTGTATGCATGTTTGTATTATTGTAAATTATTAATCTCGGTTAGATAGACAGAGATGTATAGACCCACTACACGGTATGGGATTTCAAGCGTATATTTACTAAACCCTTTCACATCTCCCATGAGATAGGCATCTGGCCGAAAAATATATTTACATGATTTGCTTTCCATGTGATGAGCTTAGGTCCTATTGGTATTTGGGTTCCTAGGTGGAATGAGATTTCGGATTTTTCTATCCCCAACCTATATATGATAAGTTTCCATATTACCCTACCATCAAGCCTCATATCAAATTATGAGGGTATACCCTATGTGGGTAGTTTATGTATAGGTTATACCAATATGTTTGTTTCATTGTTATAACATATATTCATCTATCATATCTATGTTAATTACTCTTAATATTTTACAGAGTTTATTTCACTGAAATTATTTTAATTGAAATATATATATATGAATAAATAAGAATCCTCATGAATAAATGTTGTTTTTCACTATTAAGTTAAGGATAATTCGAATTCCCCTTCTGAATATGAACATTATAACATCATGAATAAACTCTTCATTAGAATAAATGCTTATCTATTATATTTCATATACCTCAATAGTTGGGGATTTTTTATGTGTCATTAGTCATGGGATTAATTAGATTTGGGTTATTGGGTAGCGTCCCTTATAGTTTTATGTATCCTTGTTTTGTGGATGTGTATGAGTTATATAAGAGATTCAAATTAGAGTAACATTACTTGTATTCTCCCCCATTGGCCCCTAAGTCAACATTTGGTTATAAATATATATACATTGTATGTTTTGGGTTTTTTATCCACTGTTATGTTTACATAAGGTTATAATGATGTTTATAAATCATCTCATATAATGGTTGTAGTTTTATATAAATTTTTATTATTGAAATTTTATTTTTATAGCTTGATACAAGGTTTTGGTCTATATTTTCATTTAAACTCTTGGTTCATGAATATTTTTTGTTTTAATTATTAATTTCATTATTTAAACATCAAAGGTAATAAGATTTGAATCAAAAATTACATATATAATTGTTACATAATTTTAAATGAATATATTATACATGTCACAATAATACATCCTTGATAACTTAATTGATTTTTGTATTTTGATATATTATACATATAAAACATATTTAGTTACAACACAAAATATTTCCCACAAACATTGTTCTCACATGGTTTCCCTTATAGTATTATCATACATAATATGTTTCTTCATTTCCTATGAAATAGAAAATAAATAAAGTGGATTTTTTAAATTCATAGTAAGGGTTAACAAAATAGATTAATATTAATGATATGAAGTGATGAAAATATATTCATGTTGGAATGGGTGTGTATTCATAGTCTATGATGTTACCATTAGAAAATTATTCCCCAATAAACATAGATAATTGATAACAAATACATCCATTAGGTTCTTATACTAACACAATACAAGAGTATTCATAACATAAAAACCTTTAAGAATATTATATTTGGGAAAAATATAATAATCAAGCATCATTTCCACTGTCATGGATCAATATCAAGAAAATTATCACATAGTTGATAGAGTCCCCTAATAGATTGAGTTCACCACCCAATTCCATACATATTAAATCCTAATATATAAGCCTTTACCCATTGTATCTAAGTTATATATATCACCCTGATATTTTTTGAAATATATTTTTGTCAAAATGAATTAATTTTTCAAATAGCATGTATTACACGTAGCGCCGATTTTTAACAAACACCACAATACTGTTAAAATTAATATGTAAACATCATAATTTTCTCCCAGAAGCTAATCACGATTTTATGAAAATGAATAATGTCATTTTAAAATTTTTTCTAATGGATTTAGAAATGATAATATATTGATAAAATAGTACATAAATTTTGGTAAAGTTTTTATATATATCAAAAATACATTTCTTCTTCAAAAAATTTTCCATTCTTTTTTTTGTGAAAATAAAAAATTTGTCACTTTTAGAAAATTAATTCTAAAAAATGAACTTATTTTTAGCAATAAATGTGTTAAACATATCATGGACTGAATTCAATATAATGTTTTTGAAAATATCAAATTTTCAATGAATAGTAAAAAATACCAATTTATTTAGAAAAGATCAATTTCATTTACTAAATATAAAAAGTTCGATTTTGTTTTAAAATGGTAAAATGTTTGAATTAGTATATTTATATTCAGATTAATCAAATTTAAATCATTATAATAACTTTAATGTTCAATTTATATATTAAGACACTTTATAATTATGAATAAAATTTCTTTAGTGAACGTCTTCTTTTCCACATATGCGAGATTAATTTAAACTAAATTCATCCAATTCATTTAATTGAATTTGTAATCATATGCTCATTATTTTTTATCTTAAAAATTAATATTATATAATAAGTTAATACTAATTATTTTCTATAATGGATAGTAAAATGATGAAATGGGAATTGTCATAGTTAAGGTTAAAACTGGTTTACTAGAGGTTTAATCTTAAAATATAAGATTAAAAATAAAATAAAAAACATGCCAGCTTCCAATAATAGGTCCATATTTGTATCTTTTCCCAAATAATGTACTAAAGTGTTCAATTTTTTATCCTTTTGGTTTTTATTAAATGTGGGTATAACTTTTGTTCAAAATTTCCTATTATTTCCTCTCCCCCACTTATTAAAATCTACCTCATCTCCTCTCCTCTTCACACATCCAAAAACATTTTCTTCCACCAATACATAACCAATAATATTCCTTAATTACATACACTCTTAATAAAGGTATTTATTTGATTAAAAACCCTCCAAATGTGGATTTTAGTACTAACTATAGGAGGTAGTCCAAACAAGAGGTATTGTTCTTAACTAGGCATTATTATTTTTATTTCATTATCCACCTTCTTAAAGTATTTGTCAACTATAATGATATATTAAATAAATTATATCCCATATAATGAGATTTCATAATCATATTGGAAAATCCTACATCTATGTCCTTTCTTATTAAATGGTAATTGAAACTACAAATCATGTGTATGGAAGACCATTGCCTCATGAACCGATGTAAATTATTTTTCATAACCAGCACTCATTGATGGATATAATTATCGATTATAACTATATTTATGAAATATATGAAATATTTTTCACTTTTATAAATATTATATGACATCTACTTTTTCTATCCATTTTATTGGAAAAAATTAATGTCACGGATTTGTATGTTTGTACTACCCCCTCCATGAAGCGTTGTGTTAAATTTTATATTTTTACATGGGTGTAAATAATTATATATTTAATGAATGCATTTGATATATATGAAATAAAAAATATTCTATAAGTATGATATTTTATTTTAAATTCATTTATACGATTTGTGTATAACATGAAATCAATGTTCATGTATACGTACAATGAATCATCTCCATGAACGGTGTACTAAATTTTCTATCTCTAAATTTTTTTATTTCTCTGAAAAAATATATGATGAATATATATAAAATTAATATATTTTTTATCGTTTTGGAAATTATATAATCATGATCAAAATAAATTTACTTCAAACACCAAAATGAAGAATACAAGAAAAATAAAGCAGTTATTACTGAAAATCCAATTTTAACATCGATATTCTAATAAAAGTGTAATGAAAGGTAATAATTAAATTATATATTGTATTATATACATGATACTTTTTCTAAAATATATTTATAATAAATATATATTTATTATAAATTAGGTTTTATGGTGTGTGAATAAATTCAATACTTCAGTAAAGGGATCTCTTATCTCTATTTTATTTCTAAGAGACATATACGATATTCGCCACTCATTTATTTTGTGTGGTGTATTCACTTCCCCATGTTAATTTTATATAATTAATCCCATTAATTTCATGATATTTAAATTTTCATTTGATATTATTCTTTCAAGGTGGTTTCAATTAAAAAGTTAACAATTTGGTAAGGGATTTTCCTCTCACTTTTATTTCTTTGGGACAAATGCCATAATCACCACATGTTTATTTTTTGGGGAGTTTATAAATCTCTATAATTTAATTTAGTAATCACCTCAAGAAATTATTTTATATACATTTCCATATTATATTTTTATTTAATTGTTATTTTATTCAAAAGATACTAAAGATATAAATTCTTTATGTTATAATCTCACTATTTAGTTGGATTGTTTGGGATTATGTTTATAATGATGAAATATTATGATATATCCCTCTCCAAACTCATTAGTTTTATTCAAATATAGTTATTTCATCAAAATTTATGCATTCCATCCTTTTTACTACATTTATGTACTCAAGAGACCAAAATAATTTTTATAATGAAATCCACTATTATTTATCAAAACAATCAAATATCCATTTTCTTTCAAGTATATGTAATATAAAAAAGTTACATATTTTTTTAGTAATATCAAAGGATTGTTTAATTTCATTTTTACCCATGTTTTTTGTTTTAAAATTCGGTTTTAAATGAATAATTTTTTCAATTTTTAAACAAATTTCTTTTATCTTTTTACAGAATATGTCAATGGAATCATTGTTTTATCTTATACACATGAATGGTGTTTTCTCCCATTATCAAAAATAAATGATTTTAAAAACATTAATTTTTTTTGTATATTTTTTTAAAGACATATTTTTATTTAATATTTCAAAAAAATTTAAATTTTTATTTTTAAAATCAAAAATGATATTTCCATCAAGAAATAGTCTTAGTGATATTTAAACTTCATTTTCAATCTATGATTAAATCCTTTTATGTTGTTGATTATCTAAATATGAAGTTATCCAATGATACCATCCTTGATTTCTATCTTTATGATTTATGTCTATATCGATAATTTTTTTATGAAACCCTTTTATCTTCTAATAGATATATTATTATGAAATGTTTAGGGAACATTTTTTTCATGGGTTCGAATATGATGAATTTTTTATCCTATATAACACATATATATGATTTCTGTTATTTTATTGGTGGTATACATATCTCCCTCCAATTAATAGTGTAATTATTATTGTTATAGAGATCAAATGGTATATGGGAGGTTATCCCATGCATGAAAAACTGGGTACACTAGAGGTTATCTTGGGACCAAATGATGTTATAGGGTAGGTTATCTCAAGCATGATGATGGTACATGGGTGGTTATCCCATGAGTAAAATGATCTAAATTTCTTTTTCTGCATTGATGACATAATATTTACTATTCTTATGTGTATGCTAAAAATCTATGTATTATTGAAATATTATGATCTCAGCAATTATATACATTTATTATATTATGATTCATTTCTTATATATATCTAAGAGTTATGACATGTTTTAGGTTTATTATCTATGATTTATAGTGTATAGTTTTAAAATTTTATTCTCCTATCCTCAAACCCTTAACACATGCTATGTTTATATCTACCGGGCTTACCTTACTAAGCATATGAACTATCCTTTTCCAATGATTCATTTCCATCAGTTTTAAAGAACTTTATTATCTATGATAAATATAAATATGGTGATATTTAATAATAACATAGTGGTATAAAATTTAGTTTAATAACAATATTTTTTTTAAGTTTCTATGTTTCCATACTCACTAAAAAATTACGATTCATGAATTTATTGTTATGTTATGAAATGAATATTTCTCTATTATGATTTTATATCTATATATGAAAATTATTGGCTTAAATAGTTTTTATTAGGTCCATTTTTAGTTAACATTTATAAACATTGATGAAAAAATATTACTGTGAAATATAAGGATACGTCTATGTATAATAAAATAACCTAGAATTTTGGTGAAGGATAGAGGAAGTGTTTTCAAATAAATTACATCCAATTCGGGATGATAAATGTAAATGTGCTTCTAGAAAATTCATAAAATGTGTTAATAAATCTGAAATGGATGTGTTTTTCTTTGACTCAATCATCACATGGTTTAATATAATAATCCTTTATTCACACCTTTTTTGACACCCCCAAGGGCTATGTTTCTTAAATTAACAACTTATTTACAAAACAACATGAATGATTTTAATAGATTATGACCATGAATGACAAAGGGTAAATAAACTAAGTTATAGATTGGGAACCAGTTAGCTAGATTTAGACATCGTATGAAAGATTATCTAGATTCCCACTATGATTATTTTTTCAAATAATTAGATTTTTTGTTTTTTTTCAAAGGAAAAATCCATGTGGAATCAAATTAACATTGAATGTGCTATAAAATTTGATGATTATGAGATGATAAATTGGATTATAACTAGAGATAATGATATTGAAATTATTTATATTCCTCCGTCATGATGTATGATTACCAATGTAAACATCAGTGAGACTCTTAACTCGTAAAATAAGAGGAAGATAGAATTATAAAAAGTTTTATGTGGTAATGAACATAGGGAAAAGAATATTAATCTTCCAACATTTTAATAATTTAACATTTGAGTTTTTAAAAGATAAAAGTATGATCAATAGCGTATGTGATATGTAACACTGAACCAAAAAATGATTATTTAAATAAGATTATTACCAAATTTCAATTAAATTTTTATATTTGTAAGAGATTACTTAAATTATGAAATATGTATATATAAATATCCTTTTAAACATAAATATATCTTTTTATTCATAGTAAATAATAACTCAATTTTGAGTAACATTATTTTATTATTCAAAAATTCAATTTATTCATACATGATTTTTATTATACTCTGTGAAAACATATTATCAACAATTTCATGAGTATTCATAAAATTTACTGAAAATGTAAAATAACTTTTTAAAACAAGTGTATTAAAATTTACTTAAAGATAATGTTTTATATTTTTTGAGAAAAGAATAATTTTCCGAGAATACTATAAAAATACAATTTTTTTAAATGAAAATTCTTAATAAATTAAGCAATTTAAAAATAAAAATATCATTTTCCTTTTTTTAAAATTAAAAAAATTATTCTTGAGTTATATTTAATCCAGTTAATTTCATTTCAATCAATTTTTTACTGTATATTAGTAAAAGATTTTTTAGGCTTGAAAACTTATTTTTTTAAACAGTTTTCAAATAAATAATTTTTCCCCTTTTAGTTAATTAAAATTAACTACAAATGTAGAATGATTCAAATTAAATTTACTATTAATATATCTATCATTATGAATTGAAATTCATAAAGTGAAGTTTCCTAGTGTCAAAGATGAGGTAAATTCATATTTTCCTTAAAAGAGATGAATTTTTCTAAAAACAGCATTGGATCATACTATCATGTTTTATTTAAAATTAAATTCATTCATATATATGAATTTATTTTCATATAATGGATTTAATATTTTGAATAATATCTATTAATATTTGGTAATAAGTTCAACATTATTTTTAGAAAATAGGAATAGTAACTAGAGTAAATATAAATTACCATAGTAATATGTAAATTTGTTCATTACGTATAAAAATAATTTTACAAGGACTATAAAGAATGTAACCCTAGTAATATGAAAATTAATATTTCAATTAAATATAATAATGATTATATTTTTGGTTGTTTCTTTTTATATAATTAAGAAAATATTTTGATAGAATTTAGATTTTCATATAATGAAACACAAATAGTTTTATTGTGTAATATGAAATTTATTTTCTGACATTCATTTTTGGATGAATTAATTAATTTTAAAAAATAATAGTTTGATATAACAATACTATTAAATAATTTTCATTATATTTATTTGAAAATATAATATTGTATGAATTCAAATGTAATTGTTATAAGGCTTTAATAACTTTTATTGTAAAAAACCAGCATTTCTAAATAAATGTTCATTATTGTTTTAAATGTGAAAAATTACTTAACTAAAATATTAATTTCATAAATATATATTATTTTTGTACATTTCTATTTTTAACATTCCAACTGTGAATTTTTCATAACATTCTTTGTTAGTGAATTTTCCTGTAAAAATTAATTACTGTATAAATATACAATGCATATCATGACATCATAATGACCCAAAAAGGATGTAATAAATTATATAAAGGTTATCCAAGAGAAATTATATTATTTCAATGTCAAATAATGTGATTTTGGGGTTATTTTATTAATTTTATCAATACTTTATGAATATTCCAATGGTAGTATTTTTATGATTTATGTCCATGGCCATATAAAATAATGACCCCAAAATCACCATCATTATAACTAGACTTTTTATGATTTATGTCCATCGTATGGGATCTTCCTCTCTTCTTTACATTAAAGCACCATCACTATAACTAGCCTTTTGAATATCAGTTGGTTATGCTTTCATACATTTAATAAAATTACCTTACTATAGAAATAATGTTATAATACTTATATATATTTTATAGACAATCATTATAGCATTTACCAAATAGTTTATTATGCTAAAATTTAATAAGGAATCATTCTCTCCTCTTTTGAATTGAGAAACCTTTTTTGTAATTAGATTTTTTTTTAATATCCATTTGTTATATTTTAATGAATTAATAAACATCCATTTGATGTAAAATTTATTTTATTTCAATGAGAGATCATTTATCCTCTCTAGTTTTAACCTATACCTATGATATTACCATGTCATATATTAATAAAAGATTTTTATATCTTCTTTTATATTCAAGAACCTTATTTGTAATAATACATTTGAATCTCAAGTGTTTATGTTAATAAGAATTTTTAAAGATACTCATCCATTACAATTGAGGTAATAATAATGAAACATCAATTATACCCTATTGTTATAAACATTACATAATCCATTTATATGATGAATTTAGTAAGGAATCCTCTCTTTATTCTCTTTTTTTAGGCACCTTATTTTGTTAATGAAATTTTATTCCATTAAAAAATGTTGGGATATGATTTTCCCATATATATATTAATTTCCTTTTGAAATAAAAATTATTATGGATACCTTCCACTCTCATTAAACAATTTTAGGAATAATTTATTATTTCCAATATTATATAGATATTTTCATATAATATTTCCATGAAAAGTTTTTAATCAATCACCCTCCTTATCTTATTCCTACTAATTCCAAAAAATTTATATTGTATTACATTATTATATATCCATCATAATTTAATTTTTAGATCCTTGTGTCAATTGACCCTATTATTTCTCATTAAACCATTTTATGAACCTTTATATATAGTCGTTACACTACCAAAATGTCACAATGATTTTTCTTACTGAACATTTGTATGGTGTATACCCATACACATTTCTACTCTAAGGTATTCACTTAGTTATACATATATTTAATATATTATTTACAACTATAAATTTAATCCAAAAGTATTTAATCATTGTATATTTTTTTTAAAATTACAATCTTATTATTTATGTTTCACACTAATTCATATACATGATATAAAAGATAATGGTGCACCAAAATCTATATAGTGATCCAATATATTGGTTACTGTTTTAGTATCATGAGATTTCTTATATGGTTTATAATAAGATATCCTAAGGAGATTATGTTTTTATTTCATTTTGTTTATCATTGTACCTTGTTTATGATGTCATTTTTAAAGTTTTTTCCACATTCCCATGTTTCCTTTATGTTACTGCATTATATAATGCATCTTTTCTCAAATATATGATTCTCACCTCGATAATTTACCTTTTAGATGTTGATTGTCTAACATGAAGTAATTTCATCATGTTATTATTATTGTATTCAATTTTTTTATTTATTTCTCACCCATTTATTTTATATAACCAAAGGTTATCCCATGCATTTTTAAGAATGATGGAAAATTTGGTACATGTTAAGGAATTTTTTAGTTATACCGATGTACCCTCTTTTTATATTGTTATGTAATGTACTAAATTACCTAAATAGATAAGTATTCCTAATATTATTGGTTATAATATGTGTATTTTTATATAATAAATCATGTATTAATTATTAATAATTTCTAGGGTTTACATAGTGGGTATCAAAGAAAGGTCTAATTGTTTTTGGGATTATTATTACAAAAATATAGAGAAATCATTTGGGATAAATATAATAATAGGAAAAAATCCATATGGGTTGGTAAAGTATTGAGTAATTTGTTTACAATAAAATAAATCCCTATTTGGATTCTACATATTTATGTTACTTTTGTATGGATGTACATAATTGTGACAACCCCAAAAAAATCGTATTAAGCTGGACTCAATTCAGAATAGGATCATGAGAATGGGACTTACTGCACACCTAGTTTGGCACACTTGAGGTATATGCCATGTTAAATTTAAAATCTCATTACAAACCATTATAATTTGAAAAAAAATGATTATAAGAGTCTACGATAGGGTATCGATCATGGATAACTAATTTTAAAGCATCAAAATTATAATTTTAAGGATATAAAAGTAATTGTATGTTATCCATTTTTTATTGGCTTCCCGTTTGTGTGTTCAATATTAGACATCACAAGTTTTCCAGTTATGTTATTTAGTGTGTGGAAATAAGAAGAAATGATTGAACAATAAATGTTATGGGAAATTTGATGAATTAAAATATGACATACCTAACATGATGAGAGATCAAGTAATATGTCTCGTGATCATTCAAAACCAGCTATCAAATAATACAATTCACATGTTTCACATAGTTAAATGTCAAATGAAATAAAAAGGCGGAGTAAGATGTATCATTAAGTTTTATCTAATAATAGTGATAAATGAAAGAATAAAAAATTTCATATGTGTAAAAAATGTAGAAACCAGAACTAATAAAAATTCCACAAAGAAACACGATGTTGTTTTATTTTTGTAAAAATATGAAATAAAATTGAAAGTGGTCATAAAAATTTATAAAATGAAGGAAGGGAAAATAATACATACCATTGAACACTTTGTTGTTCAATGTATTATGTGTAGAGAATATGGGAATTATCTGAGTCAATTACCTAATATAATGGTTAAATCACAGACTAATGATGGACTTATACTATAGGAATAGTTGAAGTGTATGGATTATTGTGTCTATTTATTGGTATTTGATAATAATGTTTTAGAAGTTGTATATCACTGAAATTATTTATATAATAATGAGGAAACATATAAGGATTTTTCCACAATATGATTTCATTAAGGATTTGAATCATAAATTAAATGGTATTGATAAACTATAAAAGCGATTTAGTGAAATAGTGATATTTTATAAAACACAATTTTGAGGGATTGATAACATTTAATATGTGTTTTATGTTTGGATAATACTAATGAGTATTTGGTTGATATGTCTTATTTGAATATATTATTTAAAATATTTTTTTCCCTGTTTATTGATTTATTTGTTAGAAGTACGGAATGATTAAGTATATTTTCAAAAACATATTACATGATCAAATTTTTTTTTATTTTGAGGTGATTAATGATATTTTGGCAGATATTTTCTATATTTGAGGTATATATACCCATTATGTATGATACATAGTATTATTTTAGAATAAATATAGCATTATTTTGAAGGTTTAATATTAAGGGTTTGAGATAACATTTAAGTTATAATATTATTTAATGTTGATGTTATTGGTGATATTTTCAATTTATGGGTATTTTTTAAGTAATGATTTATGTAAAACCTTTGGGTATTTTGTAGAGTTTTTGATAATAATATAATAAGGTTTATTCATTTTATGTACTATGTTACTTTATAATAACCATTTTGGATGTAGTAAAAATGGGTTGAATAGCTTGTTATTATTTGGTGAATCATGTGACCAGTCAGAAGCAAATTCGAGTTCATCAAGAATAGAAAATCATCTTGGGTTCTCATAGTTTCATGAAAAGAATAAATTTTCGTGGGTATTGATTACGGGATGAAATTATACTTTTCAATAAATTAATTTTATTATTCTACTAGCATATATAGTATAGTAATTCCTTACCTATATTAAAATCATTGTGAAAAATAATTATCACATTATGAATTGATAGTATTTTCACCCATCACAGATTTATGATTTTTAATTCATTAATGTTCTACAAATAATTTCCTCCATAACTATCTATTACTATTTTTTAATTATTTTCTTTACATCCATCACCATATTTTCATATTTTAGTAATTTTATCTTACCGGGAATCCTAATTATATGATGACCTTCATAATTACCTTTCAGAGTTTTCATGTGGTTGTTTTATAAACCCTATTTTATAGTGTCTTTTTCAGTAAATATATATTCAAGTTCTAGACCATTCATTAAAATATCGAATCAAATTTCATTGAAAAAATCCATTAAAGGTGGGAAGAATGTAATTCCCAGATTTTTTTAAAAATAAATCTATGTTCGATAACATATATGATATGCAACACATAACAAAACAAAGAATAATTATTTAAATATAAAAGTTATTACCAAGCCATTAAATTTGAAGATATTAACATGATTAAATACATATATTTAAATATATGTCTGTGTAATACTAAATAAAATTATATCAAAAATAATTAGTAAATAATTACTCAATTTTAAGAAATGTCATTTTAATCTATAAAAACATGTTTTCTTCAAAAATGTTTTTTTATTTTTTGTAAAAAAATTATTATTAATATATAGTATATTTAAAAAAATTATAAGAAAACATTAACATAATTCTTGAAATCAGTACATCAAAATTAAATTAGGGTAAAATAGTTCCTATTTTTGGAAAATATTTATTTTTGAGATAATACTAGAAAATTATAATTTTCTTAAAAATCATCATTTATTTTGATAAATTAAGTAATTTAAAAAACAAGTTATTATTTTAAATTCATTTCAATGTAATATTTTTATTTCTGAGTTATATTTAATCCAATTAATTACATTAAAATCATATTTTTACTATATTCTAGTATTAGTTATTTATGGATTCAAAACATATTTTCCTAAAAACTGATTTAAAATGCACAATGTTTCACCTTTTTAATTAATTCAAAATAAACACTAATGCATAATGATTTAAATTTTATTTATGAAACATATTTATATCATTAGGAATTGAAATTCATATATTGATTACTAATAGGTTTATAGTTATTGTATTGTCATCTTTTCCATGAAAATATATATTTTCAAAAGAACCATTTTCAATCACACTAGTTTGTTTTATATTAAATTTCATTCAACCAAATATATGATATTTTTTCACAAAATGGATTAAATATTTTAAATAATCATAATTAATAATATTTTATAACTTAAAATTAATATCTGAGTAATATAATTAGTAACTGTAATAAATTTTTATTTCCACGATAAAAGAAAAATAAGTTAATTAAGGATAAAAATAATTTAACAAGGAATTGAATAAAATTAAACTTTCTATTATTTATATTTATATTCTCATTTCAATATAATAATTATTAAATATTTTTTATTCCACCATACATAATTATGAAATGGTTTTTATAAAAATAATATTTTTTTTATGATGAAACATAAAATGTATTTTTGTCTAATAAGAAATTTAAATTAAGACATTAATTTTTAAGAAAATAAGTAATTTTAGATATAAAATATATTTTAATGAAATAATAATTTTAAATAATATTAATTAAATTTAAATTATTATATAAATTTTATGAATTAAATTGTAATTGTTATAATGGTTTGAAAACTATTATTGAAAAAAAACATTTCTCAATAAATGTTGATTATATTTTTAAAAGTAAAAATACACATATTTAGAAAATTATTCTGATAAAATTACCCTTTTTTTCATAGGTAGTATGTTGAAATTTTCCATTAGATAATTTTCTATATTTTTCCAAGATAGTCGAATGTTTAGGTAAAGATTAAAAGTAGTATAAATAAACAGTCTGAAATATGAAATCATAATGACCCAAAAGTGATGTAATAAATTATATAAAGCAATAAAATAAGAAATATTTTTCCACTTTAAAATAATGTGCTTTTAATTTTATTTTATTAATATATAAATCCATTATAAATCAACCAAAATTATATTATATTTTATCTTTTTAAAATCATTTTATTTTTAACATGACCCACTTCCACATCACTATATGTAATATATTAATTATTTCTAACCTTTTACATATAGAATAATTACAACCAATCCCTTTTGGTAGTATCTATGGTAAAAAACCATGTTAATGTTTGTGGTTTGGATTATCATGTTGTATATAGTCCAAAACATATGTTTTGGAAACATTAAAAAACCCCTCTATTTTCCTATATAATACAACCCAATCTCCCATTGATCATCACTCAAAAACATTGGGAACCATTATTACCCTACCCTCCAAACTCTATAGTCCTCCCAAGGATACCCAAATATCTCAATAATATCCTCCCAATCTTTTGGAATCACCCTCCCAGGGTAAGGTATCTTCATCTCTTCTTTTCATTCAATATCCTTCTCTATAATAAGCATTTTGAATCTCAATTTTATATGTTTTCATGAATTTATAAAAAAATACATTACTATAAAAGGGATTTTAAAATATTTATATATAATATTTTTTCTTCTCAATATATAATTTACCTAAGTTGTTACTATGTTGACATTTAATAAGGGACCCTTATCTTTTTATTTTCAATTCATGAACCTTTTTTAGTTACCCCTGTCGACTCTCAATTGGATATATTATAATGAATTTATAAACATACCTTTACTACAAAGATGTTTTTGTTTTATTAAGATTCTATTTTTAACCTCCCATTTTGACCTTTACCTATGTCATTACCATAAATAAAATTAGTAAGGCATTTATCTCTCTTATTTTCCATTCAAGGACCTTATTTGCAATAAGGATTTCAAATATTAGTTGGTTAGGTTTTAATAAATTTATAAAGATCAATTAATTGTATAGTTTATTTCATACTGAAAATATATCATTCATCCCATCTATTTATAACCTTTATCTAAGATGTTACTATGCTGAAATTTGTTAATGGATAATCTCTTACATAACGTGAATCAAGAAAATTATTTATCTAGTGAATTTTTCTTCAAATTAAAAATGTTGAGATATGATTCTGAAATATCAATATTAATTTATTTATTATATGAAAATTGTTATATATATATTTCACTCTTATTAAACAATTTTATGAATCTTCATATACGATCATTATGCTACCGAAGTTATCCTATTATTTTTTAATGGTTGGTTTTTATTCAATAACCCTACTAATATCATTCCTATAAATTCAAACAAAAAGCTTGTTGGATTTTGTTCTTACATATCACTCCTAATATCCTGTTGACTAACATTTTATGAGATACCACTATATCTCTGATTAAAACATTTTTTTAATCATTATATATTTCTATAATGCTGTCAAAATGTCACTGCAATTTTTCTTACTAAACATGTGTGAGGTGTATACCCATGAACATTTCCACTCATAGTTATTCAACTTTTTGTAAATATACGTCATTTTTTATATAAATCAATATTTTTATCCTGAAATTAATAATCTTGGGATAAAATGTGATGAAATACATTATTATGTTATATGTTGTTAAAATATTCATGTACGTGATATGAAATAGATGGTTGTTCTTGGAATTTTATATTTGCCAAATGCATTGGGTAATGTGAAGTCTCATCAGATTCCATTTTTGGCGTTCAATTTTTTATCCTTAGATCATTATTTATTAATTTATTCTCATTTATCCTTGACCCATGTGTATGATGTTATGTTTACGTCTTTTTTCACTTTCCCTTGTTTCTATTATTTTATCATGTTATAGCATGCCTCTTTGATCATGGTTATGATTATCACCCTTTTTAGTTCCCTTTTTAATTATAATTTCCTAACATGTAGTACATTATTCTTAATATTATTTCTTAATTCCCTTACCAGGCCTTATAAATCAACTATATACTATGTATTTCCCTTAGATATTCAATGATGTTTTGAGAATGATTGAAAATTATGAGCATGTAAGAGATGTTTTCAATAATTCTAATGTACACCCTATATTAAATTGTTATTTAATATACATAATTAACCGATGATAAATGATTTATCATTATCCTATCTGATAATTAGTTTATTATTATATAATAAATCCTGAATCAGTGTCTAATAAAGAAAATTATTACCATAAATATGGTGAGAATAAGCGTCTATAATAATATTTCAAATGGAGTGGATGATTTTTTTTTATTTCAAAACAAATTTCATTGAGAAAAAAATTTCCAAGGAATTATATATCATATCTATGGGGTTCTTGGTAATTATATGATTCATTGTCGTAAACATGGGGTTATCCCCTAGACCAAGGAAAGACTAATGTGGTAAAAAATATTTGAATTAAAAGTTCTAAAATATTTATGTATTAGGATTAAAGAATTATACTATAGACTTATTTTTAACAATTGTATTTTTGTTATAAAAATCATAACAGATCTAAATATAGTTTGAATTTTTAAGGCATATATATCCTCTTGTAATATTAAATTAATCGATATGGATAACATTACGGGTTTATGATTTTATGGTAGATCATAAGTTAAAATTTATAAACAACCATTTTATCGTCCATGTGATGGTATTTTAATTTGATTAATTAAATATTGGGATAATTTCTTTTGGGAAAAATTTATATGTTAATCATAGGTTCAATGTGAAGTATTATTTGATTTGGAATTATATTTCCTAATTTTTAATGGATTAATAATATTTTGGGTGTATATAACCTTTGATGATTAAGGATGTTCTTTATATATTTAGGGTTGTTATTATAATGGTATTAATATTGTATTAGTAAAGAGGAAATCTTATCACATATAGTAAGGCCACGAGAATTTAATCAACAACTGAATGGTGATAATGGTGAAACTCCTATAAAAATACTATGTGATTACTTGGTTAGTGTGAATTTTTTAAAATGTTGTGGCTGATAAAAATTATTATTATTTTAGGAATATATTTTTCATACAAAAGGATAATAATGAGGTTTAACAATTATATTGTGACAGGTTATTTTTAACGAATATTAAATTTTCATGATAGAAGTTCCCATATCATGATTTGGAGTTAATTTTGGTATTATTGGAATTAAATGTATGGAGTAATTAACATTATATAAGAGATTTTGATATATATATATATATTGATTATAATTGTTTGAAAAATATTTTCACAAAGAATGAGTTGAAAATTATATAAAGAGTATAGTTGTAGATGATTAAAGATTATGACTATATAACAAATTATAACCCTGGGAGAGATAACAAGAAATTGATTATTAAATTAGAAATGATCGTGAAAGGATTATCTATAATGTGTATTTGAAAATATCCAAAGTTTATCGATTTGAAAAGGATAGATCTAAAAATAATGAAGGAAGAGGAGAAATATTATATTTATAAAATGAGTCTCCAACCATCTATCCATGTAAAGATTAAATAGGTATAGAAGGAATATATACAAATATAAATGGTAATGAGAATTGTTCCTAATTATAACATAGATTTTGATGGAATGCTACGGTTATGTATCCATGAATATGTCTCATCATTACTAAATTTTAATAAATAATTACTAGAGGAAGCTCATAGTTCTTAATTAACTATTGTTTCTATAAGTATTGAAATTCATTGAGATTTGATTGAGTATTTCTAGTGGGGAAACATGAAGAGATATATTTTAGAGTTTGTGTCTCTTTTCATGGTTTTTTAAAATGTTAAGACTGAGATAGAAAATTCTAATAGGATGTTAAAACACTTACCCATAACATAATATAAATTAGAATACATAACCATGGATTTTTTAATTGGAATCCAAAAATAAGCTAAAGGTAATAATGTTATATGAGTTGTAGTTAATTACAATACAAATTTAGTATTGTTCGTAACTATCATAAAATATTTCCCATTGGATCTTCTTTATAGATATTTTTTTATGGTAGTGTTAAGGATGATTGTTTTTATGAAATATATTATATTTGATAGGGATCCATGGTTTACCATGATGTTATAGAATGGTCTTTAGCAAGATCATGATACAGAGGTTTGATTCAGTATGCCATATCATTAAATGATAGATAGTAAATCTTTGGTAACTATTAAAACCCTATAGGATATATAGAGATATTTTTTATCGTATTTAGTGAAATTTGGGATCAACACATTCCTTTGGTTTAGTTTGAATATTATTATATCTTTCACTCAACAATTAAAATGGAACATTTTGAATACCTCTATAGAAAGTAGTCTAGAAATACAAAATTTCATTATGTAGTTAGAAAAATAAATTTATACGTACCTTGAAAATAGGTGATAATGACATTCAATTTCATAATCATTCAATAACCCATCAATATTTATTAGTGTAAATAATAATGTTATTATTACAATTATTGGCAAGATCCAGAGTATGAAGTTACTGAGAAGGTTATACTATGAATTTCACAATGGAATAAGGGTGTGAGATTTGGGAAGAATATAAAACTAATCCCCAGATATATTGGTCATTACATGATTCTTGATCACGTAAGTACGTTTTCTTATCTCTTTGAACATCCACCTAACCACTCTAATCTTCACATTATGTTCGATGTATCTCTCTTGAGGAAGTACATGCCTATTACTTCACATTTACCTAACACATAGGTCATTCAATTAGAAAATGATATTTATTTTCAAGAAAACCCTAAAAATACTCTGGATTATAGGGATAAAGCACTACAAAACACGTCTACTCTCCTAGTCAATTATTTTTGGTAAACTGGTCAACATGAAGAAGCTACATGGGAACGTAAGGATTTGAAGTAGTAAAAGAATAATTAGTTGTTTGTATCAATGTGATAAAATTTATAGGCTGAAATTATTTTTAGGGGTAGTATAATTTGTCAAACTAATATTGTAATCACTATATATTCTTCAAATAGATTTAGTTTTTTATAGCTTGTGTAACAGGGAAGGATGACTTTTAATAAATTATAATATACTATTAAATTTTTTATATAAACATTAAAATTAAATAATATATTTTAAAAAAATTATATTAATCAAAATAAAATATATTTTAAATTAATTATAATAGTTCTTTATAATGAAAATATATTGATAACAAATTAAATTTTTTTCAGTAATGTCATTATATACATCGAAAATACATTTCTTTGGAAAAAATGATTTTCATTTTTCTGTAAACAAATAAAAAAAATTTAAAAATTCTAAAATTTATTTCAAATATGGAAATTCCTGTTTATAAATCAACATTTCAAAATTATCATTTAGTTATTTTCTGTTGATTTTTTGAAAATATTAATTTTCTGATGATTAGTAAAAAAGTACTTATTTTTATTGAAAACAACCTTTTTATTTAAAGAATTTACTAAGATAGAATTGGTAAAAACGGTTTTAAAATAAAAAGAGATCAATTATATTTGGAATAATTCAATTTAGATAATTTTAATCTATTTATTATTCAATTTTTATATAAAAATATATTATACATATCAATCCCATTTCTTTCCAAAACAACTTTTTCATCGCATATGTGGGTTTAGTTTTAAGTTAAATTATGCCACTTATATAAATTAAATTATGTAAAATAGGCACAATTATTTGAATCTAAATAATTAATATTATATAAGATTTTCAAAATAATGTTTTTAAAAATGAAAATTAAAAATAGTAAAACCCATTTACCATAGTTAAAGATAAAATGGGTTTATCAGGGGTTAAACTAACATGATAAGGGTTAAAATGAAATAAAAACTTAAGAAATTCTTATTTTATAGAAATATAGAAACCTTATATCTTCTATGTTTTTAAAATTAAACATTTTTTATTCTTGGTGAATGTATCAAATGTGGGAAATACATTTTTTTCAAAAGTTTAATTTGTATCCTCTCCCCCTCTTATAAAAGGGCACCACCTCTCCATTAATATTCACACTTACTCTTCCTATATTTCACTAATACCTGCCCAAATATTTTCCTTACATCCCTCACCAAGTCATATAGGCCTTTATGTTTTTTGGAATATATCCTCTGAAGGATTTTTTGTGCAAACCTAAGGGGGGCCTCTGAAGAAGATGTATCAATTTTAACAGTGTTTTTATTTTATTCTGTCTTCCACATATTTAAAATATTCATCGTATATTTTGATATAATAAAATAACTATCTACTATATATTTTTATTTTATAATTTTGGCTTCATGGCCTACATCCACATCCTCTTTCATCAAATGGGAAATGAAACCGTAAACAATGTGTACAGTGGACTACAGCCTCACGAACTATTCTAATTCATTTTCCAACACCATCTCTCACAGATAAATATAATGATTATTTAAATTAATATATTAATATATAATATTTATGAAATAATTTGGAATCTGTAATTATAGTATCACATCTACCATCTTACTTTCCAGTTCATTGGATGAAGATATTGTCGCTCATGCCTATGTGCAGGCTAGTACCCCAACGAAGCATTATGATTAGTTTTTCATGTTATTTTTACTTGGATGGTAATATAGATATATTAAATGAATTTTTATGATAAATATGATATAAAAATTATTCTAAAAAGATTTTATATTATTTAAAATTCTTTCATTTTATCCGTTGAGAAAATGGAAACAACAATCATGCATACATACAGACTACCGTGTCCATAAATGGTGTAATCCTTATTCTATCTCTAAATTTTTTCATTAATATAAATATATATATAATGAATATATAAGGTATATTTACATATTTTTTGAAATTTTAGATATTATTACATAATGATAAAAATATATGGACCTAAAAAACAAACTAAATCACACATAAAAAAGGGAGTTATTTCCAATACCATGATTTTAACAACGAACTATTAAGAAATAAGAAATATTTGAACATAAGTAAATAATATATTGTATGAAATATATGTGTATGTTTCTAGAAAATATTTATAAAAAACTATATTTATTATGCAGGAGGTTTGTATATGTAAAATGAAAATCAATACTTCATGTAAGTGATCTCTCATCACTCTCTTATTTTTAGAGATATATTCAATATTTACCAAAATTTTATTTATTGTTGTGTTTATAGTTATCCTTGGTAATTTAATTTTAAAAATATACTTATTTTAATGATATTTTAGGTATCATTTTATATTATTGTTTCCCTGGGTTTGTGATTCATAATTTACCAATGTTGTATGAGATTTTCATCTCAGTTTTACATATGTGGGACTAATTCATGATTCACTACTTATTTCATTTTTATTTTTTTTATAGTACCCACAAATGTATTTTTTTGTTATTATCATGAAATTATGGGATATACCTATCTCTATAATGTTTATAATTTTATGGTGATTACAATTAAAAAGACAACAATGTTTTTAAGCTTTTATGTTAAAATATCTTATTTATCGAGTTTGTTTATTGTTTTTTTTATTATGAAATATTATGATAAGTATATAAATAAGATAATGAATTTTAATATAATATATTTATTTAATTTAAATTCATGTTTTCATTTCATTTTCCCTAATTATGTTCCTATGATTCTAACAAAATGTTTTTAATTAAAGCCAACATTATTTATTTCTTGGTTCATAAATACATTTTCTTCCATGTCCATGTTTTCTAAAAACCATTTTCATAAGGTTTAAAATGTTCATATAAATATTGATTGAAGTAATTATTAACCATTATTTTATTTTTTTAAAAATGGTTTTAAATGAATATTATTTTCATTTTCTAAATGATATTCTAATGAATTTTTACCAAAAATGTGAAAAATCATTGATTTAACATGTATGGAATGAATAGTATTTTCCATAGCCATTAATTATATGTTATATAATACATAATTTAAAATACTACAATTTAAAATTCAATTAAAATTTATTAATCAATATTTGATAAATTTTATGATTATAGATAACTTATTTCAAAATGGAAATGAAATATTCCTCGAAAAAAATTCCATGTTATATTTAAAAATAATTTTTCTTCTAAGATGACATCCCTTGATATTACATAAAATATACTCAGTATATGACTTAATGATACAATCATTATTATTTATCTAGATGAATAATGATCATGATGAAAATAAACTTATGATAATCCTTTCCTTTCAATGGGTTGTTCAATTATGAAATGTATATGAACCTCATTTCATATCATGGGTTCTGATATGATGAATGTTTAAAAATATTATGTAAAAAATACATATTATTTTAATTATGTGATGGGTGGGACCTGTATCTCCCTATAATTTATTTGTTAATTATAAATTTTATATGAGCTCAAATATTTAATTGGAGTTTATGACAACACTAAATTAGATTATACTAGTGGTTATCCTAATCAAAAAAGAGGGTACATGGGAGGTTATCATAAGAACGAAGTAGATACATGGGTGGTTATCCCAATCATAACATATTATTAATTTCATGGAGGGTATTCATGGTATAAGGTCTTGTCTAGTTATGTGTATGACACAGATTTATTTCTTATGCCAATTTAATACTCTCACAGATTATGTAATTTCATTCCATTATGAATCATTTTTATTTGAACATGAAAGACTTATTACATGACACAAATTTATGATCTATGATATGAAGGGTATGGTTTTCCAAATTTATTCTCATGTTCTCATACCCTTATCCTCATTTTATATTTATATCTATTTTTCGTACCCTTAATAATCATATGATCTCAACATTTCTTAAACTTCTTTTCCCAAAGTTATAAATATAGGTATTATGTATGATATATATAAAAAGGGAGATGGTTATGATAAATATAGTGGGTGATGAATTCATTCACTTATGAACCATTTTTTATGATACATGGTTCTTAATAAACATGACCTATAAAATTCTAGAAGGGGTGGTTATAATATGTATTGTGTATTTATATATTAAAATGTGATATCTATGTATGTAAATTATTGGTCACTATAAAGAAATTATGTTCCCATAGATCACAATATATACAGAATCAATTCATGGTTTTGGTTCAATCATTATTCATATTTATCTCATTTTATATAATATTACCACATGTATTAGAGGATCGGATAATTTTAGTTCCACTTATCAAATACTAAAATCCATATATATGTATTCCAGAGAACATGAAAACATTAATATTTCATCATTAATTTATTCACCTATGTGTCAGAGTTGGTTTCATGAAAGCATTCATAGTATATTTTACAGGTTATCCTAAGAACAATGTTGGATGGTAGAAAAACAAAATATCCCTAGGGTAGCATAAGTAACATAAAATATATGTTAACATTTATGAAAAACATTGTTATTTTATTTTGAATAAATCACAACTTAAAAAAAGAAATATAAATTTTTATCAAAACTATTATGAATAAATATTAATATGAAAAACCAATTCTAAAATTAAAATTGGTGATTTGTAAGAAAGAATGTTTAAAATTGGGAAAGAATGCGTTCACATGGAAATCATTAAAAATAATTATTTTTTTAAAAATAAAATACATGGAACACATTAAAAAATTACTTTCCAACATATGTAAAGAAAGTTAAAATAGTAGAAAAAGTACATAATCAATTACTAAAGCATTGATAAGGACCTACATAAAATGATTTTGGATATTGAGGGGTAAGATTCCTAATCAAAATGGATATGTGGGGTTTAATTCACATATATCACTCATATTTTATAAATTTTTCCCTAATTGAAATTAAATTTTTAGAGGGAATATAAGAACCCTATAAAGAAATAATCGGCGTAGATAGAGAAAAATAGTCTAGATGGCCAAAAAACATAAAACCAACATAGAAACCATAACATGTCTTCTGTGTAACTAAAAAGGGATAAAAAAATAAATTTTAATGTGGGATTAGTTTACATATCCATGACATAATATACATCATGAAAAAAATGCTAAAATGTAAAATTAAATAGGACTATATAAAATAAAAAAATTATAACCATCTATCACCACCACCACATCCCATAATAAAGATGAAGAAACCCAAGAGAAGTTGAAATACTACATTAAACCCTAATCTTTAACAAAATCTTGAAAAACTATATTTATAAACACCTAATGTAAAAATTAATATGTGAGCACAAATTTATAGTATGATACCATAAAAGAATTAATTCAAATTCTATCTTTATGAAACGGTTTTCTCTCGCATTAAAACAAAACCAGTTTGAAAATCATATGAAAATGAAAACCCATTTTATTATAATATCCCATGGTCTCTATTAAAGAAAATCATATTGATATAGACTATGAGTATGAAATTTAAATAAATTATATCATAAATAAATAACCAAAAGTATCCATTGAAATACCACACAATAAAAATATATGTAAGAAACCCTGAAATAGTACAATTATATCTAAATCTATAAAGAAGTGGGCTCTATCCAAGGTGATTATTTACTCAGACATGTAAACGATAACTAACCCATGGATAACAAGAATCCAACAAATAACATGTCCTCCCACTGTTTATCGATATCACAAGAATAAACCCTAGTGGTAAAACACTCACTAAGGTTATCGTATGTCCAAAACCATATTCACCCATATATCCCAATACTATATGTTTTCGGAAATCATTTTAAAGAAAAAAATAACAATTATATAATAAAATAAATGAATATAATCATCATTCCCATGAATGAAAATCCATTTTAGAGTCTAAATCATAATTGTGTAATTTCATATAACATATACGTTCATAAATATATTTTTAATGATAATACCTTTTAAACCCCCCTTTTATTACCTCGATGATTAATTTTCTAAAATAATACATCATTGATATACAATTAATCAATTTAAATAAATTATCAGAAATAAATTTCAAGAATATCATGTAATTTAGGAGTTAGACCATTTTTATAAAGACACAAACCATCCTGATGGAGGAAACCTATCTGCCTTCATAAAGTTTATTGGAATTATAGAGATCGGGTCCTCATGGTTCTTGATCCTAGACAAATATCATCAATTTCCATATAATCTAATATATAAGGAAATTAAAACCAAATCAATTTTCATGGAAGAGTGGGAAGATATATCATGATAATATTTGAGAAGAGGAGATGAAATCTTATGGAAATTGCAACATTCCTTAGGGAGATACTTCAAGAAGGAAGGGTAATCACCTCAGATCCAAGGAAAGAACACTCAGGTATATTGGGGATAGGATAATTCTATCCCATGAGAGATTAGAATTGGATTAGAAATTATAACATCCTAGGGAGTCAGTGTAAATTTAAAATTTTAATAGACGTTTAAATGGCTCACAGTTCATATGCACAATTAGGTAAATCATACACTAACTCGGGGGTATCCTCATCCAATTAGAGAATCATAATTAGCTTTTACCAGGGGATGGTCACATGATTAATCAAATTGTTCTCAATTAATTCTAAATACATAGGACCAATACCCTTTCACAAGTATGGGTTTTTTGGAGATTCAAATTGTTAGAAAAACCATGAAAAAACATGAAAATGGAATTTTGAACACACGTATCCATTACATATATTTACCACATAGTTACTACTAACTATTTCCTAATCACGCACATTTCCATTGTTATAAAAAAAATTCCATTCTCTCATCCACTTACTCATGAAAACCTATAGCTCCTGAAAATTGATAATCCTAAATCTATTTAAATCATACATGTGACAAAGAGGGGAAAATAATTCTCCACACCATATAATCTTTTCAACCCTAAAAAGAACTCATGATTCTTTCCTTGCTAATATAGAATGCCACAACAACCTCAAAAATGATTCCTAATCCCATGTCTTGTTGCTACCCCTTCTTCACTACCACTATGCATAGATCAAAGGAATAATTTTACCATATACCAACTTATCATAGAAATAAATAACCTAAAACAATTCTTCCACTATAGAGGTGTTAGGATAAAGATCACCAGTATTTCATTCAATTACATTAGAAGGGTATGATTAATGCCTCTTAAACTAGGATACATGAAACACATCATAAATAAATATCAAATGAGATAGAAATTAAAATTGATAATCCACCATTTCA
Source organism: Viscum album (assembly GCA_963277665.1). Lineage (NCBI taxonomy): Eukaryota > Viridiplantae > Streptophyta > Magnoliopsida > Santalales > Viscaceae > Viscum > Viscum album. Next base: position 1,565,286,408 of record OY728156.1, read on the forward strand.
AGATGTTCAATGATCTCAAAATGTAGTGACTTGAAGCTTGACGTACATGGAAATTACATTACTTTTGTGGAATAATTAATACATAACAAAAATAGACACACAAGGGCCGTAATAGTTTAGTGTCTTTGGAAACTTGGAATGTAATCTTCTAATCGTGGTGAAAGATCTTCAACATCTCCCATAAAGATCTTCCCTTTTTTTCTTACCTAAAACCATTATTTATATCCTGGGGAAAAGAAAACATAAAAAGGGTGAAGTCAAATGCTCAGTAAGTGTAAGACTAGATAAAATAAAACATACCATATACATTTGAACTTAAAAACATGAACATAATGTTTAAACATCAAAAGCTTGAGCAATGCCATAAAACATGGAAGCACGTAAGGCATAAATCATAAAGAAACATTAAGAATGATAAAATAGCATGGGAATAAAACATGTAATTGTTTCAACCTTTAAGCACATGATATGATTTCAATATTAGCCAAGGCATTGCTGCCAAGACCATCTTAGTGGACAAAGTTCCTTTCTGAATCGAGTTCACTCCTCGTTCTGGTCCTGTATTACTGAACCGGTTTAACTTGTCGTTCCAGCCATGTCTATCTCATGAGATATAAATCTTTTCCCAATTCATTGGAGGGAGATATAGGTCCCACCCATCTCATAATGAAATCATTCTTACTTGTGCTACAAAATAATAATACATCATTCAGAATAACCCAATTAATAAAATGGGTTTCATAAATATCATCCCATCATCACATAATCCATATAAAAGAAATGGATATCATTTCATGATAAGAGAAGTGAATCCATGTAAATCATAGAGACATTATACTTGAAACATACACATAAGAAAATAATTTCCTCTTAGATGAAAAATGGTTTTGATAAAACACTTGAAATGAATTCTTGAGGAAAATATCTTTTCTTCTTGGAAATCATTTTCTTTTCACCAAATGTCATGGAATTTTAAAAGATAGAGATTTTGTTGAAAATAGTCATGAAATATTTTGGAGGAAGCTTCATGAAAATAAGGCTTTATAAAACCATAAAAATCCTTTCATGCCGTATAAGTTTAAAAAAACATTCTTCTCGTACTTTTCCCAGAAAAGTCAAAAAAAAGTACCTCATAACGTAAACAAAAGAACGATTCCTCACATACCATGTAGTAAAAGTCAAAAATAGGTAAAAAGAACTTTAAACATACATGAAAACACTTTTATAAAACATGTACATAGATTATAACAATAACACCTGTAAATACTTACGTATAATCAATCTCAGATAAAAATGAGATTTGCAAAATTATCCCTTACCATAGGTCTGATATGCTTCGTGTGGATCTGAACCTCCTCTTCTTTGAAGCGCCTCTTTGAGACCTCCTCTTAGGGCACTAAAATTGGCCTTTGAATAAGACCAGGACCTCTATGATGTTTCTAGGGAAGTTGAGAAAAGAATTTGGCAGGGTTTGGCCAAGCTTGAATGCTCAAAGTGGTGTGAGGAAGAGAGGGAGGAGGGGCCCTTTTATAAGGGAGGATAGGGGCACCTTTGGAATCCTAAAAAATATTAGTTTTATATAAATTCAATCCCCACATTAAAACCTCCAAAAATGACTAAATTAGAATATTAGATGATATAGGGTTGTAATCTCATCAACCAATAAAATTTATACATGTTAGGAAATTATTTTAAACATTATCAACTTCATTTATCATTACTTAATCAATTTAATTTTATTTGTGGTAATAACATTCTAAATTTTAAATTATTACAAAAAGTTACGTATTTGTTTTAAATTGTCAATAATTGGATAATTTATAACATTTAAGACCATATAAATATAAATTTATAATTTTTATATATTTTTGTGATTTTTAAACAATTTTATAATATGTTATATATATAAAATAACAATAGTGTCAATTTTGACACTATTCATTTATATGAATTTAAATAAACTATATACAGAAGATATGTTCAAAATAAAAGATTTAATATATTCATAAAAGGTCATATGTATCAAAAAAATTATTGGAGAATATTAAATAGTTCATATAATATTTATTTTATTATTTTTAATACCATTTTTTGGTTTATTTATTAATAAAATAATTACTACAACATTTTTGTATAATTATATAATATACTTATATGTTGCATAAAAAATACAAATAAAATCCTATGATGAAGATAAATCTAATAACTTTCACAATAATACTTTTAATCGAATTTATCATCTGAAAATCACAATATTTAAATTGTTATATTTATTAAATAATGAAGGTGACAACTTTGGAATCATTTAAAATAAAATAATATAAGTGTCATAATAACTTTTATAAGACTCCAAATGGTTATATATTAGGTAATTGGATGATTATGGTATATATATACACTACAAATATGTTTTGGTCCGGTTTTTGGGCCTTTTAATGGTTATTATTATTTCAATAAAAACTATATTACTGATTTTTCACTTAATAAATAATTTCTGTATCATTAATGTGTCAACATTAATTACAGTTATCTAATACCTAAAAATTATAAATAAATTATAATGACGTATATAATTTTATTAGATTTTTGGAGACTATTCATGTTTGAAGTTTTATGATGTTTATCAATAAATTAAAATTATTATACTTATAAGATTTAAGAGAGTGACATGTTGTCACTTTCTTTGGTTTTAATAATAATTAATTTATTATCATGGTGAAAAGTCCATAAAATGAATCTAATCCGGCCCTTAGGTGATATGGGTCTACTTTTAGCCATTCAATAGAATTTTTTCATGTGTTAGGGTAATTTTATAATATTATAATTACCCTTAATTACCTGATTTACCTTTAACTATAGTAAATAAAATTTACCGTAGTTACTATTCATAATTCCGAAAAATAAATAATAGTTTATTAACATAATTTGGACCCACTGATTCCAAATATGGAATCAATTTTTCCAAATTCAATACACAAAAGTTGGAGAAATTAAATTAAAATTAATCCTGTTGTCGAAAGAAAACTGGTTTTTCTTTAAAAAATTGCCAAAGATTGAATTGATTTAACCTACGAATTCAAGGTAAAATCAATTCTAATGAAATACATTATATTAAATGGTAAAAATATATTCTATTTATACTTTAAAACCATTCAATATTATAATTTAACCACATAAGTTATTACAATGAAAAAAGTTGTTTTTAATTAAAATATAGTGTGTTTTTACTATTCAATAAATATATGAAAGTTATCAGAATAATATGAAAAATTTATCCAAGGTAAAATTTTATATCCTGATTACAAATAATAATAATTATATTTTGTAAAATTGAACTTATAATGATATCAAAAACTATATTTAATGTGGGTGCATCATCAAAAGGCGCGAAAACTGCATTTTTTAAAAAATACTAATTTTACCTGAAAACTTTATTTTGTTCTTGTACCATGTTCTAGAAAATGTGTAAGATGAATAAAAATGTTATAAAATTCAAAATATAGTTAATAATATTCATAACAGCTATTTCATAATAATATTAAAATAACATATCTTTTTTTAGTAAAACCTGGTATTGCGTACAACACATGCTATCGAAGAAGGTCGCGATTGCGTGTAATGCAAGCCAAGTCAAGGTTTCATATAGTTCATGACTCCTTTTTTGTTTCTTTATAATAGAATCCAACAATTTTTTCATTTATACATTGAATATATATATATATATATACCCAATTTTGCATAGAATGACTATTATCAAACGAACTTGAAATTGGGTGTAACGCAATCTAAGAATAGTGTTGCGTATACCGCAAGCTAATACAGTGTTGCATATAGTGCACGATAATATTGGTGTAGCATACAACAGAAGATATGAAAGAAATTAAAACTAATATATCTTATAAAATCTCGGGTTATTACAATCTATCCCCCTTAAAATGAATTTCGCCCTCGAAATTCGTCAGGGTTATAAATTGTTTTCTACTTGAAAGTTTCTTTAATTGAAACCCACATCGTAAAAAGGAATACCAAAACTTAACTTTAAAAACTAATGTATGAAACGTAATGGTTAACCAAATTAACTCATCACTGGGTTCCCGCGTAGGAGAACATAGGTGAAAATATGGATATAGAAGAGAAATCTAACCATCAAGTTTTGATGGAGAGTGGTAGAGAACATGGCTATGAAAACACCCACAATCACAAAGCCATAAATTTGTGATGATCTAAGGCAGCATCTAATTCATTAGATATAAGGGCACTAGGACAACATTTTTGGTTTTCAAGATCATTTCTCTAAAGTTGAAGAATTTTAATTAGTTGAAATACTTACTTTATTTCGATATAATCTCACCGTTGTTCGTGCCTTGAACAATTTCCACTTCATCTCTTAAAGAAATGAAGTTTAATTTGTCATTCGTGAAGTGTTAGCAGATCATGTGATAGAATGATGGGTCATTCCATCTATCGTAATCAAAAGGTTAGCAATAGTGATATACATAAGTCCATCTATTTTATATTGTTCCCAAAATGGACTTATACTTCATCTATCATACCACTTAACAAAATAAAACTAGTTTATACTAACTAGGGACTTTTTGTAGGCTAGTGGTAGGCGATAAAGACCAGTTGCACTTCGGTTGTGGGTTCGATTCCCACAGCCTTGTCCGACGTGATGGGTTGTCGCCCATCCTGAAGGTTGTCCTTTTTATATTACTATAACATCCCATCAATAATATCGAAAAAAGGTATATCCTTAAACAATACTATCTTATGTCCAACATAATCTATTCCAATCTTTAGGATTATCCAAAATACATCTTTCTAAACTCATAGTATAAAGAGAACTATTACTAAAAAGGTCATATAACAAGCATGTGAATACTGTCATTTATCCATCATATATCTTTTTGGTCACATTCCAATCATGTGAATACCTTAATCATGTATTCTCTTGAAAAAATGAATACCCATTGAACCTTATTAAAATCATGAATACTGTTAAAATTTAACACTTTCCACATACCAAAATCCTCAAAATTCTATATACTAAAACCATGATATCACTTAGTCCTTATATCAATCATTAGCTCATGAATACAATAAAACATCTCATTATCATCTTATCCCTTCATTAGGTGCATATCATCTGCTTTCCTAAATATTTTAATCACTTTTCATGGTTACTGGTACCATAAAATTATTGAAAACCACAATAGACTAATACAAAAATATTCTAATACACCATAAAAGTACCTCAACAACATTATTCCTAAATAACAATACATAAAAACTTCAATCCATCCTCTTTAATGATTCTCCTGGAATAAGTCCATCCTTTATTTAGAAGTAAATTTTTAGGTCAGGGCATTGAGTTGGGTAATGCTCCTGTTCTCCACAAATAAAACATTGAACTCCATAACAGTCTGTCACTCTATGACCCTTTTCTCCACAAAGATAACATTGTTCCCTCCATTTGAGGTATTCCTCAAGGTTCTTCTTCCCTTCTATAGAAATCTCAATCTTCCTTTCTTTATACTCCTAAACATGCGAACATGCATAAAAGTCTATCTTCCACTTATTTGATGAACTAGGCATACCACTAAATTTCACCTGGTTAATCATATATAGCGATGGATGATTCTACATAATCACAATATCTTTATCTCTAGGCATTACACAATTTTTTTTCTCATAGTCACCAATTTTTCCATTGGATTTAATGTTAACCTAATTCCTTCTGGTTCCCTCCATTGACTAAAACACAAAAAGAATTCTGTGAGAGGCAAAAATCATGCTAGGGAAAACAACATAGTAAAGGGGGAGTACCCTCAATATCTAACATCTTAGGTTAAATTCTAAGATCGTTACCTTAGTTCTATAACTATATCATAATCGTATACTTATCCATAGGGACATCCCTAGACATACCTTAGAAATATCTCTAGGGATCTCACTAACGTTTTTTCATCCTAGTTTCCAATGGTTGACTAAACCTTTCCTCTGATACCTACTATAGAGACCCGAATCTTGACGTACATGGACATTACATTACTTTTGCGGAATACTTAATACATAACAAAAATAGACACATAAGGACCGTAATAGTTTAGTGTCTTTGGAAACATGGAACGTAATCTTCTAATCGTGGTGAAAGATCTTCAACATCTCCCATAAAGATTTTCCCTTTTTTTCTTACCTAAAACCTTTCTTTATATCCTAGGAAAAGAAAACATAAAAAGGGTGAGCTCAAATTCTCAGTAAGGGTAAGCATTGATAAAATAAAACATACCATATACATTTGAACTTAAAAACTTGAACATAATGTTTAAACATCAAAAGCATGATCAATGGCATAAAACATGGAAGTACATAAGACATAGATCATAAAGAAACATTATGAATGATAAAATAGCATAGGAATAAAACTTTTAATTGTGGAAACCATTAAGAACATGATTTGATTTCCATATAATCCAAGATATTGCTACCAAGACCATCTTAGTGGACAAAGTCCCTTTCTGAATCGAGTTCACTCCCCGTTCCAGTTCTGTATTACTGAACCGGTTTAACTTTCCATTCCAGCCATGTCTATCTCATGAGATATAAATCATTACCCAATTCATTGGAGGGAGATATAGGTCCCACCCATCTCATAATTAAATCATTCTTACTTGTGCCACAAAATAATAACACATCATTCATAATAACCCAACGAATAAATGGGTTTCATAAATATCATCCCATCATCACATAATCCATATAAAAGTAATGGATATCATTTCATAATAAGAAAACTGAATCCATGTAAATCATAGAAACATTATACTTGAAACATACACATATGAAAATAATTTCATCTTAGATGGAAAATGGTTTTGATAAAACACTTGAAATGAATTCTTGATAAAAATATCCTTTCATCTTGAAAATCATTATCTTTTCACAAAATTCCATGCAATTCTAAAAGAAAGAGATTTTGTTAAAAATAGTCATAAAATATTTTGGGGGAAGCTTCATGAAAATAAGGCTTTATAAAATCGTAAAAATCCTTTCATGCCATATATGTTTAAAAAAACATTCTTCTCGTACTTTTTCTGGAAAAGTCAATAAAAATTACCTCGTAACGTAAACAAAAGAATGATTCCTTACATACCATGTAGTAAAAGTCAAAAATGGGTAAAAATGACTTTAAAAATACATGGAAACACTTTTATAAAACATGTACATGGATTATAACAATAACCCCAGTAAATACTTACGTATTTTCAATCTCAGATAAAAATGAGATTTGCAAAATTATCCCTTACCATAGGTCCGATATGCTTCATATGGATCCGAACCTCCTCTTCTTTGAAGCGCATCTTTGAGACCTCCTCTTAGGGCACTAAAATTGGTCATTGAAGAAGACCAGGACCTCTAGGATGTTTCTAGAGAAGTTTAGAAAAAAATTTGGCAGGGTTTGGCCGAGCTTGAATGCTCAAAGTCATGTGAGGAAGAGGGGGAGGAGGTTCCCTTTTATAAGGGAGGAGAGGGGCACCTTTGGAATCCTCAAAAATATTAGTTTATATAAATTCAAACCCCACATAAAAACCTTCAAAAATGAATAAATTCTATGATTAGATGATATAGGGTTGTAATCTCAACAACCAATAAAATTTATACATGTTAGGAAATTATTTTAAACATTATCAACTTGATTTAACCTTACTTAATCAATTTAATTTTATTTGTGCTAATAACATTATAAATTTTAAATTATAAAAAAATATTACTCATTTGTTGTGAATTTTCTATAATTGTATAATTTATAACATTTAAGACCATATAAATTTTAATTTATAATTTTTATATATTTTTTTGATTTTTAAACAATTTTATAATATGATATTTTTATAAAATAACAATAGTGTCAATTTTGACACTATTCATTTATATGAATTTATATAAAATATATACAGAAGATATGTTCGAACTAAAATCTTTAATAGATTCATAAGAGGTCATATGTATCTAGAAAATTAGTGGAGAATATTAAATACTTCATATATTATTTATTTTATTATTTGTAATACGATTTATTTGGTTTATCTCTTAATAAAATAATTACTACAACATTTTTGTATAATTATTTAATATTCTTATTTTTGCATAAAATTACAAATAAAATACTATGATGAAGATAAATCTATTACCTTTCCCAATAATACTTTTACTCGAATTTATCATCTAAAATTGCAATATTTAAATTGTTATATTTATTAAATTATGAAGGTGACAACTTTGGCATCATTTAAAATAAAATAATATAAGTGTCATAATCACTTTTATAAGACTCCAAATGGTTATATAATAGTTAATTGGATGATTATGGTATATATATACACTAAAAATAAGTTTTGGTCAGGTTTTTGAGCCTTTTAATGGGTATTATTATTTCAATAAAAACTATATTACTGATTTTTCACTTAATAAATCATTTCTGCATCATTAATGCATCACCATTTATGATAGATATTTAATCTCTAAAAATTCTAAATAAATTATCATGATTTAGATAATTTTATTATATTTCTTGGATACTATTCATGTTCGATGTTTTATGATGTTTATCACTAAATTAAAATTATTATACTTATACGATTTAAGAGAGTGACATGTTGTCACTTCCTTTAGTTTTAATAATAATTAAATTATTTTGATGGTAAAAAGTCCATAAAATGAATCTAATCAGACCCTTAAGTGATATGGGTCTACTTTTATCCATCAAATAGAATTTTGGCATGTGTTATGGCAATTTTATAATATTATATTAATTCTTAATTACCTTATTTACCTTTAACAATAGTAAATAAAATTTACCGTAGTTACTATTCATAATTCCCAAAAATAAAAAGTAGCTTATTAACATAATTTTGACCCACTGATCCTAAATATGGAATCCATTTTTCCAAATTCAATACACAAAAGTTACAGAAATTAAATTAAAATTAATACTATTGTCGTACAAAAACGGGTTTTTCTTTAAAACATTGCAAAAGATTGAATTGATTTAACCTATGAATTCAAGTTAAAATGAATCCTAATGACATAAAATATATTAAATGGTAAAAATAAATTCTATTTATAATTTAAAACCATTAAATATTATAATTTAACCACATAAGTTATTACGATGATAAAAGTTGTTTTTAATTAAAATATAGCGTGTTTTTACTATTCATTAAAATATGAAAGTTATCAGAATAATATGAAAATTTTATCCAAGGTAAAATTTTATATCCTGATTCCAAAGAATATTTTCATTTTTTAAAATTGAACTTATAAACATTTCAAAAACTAGATTTAATGTGGGTTCTCCTTCAGAAGGCAGCAAACTGTATTTTTTGAAAATACTTATTTTACCCAAAAAATTTGTTTTGTTCTTATACCATGTTCTAGAAAATGTGTAAGATGAATAATAATGTTATAAAATTCAAAATATAGTTAACACTATTCATAACGGCTAGTTCATAATAATATTATAATAACATATCTTTTTTTAGTAAAACCCGGTATTGCGTATAACACACACTATCGAAGAAGGTCGCGATGCGTGTAATGCAAGCCAAGTCAGGGTTGCGTATAGTGCAAGACTCCTTTGTTGTTTCGTTATAACAGAATCCAACAATTGTTTTCATTTATACGTTGAATATATATATATATACTCAATGTTGCGTAGAATGACTATTATCAAACGAACTTCAAATTTTGTGTAACACAATCTATGAATAGTGTTGCGTATACTGCAAGCTAATACAGTGTTGCGTATAGCGCAAGATAATCTTGGTGTAGTGTACAATAGATAATATAAAAGAAATTAAAACAAATATATCTTATAAAATCTCAGGATATTACATAAAAGGACCCAAAAAATATCGTGACATCATTAAATGCATACTAATTCGATTATGTACCCAGATATGTGAATCTCAAAGTAATACCATATCAAAAATCTCAAAATACAATATGGTCAGCATAGGATTTCTGATTACCCTGAGTAATCTCTAACCACATTTCATCAACTGTACATTTTCTCTCATCACATGGATGAGGCATGGTCTAGAAAAATACTATTATCTCAATTCCTCTCAATAGAAATCAGATCTTCATGGGAATCCATGAAATGATTTTAAAGGATTCGTTTTTTGTTAAATCCTAATAACTATTGTTATATAAAAGTAGGAAAAAAGGTATATTTTTTCCCTATGAACCATCAAATTCATGCATGCATGCTTGATTCTTTTCATAATGATTTGAAAATACTTGCTTAGTCTTCCCATCCATATGAGGGTGATACAACATTTTTACTTACAAATGGGTTTCTATTGGCTCTTGAAATCCTTCTTAAATCCAATATGTAAAATAAAGGTCCTTATAATAAATAATTTCCAATATATATTCTTAATATTCATGAGATTTTGGATATACAAATATTAAAGCCCCTGCACCTTTATTTATTCCTTAATAAGAAGGAAATGTGATGATTTTGTATCTTGATCAGTGATCACTCAAATCACATCCTTCCTTCCATGAGTCCATGGAAACAAAATGATTAATTCCATAGATATCTAATTCCACTACCAAAATTATAATGAGAAAAGGTTACAAAAACCCATAATTCCCTAGATGCTCATACATTATCTTTTAGAAAGTTATGAAATATGAATTAAAATATGTGATTGAATACTTCATCCAGAACCACCAAAATAGATATCTCTTATCTTCATGCATCATGATATTCTCAGGGTTTGTAGACCAAACATAGTAGTTTATATTATCTATTAACTCATGATAATGAGATATCAAATTGACTAAACTACATTGAAAACAAAAAGAATGAATGGGGGTACATGGGGAATCATCTATATTCTCCCCACCAATATGGTTTTTACTAAAATAATATAAATTGGTGTCTAAAAATAATTTATGGGGAATCGGTTCCTGAAATGATGATTCGACCATCCTTGAAGCTAATAAAATCTATCAGCTATTCTCTTGAACTCTTATTCGCATATAAATGAAAAAAAACTAATCAAAAGCCACTCCTCCACTAATTCATTCATTACTTGAGTTAATAACTTAATTCTTAATGTTTTAGAGAACACATTATATTTCTTTGGAGTATATGAAATTTAAAAAATGAATTGATGAAGATATATGAACCAAATTTTATATTACACATTTAGTAACATCTGAGTAAAAACATGCATCATGATTTTTTGATCTAACTATATTGTGAATCGCGCCAGAATGATATAGTGCCACCTGTTCTCTAGAGTGTGAATCATAGAATCCAACATAAGGTTGTGGGTATGCTATTTTTTCTCATCAAATAATAATTGAAAATAGAGAGGATAAAACCCCAAATTCTCATATCATAAAGACGTAACAATAAATCGTACATACGGTATCATATAAACCATCATAAGTGGAACATAGTTTTAGAAGAATAAAAAATATACATGACGTCAACCTAATATTAACTCAATTTCTTTATGATGAAATTAAATTCAGAATCATCTAACACCAGAGATGACCCTCCAAAAGTTAACGATCAACATTAAAAACAAAACATTTATCATGAGTAACTACAATGTGATTAAAAAATATAGTTTAATGTTGAGGTATATCACACCTTAATGAGACATAAAATTTCTATCTAAATTAATATACAATAAAACATAACTATACAAAATAAAATTTATGGATCCATATGACCATCAATTATCACCACTACATCCCTCAATAAAGAAGAAGCAAACAAATAGACTGGTAATCTATATGATTCCCTTCTATTTACCTAACTCATGTAAAACTAGATCTAAATTTTACCAAATGAAAATTTAGGGTGTGAGAACTGATGTTTTGATGTCACAAAATATTTTCGCATAAAAATAATCGAACCCAGTTGGCCACATGGCCCCGATTACCCATCCTTGTATTCTATAGGCTGGTAAATAATAGTGATGGTATAAATTGGAATGGTGGGGAGATTATACCCCCATTATGAGAGAGGTTTAGTTGTCAATAATAAATAAATAAGTAGTGGAAATAATAATCTTGTAGTACAATAATCTTGATAGTGGAAATAAACATCCAAATAATGTACAAAAAACATAACCAGTCAACAAAATACAATACATTTGATATTATGTTGATATAAAAATTAATCTTCTATACATGGTATAAATAATACATATAGTACCAGTTTAAAAAAAGAGAAATAATACTAAAAAAATAGTCTCCATGAGCATCTCAAGCACTAAATCATTAACCATCTTCTAGATTTCAATATAAAAGTAAATTTAGAATCCATTACATAGAGAGAAATTTTAACTTTAACTACATAGATGTTGTCTTTTTGGGTACCAATCAGTGGTTTGAAAAGGGTATTAGTGAAACTTAGTAATACCCCACCAATTCTCTCTAATGAAAAACTATTTTTTGAATATAAATAGTAAGAGTGTGAATATATAATAAATGTAAATTCGTAAAATAAATACAAACCATGTCTCTTTGGTAACCTTATGAGGTACCTAGCCAATGTTACCTACTTCAGCATATTCTTGATATGTCTGATCATATATCCATATGTTCTTCAGGGTACCATTGAACATATATATGGAATCCAAATGTAATAATACAAATGGAGTTGTAGTAAACCCATGGTAACCATGAAAATAAATGTTTAATCCCACTCAAAGTAATAAGAAGTGATTCAAGGCTTGGGTTATGAGTATTATCCAAGGGTTGAACCCTCGACATTTCCCCAAAAATGTTTTGAACTAAGACTAAGGAATAGTCTAAGGTAATATTATGATAGACTAGATATGATCTTAACCAGATAATCCATTGAGTTCCTTGTTCGATGAGGTCAAACTAAATATAAGTAGATGACTGAAGGAATTATAATATCTAAACAAGAAGGTGAATAATTAGTGTTGTGTTTTGGAATTCACAAGCTAATACATTCAAGAAATCCATTTTTTGATTTTCACTTGGTTATTGCATCAATGAATCAGGTGGTGTCTTATGATTTTTTCATTTCACTCCAGGATAAGAACCTAAGCCTTAATTAGTGCATGTTGTGCTTTTAATAGTGATATAGGTAAAGTAAAAAAATAAACACAATTTAACACATGATCAATTATCAATGTGATGTAACCTATCCATTAATGAACCCAATTTATACAATTAGGGTAATTTCATTTTAATGAAAACAAGATGGATAATGTAAGTACAATTATCATTTTACAATTAAAATAATCATTATAGTCCTTGTATTTTTCATGTATCACACCAAACACACATTATGGAAGGATTAGTCATAATGGAAGCCTAGTTTTTTATAAATATAAACAAACAAACCCAAATGGGTGGTTCATGTTGAGTTAATTATCCACCTATAGGGTTACATGTTCTCACTGAAATATTATCCACCAAATAAAGAATTACATACATGGGTTAGAATTTTAATATGTAATTCCCATAATGTGTAGTCTTCAAAACAATGAAACATGTCCTAAATATAGAAACATTTAGGTAAAGTACTAGACTGCCTACTATATACCTGTGGAAGTGACCTCATCTAGTATCTAACACATATTTTTTATGGAAGGAGATAAAATAGTGAACCAAGTAAATACCCTAAAATAGGGTATATTAGGTTTATGATAATAATGTTAAAGATAAAGAATAAAACTAAGAATGGAAATAAGATGGGTGTTAGAATTATCATGAGGGATCCAATAATACTTTTGAAAATTGAAACATATTTTAGATGGGAATGACATCTCAAGACTGCTAAGAGTGAATGGGGGAGAATTATTATGTTCGACTTATATGAAAAGTGAATAGAAATAGAGGATAAAGAGTTAAATAAATATGTGGAAATATAATTTTCTAGTATATTTTATAGGGTGCATGTTTTGATATAATATTTCACCAAAATAGTTATCCAATTATGCACACCAACTATTCTATTTCACACTACTCACAATGTTCATTTTCACTATTAGAAAAAATGTGAGAGAACCATGAATTTAGCCCTATCATGAATCCCATACCCAACATGGTCTAGGAAAAATTAGAAAACCCATGGTCTGACTAGATATGGTGATACTTCAATATATTATATGTTTTTAATGCCTATGTGTCCACTATGATGAATTTTAGAAAAACCATTATCTTTAAAACTAGGTTCCCACAGTTGAGTTTCATAGTTAGTAAAAACTATGTGCCTCAACCTGTTTCTCTATAAATATGAACTCTAATACCTGGCCCAAGCCTGAACACTTTTGAAACCACTATGACCCCTTAAAAACATATATTATGGTGAAAAATTGATTCATAATTAATATAATTGGTTCCAAACGTAAATTAAATTACAAGATATTACAACCTACCATCATTAAAACAACTCATCCTTTGGTTTCTATTCCAAGGGTGGTTGAGTTGCATCAATTAAAAAGACATCCGTCCACTGAACAAGAATATAAAACACTATTATCTATGTTTCCTTATGGACATGGTGGCTAATCCATAATACTAGAATAAGGGGAACTATCTTACCTCATAGATTATTTTTTCTTTGTTCAATAAGAAAAATTTTATATTCCTCAATGAAATAATCAACCTCCAACTAAACTTCTTTAGGATCAAATGAGTGAGATGGGCTAGAGTAACAACAATAGAGTTGAAAATACATATATGATCTCATATATAAACCTATAGTACTAAGGAAGATATTTATGATACGTTATTTAACGTACCATTTCTAAAATCTCAAAAGTTCTAATGATCCTAGGTAATATCTTACATTGGATCTAAATCCCTCGATGCTCAAATATTAGTGAAACATGAAAGAAGACCCAATCACCCACCTCTATCACCAATTTTTATCAACAAATATTGGAATATGAGTTACACCTAGACCGATCCATATCAATAAATTTCCATATCAACTTTACCTGCTATGTTGCATCATGTATGAATTGAGGTCCCAATATAGCTTCATCTCATACCTCTAACAGGCACTTGGTGAATGAAATATCCTATCATAGAGTTTCTCATAAGGATCCATCTAAATATTAACTTGGAAAATATTATTATAAAATAACTTATAAAAATATTGGTTCTTTTACCATGTGCATCGAAAATCAAGTACAAAATCTCATAACATTTCCTTGAGTACCATTATAGTGCACTCGGAGTAACCATTGGTCTGAGGGTGGTTGGTACTACTCAAAAGTACATATGAACCAAGTAGATTAAAAATACATTCTAGAATGAAGATGTCAACTGATATACTCTATATCATAAGATAGTACATGGATCCCATGAATTAATATGATCTCATGAACATAATGTATCTATTGTTTATCCACATACATGGACTCTTGGATAGGAATTAAATGTGTGAGCTTCATCTTCTAATCCCTGATTACATTTACAATGTCACTAACTCATTTTTACTTTTTTAAAAATGCTAAAAAATACATATTGAAAATATCCCATTACTATTTCATAATAGGTAACATATATAAGACTCCAATATGTTATTAGGGTTACACTTTCTCCTTCTAACAGTTTGAAAATTGAGTAACAAAGTAGATAGTCTGATTTTCCATCCCTTGGGAATAACACTATCATCCAAATTCATAGTACATATTAGTGATTTTATGATGTACTTCCCATTTGAATGTGATATGTTCCAGAATAATCTCCTATCACATTTCAATTGGTAACAATCCAAACCCATGGATATTAAAGACATCATCCTCATAAATTGGGAAATAATGTATCAGTTCTTCAACGAAAACAATTTTCCACAGGACCAAGACTTTGAGATCTCATAGTTGTATCCTCTTTACTCAATCCAGAAGAGATTTTTTCACCATTTAATCCCCGAGGATAGGTTTTCCAAAAAAATTGTGAACTTCTAGACGATTTTTTGTATAAAATCCATCATCGTCAATTCATTATTAGTTTCCTATTCCACTTGTGCCCTAATATTTAAGCTAAAGTTCTCATCAATTTTATTTCCTTTAAATAGTGTATAAAAATATCAAAGATGAAATAATAAAGGTATTCTACACATAAATATTTTTCTAGGTTCAATTAAATTTGATTGAATTTGTATTTGTGGGTATTACATTCTCTGAATACCACAAACTACTCCCCCATGAAAAAGTTCTTACTGAAAAATAAATCATGAATAACAGATGCTAACATGAGTTCACTTAATTTTTAATTAATAACATTAGGCCAAAACTAAAAAGATACATACACTATGAATTGATCCCCTTTAATAAAAATAGAACCCAACATGATGCATGATACATCAACATACAATATATAGCCTCTAGTTGGATCATTTAAAATTTGGATTGGCATTTATGCCGTCCTTCATTTCAACTCTTGAACCACTTTCTCAAATGATTAAAACCATTTAAACATTAAACCTATAATGGTCAAGATTTATGTGGTGTTTCTAGGCATGAAATTTTATGAGTTAAACACTGATATAAACTAGATTACCCAAATATGATCTTTATAGAAAAAATTATTAAGCTCACATAGGGAAATAATAGATCTAACATTCCCTAGATCAATAGATACCCTTCCTTAAAATATAAGAAGACAAGAGAAGTGAACATTATCAATCCAAAAGTTACATTTTTTTTATCTTGTCATGGAACTTATTCACTCATTATATATATAGAAAAATGTTATGGCTTTTGGAATAATCATGTCTAATATTAGAATAAACTATGATATCAACCATGAAATAAAACAACAAAGGAATCGAGGTATAGGTGAAAAATGAGATTCATCAAGATAATAATCATAAATGGTCCATTCATCATACTAAATGAAATGAAAATGAATTCATATAGGTGGTACCTGCATTGAAATATTATACAAGATATATATGAGGGCCTAACATTCACTTGATGTTATCCTAATCTCAAATCATTATTCGATGAGACTCTGGCACCTCAGAACATATAAGAATGGTCGAATATATATGAAAGTGGGAATAATTCATTAACATAACAAGATTCAACTACTGGTAATTCACACATATAATTAAGGATATATATTATTTATTGGTGAAAATCACTTGTGAACCACACAAAAAATTACTGGGTTAGATAAACCCTTAGGCACCCTTGTCCACCAATTACCTCTTGGGTGTCTGAATTGTGGTAGGGGACATCCTTTATAGAGGGATAGATACCATTTACACATATGTAACAAGATAAATGGTGAACTCTACCTCACTCTACGGTGGTAGCCCCAATAAAACATCAGGTAAAACATCTCCATATCATTCCACCACTAGAGGAAAGATAGTTTGATGTACTCCTCAATCATTAAGAAAGAGACTATAAATATGGGATTAAATTATCCATATAACATGGTTATGTGGTCATGCCTGACTTTATTGGATATCCCATTCCACCATGTGAAACATGGAAACTACCCCATGGTGACACAAAAGACACCTTTTGGCTATAACAATAATATGGCCAGATAAGGTACAAAAATTTCATAATGAGAATTTTTTAAAATACCATTATATTGATGATTAAAATGATCCTTAAGAAATGGTAACCACCAATATCATGGAGACACTCCTTTAATTGGTGAATAAATTTTGACCATACTCCCAATGAAGTATCAAAAGACAGAACTCCTTAAATGTAATCAATATTGATCCAAATACACTCTATTATATCCACACACTAGAATGAATGTGAAGATCTTTGGTTAAACAAGGTCAATACTAAATTGGTAAAATCATGATCATGCCTCATTTAGTTGATTGTAATCATAATGTCCAGCGATTTATCAGTTAAAATTTCCATTTTATTAATCCACAAACACATGTTAATATCATGTCATATGACGTCGGAAAGTCGTATACATTGTATTGATTATATGGATCGCCATTATTAATTTATAGAAGTTTAAAAATTAATAAATTACAATTTCTATTCATTAAATCACAATAAACAATGATTCCATTAAAAATAAATGTTGATTCATGGCTTAACTATGTCATAATTAGTTAGTTAAGGTTCCACCATCAAGCTATGTTGGAAAACCCCATTTAGGATGATAAAAACAATTTATGTAATGAAATATATTTTAATTTCTTCCTAGGAGAAATTATATAAAAATAGTGGTGAATCAATCCATCAAAAAAACAATAAGAAATAGGAAATCAAAAAATTATATTTTAATAAAAAGGAATATGAATGGAATATAAATTACTAGGTTCCTATTCTGATTTATGAGGTAATGATAGCTTTCCATACTAGATAAAGGGAAGAAATTAATAATTTTAAAAAACATAATAAATCATACATGTTACCTAATAGTGAATATAGTGAAACATTAATTTTAGAATTCATAATCATTAAGCCCCATCCATGGTAACTTGGCATTTCCACCATATTTAGTATGATGCTTCTAGCCATGGCATATTATGATGTTATGACTATTCTATGTATCCTATCTACATATATAAAATAGTAAGAAAAGGAAAAAATAGACCATTTGATACTAGTTTGTGACATTCAAGACCTGATTCACTCATAAGTAACCAAATCTAGTTGGCCACATGGCCTTAAGAACTCCACATCATGGGCCATAGGTGGCTAACTAAAAGTGGGTATTATGGTACTTCGGTGGGGAGACTATACACACATTATCAATGTGTAGCATTACTGAATAGTATATTAATTTACTATCAAAAACAATAATTAAGGAGATGAAAAAATTGGTAGAAGAAATAAACATTAAGATTATATATAATATAAATAACCAGTAAACAATATCAAATATAGTTGATATCACACTGATACAAATGTAAAGCTGTCAGACAAGGTAGAAGGAATATATACAGTGCCATCATATATAAAGGAGATATAAGACCAAAAAACTGCCTACAAGGGAATTCCAATAACTACCTTAGACTTCTTCTCCCCAACTACTACATTAATGTAAATCAATCATCCATAATTGGGTGTTTCCATATATCCTTACCAGCATCCTTGAATTTTGTCTTTAAATCAACTGTTTTCCTATCTAGTGTGTGTGTAAAACATAGTAGGCCACTACCAACAATTTCCACATAAAGTATAGCATGTGAATATAAAATTTATTAGTGTGTAGTACAAGAGAAACCATAGTAATCTAATGGATAATAATAAAATGTGATCTATAAGAATTCAATGACATCAAAGACCATTGAATTTTAATCACACTGACAGTTTTCAACTGGTGTGTTGTACAAGGGAAACCAGTGTAATCTAATGGATAAACCATCAGTATTTCTTCATGGAAGTTTGTTTTCAAGCCTGATGAAAAGTCCATGGTAATCCTAAGTTAAAATATATTGGATCCTATAGTGATAATCCTAGGTTGTTAATGTCTAGGTAAATTCAGAAAAATCCATGGAGGTTATTAAGGAATTATATTTTCTAGAAATTGAGATAAATCTTCAAATTCAAGTTAAGAAATTCATAAGATAATACTTCCCAAGCCCTTGTTTGGTATCTCACTTGGTGGTCACATTAATGAGTAACTTTTTATCCTATGATTTATCAAATTTCATTCCCTGTCATGAAACCATGTCGTAACCAAGTCAGCACATGCCATTAATAGTGATCTACTTCTAATAAAAAAATAACCATCATGTAACAAGTGATCAATGGAAAATGTGATGTAACCATTTAATTTATAAAATAAAATTATACCATTAGGGTTATTTAATTTATAAACTATCAATAGGGAAATAGGATACACACCTTCCATTTTACAATTCATATTAATCATTTTATTAATTTCCTTTTCAAGTATCAGACCAAAAAAACTTTATTTGTGTTTCGGTTTCAATTGAATTATGGACATTCTAGAATTTGAAAATTCACCCCCAATGGGGTCATTCAAGATGATATTAACAACCTCTATCTATATCAGGGTTTTCATGGATATCTTGGATAATTTATGTGTATCTAATTTCATGGGGCATGATTTTTTGGGCAACTGTACTCAACATTGGTTTTGTGGTATAATGAATAATTTCATAAACATCTATAATTTTAGGGAAGATTAGTAGATCACATACCATAGAACAGTGGTGGACTCTTCATCATTTATTTTCCTTATATTTGTGTAAGAATGGGTGAAAATGGAAGAATATAAAAAGACACTAAAAATAGGGTATATTAGGCCTCATGAATAAAATATTGACGATAGGGTAGAAAACTATGAAAGGAAGAAAGTAGATTTCTTGAAATACTAAGAGGGGTAAAATGTGACTTATGATGATAAAAATATAATACATTTGAGAGATAAATCTCAAGACCATGAAGAGGGAAAGTGGAGAGATCCAACAGGTGGTTGAATAAAAAAATAAGGAGGAGAAAGTGATGATAAAGGGTTAAATAATGGAGGGGGGAACATGTAAGTTTCTAGGATTTTCAAATGGGAACACATTTTGGCCACAAGGTTTTCAAAACTATGAGACAATAATTCACAACTACTCTCCTTTTTTCACACCCCTTGTAACATTCAATAAAACTATTGGAAACTATTCACAAATCATGAATTTGGCACCTCTTTGATACCCCACACCGCAATCATAAGGAATAGTTTGACAAACCATTCATAGACCGTGCATATGGAAAATGGAGTAAATTAATGGATTTTCATAGCCATGTGGCCCCTATTTTATTCTTTTTAAACACCATTCCCCAGTCCTTTTTGGTTATATAGTTGAGGTTCCTGGTTACTAAAACCATGTTCAATACATGTTCTTCAACATATATCTCCAAAAACTGGAAATCATGTAATTTAGACAATCTTGAAAACCCCAAAAACATTCATGGCTTCTTTACATACATCAATTAATCTAAAAAATAGGTTTATACTAAAAATTCAATGTAAAATACCTCAATGAAAAAATAATAATCTTATAATATCTCAGTAGGATACCACTAAGGAATATATAAAATGTTTAACTCCATGCAATATTTAGTTATAGATTCAAAATGAAACTAGTTTTAAATAAATTTTAAATTTATTTTGTTGTATAATATCCTCCAGTCCCTATAAAATCATATTGTATACATATAATCTATGATTATGACATGTACATAGAATATATAATTAATATATAATTATAATTCTCCTTGAAAGTATCATAATATAATCATGTGATAAAACAACCCTAAAATAATACAATCATATATAAAACCAAGAACATGTGGGATCTAGACAATTTGTATGTTTACTCATACACCCAAATGAACACTAAGGTACGAATTCCATGAATCCTATTAATATCAATACATAAAATAGTTTATTGATATCATAAGAATTACCTCTAGTGGTCCAACACTCACTAAGGTTTTCATATTTCCATTACTCAGAGCACCTAAGGATCAAAATGAGCTTTGTTTTCTAAAAATATTTCAAAAACATTTCTCCCAATTTTATAACCATTTTCTCATAAAATCATCACATATCTCATGATTAAAAATCTATATTTGGGTATAAATCATCTTTGAGTAATTTTACCCAACAAATTATGTTCATAAATCTATTTTTGAGTAAACCCCCTTTTTAATTCCAC
Organism: Viscum album; assembly: GCA_963277665.1. Classification (NCBI taxonomy): domain Eukaryota; kingdom Viridiplantae; phylum Streptophyta; class Magnoliopsida; order Santalales; family Viscaceae; genus Viscum; species Viscum album. The sequence continues at coordinate 1,565,308,096 of OY728156.1, forward strand.
ACATGATTAATTTTGTAAAATAGTACTTTATTTCTATTAAGGAAGTCAATATAATATAGAAAAATAAAGGAATATTCTAGACCATATAGTTATTCAGGAGTTATAACCACTGTATAGAGACACCTACCCCACTAATAATGAAAAATAATCACCATTTTTAACAGCATTAATAATTGCATAGACTGGTACCTCAAAAGCCTATATCCTTAAGAAACACCACTAGTTCCCCAAAAGATCTTCAATATCATACAATATTAGAAATATTAGGTTCCATGGAATAATTAGATGAGATATCAAGTGAAAATCTCGGAAGGTAGGTATAAATCAGAACTAAATTGACAAATTTCTTGAATAGATTCACCAACAATGAATGAAAATTACCTAATATCCAAGGTGATAAATAAAAATATGGAATATTAGATGTTTTTTAGAACCTAAGAGAGATTAGGTGAGCATTAATATTTAAAATTTAAAAAAAACAAGGTGAATTTTTAATTTTATGAATCATGTACGGGGTGAAATGTTAGAGTACATAGTCAGTAAATCCATATTTTATACATGATATAGCTACTTTCCCTTCAAGAATTAAACTTCATGGTTAACTAGGGTTGTACACATAGTTAATCAAACCATGAAAAAGTAATTTTATGGTGTTTTGTCCACAAATGTTCCACCTAGAGCAGGAATGGTGTTTTATGGTGTTGGTTGATCAACCTTTACATCAAATACATATTCACGTACATTTCACACGGTTCCCAATAGGTTATTTTATGTTACCAAAAACACCCAACGGTTCTATATCTATGAGGTACCTACATTACCAAGGTGGGTTATCATTGGGGAGTTTATCCAATGGTGCCTCAGAGCTCATGTTGGTCAAGAGGATTGGAGGCTGGGTTCATTACACACTTTTATGGGGAATTATTTCCTACTATAGGACTCTCTAATTGATTTAAGATATGTTCATGATTCCTTTATTAATTGAAAAGTATAATTTGGGGCACCCTTGAGTTGTAATAAATTATTAGCATCTATGGATCTTACAATCATCTATATGTATATGAGGATCTTCATAAATTGATCTATTTGTATTTATTTGATGTTCCATATCAATGGTATCCTCCTCGGTACTGATTAGAGATTCTGGGGTAAATTTTATGATTATTCTAATTTTTAGCCATATATTGGGGCACTATAGAGTGTACCTTCATCTAGGGATATGTGATTTGAATTTATTTTATTATCAGAGCCATGAATGAGATTCCTACATATCCTTGTGAAATGAATCATATCCCAAATAGTTTGGTGACACTTAAAGGAGAACATTGTACCTTTTAATGTCTTATGATAAGGACCGAACCATGATGTTTAACTTCATGTGGTAATGAAATTTAGGTGAAATCTCCCTATTGGACGTTCGGTGTGGGACATATGCTAAAGTGTCCGAGTGAACCTAGAAATTATATCGATTCCCCATTCTGAATAAGACTCTACTAGAAATGTAGCCCAGATAGAATTAGTGTTGACTTTGTTTATTGGGTTTCAACCTTAGGAGAACTTCCAAAATTTCACAATTGTATGGAAACAAAATTCCACACAGTTCGTTTGTGAGGACCCATGCATATGGAGGCCCTTTTATGGTTAGTCTCAAAGGTTAGTATGACCCTTTGAGATGATTAGGTTAGGGAATATTCCAAAGGAGGGTTGATTGGTGATTTGGCATTTGGATGGTGCTTACTTCATAAAATAATGCCCAGGTAAAAGAATGTTGCAATTATACATTAATCTTTAAGACAATTCCCTTATGTTCAATTGGGTATTATACATGGAATGATTCCCAAATGTAGTGGATCTAATGGATTTCATGACCAAAACAACCCTCTAAGACACTGTGAGTCATGCTCAGGGTGACAAACAAGAGGAATTTGTAGATATAGTGAACCACATGATCCTTCTTATACTTGTAGAAGAAGCTAGGGGTATGAGAGAAGAAGAAAGAACTTTTATGTGATCATTCCTCTATTATGTTTTATATCTATGAAAGTCACATCATACTACCTATCTGAGTACAACATTGGGGGAAAATAGCGGAAAGATTTCAACTTCTTACAAGAATGGAAAGTGTAACACTCTTAAGAAGCATTCCCTAAAATTAATTTTGAGGGTAGGATCTCATTCCCTCGTACCCATGACTGTGAGTTCACTAATAGAGCCCCCATGGACAGGGTCCTTGTAACCATGGTAATTCATACTCACATTATCCCCATGATTTTGACCCGTTATATAGGACCTGTGTTTGAATCCTCTGACCGATGGAATGCACAAAAAATTTGAGACACACTCGTAAATCTCCTTATATGGTTTTCCATGTCCCAAGGCTATTCTAGAGGTTTCAATTTGGTCCCTCTCATACAAGGGATCCAAAGTAAGAGTTTCCTTGCAAATATGGTTTGGGAATAGGTAATGAGAAGTTTCTCAAATAGGGTAGAGGCTTGTCTTGGAATGCATAGTTCATCTGCATAGGTCTCATATGTTGGTCATCTTCAGGGTCAAATAATTTTTGTGAGGCATGAAGTTAGGCCATGTATAGTTGAACTGGAGTCTATGAATTGGGATGTAGGTTTTAGAAAATGGCCCTCAAGCTTCTGTGCCACTGGTCTCTCCACACTAATGTTCTGGGCATACCTTCCTCATAAACATCATTTCTAAAGCATTGTTCACCCATATAATTTATGCACCTCCCTTAATGATACATATGTCTTAGTGAGTGACCTGGTCATGCCCTTTTGGGAACTAGATAGGAACAAGGCACTTGCATGGATACCCTATACGAGCTCATGCATTTTCCAAATTTCCTCATTTATGTAACATTTTTTAATTGAATAATTTATTTAATTGAATATATTGGTGCTTATTTATATGTTCAATGCCCACTAAAAATAATAGAGTTTCTGATGAACAAGATGGAAATCATATTTAGGGGATGGTAAAAGATATAATGACTGACTACTATGATGTTCGCGATATGACTCTATTAGATTTAGTGGGACATTTCAGAAGATATTTAGAAAGATGCCTCTTGATTACATGATATTTTGACTTGACTATCTTATATTAAAAATTTCTATGTTTGGATATGAAATATTTCATTATCATGAGATCCAAGATGTGGTGAAGACAATCATTCACCAAAGTGAGGGGTGAAATGATCGTAGCAATTCAAGGCATAGCGGGAAGGACAGTTTGAAGAACATAGAGTTTTTATTACCCATTTTGAGCTCAAAAACACCAAGAAGTTATAGGAGTATCAATATAACATCGATGATGAATCACACCAAATGATGTGATTTGAAGAAGAATTAAAAACTGCAATGGAAGAGGTATTCTACCTTTAATTATCCTTGGTATGGGAATTGGCATAAAGAAGGTAATTTCTCACTATAGAGTTTGAAAACATATGTTATGATAAGGAGGCTATTATTAAACAAATGGTCGAGCTTCAGAAATCTACAAAGATTTCTAAAGATTCAACTAACCTTAACAAAGCCTATGTTGAGGGAAAACTATAAATTTTGGCAAAGAGGCTTTAGTATGTAGTTGTTCCCTTCTATAATGAAATATAAATGAAATTTATTTTTATTTCTAATCAAGCATTCATTCATATTTTTACTCATTATATTTGTAATAAAACTCTAAAATTGACTCATTTGATTTAAATTCATCATTTTATTATTATAATAACATGTGTAAGAGAGAACTCTATTTTTGTTCATAATCTATGGGAGGTAGAGATCATGATTTTATTATTGCTAAGGTTATATAAACAAACTTACAAATATTTTTTATTTTATCTCAACATCCTAAATTTATCCTATGTCTAATATAATTAAGATTTATTTGGTGAGACTTGAATTTTTCTTGGGCTTCCCATTTATGCTTTAATACTGACAAGTTTTATGACTATTTCTTTCCATTGTTTGATTTGTTCCTAAAACAGATTGAGTGTAGGTTTAGAGAGTTGAGACATGACTTTTTTCCAGAGATCCATTAGTGGGGTTTCAATAAAAAAATTAATATATCACTTTTTGTGGGTTTTTTAATGTAGTTTATGTTGGACTATTACTATTGATATTTTAGGTCAAACAAATTTGAGCATTAGTTTTGGGATTATGTCCAAAAAAGTCTTATTATCCAAGAATGTAATGAAATTCTTTAGATACCCTATGGGGAATATTTATCCATGATTTTTTGATTCCCAAATATAAAACATGATATTTAGTAATAGAGGAGGTCTTTCCAAATGACGAATTTACTGCTAGTTGATAAACCCATTTTGTGGGATGCATTATTAAAAGACAACATGGTCATGTAAATGCATAGTAAAATAGCATCATCCTCTGGTTAAAATCCCTTAAATTTTGTGGGTGACTTATACCAATCCATATAGGTGGTGTTACATTATAGTCAGGTTATGGATTTATCAAGAATTAAAACATTGTATTTATGAAAGTTAAAGGGAGTTTTTGATTATTCATTTTTCTCAAGCCCACAATGCATTGTTTTTCCTAGGTAAGATTTCTGATAATAAATATGGAATATATAATTATATTGTACATGAATGGGAAAACTATTTTACATGAATTTGGCTTCGATGAAAGAGGATACATTTTGTTAGATGACTGATGTAAGAGAAGGGGAATGCCCTTTATGATAAGGTTTTAAGCACCATGATGATTGATATTTTATCATCCCAATAAATTATCATTTTCTCCATTATAAAAAAGTTTATTTTTGTTAATATCTTACAATACACTCTATACTATGTTAGTTTGTAATGCATGCAACACCTGATTTACACAAAACATTATTTAGTCATGTTTTTCACAATAAATTGAATTATAACACTAATAGAGAATTTATATAGTAAATTTTTCTGTTATATATTTACAATAAAATAATTTTATATTCATTTAATATATTTTATATTCATATGATAAAAATAGACCCAACTTTATGCATAAACACTATATTTTGATAAAGGCATTTTTATGGTCTTTTAATGAACACCCCATTTTAAATCCATTTTTTGATCTTTTAGAAATATTATATGTCAAAATAAAATAAAATAAAAATAAAAATATCAAAATTATCTTAGGGTGAATTTTTGGTATTATTCTATGAGGGTTAGTTTTTTTGATGAATAGTGAAAAATACTGAATTTCAATTCAAAAATTGTTTTTAGTTTTGGTATTTATATAGTTAAACTATGTTTTTATTTTATTTTGAAATATAATTAGGCCACTTTAATATCATTTAATCTAATTTAGGTAATTGGAATCAATTTCACCATGATATGGACTATAAATGCTCACCACATTTGAACATGATTACTTTAAAACCCTGCATTGTCCTCATGTCTATAAGATTAATTTTAAATTTATTTATTTCACATATGAGATTTGAATTTTCATAAATGGATTAAATATTCATAATGAGAATAATTTATAGTTCCTAATAATTTTAAGTTATCTTTTTTACAAAAAAAATATTACTGAAAGTGATAAATATTAATTATAGTGATTATGAGAGAAATTAGCTTACCCAAAGGTTAAACCTTAATGTTTCGAGCCAAAACGACTTATAAAATTGTCCAAATTCCATTGTTTATCCATATCTCTACCCTATCCTCCATTTTATTTAATTATTTTTAGTAGAAAATCCACTTTACATGGGAGAACATTGGTGTAATTCTATTTTTCAAAATTTAGAAGAATGACATTCCTCCTCCACTATAAAAAGGAAATCACCCCTATTACTAATTTAAACATTTCAATCCCTTATAAATTTCCAAAATCTACTCAAATAATCAACAAAAATCCATCTAATAACCCTAATATATCCACATTTGTAATAAATCCCACCATAGAATACTTTTGGTTTAAACCAAATTATGTTACCGGAAAATTATGTAACAATCTTCTACGATCACTTTCATTTTATTTCCTTATCCACCCCCTCAAATATTATTATTTAATGACTATATAAATACTTAATTATCCAAAATAAACTTATATGTTGTTATTATAATTGTTTTACCTAAAATAAAACACACTTCAATCTCATGGGTCAGGAATTTACCATTCTTGTGTACGGGATACTTCCACCTTGCAAAATGATGGTTGTTTATTCTTCCTTTACTATCCCTCATGGTAGGAAATATGATTTACATGATCTTTTTATATATTATATATAATATTTATAATGTTATTATACTTATTTAATTATTATATAACACATAACTTCATTCATTCAATTTTGTGGGGATACAATAACATTATTTGTTAATATGTGGACTATCACGGCCTCTAAGTGATTTGATTAATTCACGCTATACATGGAATGTATTGGGTGATGATTTTAATAAAATCATGTGACATATTTGATATTGATATGATACTATAATGATATTATATATATTTATAACTTATGTTTTAAATACGATTATAAAATTGATGTAACATTCATGCGTACATATGGCCTACCGTCTCCATGAAATGTACATTTCATTTCCAATATAAAAAATAATAGAGTATTATAAATACATATATACTGAATATATATATGATAATTTAATAATTTTTGTATTATAAGTGTGATTAAATCCTAATATACAAAATAGTAACAACAAGTAACAAGTCGAAAAATACTTATAAATCTAGGCAATTAACATCTAAAATAGTGAAATAATGAATGATTGTCAAAAATGAATAATAAAATATTATAAGAAGTAAATATATGATATTATAAATATATTTATGGATCTTTCATAAGTAAATAAGATTTTTAAAACCATTATATAGTTATATTAAGTACATTCACACCAAATAAAATGAAGGTAAGGGGTTTTCATCTGACTTTTTAATCTGTGAGACAAATTTCATATTCACCACATACTTATTTTTTGTGGTAATTTTTTTTAATATCATGATTTTATCATTATTCATGGTTTCTTATGTTACACATTTCATTATCTCATTTAAGGGGTTTCGGTTGAAAATTAATCAGTGGTAAAACCAATCTTTGTAATCTCATGTTCTTTTTTGATTTCTATCTTTCTATTGAAACAATCACTTCCATATAATCATTTTTACTGTGTATTACATTTATCTTTAATATTCATATTCTCATGGAATTTATATTATTTTTTCCTAAATCATACACCTTGTTTACATATGGATTTCACTATTATTGTTATTTGATAAATCTATATCCTTTATTCAATACAAATACTTTATAAGGAACAATATTTTTGAATTTAAATTTATTATTCGATATAAGAGGAATAATTATGATGATAATAAAATTATTTTGGGATAATTAAATTCATTCCCTATGTGGTGGGTACTGGTTAATGTAATCCCCCTGATACATCGGTATTCTCATGAGATGAATCAGTTGGCCAAATTTGATAATTTTAATCTATCTTGAGAAAAACAACTTAATGCTAAAGGTATCATGTTCCTGGGAAACATGGCATCCAATAATTAAGAATTTAATGTACTGAGAATTCAATTGATATTATTATCCATGATATATTTTCATTGACATATCTATGGATTCATTTCATTCTAATTTTATTGATTAAATGTCATGTGATTTCGTTATATACTATGTCATATTAATTATTCTTTATTCGGTTATTTAAAAGGCATGTGTTCTTGGTTATTTACCTTTCTATGTTAATTAATTGTTATTGATTCACTATTTATTATCCTTTAACTAACATTACTAATTGTTTTATATCGCCCATATTATTTTTTCTTTTCCCCATGTTATGAAGAAGACTTCGTTGAATTAGTTCCCAAGATGATGGGCTTTTGCATATATTTTGGTTTATTTTCATTTCCCAATGAAATATGGGAATCATGTATGTAATATTGTTTTATCAAACTTCTAAATTGAATGGTTGTTATGTATTTGGATCTAGGTAATCATTATAATGTAATTCAGTAATGCATCGGCTCTGGGCTTCTAGGGTTAGGGCATTACAGTTGGTATCAAAGGATGTTTAGCCGAAACCTTGGAAATAATTTAAAATAATTAAATTTGGGACCTAACCCTATGATACAGTTTGTGGATATGTATGGAAGAATATTTTATAATTTTTTATGGTAGATATTATCTATATTTTTTTAGTAATACATCCATTTTCTGGTTATAAAAGGTGGACATTGTTCTATCATATATGTTCATAGGATTATCAACTCAGAAAAAGTGCATCAGGACTGGCTCAAGCACAACCTGGTACATAACAATGATCATTACGTAAAACCTATTTTGAAACTCCTATGGTAAACTATTAGGATAATTTAATTCTCTATACATTCCATTATGGAGAGTTTTTAAATTAATATTACCCACAAAGTTAAAAAAAAATCATTTATGATTAATAAAATTTTATTTTTGTATAGTGTTATACCAAATTTGAAATTCAAAATTATATGATATAATCTAATTTATTCAATTGTATTGAAATTTTTCTCAAGATGATGCATGGTATCAATACTCTTGGAAAATGAAGATATTTTCTTTCTGAGGAAACCAATAGAGTTGGTATTAGAACAAAAAAATTATGGAAACACTAGGGAAACATAATTAGTTTATGGAAAATATCTGTTTATGAATGGTTAAACCTATTCTAAAAACATATTCTCCTATGTTAGATCAAATTTTCCATCTAAATCCTCATTATTTACTAGTTATGATAATCAAATAGTAACTGATAAATGGATTAATTCTCTAAATAATATATTTACAGCTGTGGGATGTAGTGAAATGGAAATTGTTACACTAGTAGTATGTTTTCTCAAAGGTGGTGATGATCAATGGTGATCTGTGTACTCAAAAACAATGGAGTAGTAAGAAATAGATGTCAGGGAATAGATAACTCTTAAGGATAAATTCTTAGATAAATACATCCCTCATGGTTAACAAATTTAAATGAAGAGAAAGTTACATAGATTAATGAAAAAATAATCAGAGAACATTAATGATTATGAAGAAACGTTTATAATGTTATATAGGTATGAAAAGAATTACATACACAACACGAAATGTATGATTCGCCACTTCATTGGTGGTATAAATCCAAATCTCCAATGTGAGCTGGATTCTATGAATTTTTTGTCATATAAAGGGATAGTTTATCTTCCACAAAAACTGATAATGAATTATCATGATCCTATATATTCAATTCAATGCAATAGAATATGAGGTATTATGATATCCATGAAAAATATAATCCATCAAATAAGATTAAGGGAATGAAGCAATTCAAACATTGTGAGAACTGTGGTAAAAAGCACACAAAAAATTTATTGAGGGGATTGGGAGTTTGTTATAACTATGAAAAAAGGGTTATCATATTAATGAATGTATGGGGAAGAATAAAAACATGTATATCTATTGATTCACCTATTGAGAGATGGAGAAATATACCAATTAATTCCCCATGTGTCAAGGGAATTTATTAAAAAAAAGTCCAAGGGGATATGGCCATGAATATGCGATCACTACATCGGAGGTATAAGAAACAAATGAGGTGGTGTAAAGTAAATTAATATTATCTTTAAATGTCACCAATGCCTTATTTGATTTGGGGTTATTTCACCCTTTTATATCAACCCAATTTGCTAATAAAATTAGACATTTACCTTTTGATTTAATAAGGGAGAAGTTAGTCAAAACTCATAAGTTAAGTCTCTTTACAGCAATGATGTGTTAGGAAGTCCCAATTATGACACATAAACAAGCTTTAATTATTAACCTTATTATCATACATATGGTTGAATTTAATATAATATTACATATAGACTAGATATCAATATATTATGTAAATATTTATTACAATAATATGTAATTTATGATTTGTGAGGAATATTTTTAATTCCATATCATTAGTGCAGAAGCTCCCTCACCTATTTCTTGTCTAGATACACCCATAGTATCACTAATGAATGAAATTATTCGGGATGAAGAGAAAAAACATCAATTGATGAAGAAGGTAGTCTACAAATTGAGAATATATGTATTGTACAGAATATATTTATTTATTTATGTAGGAATTTCCTAAACATACCATATAGTGTGTTGTTTTGTATTCTGCTGATTTATTCCTTGATTCAAGTCCAATATCAGTGACACCTTATAGAATGTCCACTGTGGAATTGGAGGAGTTCAAGATAAAAATAGAGGATTTGTATAATAATCGATTTATTCACCCTTTGGTTTCACCATTGGGAGCCCATGTTATCTTCTTTTGTAATAAATATGGATCCATGAGGTATTCATTTATTATAAGAAAATCAATACCATTACAACAGAGAAAAATTATCATTTACCTTGAATTGATGAATTTTTGGATTAACTTCACAGATCCCAATAACCTTAAATGATTGATCTTCATTCGGGCTATTACTAATTATGAGTGAATAAGGAATACATTATGAAGAAATATTTTCAGGTGATGAATGGACAATATGAGTTTATGTTAATCCCCTCTGGACTCACTAATAAAACATACATTTTTATAGACCTAATGAATATATTATTCAAGTAATATCGTGTTGATATTTTTTTAGCATTCATCAATAATATTCAAGTGTATTCTATAAGCTATAAAAACTCTGAATTTCACGTGATGACTATTGTTAATACTCTTAGAAGGCAAGAGTTATAGGGGAAATATCATGAGTGTGATTTACTGATTCATGAAGTTTCCTTTCATGGTAATATCTTCTATATGGATTGAATATGAGCTGATCCTATAGAGAAAATAGTTTTCAATGAATGGATTGCACCAACAAACATAACAGAGGTTTGTATTTTCATTGATCTTATAGGTTACTATTGGTGATTCGTTCAGAATATTTTCCGATTGGATACCCTGTAAATCGAGGATATACATAAAAGGGTTAATTTTTTGGGAAAAACGAATTTGAATAATTATTTGAGAAACTAAACTGAAGATTAATCAATGATATGGTTTTGACTCTACCATCTAAAAGTGATGGTTTTTTAATATATAGTGATTCATTAAATAAGATACTAGGTTTCTTCCTAATTAAAAATGAAATACTTATTGGATATGCATAATGGTAATTGAATACTATCAAATAGAACTATCCAGCCCATCATCTTGAGTTTGTGGAACTAATATCTACTTTAACAATATAGATGCATTATTTATATGGTGCAGAGTGTGAGATATACACTGATCATAAAATCCTAAAATACATATTTTCACATTGATTACTCAACATGAGACATAGGTGATGGGTCAGGATACTCATTTATTTTATTTATCAATACACTACCACCAAGGGAAATAAAATAAGGTAGAAAATGAATTGAGAAGGAAGGATCATGGATTTCTATCCCAAATGAGGATTTACAAGGATTATATTTTTATGGATCTAGTGAATATATATATATATATGGGAATTTTTAAGGAATGGGAGACATCAATAGTCTTTCAACTGATTAAAAACCTTGCTTTTAGGGAAGATAAAGAATACTCAATCTAATGATGAGATACCTCAGAAAAAAAAATTTAAATGTGCAAATGATGTAAAATTAACCTAAATTTTTTTAAGATGTTATTCAAAAATATGAAAAGAAAAAAATATGTTCAGTATATACATGTGATAAAAATGTAATTCTGGTACGATTCTCATAGATTAAATTTATTTATACACCCTAGTAGAAAAATTATCTGTTGGGGATACAAGGGTCATTTTTTGGTTGGATAACTTGAAGATAGAAATTAAAAAATTTCTATCTAGATGTTTTTTTAAAACAATTTAAAGTACCAAGGAAGTATCCAAAAGGATTCTTGCTACCTATTCCCTTCACTATATGGAAATGGGATAAAATTAATCTGGACTTCATCACATGACTACAATATATTCCTAGAATGAATGATGCAACATGGGTTATCTTTAATCCCCCAACTAGACCTGAAAATTTCATTTCTATAATATAAGTTCTTCCACTTGAATTCCTTACGAGGATTTAAATAAATTAATTTTTAGGACTTACTTGATCACCTCTATCAATTCTTTCTGATCAAGATCCCTTCTTTACATCAAAATTATAGATGAGTCTTTGAATGGATGTTGATACTAGTGTCACATACATGACTTTTTTTAAAAGATATTTTGTTATTTAATTTACATTATTTCTTTGTTTGGGGGGGGGGGGGTTGCATGCATTTTGGTGGAAATTGTGGGTTTTCAAAATTTGGACCAAACCATGAGCCCATTTCTAGATTTAAAAACCAATTTTGTTTATTTTATAACTCATTCATTTTTAAATATTTTACAACAATTAAACTTTTCAATTGTCATACCCTAATATATAAAAACTACCATATCCATTTGGGCCTCATAAAAATCCAAGATCATGATGGATTTGGGTTTTTTATTATGGTTTTGGGCCAGCCCGAAAGCCCATTTCATGCTTTAAGTTTTATTTTTAATATTTTAATATCTCATTCAATATTTATCATTATTTTGGGATTCAACCTCCTTCTAGAAGACAAAAACATAAGGATAACCCCAATTTTCTATTTCTCCGCTTTTGAGCTCATTTGGTTCGCAAATTTGGGCAAACCATCTCTGGATATCTCAAATCTTCCAGATTTGAAGAGGTAAATCATTTCATTCATAACTCCTTCAACGTCTGCTCTTTTGCCCCCATTTCAGTCCCCACATGACCTTCGCATCCCTATTAGAGCCTACATATCAGGTTTGGTTGCTTGGAGATTCAAATTTTGGTTTATTTGGTTCGTTTTATTCAAGATGTTTCAAGTAAGTGTTTATTTCCTTGATTTCTTCCCATTCCTTAGGGTTTCTTTCAACCTTTTGTGAAGTTCCACTTATCCAGAATTTGAGGTTCAAACATAGGGTTTGGTTTAGTGTATTGTTTTTCACATATTGTGGTCTAGGTCTGGATTTATCTTCCTTTAGGTGTGTCGGTGGTGCGGTTGATGTTTCACACCATGTTTTGACGGTTTCGTCATAAAAGGTAGGTGATTCCATGTGTAGTCATTTCTAGATGAGTTCGTTTTCTTGAATTACTTATTATGAATGTTCCTAATATGCTGTTTGTGGTGCAAAAATTGTTTATGTTTGATTTGGTTAAGCATTTATTTTTATAGTTTCATTTTAGCTTAAAATTGGGTGTTTTTCATGTGTAACCCTTTGGGTAATGTTTGGGTGTGTTTTATAACATATGAAATTGGTTTGATAAATCTTTTTTGGTCTGAAAATTCTTAATTGGTAGTGTATTGGTATGCCATTAGGTTTGAAAGTGGTTTTTTTAATGGGTTTAAGGTGTAAAACCATATTGAGTTCTTGAAAGTGATTTTGAAAACGTGTGTTTTCATGTGGATATTTTGTGGTATTGTTTGAGGTGTTTGTATAACACTTCAGGGTAGTTTAATAAAGGTTTCTGGGGCTTCCAATTATATTTTGAATTTTTATTGGTGTGATTTTGTCCTTGAAATGCAGTTTTGAAATGGGTTTATGTGAAAAGCTTTGGTACACTCTTTAGAATTGTTTTATGAATGTTTTGAATAGTTTAATGATATATGTAATAGGTGAAACCATATTGGAAAAATATTTTGGATTGATTATACTTTCAAATGGACCATTAAATGTGAATAGGTCTGTCATTTTATGTGTATCATCTTGGAAATGTTTTATGAATATGTCTACTGGATTTACTGAAATGTGAAAGAGGTGTGAACCTGATGTGGGCTATTTGTGTGAGTGCGATGTGAAAAATGGATTTTGTTTATAAAAAGGGTTTTATGAAACATGTGATTGGGCTATTATGTGAGGTTTATCATAGTTTTAGGGACCTTATAATATTGTTGAATGATGTGTTGGATTGTGAAAGATATGAAAAAAAATTTATGGGCTATTTTGGTGTGAGTTTGATTTCAAAATGCATTTGAATGAAAAATGGAATTTGTGACTTGTGTTATGTACATGGGGATGTTTTGTTAATGTGTGATGTGTAAGTGATATTTTCATGTGAAAACTATATTTCTTGTCTTGTTGAACTTGTTTGAGCACAAAGGGAAAACCCGGGTATCTAGGTGGGTGGATGTGTACTAGTATGCTAGTGAATCCGTGGGGTTTGGCCTATGTTTCATATAGCAAGATTGATGCTTACAACTCCAAATAAATGTTGATTTTGATGATTGGGGACCACTAGGTTATGGGTATGTTCCATACTAGTGCCTCATGCACGATAATAGATATTTTTTTGTGGTTACTCTCACCGAGATACGAGGTACCTGGGACCCACAGCTAGCTAGTGCCTAGATGTTATTTCCTATTGCTTGTGCTCATTAGATCCTTTATACATACCATTGGAATATGGTATATTTGGCTGAAAAAATTCAGTATCTTTTGAATTTATTTTATAATTGTTGATTCTTTAAATTAGCCCACTTGAAAACTGATTTTTTTAAGTTGTATCTTTTAGAAATTGTGCCTAGAAATTACATGTTTTTGAAAACATGGATGCTTTTTGTCTTTGAATGTTTACCACATGGAATATCTTAGTTGTGGTATCCTACTGGGAATTGGATCACACCCTAATTACACCCTTGGATGTAAGTAGACATGGTTATTTTTGTTGTCGCAGGTTTGGGTACAACTTTTATGCCAACAGTTCGGGTTTTTAGCTGTCCATCATGATACGGTGTTGTGGATATGGCTTGAGGGAGGTGCATCTCGCCATGTGGAGGTTCTTGGGATATCCATTGTGGGTTTCTTTAGTTGTTATAGTCTTATATAATTGTTTTAAATTATGTAAATTAGTTCTGAATTTTTTGTAAAAGATGGTTTTGTTTTAAAAATCCATACTTGTTTTATTGGATTTGTTTGTTGTTTTCTGTTTATAAACTCTAGTAAATCATTCCAAAATTTCATTTTATGTTACCCAGACACTTTTTCTAGCCCTTGGGGATCAGGAATGCCCTTCGGGCCTTATCACGAGCTGGGTTTGGTGCCGGTTTCGGTGGCGATCAGATTCGGTTCGTGACAAAATGGTATCAGAGGAGGTTCTGGTTAACTCTTTGTGTCATGTTATTTGGGGAAGCATTGGGATATTCTAGAGTTAGAATTTTCAGGACCTGAAATTCCAGTGATGGTTAGTGTTCCTGATCACCACACCTCATGATGGGATTCAATTTTCTAGGGAAGTTTTGATTTATCTAAGTCTTTCGGTCTTCATGGTTTGATGATGATTAGGGGAAATGAAAGAGAGTAGGGTTAATTATCTCAGTGAGCTCACAAGGCCTGGCAAGACATGTGTAGTGGGGGATATTCCCTAGAACACTCTATGTGATAGTGAAGTGATTGGGAAATGGCTGCCAACCATATTCTCAAGTCACCCACTGAAACTATTTTCCTATCGCATTATTTTGTGCGTTAGTTTTGCAATCTTAAAACATTGGTTTTAAAGTGACTTGGTTTTAAGAAGCATAAAGTTTTTGTAAAATTATTTTCAAATAAAGAATGAATGTATTGATTTATGAAATGGTGGAAATAAATTTTTAGAATTGTTTTGAAATAGAAAATTATGTTCTTACACCTCTTTTGAAAGAAGGAACTATATTGAATTTGGTTTTGAAAAAGTGTTTCCAATAGAATTTTTTAAACAATCAAAGGGTGTTTTAATGGGATGATATGTTTTGAAATTGATGTATATGAATTTAAAGTGAGTATTCATTTGAATGATTGAGATTTTTATTCCATGGTTAGAGGTCTTGAGAAAAAGGATGTATTGGTTGATTGTTTTGGTTTTGAAAAGTTGAAAGGATTTTTGTTTTAACCTTTGGTATTTCCATGAGTGACCACATGCATGGGGTTATAGGGGATGATGGATGGTTAATGGCATGACTAGATGATTTCCTGGATGGATATGATGAGGGTTCCTAGTGTGGTACAAAAACAAGCATGTGTAAGGCCCATGGGGTACCATTGGTGGATACTCTAGTTGTTGAACCGTTTGTTTTCAAAGAATTTTCATTAAAGGAAAACATGCTGTCTTGATGGCTGGTTTGGGATGGTGTGAATTATGTGTTTTTATTATGTGTTGATGTTGTAGTATATTTTGAGTTCTAGAACCCCTCTTGGTCGAACTGTGTTTTGGGATTGTGTATGGATGACAAGTTGGGTTGGAGAATCGGTTAGTAGTCACTTCTGAGATATGTTTCAAGAAACCTTTATGGTGGTTACCTTCATGTGTTTGGATCTGGTTTGTGGCTTGTTTTGACCAATAGACCAACTTGGTTGGGTATTTTTTTCTCTCATTGGATAAGGTACGCCCCCATTAAGGGATAATGCATACTGAAGTGCAACCCGTATTGTTTTACCATTGGAAAATCTTCTAGTTGATCAATATAAAGAATATTTTATCAATATTTGTTGATTGAGTCTACACCCATTCATTTCGTTGAGTTATGGATCCTCTTGTAGTGGGATAGTTCTTGTGGAAGGTTGAAAGAGACTTTAGTTTCTTAATTTTTCTAATTCATCGAAGGTGGAAGTGTTCTGGGGTTGTTAGTGTGGATGAGTGTCTCAATGGTTTCTAAGAGGGCCTCTGGGTTCTTCATAGTTTATTTGAAGATAGAGTTCTTGTTAAACCACCAATTTTGGGATTTGGGTCATGAGAGGATATTGTGTACACTTTATGGTCTTGTCTGTTATTTATTGGCTTATCATAAGGTCACCTTCCATGTATTGTTTATGTCAATCTCAATGGTCATGTTTGGTGATGCATTGTGATATGGTGTTCTCATTTGACTGTAAAGGTGAAGGTCGCACAATCCTATGAGGTTCTCTATTCTGTTGGGAGTATATCTTCCTTGGGAAAAACATCGAATCCTCTATCTTAGAGGAAGGTGTTTATGCATGTCCTACCCTTAAATTGTTTCTCACCCAAAGAAACAAGGTGCTATGTTTGTGCATCTTCTAATACCTTATTTTAGTGTAATGTCAGGTTTTGGTAAGGTGAGTTATGGAGTGTGTTATGTCTTGGTGAACCCATCGGGGTATGTGGTGTAGATGTTTGTGGCACCTAAAGATGAAATTTCACATAGGGGTTTCCACAGCCTAACTATGAGGCTGAAGATGCTTCAATATTTTGAGCTCCAGCCATAGGTCCCGGAGAGAAGCTGGCGCGTAGTCAGGGGAAACCCCAGTGTCATTTAAAACCTTGTACAAAGTCCTATCCTCAGTATGAAAGATAGGAAGTGTTTAAACCTATGGTGTCATCATCTTTATTCTGTTGTTCTCATTCGGTGGAAATAGGTGGAGGGCCTTGTACCCATGTCATCACCCAATATCTTCCTCCCCCTTTGGATTTCATTGAGTCTTTGGAGAATGGATTGAAATTTGGCTAGATAGGCTGAGCATGAGGTTTGTGCATGATTAGTAGTGACCATGTTCTAGGAAACCTTGTGGAAAGAATGATCTGCATAGTTAGTGCATGGTTACCCAAACCGTGTGGACTAACTGTGATTCCTTCCCAAATCATTAAATTTTTGGGGTCTTTTCATATCGGCCCACGTCAGTCAGTTATGATGGTTGGTTCTTGTGGTGGGGAGACCCACCATGGGTATCATGCATATTCTTTTGTAAATTTATAATGGATGTATACCCCTTTTACTAGGGAGTCTATTTGTGCCTCAACCTGTTAGTGTCATGATTCTGTCTCGGAAAAAAAATAAGATGTCTCTTATGGTGGGGAGCCCATTTGTGTCTCTTCATACGAGTAACTCAGATTCTTTTTCCTTGGTCTTTTTTTGGAAGTATGTATTATCATTTGGATATATCTAACAACCTACATCTTACTTGGGTAAACATTGATATTAGAGAGTGCCTAATGGTTTAGTTATAGTAGGGTAAGTGTAACTTTGTTCGATGTTGTTGTTTGTTTAAGTAAATTAATTGAGTATTGTTCAGATTGTGTTTGAGGAGTTTTCATTTGAGATAAATCGTGATTGTGCTTGATTGTTTCATGGAAATGGTGTATTTTTTGTGTGTGAGAGTAATCCATCCTTAAATGATCATTGGAGGTGTTTTGGACTTTGGGGGTGAATCTCGGTAATGAATTACTTCATGGTTTATCAGTTGGGTGTGGTTTTTGTATTTGGCCTTACTGTGGATTTCCGAGGGAGGAAAGTTTTATGGTGGGGAGAATTGTCACATACATGACTTCTTTTAAATTAATTTTTTCTTTCAATTTAAATTATTTCTTTGTTTGGGGGGGTTTTTCATGCATTTTGGTGGAAATTGTGGGTTTTCAAAATTTGGGCCAAACCGTGAGCCCATTTCAAGATTTAAAAAACCAATTTTTTTTATTTTATAACTCATTCATTATTCAATATTTTACAACAATTTCACTTCTCAATTGTCATACCCTAATATATAAAAACTACCATATCCATTTGGGCCTCGTAAAAATCCATAATCATGATGGATTTGGGTTTTTTATTAAGGTTTTGGGCCAACCCGATAGCCCATTACATGCTTTAAGTTTAATTTTTAATATTTTAATATCACATTCAATACTTATCATTTTTAGGTGATTCCACCTCCTACTAGAATCCAATGCCATAAGGCTCACTCCCATTATCTTTTTCTCCGCTTTTGAGCTCATTTGTTTCACGAAGTTGGTCGAAACATCTCTGGATATCTCAAATCGTCCAGATTTGAAGATGTAAATCGTTTCTTTCATAACTCCTTCAATTTCTGCTCTTTTCACCCATTTAAGTCCTCACGTGACCTTCGCCTCCCAATTAGAGCCCCAATATCAGGTTTGGTTTCTTGGAGAATCAAATTTTTCTGTATTTGGTTCATTTTATTCAAGATGTTTCAAGTAAATTTTTCTTTCCTCGATTTCATCCCCTTCCATAGGGTTTCTTTCACCCTTTTGTGAAGTTCCTCATGTCCAGAAGTTTGGTTTTGAACCTAGGGTTTGATTTAGTGTATATTTGGTCAAATATTGTGGTCTAGGTCTGGATTTATCTTCCTTTAGGTGCGGCAGTGGTGTCGTTGATGTTTTGCACCATGTTTTGAGGGTTTCGGCATAAAAGGTAGGTGATTCCATATGTAATCATTTCTAGATGAGTTATTTTGCTTGAATTACCTATTATTCATGCTACTAATATGTTGTGTGTGGTGATAAAATTGTTTATGTTGGATTTGGTTAAGCATTTATTTTTATAGTTTCATTTGAGCTTAAAATTGGGTGTTATTCATGTGTAACCCTTTTGGTATTGTTTGGGTGTGTTTTATAACATATAAAATTTGTTTAATAAATCTTTTTTGGGATGAAAATTCTGATTTGTTAGTGTATTGGTGTTCCATTAGGTTTTCAAGTGGTTTTTTTAATTGGTTTAAGGTGTAAAACCTTATTTTACTTCTTGAAAGTGATTTTTAAAATGTGTGCTTTTCATGTGGATATTTTGTGGTATTGTTTGAGGTGTTTGTATAACACTTGGGGTAGTTTAATAAATGTTTTTGGGACTACCAATTATATTTTGAATTTTTATTGGTGTGATTTTGTCCTTGAAATACAATTTTGAAATGGGTTTTATGTGAAAAGATTTGGTACACTCTTTATAATTGTTTTATGAAAGTTTTGAATGGTTTAATGATTTATGTAAGAGGTGAAACCATATTGGAAAACTGTTTTGGATTGTTTATACTTTCAAATGGACCATTTTAAATTTGAATAGGTATGTCATGTGATGTGTATACTCTTGGAAATGGTTTATAAAAATGTCTAATGGATTTACTGAAATGTGAAAGAGGTGTGAACGTGATGTGGGATATTTTTGTGAGTGCGATGTGAAAAATGGATTTTGTTTGTAAAAAGGGTTTTATGAAACATGTGAGTGGGATTTTATGTGAGGTTTATCATATTTTTAGGGACCTTATAAAATTTTTAAATGATGTGTTGGATTGTGAAAGTTATGAAAAAAGTGTTATGGGAAATTTTGGTGTGAGTTTGATTTCAAAATGCATTTGAATGAAAAATGTAATTTGTGACTTATTTGATGTAGATGGGGCTGTTTGGGTAATGTGTGATTTGGAAGTGATATTTGGATGTGAAAACTATATTTCTTGGCTTGTTGAACTTGTTTGAGCACAAAGGGAAAACCTGGGTATCTAGGTGGGTGGACGTGTACTAGTATGCTAGTGAATCCGTGGGGTTTGGCCTTAGTTTCACTTTGCATGTTTAACGCTTAAAACTCTAACTAAAATATGATGATGATGATTGGGGACCACTAGGTTATGTGTATGTTACCTACTAGTGGCTCATGCACAAGAACAGATATTTTTTTGTGGTTACTCTCACTGAGATACGAGGTACCTGAGACCCACAGCTAGCTAGTTCCAAGGGGTTATTTCCTATTGCTTGTTCTCATTAGAACCTTAATACTTAACGTCGGCATAAGGTATATTTGGCTGGAAAAATTCAGTAGCATTTGAATTTATTTTAAAAGTGTTGATTCTTTAAATTAGCCCACTTGAAAACTGATATTTTTTATGTTGCATCTTTTAGAAATTTTTCCTAGAAAATACATGTTTTTGAAAACTTTCATGCTTTTCATATTTGAATGTTTACCACATGGAATATCTTAGTGGTGGTATCCTACTAGGAATTGGCTCACACCATACTTATTCCCTTGGGTGTAAGTAGTCTTGGTTATTTTTATTGGCACAGGTTTGGGTACAACTTTTATGCCAACAGTTCGGGGTTTTAGCTGTCCATCATGATACGGTGTTGTGCATATGGATTGAGGGCAACGCCTCTCTCCATGTAGAGGTTATTGGGCTATCCATTGTGGGTTTATTCATTTGTTATAGTCTTCTATAATTTTTTAAATTATGTAAATCTGTTCTGAAATTTTTGTAAAAGATGGTTTTTTTAGAAAAATCCATATTTGTTTTATTGGATTTGTTCGTTGTTTTAAGTTTATAAATTCTGGTAAATCATTCCCAAAATTCATTTTCTGTTACCCAAGAACATGTGCCAGCTCGTGGGGATCAGGAATTCCCTTCGGGCTTTATCACAAGCTGGGTTTTGTGTCGGTTTCGGTGGCGATCATATTTGGTTCGTGACAACTAGGCTTTATTTGAGAACTTTATACCATCCTCAAACTGATGGAAATTATAATGGAATGATTCAAACTATGGAATAAATATTGAGGTCATTACCACTTGAATTTAATGTTATTAGGGATCAATACTTACCTGTGGTATTGTATTCCTATAATAATATCATCTATTAAAGTATTCAAATGGAATTGTATGAAGCATTATATGGAAAGAGGTGTCATACTCTAAAATGTTGGATAATGTTTGTGAAAGTAAACACATAGCCTCAGAACATGATGAAGAGACCATGAAAAAGGTAATGATTATTCATGATCATATTAAATCAGCTCATGGTATACAAAAAAGTTCATTGAATAATCATAGGTTTGATTTAGAGTTCCAAGATGGAGATCTTGTTTTTTGGAAAGTACCTCCTTAGAAGGGTGTTATAAGGTTAGATAAGAAATATAACTAAGTACAAGGAAGATCATACTCTTATAGATTGTATAATGATATGGAGTTCTCACTTATTGTTTGGAAATGTGGCCAAGTCTCTCAAAGGTACACAATGTGTTCTATGTATCTATGATATAGAAGTTCATGTCAGACCCAACGCATGTGCTCATCTCTAATGAAACAAAGTTGGAACATTACCCTTCATACTATGATAAACCCATCCAGAATATTGAAACAAGAGATTAAGTGTTTTGGAATTAGATGACTTCTCTGGTAAATTTACTATAAAGAAATTAGAAAATGTTATAGGCAACACGTTTACTAGAGGATTCTATAAAGGATAACTCCCCACATCTTTTTACAATGTAACACCACTAAACTTTCAAGGACATTTTTTGTATCAAGAAATAATTTAGAACCCTATGACTTTCATATATTTTACCTTTATTAATAAAGTTATTTTTTCATTATCCTTCAAAACTAACAATACTGAGTTAGTTTGCAATTCACACAACACCTGATTTAATGAAAAAAATATTTTGTCATTTTTTGCATCGACAATTTAATTCTAACACTTAAATAGAATTTATATAGTAAATTTATTATATATATATAATAAATTATTTTTACATTCATTAAATATATTCTATCAACATACTAAAAAAACAAAAATTGACACATAAAAGCTATATTTTTACAAAGGAACGTTTATCACATTTTATTTAAGAATTCATTTTAAATACAATTTTTCGATCTTTTATTAAATTTATATGTCAAAATAAACTTAATTTTTTAAATTTAAACATCAAAATTATATTTGGTCGATTTTGTTTTATTTTTCTGGGTGGTTTTATTTTTTTATGAATAGTGGAAAATACTGAATTTCAGTTCGAAACTTTTTTTTTCAAATAATTTATTAATATAGTAATATTTTAATTTTAATTTTTTTAAATTATAATTAGACATATATTATATCAGTTAGTAAAATTTACATAATTAGAATCAATCTTACATTGAAATTGGATATAATAACTTTGCAAACTGTTCAATGTTTTTACTTTAAAAAACTGCATTCTCCTCTAGTCCTGTGGGATTAATTTAAAATAAATACAAGACAATTATTAAATTAGAATTTGAGAAAATTGATTCTTTATATTGAATCATACTAAATTATAATATCTAATATGTTAAACTTATTGTTTTACAAATAATATTAGTTGAAGCGATTGAAATTAATTATAGTGATTTGGTGAAAAATTTACTTAATGAAGAACTAAACCTTAAAAATTTGATCCAAAGTGACATAGAAACTAGTGAAAAATCCATTTTATTTACATATTTAGACTCTATCCTACCTTGGATAAAAAATCATTATTTGTGCCAATTTACATGGGAAAAATATTGATAGAATTCTTTTTTCCAAAATTTACAAGAATGTCACACCTTCTCTACTATAAAATGGTACTCACCCCTCCCACTTATTCACTACACTAAATACCTTTTACTTTCCTATAATCTAATCAAATAATATCCCAAAATACCTCCAATTAAACAAATATTATCACCTCCATCATAAATCCAAACAAGAATGTCTTTTGTTATAAACCAAAGTAGTTACCCAAAATGAGGTAACATTTTTCGACAATAAATTTCATTTTATTTCCTTCTCCTCAACCTCAAATATTCTTATTAGTTGATTATATACTAAAATTAGAATAAAAAATATACTTATATATTGTTATTTTATGTTTTATATTGACAATCAAACACACTTATATCTAATGGGTAACAAATATATCATTTTTGTGTATGAATGAGTAGTACCCAGTGAAACGATGATTGTTTGTTCTTTCTTTAGCACCTATCATGGTGGTAATTTTTTGAACATGATGTTTTTATATTTTATATATGATATTTTTAATGTCTTTATACTTCACCAATTCAAATATAACACATAACTTCATGTGTTCAATTTTTTGGGGAGATGAGTACATCGATTGTGGATGTGTGGACTACCGCCTACTCAAAGTGATTTGATTCGTTCACACAATACATGGAATATATTTGGGGATATTTTTAATAAGATCATGTAAAATATATGATATAAATATAATACAAGAATGAAAATATACATATATATATCACTTACTTCTAAATATGACAATGAAATGGATGTAGTGTTCATGAATACATATTGAAAATTGTCTCCATGAAAGCTAACTTACATTTTTTATATCCAAACATTATGGTTTACTATAAATTCATATATAATGAATATATATATATATATATATGAATTTTTTTTTCAAGAATAAAATTATTCCATATTGAGTATCCCTAAAAATCATTCATAGTATAATTTATGGATTCTCGATAAATGAAACAAAATAAGGGTGATCTAAATTTCTCAGTAAGTGTTAAATATAGTGGAATATATCATGTATCCATAAGAATAATCAATATGTAAAGGTAAATAACTGAACACACAAGCCATGTAATAAATAAATTTACAAGGAAGACCATCCAAAGATGAAAACATTGAAAAATATCAGAGATAATAATAAATATGTCTATGTAAATAACTAAAGACACATTTTATTTAAACCATAACATGAATATCATAATGGTATAACGAATAATCAATATATCAACATAAATAACTAAAAACACATGGAATTTAATCAATAAATGATAGAAAAATGAACAAAAGATAAAATAATTATGATAATACCATGGATAATATTAACTAAAATCTGAATAAAGGAAATAAAAAATTATTGGACTCCATTATCTTTGGAATCATAATACATATACAGAGGGGGAACCTTTCAAAAGATTGTCTTAAACTACTGGGCACAAACCCATTGGTTATGTCTCATTGATTTTATTCTAGATTTCTAATTTCTTTCATGAGACTACTAATACATCATAGGGGGTATCTATAATGGGGACCCACTTCTGTCTTCCATGTCTAAAGCATTCCACATATATCAAATTACCTTTTTAAAACATGAAAAATGTGCCTTATCATCTAATATCTATATTTATTATAAAATATATATTTATAAATACTTACCTAGATAAATAAATAACATTTAATTTCTAACATTATATGTAAAAATGATTTATGTATTAAGAAATTAGCATATCCATGAAAAATAATTTGGATATTTAAGAGATATTTAATTTCTGATGGTCACATGAAAGTGAATATCTCATAGAAATGTTAATGATTGTGAAAACGAATCATGAAAGTGAATTTAGTTTATTTAATTAGTGAAAATTATTATAAACTATCCTAAAGAATAATAGTTAAGTTATCAAATCAACATAAAAATATTTTATTAAGAAAAAATGGAATTTCTCATTGATGAATTGAATTTCCATAAAAATATCTATATAAACATTATTGAGAAAAATTAAACTTTTCATTTGGAACATAATTTTTTTAATCTAAAATATCAAAAAAAAATTGAAAGTAATTAGATATTCTTATAATTTGTGATTTTAAACAATTTTCAAGACATGATTTCTAAAACATTTGTACAAGCCTTACACATTAAAACCATGATTCCTTTCACATTTTTGATAACATCCAAATAGGTATTTTTTTTAATGACATGAATATTTCTCTAAAAATAATTTATAAAATGTAAAAATGGGTCTAAATATAATTAATATGAAATTTTCATAAGGGGAAAAAATTTTGAAAACATTTTTAGACAACATGGTTTTTAAAGAAAAAAGGATTTCCAATCGAAGATAGAAATTATGTGTTATTTTCATTAAACCATTTTATTAATTTCATTATGTAAAAAAGTGTAAAATGATACTATTACAAAAAAATATCATGAAAACTATAGGGTAATAAAATTGATTTTGTTTTTAAAAAAATTGTTCAAATAACTTCCTTGAACCAATATTCAATAATAAACTATCTGGATTAGAGTATGATTTTGAAATAAACCCTTATAATTAACATAACATTGAAGTGAGAATAAATAAATAAATATATTTTGGGAATAAATTATAAATCCACATAAAAAAGTATAAATATTAAATATGATAATAAAAATTCATTACACACAAAATCATTGAATATAAAAGGCTCTAAAGAATTAATATAACCCAATGGAAATAAATTGAATAATTAAATTCTTTACCCCTTGGTAACATTTAATTGAAATCCCATAAGATGAAATAATTATAATTAAAACATAAAATTACCCGAATAATTTTGTATTCAAGATATTTTATTTCAATGAGGTAGTATATACACCATATAAATTAAACCAGATGCATAACATTTCAACATTGCTCAATGAAATAATTTTGAGATGAAATCCCTTACCTCACACTTGATTTTGGATGAATATGATTTAACCAAAGGTATATAATTTTTAACAATTTAATTAGCTTATTAATGAACCATATTAATATTTATAATATCATACAAGATAATTTTATAAAATATTATCACAATTTATTAATAATATTTCCTTATTTTCATTGTTTGAGGAGTTAGTTACCTTGTCTTCCCATTCAGGATTTGTTAGGAAAGATCCCATGATTGTAAATATTATATACTTACATAAACTTAATAATTACAATAATGAAATTATTATCTTATTTGAAATCAATTTTACATTTATTACCAATCATGAAATGTGGTTATAAGAAATTAAGTATGTTATGATCATGGAAATAGTAGTCTGTACATAAGAATGAGTAATGTTTCCATTTGTGAACAATCATTAGGGAATTGAGGTAAGTAATATTTTATATTCATATAATGATAATAATATCATAAATAAAATATTATATAATTATAAATATCATACATGTGGTGTGGTTATGAAACGAGAGTCACATAACTTCATGAAGGTGGTTGTCCACACGTACAGGAAAGGCGATATCATCTTTAAGTGAGTGAAAAAGGTAAGAAACAAATGATATATTATATTTAAAATATTATATATAGGACATGAATATAATAATTATTTTATTTATATCACATATAATTATTAAATTTATCCTCATCGACATCCATTTAATGCGTTAATGGAATATTAATCACATCACTTCGTGAGGCGGTTCTTCACCAAAAAAACGAAAGACACTATCATATACTATAAAGGATAGAGAATAAATATTATCATATGATATAATGAATATAGAGGTATAAATAATTTATAGAAATAATATATATACTTTAAATCGATCACCATACCCAACTGTGATTGGTCATAATGGAAAAAATAAATTATATCTGTTTTTGATTCTACAGTTCACCATACACTTCAATGGTGATTTCATAACCCATTTTATGGAAGTTTATATGGTTTAAGGTGATTAAATTGACATAAAAACCTATCATTATATTTAATATAATTAGGTTATTAAATTATAATGGTTTAATAAGTAGTCAAGGAGGTGGTGTATGAAATAAAACAAAGACGCTCATTGAAAAACATCACTTCTTCTTTGTTGTCCTACTTAGGTTTCCACCAAAGATTTCCTATGTTGTATTTTTACCAAAATAAGGCTTATAGAATTATAGAAGGGAAGTTGGGAAGTAATTTGGTTTTTATTCTCCGAATCATAAGGGTGTGCATGTGTGAGGAATACAGGATTTAGCATGGCCTTTTATAAGTGAGTTTTGTGGAACACCTGTAATATTTTTAAAAGATTCAATCGTTCCAACATTTTAATCATACAAAAAGCTTCTAAAATGGTCTATTCTATAACCAAGAAAATATATGGTATATATATTGCCATAAATGGGTCTAGGAAAACTTGTTTGATCATTTTTAACCATTATCCTCATAATTTATCCCCCCCAGTAAATCCATTTTTACCTTAACCGTAGTAATTAGTTTTTATTGTTTTCACTATTAGCATTAATAAAAAATTAATTTTAACTTATTTTATATTATAAATTATTCTTATTAAAAATATTGGATGAATTTTTTTCATTTTCAATTCCCATTTTTCAGAAAAAAATATTTAAAATTATTCTCGCTAAAATGATAAGAATGCAGGATTCTTAGGAGAAAATGTTAAAACTTTTACAATGTTTTTCTATAAAAATTAAATATTAAAATTATTAAAACATATTTAACTAGATTAATTTATATCTAATTGAATAAATTTTACTTTTAAACCCATTTATAATATAATTTATCTTCATAAATAATTTAAAATAATGTGAAGTGCATTGTGTTGCATTTGTTGTCAATGAGGCATAAAGTTGTCTTGGAATGAATGGATGTCAAGGAGTCAAGATGTGAATGTCAAAGGATGTGATAGGGATGGTGATGAAGGAGAATGGCCATGATACTAAGAGGCATGTCACTTAGGAGATTCACTAAGTGGCATAGGAGATGTGGTTGAAACATTCTCTAGTAACATCAGACGATTGTAGAGCTGTTCTTTAAGTTCAAAGAACTTGTATCATGATGATACAAAGTCACAACAATGTTTGAAGACCATGCATTGTAGTGACAATGCATGAGGAGTTGACGATGATCCATTCACATGTTCTAAGTGGATGAAGTGGTTTAATAAAATCCATGCACTAACACTTAGTGCATGTGAATCTGAAGAAGTCCCAATTTGATCTCTGATTAGATCAACAAAGTTTATTGAAGAAATATTTGATTCAGGAGCTCGGTTGAAAATGAAGAAACCTTTTGAATTCCATATCCAAAGTGATGAATAAATGTTGAAGAAGAATGGAGGAATTCTAATGAAGAAGAAATAATTGATCAAGTAGCTTGGTTGATGAAGATCCTTGAGAGTTCTCTCCTAAGTTGAAAATGAGATGGTGAAGAAGAATTATAAATTGAGGAGTTGTTTTTAATCAAGAAGATTAATGTTTGAATTCTCAAGAAGAAGATGAAGGAAAAGAATGCCTTGAAGGGCAAGTGGCACTTGGCATATTTTAAATGGAGGACTTTGTTTTTACAAAATCTTATTCAAGACTTAGCCAAAAAATTGGCCTGCCCGTGAGCACCTTGTGGGTTCAACCCCAAGGCTCATGTGGGCCTAAGGCGCCACGCCCAAGGGGGAACCCATGGGGCGAGCTCAGGGCGGCAGGGGCGCACCCGCAGACACCACAGAGGCGCTGGGGCACGCCCGGAGGAGCGCAGGGGGCCGTGTATAAGCCCCCGAGGGCACGCGGTGGTGAAACCCGCGCGCCGGAGGAGCATAGTGGGCGCTAGAGCGCGCCCGCGGGAGCAAGAGTGGGCGCAGAGCGCGCCCGCAGGGAGAACACGGTGCGGGGCGGCACCGTGGAGGGAGGAGTTTCAACTGGCCGTTCAAGGGAGCGGCTGGGTTATAAGCCGCGGATAAACCGGGCTGCGTTTCGATGTGGGACGCACAAAAAATCCCGGGAGAAAATCTCCGCCGTCCGTCTCATCGCGCGCTTGATCTGCGCCGCACATCTGATCCGCGGCGCCGCGATCTAATCCAGGCCGCCCGATGTATCTCAAACGCCTGATCCGACGGCCGAGAGCTCGTCTCCTTCCTCGAGCTCGAGCCGAAGCCACCCGCGACGCCGCTGAACCAGAGGCCATCCGACCACCCGTTCTCGAGCTCCCGGCCATCGCTGATCGAAGTGAAGCCACCCTCGCGCTCGTCTGGCCATAACGAACAGGATCATGCCCAAGAATACACATGCATGCAATGTATGGAGAATTTCGAATGAGGCCGAGGCAAACGGAGTTGCCGAGGCATCGGGGTATTCGTGTTTTGCATGGGATGGCCAAAACCGAAGGCTGTGCATGCGTTATGAATCGCATGCACGAGGAGAAACAGAAAGAAAAAGAACCCGCGTTGAAACAGAGGAAAGAAAACAAGATTTCACCGAATCTTGAAAACCTGAAAACTTCAGGAATTTGAGTTATTTGCACGCGGATAATCTGAGGCAGCCTCTGCCTATAAAAATGAGGCCGAGCCCTCTGTGAAGTTTGCTGATGTTTTCATTGAAGATCTGTTGATCCGCGTGTGCCTCTGCCTCGCGAAGAAGAAGCCACCGCGCAAAACATTGCGCGGCTATTGTCCCGAAGCCACCCGAGGCTTTGAAGTGTTCCCTGCGCGCCTACTCCCTTGCGCGACAGGAAGAACCCGAGGCCGCTTCCTTGCGCGCCCGAGGTTGTCACCCTCTCTGCCCGCACCCTTGCGCGGCAAGAGGAAGACCTCGCGGGTGTTGCACTTGCGCGCCCCGTGGGTAGGAGGTCTTGCGCGCCCCTGTGTCGTGCACCTTGCGCGCCCTCCCTTGAGTTTGAGTTCGGGTGTGTTCATGTAAAGGCTGTAGCCTTGGGTGTGTGTGAAACAAGAAGACCACACTATTTGTGTGTGTGCAAAGTGGACAAGATCACCTACGGGCCAAGTGTGTGCCAAGTGGAGAAGAAGGCCCTACGGCCGTGTGTGCTTAACAAAACAAGAAAAGGCACTAGCCTTGTGTGTGTGCAAGAAGGGAAGGAAAGGCCTTTGTGCCTTTGTGTGCAAAAAGAACAACAAGTGGCCGTAGCCCTTGAGTGTGTGCCAAATTGAGGAACACATCTTGTGTGTGCTAAGTACCCTAAGGGCAGTGGGTGTGAGCAAGACAAGGCCATACTTTGTGTGTGCATTTGAAGAAGAAGGCCGTAGCCCTTGTGTGTGAAAAATGAAGAACCAAGTGTGTGCATAAGTGAAGTGCACACTTTGAAGAAGATTAAAAGAACAAGGGAGTGAGTGTGCTAAACAAGTGAAGGCCAAGTCTAAAGTGTGTGCAAAGTGAAACATGTGTGTGCAAAAAGACAATAAGGCCGAACCTTAGTGTGTGTGCAAAAGAAAGTGTGTACACACTAAGAAGAAGAGAAGACATCCACACTAAAGTAGAACACACTCTAAGTGTGTAAGCAAATTGAATTAAGTGTGTGAAGATTGTGAAGAAGGTGTGTGCTATAGTTGACTACACCCTTTGTGGGTTTATTGCACCAAGAGGAGAAGAAGGGAAGTGCATGCTTGCATGCATGCACATGCACACGTGAACAAGTCTGAATCAGCTTGTGTGCAATTTGAGTTGTCCAAGACTAGGAGGTTCTTGAAGAATTGAGAAGGCCATGCAATCATTGCATGAAGAGACAGAGATGCCATGCACTCAGTGCATGAAGTTGTTTTGAACTGAGACTGGACCAGACCGAAGATAAAGATATTATTTGTCTGAGCATTCAGTAATTGGAGAGAAGCCGGGGCATCCTTAGAAGAAGGTGATAAAGCCCGAGCAAGATGAGAGGACCTGCTCACCACAAGTGATCAGAAGAAGAGCAAGGCCAGCAGCCTTTATCCCAGGCTGCTGAGGATACTTGAAGAACTTAAAGTGAAGAAGAGCTACTCGTGTGACTCGAGGAGCCAAGAGAAGACCCTGTGGGACTCAGGGAGAAGAAGTCTTCAGTGGGATTCTGGAGCAGGCCAGTGGGACTCTGGTGACACTGTGGGACGCAGTATAAAGACCCTCCTGTGGGACTCAGGAGAGATACAGTGAGACTCTGTATCGACCATTGTAATTCTAACAAGTTATAATGGGAGAATCCATGCTGAGAGAGCATGGCAAGGATGTAGGATTTTGGTGCCGAACCTTGTAAATCCTTGTGTCCAGTGCCTTTACATTTGCTGCATCATTCGTGGAAAGGTGAGAGATACAAGAAGAGTGGATCGAGGCTTTAACCAGCCATAGAGGTCTAATTGATTAAGAATCAATTAGTAAAAAGTTTTAAAGGATCACTGATTCACCCCCTCCCCCTCTCAGTGATTCACACTGATCTGGGCACTTCAATTGGTATCAGAGGGAGGTTACCTCTAAAAGATCCAAGGGAGTCTTTATGGAGTGCAGATTTGAGGAAACGAGCGAACAGCCTCAAATGGAGATATCTGCCAAGACTCTGAAAAACAGAATGAAGAAACAGGCAAAGAAGATGAGGAAGAAGGTTGCTGCAATCAGAGAAACTCCTTCTATGGAAAGAAATGTGAAAGTCACATCAGATGACAATTCCTTTTATCATTCTTCTGATGAAGCCTGCTCTAGCTGTGATGAAGATGGAAGGAACAATGATCTTCTAAATGCAATCAAATATCTTCAGAAGACAGTCCCCAAGGAAGTGGCAATGTGTATAGCTACAGGCCTCCTTGATCTTCAAGAAGAAAAATTACAGCTAGAAGATGAATCCAATTCTCTGGAAGATCAATTGGCAAAAAGGGTTGGCATAACCAACACTCTCAGAAAGCAGGTGAAGGCCAAAGATGAAACTGTTTCCCTTTGCAATGAAAGATATGAAGACACTGCTGAAGAATTGCAAAGAAGCCTTTCTGAGAAAGAAATCTTTAAAGTAATAATCAAAGATGTTTACCATGCACTGGAGAAGAGGCATAGAGTATCAATGGTTGTTAAAGATGCTCAACTTGAAGACAAAGTAAAAAGGGTGAAGGAGCTTGAAAACTCATTGCATGAAATGAATAAGGTGCATGAAGACCAGATAAAGCAGCTGGAAGAGAAATGGGAAGGAAGGCTAAGAACTATTGAGGATGAGAAGAACTCCATCAATATGAAATGCTTAGAACTGGAGGTGATATTGAAAAATCAGCAGTCACCCAAATCCAAAGACTCCCAGTCAGCTGAAAGGAGAAATGTTGCTACTCAAGTATTCATTGAACAGGATGATTCTAAAAGAAAGACATCCTCTAGTGAAAGTGCAACAACTTCTAAAAAGAAGATACCATCCATACCATCTTGTACTCATACTTCTAAAAGTGTTTCTACTAAAAGTGCAGGATGGAAGAATGATTCCAAACAAGTATGGATGAAGAAAATGAAGAAGCAGAGCTCTCCTGAAGCAGCACAACAATTCAAGACAAGAACCCAACAATCAGAAGGACTGAAGAGGTCAAGATTTGTGGGTCAGTGTTGGTGTTGTAACAGGTATGGGCATTGTGCAAAGGATTGTTGGTACAATCCACTGAATGCCAAAGCACAGAGGAAGCCCATGCCAAGGGGGAGCAAGCCAGAAGGAAAGAAGCAGCATCCACAGGTCCAGAGACATCTGTTTACTGCTAACAGATTTGGATTACTTGACAACATCTGGGATGAATGCAAAAGTGGTCAAAAGAATGATACATGTCAATCTCCAACTGTATCCAAAGCTGGAATGAAGAGAAGATCACTGAACCTGGCTAAAAGAGATTCCTTGGGAGGCAAGCAGAAGAAAGTAGAAAATGCTCCCAAGAAGTGTTTGAGAAATGAAGAGAAGTCCTTGGAATCTGAGTCCAAGAAGGGTGATGCATCCAGAAGAGCCACCAAGAAGACATGCTTCTACTGTGGAAAGAAAGGACACACCATGGATCTTTGTGAACAAGCCATGAAACTGAATAGAAGCAGACTGAACTCAAACAGACAATCAATCCAGAAGAAGCAGAAGGGATTGATTGAAAACAAGTTGCCTAAGAAAGGTATCTTGACAGCATCAAAAGAACCATGTGGAATTTCCAAAACTGAGGCCACACTTCCAAGTGACTTACTAGTCATATGGCCAAATCAGTTGCAACTTGCCAAAGATCTGAAGAGAGCTGAAGATGAAGTTCTGGCAATTGCTAAGGCAAGAGGGAAGAAAAATATTTCACATGAAGATGTATTGAGATCCACACCAGCACCAACATCATTGAAGATCAAATGTGCAAGTGTGAAGACTGGTGAAAATGGGACATCTTGGTTGAGAGAATCTTCTCAACCTTGTTGTTCACATTGATGAACCAAGGAGGTTCCATCTTATTCCCTTATACTCTTGGTATATACATGTGCTGACATTGCAGGGAATTGAAGATGATGATCATTCTCAGCTGGAGGATGGTTTGGACAGAATGGAGTGCACCCCTTGAGGGGGAGCCAATCTGGAGAAGATGATGTTCTGAGATTAATATCATCTTGAGAAAAGTGAAGGTATTCCAATCATACTTTCATCCCTTGATTCTTAATTGCATTCATCATGACAATTAAGGGGGAGTATTGATTGAAGACAAATGGTTGAAAGGGGGAGCTTTATCATTGCACTGAACTTTCTAATGAGTTTTGTGAAGTATGTGCAGGATTTAGCAATTCGTTGTTATGTCTGAAAAATTTTCAAACCCCTGAAGCATGATCTCACATGTATAGTGAATGTTGGACAGCATTGAGTACCTTGGTTACATCACTCTTGTTTTCTACACCGGGTTAGCCCAAGTAGACTTAGAGCTGATTTACTAAAGGTTCATTGCTCAAGTGAACATGTGACATCATCCCTCTCTCAGTGTTTTTCAAGAAGATGCTATTCAAAGGGAGGAAGATATTTGTGAAAGTGAACCACACCACACCTTTGCATTTGATTGCCAATAAGGGGGAGAAAAGATTGGGCACACATATTGACCCATTCATATGTGCTGATGGAGTGTATTGACAACAAATACAAAGGGGGAGATTGAAGTGCATTGTGTTGCATTTGTTGTCAATGAGGCATAAAGTTGTCTTGGAATGAATGGATGTCAAGGAGTCAAGATGTGAATGTCAAAGGATGTGATAGTGATGGTGATGAAGGAGAATGGCCATGATACTAAGAGGCATGTCACTTAGGAGATTCACTAAGTGGCATAGGAGATGTGGTTGAAACATTCTCTAGTAACATCAGACGATTGTAGAGCTGTTCTTTAAGTTCAAAGAACTTGTATCATGATGATACAAAGTCACAACAATGTTTGAAGACCATGCATTGTAGTGACAATTCATGAGGAGTTGACGATGATCCATTCACATGTTCTAAGTGGATGAAGTGGTTTAATAAAATCCATGCACTAACACTTAGTGCATGTGAATCTGAAGAAGTCCCAATTTGATCTCTGATTAGATCAACAAAGTTTATTGAAGAAATATTTGATTCAGGAGCTCGGTTGAAGATGAAGAAACCTTTTGAATTCCATATCCAAAGTGATGAATAAATGTTGAAGAAGAGTGGAGGAATTCTAATGAAGAAGAAATAATTGATCAAGTAGCTTGGTTGATGAAGATCCTTGAGAGTTCTCTCCTAAGTTGAAAATGAGATGGTGAAGAAGAATTATAAATTGAGGAGTTGTTTTTAATCAAGAAGATTAATGTTTGAATTCTCAAGAAGAAGATGAAGGAAAAGAATGCCTTGAAGGGCAAGTGGCACTTGGCATATTTTAAATGGAGGACTTTGTTTTTACAAAATCTTATTCAAGACTTAGCCAAAAAATTGGCCTGCCCGTGAGCACCTTGTGGGTTCAACCCCAAGGCTCATGTGGGCCTAAGGCGCCACGCCCAAGGGGGAACCTGTGGGGCGAGCTCAGGGCGGCAGGGGCGCACCCGCAGACACCACAGAGGCGCTGGGGCACGCCCGGAGGAGCGCATGGGGCCGTGTATAAGCCCCCGAGGGCACGCGGTGGTGAAACCCGCGCGCCGGAGGAGCATAGTGGGCGCTAGAGCGCGCCCGCGGGAGCAAGAGTGGGCGCAGAGCGCGCCCGCAGGGAGAACACGGTGCGGGGTGGCACCGTGGAGGGAGGAGTTTCAACTGGCCGTTCAAGGGAGCGGCTGGGTTATAAGCCGCGGATAAACCGGGCTGCGTTTCGATGTGGGACGCGCAAAAAATCCCGGGAGAAAATCTCCGCCGTCCGTCTCATCGCGCGCTTGATCTGCGCCGCACATCTGATCCGCGGCGCCGCGATCTAATCCAGGCCGCCCGATGTATCTCAAACGCCTGATCCGACGGCCGAGAGCTCGTCTCCTTCCTCGAGCTCGAGCCGAAGCCACCCGCGACGCCGCTGAACCAGAGGCCATCCGACCACCCGTTCTCGAGCTCCCGGCCACCGCTGATCGAAGTGAAGCCACCCTCGCGCTCGTCTGGCCATAACGAACAGGATCATGCCCAAGAATACACATGCATGCAATGTATGGAGAATTTCGAATGAGGCCGAGGAAAACGGAGTTGCCGAGGCATCGGGGTATTCGTGTTTTGCATGGGATGGCCAAAACCGAAGGCTGTGCATGCGTTATGAATCGCATACACGAGGAGAAACAGAAAGAAAAAGAACCCGCGTTGAAACAAAGGAAAGAAAACAAGATTTCACCGAATCTTGAAAACCCGAAAACTTCGGGAATTTGAGTTATTTGCACGCGGATAATCTGAGGCAACCTCTGCCTATAAAAATGAGGCCGAGCCCTCTGTGAAGTTTGCTGATGTTTTCATTGAAGATCTGTTGATCCGCGTGTGCCTCTTCCTCGCGAAGAAGAAGCCACCGCGCAAAACATTGCGCGGCTGTTGTCCCGAAGCCACCCGAGGCTTTGAAGTGTTCCCTGCGCGCCTACTCCCTTGCGCGACAGGAAGAACCCGAGGCCGCTTCCTTGCGCGCCCGAGGTTGTCACCCTCTCTGCCCGCACCCTTGCGCGGCAAGAGGAAGACCTCGCGGGTGTTGCACTTGCGCGCCCCGCGGGTAGGAGGTCTTGCGCGCCCCTGTGTCGTGCACCTTGCGCGCCCTCCCTTGAGTTTGAGTTCGGGTGTGTGCAAGTAAAGGCCGTAGCCTTGGGTGTGTGTGAAACAAGAAGACCACACTATTTGTGTGTGTGCAAAGTGGACAAGATCACCTACGGGCCAAGTGTGTGCCAAGTGGAGAAGAAGGCCCTACGGCCGTGTGTGCTTAACAAAACAAGAAAAGGCAGTAGCCTTGTGTGTGTGAAAGAAGGGAAGGAAAGGCCTTTGTGCCTTTGTGTTCAAAAAGAACAACAAGTGGCCGTAGCCCTTGAGTGTGTGCCAAATTGAGGAACACATCTTGTGTGTGCTATGTACCCTAAGGGCAGTGGGTGTGAGCAAGACAAGGCCATACTTTGTGTGTGCATTTGAAGAAGAAGGCCGTAGCCCTTGTGTGTGAAAAATGAAGAACCAAGTGTGTGCATAAGTGAAGTGCACACTTTGAAGAAGATTAAAAGAACAAGGGAGTGAGTGTGCTAAACAAGTGAAGGCCAAGTCTAAAGTGTGTGCAAAGTGAAACATGTGTGTGAAAAAAGACAATAAGGCCGAACCTTAGTGTGTGTGCAAAAGAAATTGTGTACACACTAAGAAGAAGAGAAGACATCCACACTAAAGTAGAACACACTCTAAGTGTGTAAGAAAATTGAATTAAGTGTGTGAAGATTGTGAAGAAGGTGTGTGCTATAGTTGACTACACCCTTTGTGGGTTTATTTCACCAAGAGGAGAAGAAGGGAAGTGCATGCTTGCATGCATGCACATGCACACGTGAACAAGTCTGAATCAGCTTGTGTGCAATTTGAGTTGTCCAAGACTAGGAGGTTCTTGAAGAATTGAGAAGGCCATGCAATCATTGCATGAAGAGACAGAGATGCCATGCACTCAGTGCATGAAGTTGTTTTGAACTGAGACTGGACCAGACCGAAGATAAAGATATTATTTGTCTGAGCATTCAGTAATTGGAGAGAAGCCGGGGCATCCTTAGAAGAAGGTGATAAAGCCCGAGCAAGATGAGAGGATCTGCTCACCACAAGTGATCAGAAGAAGAGCAAGGCCAGCAGCCTTTATCCCAGGCTGCTGAGGATACTTGAAGAACTTAAAGTGAAGAAGAGCTACTCGTGTGACTCGAGGAGCCAAGAGAAGACCCTGTGGGACTCAGGGAGAAGAAGTCTTCAGTGGGATTCTGGAGCAGGCCAGTGGGACTCTGGTGACACTGTGGGACGCAGTATAAAGACCCTCCTGTGGGACTCAGGAGAGATACAGTGAGACTCTGTATCGACCATTGTAATTCTAACAAGTTATAATGGGAGAATCCATGCTGAGAGAGCATGGCAAGGATGTAGGCTTTTGGTGCCGAACCTTGTAAATCCTTGTGTCCAGTGCCTTTACATTTGCTGCATCATTCGGGGAAAGGTGAGAGATACAAGAAGAGTGGATCGAGGCTTTAACCAGCCATAGAGGTTTAATTGATTAAGAATCAATTAGTAAAAAGTTTTAAAGGATCACTGATTCACCCCCTCCCCCTCTCAGTGATTCACACTGATCTGGGCACTTCATAATGGGTAGTTTTCAATTAAAATTATGAAATTTTTACTACTCATCATAAATAAAACATCCTATAAAAATCCAAAACAAATCACCCAAAGATAAATTATATATTCTAATATAAAAAATATATTAATTTTTTGAAATAAATTTTCTAAAATTTGTAAAATTTATATTTAAATAATGTTTGGAAAGCGCGAATAATCTGTGATTTATAAAATACTATTTTTCAGAAATCATTTTTTAAATTAAAACGATTATTATTTTATTTTTAATCAATATAGGAAAATATTTTTTCATTATATAGTTAATATATTTATACCTACCAATGTAATGTCTATCTTACAAAATTACACTATATTATGGATCATTTCGACTCATGGTTGCTTGTTTCATATGTTATTGAAGCTATTAAATTATTTCTAAACTAAATATATTAAAAATTATTGGGATGTTATGTTATCTTATAAACTTGGAGTTTCATTTCATACATTCTATTGAATTCAATTTTCAATATTATTCATTTTGGGGTGAAATATTTTCCACCGAATTTTGTATTAACACATTTCCTTCGGGTTATAACTAGATAATAAATCTTAAAAGTGTTGTGTGTGCATTATTAATAACATTGGGAAATAACATAATCTTGAAAAAAAATATTGGATTTCTAAATCATAACGCCTTTGGTTGATCCTAGGTCATCCTTGTTCATTATCTATTCAATTAATTTATAATGTCCCATATATAAAATGTTATTTAATGCAATAATATCACATAGGAGTCTCAAACCAGGTGCAAGGTAAGGGAACAATCACTATTCACCAGAACGATGGACAATATATAGATGAGAAAAAAATTTAAGGCTTATTACACTTATATTCATTTTTTCACAAACAATGTCAACATTTAGTATCACAAAATTGATATAGTTCAAGGAAAAGCACACTCCTTTATTTACCATAACATTGGAAATTTTCCTATACAAATGTTTATCATTAGTTATCCCTATAATGTTTTCTTCTCATATTTTTGTAAGGTAACTAAATAATTATCTTATACTAAATATAGTGACTTATATAATTAAAAAATGTATATTACCTCATAGTTGATAAATATTGATTATATGACATTATGAACCATCATAGAATCGTATAAGCTTAGTGTATTTAAAAACATGAATAGATAAATAGATAATTTATAAGTGATATAAAACATATTGAATTGAATTCTTCATTACTGACACCCTATATAGAATCATAAAAATCAAAACATTTATTCATAACCGTTGAAAGGGATACATAATAACAGGAGAGCATATAGGCGAAGAAAGGGAAAACAATGGAGAAATAAATTACCAATTGAAGATAACATGATCATTAGAGTATGATAACATGATCAAAACATTTGAAAATCATTCCTAGTTTAATATAAAAAATAATCATGAGTTGTTGCATAGAGTTTTGATGTTTATAATACTTGAATCCTAATAGAATCAATGATTATGAGCAATGAGATCATAAAATTGGCATAAGACATTAGTCTGTGGAATACAAATAATAATATAATATTTTTTACTTATTTATGGATCACTTCCTCATCTATCATATAGGATTGGGTTCTCACCCTATTCCATTATATCCATATTTAAGATTCATTCTATAAACAATCACAATGGATAGAGTCCCTTGATGAACTAGTTTTTCTCCCCATTTTAGTAATTATTATTTCATGAGACATCCATAAAAACAAAAATAATTATATGGATATATAATTCTGATATATCCTATTACATTATGAAAACAAAACATATGTTTCCCACAATTACATATTCATTTAATTATATCATTATAACATAACAAAAGGAAAGGAAGCATGTGTCACAAAAAACTAATAACCATCATCATAAATAATATTGTGAAAGAATAAGGATAGTATCATTGGACCATATTTAAATTATATAATAATTTTTATCAAGGATTTTATCATTATTTAATATTACTAAAAAATATCATTGAAATATTTTTGAGGAAAATACCATTTTCATTTTGAAATCACTTTTTAAAAATCATAAAATTTCATAAAGATCATGGAAAAAAATATATTCCAAAATAACTATGGGAACATTTAATGGATTCATAAAAACATTAATTGGCCTTAGTAATGTGAATTTTCTTTCATCTCATGTATGTTATAATAATGATTTCATTCACATTTTTAATGGAAGATAAAAAGTACCATGTTCGTAAAAAATAAAATGGTTCTTTTAATTTGTCTTACAATTTCAATCATGGATAATAATTAAATTAAATATTAATATAAGGATGATAATAATATTCATGAAATTTTATTTAGAAAAAATGGATATGGATGTAAAAAATTTGATCAAAGGGAAAATAATGTATGTTTTTCTCAAAAACATTTTACCGATTATATTAAGTAAAAATGATAAGAAATTGGTACTATTACATGAAAAATAAATTAATAAGAAACTAGAATATAATGAAAGGTTATTTATCTGATAAATATCATATGATTTCATTAATGTAAATTCATGTATTTAAAATAATAATTAAAATTGTATTCAAAAATAAATCACTTACCACTTTTGTAACTTTCAAATAATAACCTCAAGAAAGGGAGATATTTAGATGGATTAGTAAATCCACATAATTTTAATGAGAAGAATAATAAAACAAAATCATGAAATTTATATACACCAAATAAGATATATATATTTGGAAATGGAATGTGCCTCATAGAAATAATGTGAGTTTAAAATCAATTAACTTGAGTTCGACTTACTTTAATAGCGCTCCAATCGCCTGTTATTTTGGTAGGGATCCTTAATGTACCATATTAATGACTCTTTAATGGTATTTTAGAAATACCCACAACTAAAATTCATGGGTATGGGATCTGATAAGTTATATGGGAATGGTTTTTAGAGCTATACAGCTAATGGAGGTGTAATGAAAAGATATAAAGGTGTGATTTTATGTGGGAGGGAAAGGACCAGAATGGAATTAAATAAAACACAGAAATATTATTAATGGATTTATAAAGTATAATTCTTAAAAATAGCCAATAATTTTATGAATAAGTGGTTATGGACTAAATATCATCAGGAAATAAAATTTATAGTGGTTTTGGTATCATTTTACTCCTCCTATTTTAGTTTATTTTCTTCATTAAGTAATCTAACCATAAATTCGGTAATGACATTTAAAATATTAAAAAGGGAAATTATTTTAATAATAATACAACCATTGGATCATAAATGTCCTATAGAATATAATTTCGATCATTTAATTTGAAATTAATATAATGAAGATAGATATGGAAATAATATATAAACCATTAAAATTTCTTTAATATGATATATTTATCTAATTTCATTCAAATATAATAACACACTCAAACTATATTAATTTTAATATTATTATGTTTCCTAATATTTTTTATTATTTGAAAAAAAATTATTTCATAACAAAAACATTTAAGCTAATTATTGAATTATCAAAATTTTCGAATATATTTCCATAATAAAAAAATTAATTCGTATTTTAAAAAAATTTAAATTTGATATTATTCTTTTCTTATACATATGATAAAATATTATTGATATTAAATTAAAGATGGTTTTATTTTGAAATATGCATTACCTAAAATAATATATATTTCCTTATTAATGGAAATTTTCACTAAAATTACATCTATTCAAATTTTTTATAGATATGGTTTAATTTGTTGAATCCAATGAAATAAATTCTTTTTTTATCATGATCTTGAAAATATATCTCATGGTTTTTGGCCTATTTTACCCATATTACCCTTACTTAGGGGGTGAATATTTTATATGCTTATATTTCATAATGATAGAAAAATAAATGTAATTATTTACCGAATTTTATTCTCATATTTGTTTATATGGTAAACAAATTTGTGATTCAATTACTAGAATTATCCAAAATTCATTTCATAATAACTATGTAAAACACAATAAAACTACTTTTAGATGAACATTCATATTTGATCATAAAACTGGATTTATTATTATTCCATGAAAAAAATAAACTATTAGATGAATAATAATACATTTTAATAAATATATAATATTTAAATTTCTTTAAAAATTCATTAATACATTTTATTTTCATTTATTTAAATAAAATCACATTTTTTACATTAAAACAGTTTTTCAAGTAAACATATTTATTTACCATTAAATGAATTTTTACTAACCATTTTTTATCCAATGAATTTCTTTTATAATTATATATTTATTAATAATTTAGTTAGCCCAATTTATACCATATAATTTAATTTCTAGGTTATAATGGTATACCATATTGCGATTTAATTAGACATGTGGTTGTGTGTGTTAACATATATCAATGAAGTTATGTACAACTTTAGGTAAATATTTCTTAAAATCTTGGGTTCTTATAATTTACTTTTCCTTTGTATATAAAATGACAATGGATGTTTTTAGAGAAAATTAGACATAATTTCATCTTTAGATTGGAATAATTTTCCTCCATGTTCATATTTTCATTAAAACGTTTTGGATATTATTTTCGGATTCTTCAATGATTGTTTAAAATGTGTGCCCGCTTTTTTAGTATTCGGATAACCTCATATTTACCATTTTATCTCATAGAACATTAATGATTTCCCAATTAATTATTCTGATATATAGGACTCACCCACTACATAGTTGAAATAATAAATATGTGTTTCATTGAATCCAAAAATAATCAAATCATAACAAATTAAATGTAAATTGTTTTCATAAATTATTCATTACACCAAATATCGTAGAAAAAAACAGGTGCATAAATATTTCATCATAGAATAACCCATGGGAATGAAATGTGTTTCATAAAAATACATTTATCATAATTATAAACCATAGATGTGTAGGATATGTATATTATCATTGGATAATATCCCCATTAAATATTATATAACATTTATAGATTTCATATTATGTGGAAAATTATTTTGAAATATCACTTCTAAAATTTATCGAGGAAAATATCATTTCAATTATAAAATAAAATATTTAAAATCTAAAATTTTCTCAAATATTAATGAAAATATTATAATTTAAAATAACCTTTCAAACATGTAATGGGTATTTTAAAACATTTATTGATTATGAAGGTGTAAAATAACGTTCTTGTCCCACATGTTAAAACAATGATTGCATTCAAATTTTCAATAAAAACTCAATAAAACATCATTTATAAAATGACACAAAGATTACATTACAACAATTTTGTAATAAATTCAAACATATATATATAATTCATTAAAAATATTTTTGAGGAGTGAAAAAAAAATTACTCAAAACATTATTATAAGAAATTGACATTTAATAAAATGGTTTTTTGACTGAATAGTTAAATTTAGTTTTAATTAATTTAAAAAATAATTTTTGAATATTGATTATAAAAAAGATACTAAAATAAAATTGAAACATAAATTTTCCGAAAATAACTAGAGTAGAAAAAATTCATTAGTTTTTTGAATAACATATCACAATATTTCATCATTAGAAACTTAGTCCTAAATAATCCTTATAACCAAAGAGATTGTAACATAAAAACTTTACCACATGGGTATCATTTGAATGTAAGCCCCGTAAAAGAAAAAAATAGATATATATGAATATCTCATAATTTCAAGTGAATAATCATAAAATAAATCCAAGGTATATATATAAACCACAAAAAAGAAACCACTGGTGAGTATAGTATGTGTCCCATAGAAACATATTGAAATGAAAACTTCATACATCAAGCCCCAAATTTCTTCTTATAGGTTTAAACCTCTATTATAATAAATATATAATTTTTATAAATATATTAAATGGATATAAAAATATATTTCCTTCCATATATTATTTACTTATGACCTTTTGTTACTTGATTATTATTAATTCCCTATCAAAATTGTGTTTTGGGTAATAAATGCTTCCCTTTTCATGTTTGTTTTAGTGTGGTATTTTGGTCCTCATAGTTTTACCATATTTCCGTAATATATAGAATATTTACCCTGGAATAAATATCATATATATTAATTATATATGTGTTAAGTTTAATCCATAAATTTTTTATATTAAAAATGTATAACATTGTTATGGGAGGGGGTAGGTCATAATCAGAACGGCTCAGCTATGAGTTCATAAACCCAAAACCATGCATCCATAATTTATTAAAAAAGAGTAAAATAACAAAAAATGTTTAGAGGAAATGTTAACCTGTGATACACCGCACCAGGACAAACTGACTATAATAAAACATGAACATTGAACCAAGAGATTAACTCTTCCTGGGCCATCCCCAATTCTGAGATACTCCCTGATTGTCCGGATGACGACATATTCACCATTGCATCATCTTTGTAAAATTTAATTCCTCATCTTTAACTAGAACATCTATAGTAGGAAAGGTCGTAACTTCATTAGGAACTTCTTCATGTGCATTTTTCAAGTCATTCGCAACCTCATTAGAGGCTAAGATATCATCCTGAACATCATCTTTATGAGGAAACTCTTCACGTGCGACATTGGAGTTCGGAACAAGCTTCATAGGTGGTGATAAATCATCCTGGGAAGCTTCTTCATTGAAAGCTGCTATTTTTGCATCTTTGGAGCCATGCACAGCCACACATTTAAATAATAATTTTTATGTCATTGATATTGTAACACCCCAGGTATTTATAGAATAATACATTTTCATATCTATTAATATTTTTGAATTGAATATTGTTTATTGTTTAAAGGGGACACTATGTATGATATCATTCATGACACACAATAATGGGTTTCTCTGAAATTTAACATTATACACAACACTGAGGTATACAGAAAAAAATATAATAATATTATTATTATTTTAAATAATAGTTAACACCAAATCCTTTTATTGGTGAGAAGGATAATATTTAACGATATTATGATTTTACATATTTTTGAAATGTTTTTACATTTATCCAATGAAGCATAGAGGCATAAAATGAGAATGAATACAATCTTAAGCATAAAATAATCTAATATTTTTAAAAGGTCGGTTTATCGGCTTTTAACAACAATAATTTTTTAAAAATATTTTTGGCCACTTTTATAGGTTCTATTTTATAGAATAAATTTTCTATTTGGAAGCGGGACATCAAAATTTACATCTGTTTAAATTTTCGTATTTTTATGTTAAAATCTATATTTTTATGAATAGTGAAATATAATGCATTTTAA
Organism: Viscum album; assembly: GCA_963277665.1. Taxonomy (NCBI): domain Eukaryota; kingdom Viridiplantae; phylum Streptophyta; class Magnoliopsida; order Santalales; family Viscaceae; genus Viscum; species Viscum album. Next base: position 1,565,353,087 of record OY728156.1, read on the forward strand.
TTCAAAACTGCATTTTCATATAATTTATTTATATAGTTATATTTTTATTTTAATTGGTTTTATAGTGTAATTTGATTACATTTTTATCTTTTCATACAATGATGGTCATTGGAAGTAATTCCACATTTAAATTGGAAATAAACACATGTCAATATTTTGATTGTTTGAATTTCTTAATAACCCATTTTTTGGTTTTAGCAAGGGGAATTAATATTAAATTAATCTCCATCAATTCTATGTTTTGAATTACGAAAAAAGGATTCCATATTAGTAATCAAAAGGTAAAATTATATAAATAGTTACCTTTTATTTTTGGACATTATGTATAGTAACGTCAGTAATAATTTTTATTTACCATTGTTAAAGGGTTAATACAGTGAGTAATGGTAAAAAATAATATTATAATAATATAAAACAACCCTAACAAGTTTTTTAATCCTATTATATGAGATATGTTCGACCATGAGAATAACCAAGTTGAATTTTGGACCCCCTCGAGCCACTTCGGTGTGATAATGACCTTTTATAATATTTAATTTAAAGAAGAGGGAAATTTAACAGAAACTTGTATCTTCTAAAAAAAATTTAATTTGGTTGATATAAATGATCTAATTGACTATAAATAGTCATTTTAAGTCTAAAAATATTTCCTAAATCATTTTATTTTATTTATAATATTTATACATTATATAAATAATAATATTTATGACACAATGATGATGTAGTGATTACATTATTAATAAAATATTCAAATAAATAATATTATAAATATTAAAATAAATGTTATTTGATTATATTTATTTCTTTAACAAGTTTTTTGGATGAAATATACTTCTGAAGGTACGATTAAATAATTTTTTTATAAATAATAGTGTTTATATGACATTAACAAAAATCAATTTCTAAATAGTTTAAAAATTGACATAAATGAGTTTTAAAAAAAATACTATTTTATTAAATGATATAACAGTCTAAAAAATTAAAGATTCTTCCAAATGACATATATAATGTTGAAAGTTTCATTAATGATCCTCATTTTATTCTCTATAAATTTTTTATTAACTATAGTAACTATATGTTATCAAAATACAAAAAGACGTGGTAAGTTTTATTATTTTTAACAAAGGGTTATAGCTAATAGATAAGGATAATTTTGTAACCTATAATTACCTAAAACAAATTTTTTGAAAGTATTTATACTCATACTCATCTTATACTCAAATTTTATCACTTATTAACTATTATAATTATCTGATAAATTTATAATAATATAATATTTCAAAACATTCCTAAAGTGCCCCTCTACCCTCTTATAAAAGGCCACCACCTCTAACCACTTACTCACACCTCTCAGGCCCCTTGTGTCACCCAACATCTTATCAAATAATCTCCAAAAATCCCTACCTTAATCTATAGTCCTTACCTTATTCCTAAATCAATTCAAGGAATCGTTTTCGCTAAAATCCAAAGGAGTTATCCGATTTAGACGTAACGTCTTCTCTCAGGCTCCTTTCATTTATTTTCTTCATCAAAACCACAAACTTATACTTATTAAATTATTTTATAAAAAAACTCACGTACTAAATATAATAGATTTTTTATGCTAAGGGGTCTACCTAAACATACACACACATCACTCTAATGGATATAGAACATATTCTTTCTGTGTACAACAAACTACTAGCTCAAAAAATGATGATTGTTCAATTTACCCTACCTCATCTCATGGTGTCCATTATAATGAAACTGTATTTATATATGATATATATTATATTTATATTTTCTCTATGATTCTATAATTTTTATTTTCAACATACATTTATGCTTTCCAAAGTGTGTAAATATGATAATTTTAATTTGAGGAAGTGTTGACTATCTACCCCTAAAAGTGATATGACTCATTCATACCATAAATGGAACATATAAAGGACAGAGTTTATGATAATATGTAACCTATATAAAATATATATGTCTTTTAAATTATAATATACCTATGTATAATTTATTTTTTTTATTCCTTTAATAAGACAATGAAATAAATGTAGCGTACATGTGTATGTATGGCTTATCGTCTCTATTAATGGTGCATTTCATTTCTTTTATCCAAATTTTATAAACTATTATAAATAGATATATACTAGATATATATGATATTTAAATAATTAATAATTGTTTTGAGATAATATACTTATTGGAACATGGATAATTTTCATCAAACTAAGTTTTTTTTTTGACTCAAATACCAAACATTGACCAGAAATCTAATATGAACTAAAATAAATAACTAATTGATATAACATGTTAATAATAGATATTAAATGAATAATAAACTTTAAAAAGGTTCTAAAGAATGTATAAATTAATGTATGATTATTTTTCAGGAAATTAATGATTGAACTGGAAAAGTCGGACTCATGGTAAGGGACTTCGTCGCAATATCCTTTCATTGAGAAATTTCCTGATAATTCACACTTTTATTCTTTTATAAGGTGTATATACAGACAATATGAAATTTCATACCCATATTTTATCTATAATAATGTTATTTACAAAATCATGTAGATTTATATTTAAATTCTCAAAGTGGAATCAGACACCTTGAACATTTAACAATTAAATTGTCTAATCATTTTCTTCCTGATATTAAATTACATATTTATTTATATGTGTATAAAAGAAATAAATGTGTAATTTTATGTCACTATTTAATTCAATTAAATGTTTTCAAAATTAATAATTTTATATTAAGAGTTTTAATTTCATTAAAAAATGAAAAAGAAATTTTTTTAACGTATATGGTGACTACGACTTCTCGGCCAACGTAACCATTATTTGATATATAACTTCCTCTAAAAGCCTTAATGTATTTTAAAATAAAAATAAATCCATTATTTCTTTATTTGGGTATCCGGGTATTGAAAATAGGTTCTTAAATGATAATGTTATCTTTATACAAAATTTGTTTTCATATGGGATTAGAAGAATCTTTTAAAAAAGGGTTTTGTGATAAACGTTTTTTATTCCTGAAATATTACATGAGCACTATATCAAACGGATGAGCCCGATGTAGATTATACGAAAGGTTGAGACCCATTATAGATCACAAGTGAGCTTAAAATAGCTTATACAATGTGACGATCCGCATTATTATCTCATGGGTGGGCCCGAAACAACTTACAGGATGGTTTTTGCCTCATTATAGCTCACAGGTGAGCCTGATATAACATATACAATGTTTGACTCCCATTAAAGATATCAAATTAAAAATTCAATCATATGGTTATTCCAAATGAAATATGTTTTAAATTTTTTTATTTATATTATTCTATAATTCACCAAATGGTGTTTTAGTTTCATGAAATTAGATTTTTATTTTTCATTGAGAAAAAAAGAATGAGTGTTATTCCTGTGAAAATGTTTTGTTTTATCCATGAAATGAACATTGAATGGGCTATCCATTATTAACTAGACTAATTGTTTTTATTTATTTTTCTATCCCTTATTGAGATTTTTGTTCCTATACCTAGTTTTTATATGTTTTCACTGGATTTATGGGAGAATAGATTTAGGGATGGAATCAAAGTAAAGTAATGAGAATTAAACATGAAATGAAACCATGTTTATTTTTAAAAAATATGTTATATTAGAAATAGATACTATTGGAAGTGTCCACCTTTTATTTTTATTTTTGTGTTATAGAATAGTTATGGTCTAATTATCTAATGATCTAAAACTGAAAAAATCCTTAATGGGAATTATTTAGTTAACTCAATATTATGTAACATTTAAGGTTGGGGCCTTAGAGCGGCTACCTGAGATCAGTTTAGATAACTCCTGAGATTGGGATGGTTTTAATTACTTCACATTAAAGGATTATAATTTCTTGTTAAGTTTAAATTATGTATCATTTTAATATTACCTTGTTGATTCATCTAAACTATTTCTATTCGTTATGGTTTTCCATAGAGGAAATAGGAATGTTGCAATAGGAATGAATCGATAGAAAAGTAGACTTTCAGTTCAACAACATGAGGTGGTGATAATTGTAATAGATTAGTTTGTTATAGTGATGGTGCAGTTGAATTAGAATATAAATGGTAGTGTTATCCATGCAAGAGATCATTTTGATCAACCATAGAAGTATATGTTCGTAGTGGAACATTTTATGAGGCATCATCGCCCAACATTCAATGGATTATCTGACTGAGTGGTAGTTGAAAGATGGATCATCATCCTAGAGAAGATATTTGATGTCATGGGAAGTTCGTAACTTCATAAGGTAACTCTTTCCATCTATGATTTTAAAGGTGAAGCTGATTGATGATGTTCATTAGTTAATAATATTTGATATAAAAATGATCTTGATGCCATGTAATGGGAAGAATATGGGGATATTTTCCTTGAGAAATATTTCCCTAAGGCTGTTCTTCATAGGATGGAGAAAAAATTCCTGAAATTAATGAAAAAGAATGCTGATTTAATTTCTTTATATAAAGCTAACTTCACATGATTGTACACGAATTCTCTAGATTTTATTCAAGACATTGGCAGTAAAATTAACAAATTTTACACAGGATTGAAACTAGGGCTATTAAGAGCACTAACCTCCCACAAATTTAAATGTTAAGAAAAAGTTCTTTGTTGTGCTGAGAAAGTTGAAATAGAGTTTTTTTACACTTATGTTCCATGAGATGATAAGAGTAAGTAATGGTAAAGGTTCCAGGAAATAGAGAAGCAACCAAATATGATTTTTGGATGTAAACCCAAAATATTTTCAATGTGTTGTAAAATACATTTTGGGGAATGCATTCCAGGTTTTGTATGTTTTGTCATAGGGTTCATGACTGACAAGAAAATGGTCTTTAATAGTCCAATAATGAGATAAAAGACATCCAGTCTATAGTAAGATGCTTTAGCTGCGATGAGTTGGTACATTATGAAAATAAGTGTCGAAAGTTAATTACACAAGGAGGAAATCAGTATGATCAGAAACAAAAAGGCTTAGGAAAATCAGTTTCTACTATTAGAGTTGATTTTGAGACATCTGGTGAAGTTATGGAACCTATTTAGATCTCAGTATTTTTGAAGGATAACAATAAGTTCAAGGTTTTAGACACACCTTCTGATATTTTATGTGTTGTGGAAATAAGTTATTAAGGGCCTTTCTAGGATATGTTTATGAATGGATTTTTTTAATGTGGAAGTATTATTTTTCTTTTAGACCTCAATTTTAAGATATTTAAATTTTTTACGGTCTATGTTACCTTTTATAATTAATGTTTTTTTAGTGATGTATGATATATTTTGGTAATATTATGAGGATGAAATTGTGCTTATAAAATATAAACACATCAAATAATTATGTTTTCATATGTTCTTATTCTAGGAATTATATTAATTAACTAACTCCGTCAAAATGATCTTAAAACAAAAAAACATTATTCATTTACATTTCTCAATGGACTTTTTAACCATCACATAATTATGGTTTCCTGATAGATAACCTTCAAATGATTATGTTCTATATCACTCTCTACTAGTTTTGAGAGTTAGTTTTGTCAAACATGTCCATTTTTCATATAGTTAACCCTAGAATATGATATCCCAGCTGACCTTGGTACTTCCCTTTCTTTCTTTTAAATATATAGTTTTATTGAATCTCTTTCTAATGTGGTATTTTAAATGAGGTTTCTGTGCCCAATTTGAAAATTGAGAGGACACAATTTCAAAAGGGCGAATGATGTGACATCCCATTAATTCATATAATTATACATTATCATATCTATTAATATTTTTGAATTTCATATAAATTTTAGTTTAAAGGGGACCCTATGAATGATTGTTTACCCGACATGCAATAAAATGTTTCTCAGAAATCTTATATTGCAGACAACACTGAGTTATATCAAAAAATAATAAAACAATAATATAATTATTTTAAATTATAGTTAACGCCTAGTCTTTGTATTGGTGGAAATGAAATGAATTAAAAATATTATGATTTAACATATATTTTAAATGTATTCAGATTTATCCAAATAATTTTGGAGGCAAAAAATGAGAATCAATCCAATTTAAAGCATAAAATACACTAAAATTTTTAAAAGCTTGTTTTACCAACTTTTGATGGTGAAATTTTTTTTGAAATAGTTTCTTCACTTTTATATGATCAATATGATAATAAAATCTTTTAACATGGACATGGGACATAAAAAGTTTTCTTTGGTTAAAATTTTGGCATTTTTCTAATAAAATCAATATTTGTATGAATAGTGAAATATAATTTATTTGTTTAAAAAAACATATTTTTCATCTAATTTATTTATATAGTTAGATTTTCCTTTTAATTGGTTTTATAGTTTAATTGTATTAATTTTTTATCTTTAAATCCAAATACGGTTGTTGGAAATAATTTCACATTTAAAATGGATATAAACACTTCTCAATCATTTTATAGTTTTTACATCCCAAAAACATGTTTTTTGGTTCTGATTAGAGGAACTAATTTCAAAATAGTTTTATCCAATTATGTATATTAAATTTGGAAAATTGGATTCCATATTTTGAATTAGAAGTTAAAAATTATGTAAATAGGTACCTTTTTTGGACATTACGAATAGTTACATAAGTAGTTATTTTTATTTACCATTGTCAAAGGGTAAATCAGGTAAATAAGGGTTACAAAATAATATTATAATAATATAAAAATACCCTAACGAGTGTCTTAATCCTATTGGATGAGATATATCTTACCATGATTATCACGGGGTCTAATTTAGGACCCCATGTATCCACTTCCGTTTGATAACGACATTTTATAATATTTAATTAAAAGAGAAGGGAATTAAAACATAAACTTGTATCTCCTGCCTAAAATATTTTTAATTTAGTTCATATAAATGGTATATTATAATAGAAATAGTCATTATAAATATAAAAATATTTCCTACATTATGGTATTCTATTTATATTTTTTTAAATTAAATAAATAAATATATTTATGACACAATGATGATGCACCAATTACATTGTTAATGAAATATTCAATTAAATGATATTATTAATATTAAAATAAAGGTAATTTTAACATTTCGATTCCATACATGAAATTTTTGGATGCAATTTACTTTTTATGGATGAGTTAATGTGTTTTTTTCTAAGTAATAATGTTGTCATTACTTTAAGATAAATTAATTTCTAAATAATGTCAAAATTGACATAAATGAGTTTTTAAAACAAATATTATTTTATTAAATGATGTAATAGTACTAAAATTATAATATTTGTCCAAATTATTTATATAATGTTAAAAATGTTAACTAATTATCCACTTTTGGTTCACTTGGAATTTTACATTATCTATATTCACCATATATTATGAAAATAAAAGAAGACGTGGTAAAATATAAGGTTTTTAACTAAGGGTTAAAGATAAAAGATAAGGTTAATTATATGACCTAAACTTGTCTAAAACCTATTTTTTATAGGATTTTGACACTACTCATATTATAATCGAAATTAATCACTTTTTAACTTTGATATTTCTAAAAACAACTTATAATAAAATAATATTTCAAAACTTTCATAAAGTGCCCCATCTCTAATTTAAAAGGCCTCCAACTCTACCCACTTACTTACACCTATCATGCCCCTTGGATCATAAAAATTACACTCAAATAAAATCCAAACAACTCTCCCTTACTCTTATAATCCTTACCTTGGTCATAAATAAATTCAATAATTTTTTTTTTAAATTAGAGGAAGTAACCTGATTTAGAGGTAACGTCTTCTCTCAAACTCTTTTCATTTATTTTCCTCACCCAAACCCCAAACCTATATTTATTCCATTATTTTATAACAACACCAGTATCCTTAATACCATATTATTCTTTTATGGTAAGGGTTATACCTACACATACACACACCTCAATCTAATGGATAAAGAACATACTATTTCTGTGTACAGTGAACTGTTGCCTCACGAGATGAAGATTGTTCAATTTTCACCTTCCACCTCTCATGTTGGGCACTATAATGTAACTATATTTATATATTATATTTATGATATTTATATTATCTATATTCTTATTTAATTTTTTTAAAACATAACTTTATTCTTTCCATGGTGTGTAAATGTGATAATTTCATTTTAGATAGTGTGCACTACCACCCATTAAGGTGATATGACTCGTTCATTCCATACTTTTAACATATAAAGGATGGAGTTAAGGAACTTATGTAACATAAATAAAATACTAATTATAATGGAATTTTAATATACCTATGTATCTATTTTTATTCCTTTAATATTACAAAGAAATAAATGTAGTGTTCATTTGTGCATACTGTCTACCATCTCCATGAACAGTGGATTTCATTTCTTATCTCAAAATGGTATAGATAATTATAAATACATATATATAATAGATATATATGATATTTAAATAATGAATAATATTCTGGATATAATGGACTTTTGACTGCATGGATAATTTTCATCAAAACCAGTTTATTTTAGACTCAAATACCGAACATCGACAAGAATCCAATATGAAATCAAATAATTAACTAATTGATATAACATGGTATTAAGTGATATAAAATAAAAATTAAGTAATGAAAGAGGAAAGTTAGACTCGAGGTAAGGGACTTCATCTCAATCTCCTTTCATTGAGGAATTTCATGAAAATTTTCACCATTATTCATTTATAAGGTGTATATACAGCCACAATGGATTTTAATAACCATGTTCTATATATACAAATTTTATTCACTAAATCATGGAGATTAATATTTAACTTTTCAATGTCTTATAGGAAACCTTGAACATTTGAGGATTAAATTATCAAGCATTTTTCTTCCTGATATTAAATGACATATTTATTTATATGGGTATAAAAGGAATATACTGTAAAATTTAGTTTTACTTTTAAATTTAATTCAATGCTTTAAAAAGGAATATTTTTATATGAAGGGTTTTACCTTATTTAAAAAACGAAAAAAGGAATGTTTTTTAATGTATATGGTGAGAATGAATTCTCCTTCAACGTAACTGTTATTTTGTATTTGGCTTCCTCTATAAACCATAATGTCTTTTAAAATGAACTTAAATCACATATTCAATTATTTGGGTATCTTGGTATTTAATATGGGTTCACAAATGAAAATTGTATTTTTATATGGAAATATTTTTCATATTGGATTAGAAGAAGATTTATGAAAAGTGGGTTTTCTGATGAATGTGTTTTATTCATCAAATGGTATATTAGCATTATATGAAATGGGTCAGCCTGATATATCTTATACGAAGGGTTGAGCCCCATTATAGCTCATGGTTGAGCCAAAAATATCTTATACAAAGGGTTTATCCCCATTATTTCTCATGGGTGATCCCGACACGACTTATAGGAATGGTTGAGCCCCATTGTAGCTCACAGGTGAGCCTAGTATAACATATATGAAGGGTGATCCAAATTATAGATCATTAATTTAGAATTCAACCATATTATTATTCCAATTGGAAAATTTTTTATCATTATATATATATATATATATTTTGCTCTAAATCACCTATATGATTTTTAATTGTTTTCTATTAGTTTTAGTGTTTTTCATTGAGCAAAATGCATGTGTGTTATTTATGTGAAAATGTGTTGTATCATCTGATCAAAGAACATTGAATGGGTTATCAGGTTTTAACAAGACTGATGGTTTTTCTTTATTTTAATGCCCCTTATATTTTTGGGCTCATCACATGTTTTTAAATGCTTTCAAGGGATTTAAGGGAGAATATAGTCAGGGATAAAACCATTAAAATGTTATAATGATTAAACAATAAAAGTATCCATGTTTCTTTTTTTAAAATTGTTATATAAGAAATTTATATTTTTGGATGTGTCCACTTTGTATTTTTATGTTTTTTATGTAATATATGTGGCCTAAATATCTAAATCATAAACATGAAATGATCTTCAATATGAATTATTGTCTTCACTCAATATTATCTAATGTTTAAGTTTGGGGCCATATAGTTGGTATTAGAGGTCAGTTTAGATAAATTTAGATATTAGGATGGTGTCAATTTCTTTATTTTTGAGTATTTTACGTTATGTTTAAGATGAAATGATGTGGCATTTTAAGATAACATTTTTTCATCATCTAAACATTGTATGCTCAGAATGTTTTTCTATAGAGGAAATAGGAAAGCTGCAATGGGAAGGAATCAAGAAGAAAACATCCTTTGAAATCAACAACATGAGGTGGTGAGAATTGGAATTAAATAGTTTGTTGCAGTGATCAACCAGTTGAATCTGACTATAAGTGGTAGTGGAGTCCATGCACATGATAATCCCTATAAAACACATAAGAATTTGTCAGTAGTGGATCATTTTATGAGGCACCAACCCCCATCATTCAATGGACCATCTGACCTAGTGGTACTTGCAAGACAGATCAATACCCTGGAGAAGATATTTGAAGTCATGGGGTGTTCAAAACAAACAATGTAACTATTTCCATATATCATTTTGAATGTTAATATGATCTATTGGTTTCATTAGTTAATAGTGATAGAGATAAAAAGTATTTTTATGCCATGGAATGGGAATAATTTAACAATATTTTACTTGTTAAATATTTCTATATGGGTTTTCTTCTTAGGATAGAGAAACAATTATTGGAATTAAAGAAAAAGGATGAGGATTTAGTTACCGTATATGAAGCTAACTTCATAATATTGGTCAGGTATGTTCCAGATTATATTCGATACATTGACAGATAAATTAATAAATTTTACATAGAATTTAAACGAATTAAATGAAGATAATTAACCCCCTGAGAATTTAAAAGTTATTAAAAAGTGGTACATTGTGTTGATAAAGTTGAAATTGAGTTTTCTGAAACTTATATTCCACAATATGAAAAGAGTAAAAAACTATTGTGGTGACATGAAATGTAGAATAAGCCAACTAAGAATTTTGGAGGTAATCCCAAAACTTGTTCTAGATGTTGTAAAATACATTTTTGGGAATGTATGTTAGGATCTAGAAAGTGTTATTAGTGTGGTATGTTTCGTCACAAGGTTTGTGACTACAAATAAAAGGGTTTGGAATAGTCCAATAATGAGATAACAGATATCTAGTTTAAATTAAGTTGCATTATCTTTAATTAGTTATGACATTATTAAAATAAGTGTCTACAGTTAATTACACTGGGATGAAATTAGTATGATTAGAAACAAAAGGGTTTGGGAAAATATTTTTCTACTACTACAGTTGATATTAAGACATTTTGGGAAGTGATGGAATCTCATGAGATCCAGGTATGTTTCGAAGGATAACCATTAGTTCAAGTTTTTAGACATGCCATCTATGGTTTTATTTGATGTGATAATATGTTATTAAAGAAATTTTTGGGAGATATTTTGTGTCATTATGTTTAGGTATGTATTTTTTTAATGTGGAAGTATGCCCTTAATTTTGTACCTCAGAATTAAGATATTGATATCTTTTATGGTTTGTGTGATCATTTATTGTTAAGGTTATTCTTAGGGATGTACATCATATTCTGAGAATATTATGTGGAAGAAATTGTTTTTTATAAAATAGAAATACATCATGTAATTATATTTCCTTATTTTCTTATTCTAGTAATTAAATTATTTCCCCAACTATATCTAAAAGATCTAAAAAAATTATTCATATAGATTTATCAATGGTATTTTGACCCATCATATAATTTCATTTTTGTGATGGATATCCTTCCAATGACTATATTCTTTATCACTCTCTATTAGTCGTTGAGATTTAGTTTAATCATCCATGTTCATGTTTTCATATAGGAGACCCTATAATATAATATCCCACATGACCTTCTTTCTTCTATTTATTTTTTAAAAATTGATAGTTTTATTGACACCTTTTCTAATTTGGGATTTTCAATGATATTTCTTAGCCCAATATTAAAATTTCGATGGCGAATTTCCAAAAAGTGGGAATGATGTAACAACCCGGGTATTTATAGAATAATTCATTTCCATATCTATTAATATTTTAATATTTGAAATTATTTTTAGTTTATAGGGGGCAGTATTTATGATAGAATACCTATAGAGACCCGAAGATTGACGTACATGGACATTACATTACTTTTGCGGAATACTTAATATATAACAAAAACAGACACACAAGGACCGTAATAGTTTACTATCTTTGGAAACTTGGAACGTAATCTTCTAATCGTGGTGAAAGATCTTCAACATCTCCCATAAAGATCTTCCCTTTTTTTTCTTACCTAAAACCTTTCTTTATATCCTGGGGAAAAGAAAACATAAAAATGGTGAGCTCAAATGCTCAGTAAGGGTAAGCATGGATAAAATAAAAACATACCATATACATCTGAAGTTAAAAACATGAACATAATGTTTAAACATCAAAAGCATGAGCAATGACAAAAAACATGGATGTACGTAAGGCATAGATCATAAAGAAACATTAAGAATGATAAAATAGCATGGGAATAAAACATGTAATTGTGGCAACCATTAAGCACATGATATGATTTCCATATTAGCCAAGGCATTGCTGCCAAGACCATCTTAGTGGAAAAAGTCCCTTTCTGAATCATGTTCACTCCTCATTCCAGTCCTGTATTACTGAACCAGTTTAACTTTCCATTCACCCATGTCTATATCATGAGATATAAATATTTACCCAGTGCATTGGAGGGAGATATAGGTCCCACCCATCTCATAATTAAATCATTCTTACTTGTTCCACAAAATAATAATATATTATTCATAATAACCCAACGAATAAAATGGGTTTCATAAATATCATCCCATCATCACATAATCCATATAAAATAAATGGATATCATTTCATAATAAGAAAAGTGAATCCATGTAAGTCATAGAGACGTTATACTTGAAACATACACATATGAAAATAATTTCATCTTAGATGGAAAATGGTTTTGTTAAAACACTTGAAATGAATCCTTGAGGAAATATCATTTCTTCTTGATAATCAATTTCTTTTCACAAAATGCCATGCAATATTAAAAGAAAGATATTTTTTTGAAAGTAGTCATGAAATCTTTCTGAGGAAGCTTCATGAAAATAAGGCTTTATAAAACCATAAAAATCCTTTCATGCCGTATAAGTTTAAAAAAACATTCTTCTCGTACTTTGGCCGGAAAAGTCAAAAAAGTACCTCATAACGTAATCAAAAGAATGATTCCTTACATACCATGTAGTAAAAGTAAAAAATGGTTAAAAATTACTTTAAAATACATGAAAACACTTTTATAAAACAAGTAAATGGATTATAACAATAACCCCAGTAAGTACTTGCGTATAAGCAATTTCTGATAAAAATGAGATTTGCAAAATTATCCCTTACCTTAGGTCTGATATGCTTCGTATGGATCTGAACCTCCTGTATAATGATTTAAATAATGTCATTTAATTATTACATAATCATATTCATTTGTTATGATATCATATATGTTTCACTTATGACTTTATATTACCCGTTCTTTTGTAAATTCTATGTTAAAGTAGCGTTTTGGGTAAAATCATTTCATTTTTCGTTCGTGTTTTGAATTGTAATTATTCATTTGATTAATTAGATCATGATTACTTATTTCCAGAATATAAAACATCATTTATATATAATATATATTCAGAATATACATATATATATAATAGATCGATAAATGGAAAGAAATACACCATTCATGGAGACGGTAGGTTGTACGTACGCATGAACGCTGTTTTCCTTTCCTTATTGAGTTGAATGGAATTAAGTAGATGACATACATATATATATATATACATATATACAGTAGCTTTATAATTTCATATATTTCATTATTATTTCTTATATATACTTTATAATCATTCTTAAATGGTTAACATGGAGAATGAATCTAATCGCGTCGTGGAGACGGTAGTCCGTACGTACGCACGAACGATGATATCGCTCCCAAAATTATTGAATTGAATTGTATAGGATGATAAAATATATCATAATCAGTATGATGTTATAATAACTATGTATAGTTATTTTTTACACCATTATACCCATCCAAGTAAGGTGGTGTTGGAAAAACAGATTACACCACGGCGTGGAGACGGTATTCCGTATGTACTCATGCGCGGTGATTCCGTTTTCCATAGGATGGATAGATGGTGAAATAGGGTTGTTTAATAATTATAATAACATATCATTATATTTTTGATACTAATTTTATTACTTCATAATGAAACAACTAAAGAAGATGAAGTAGAAGAAGAAATAAAGTTGAAATAATCGGTAACAGACATTACCTCTTCTTTGAAGCGCCTCTTTGAGACCTCCTCTTAGGGCACTAAAATTGGTCTTTAAAGAATACCAGGACCTCTAGGATGTTTCTATGGATTTTGAGAAGATAATTTTTCAGGGTTTGGCTGAGCTTGAATGCTCAAAGTGGTGTGAGGAAGAGAGGGAGGAGGTTCCCTTTTATAAGGGAGGAGAGGGGCACCTTTGGAATCCTAAAAAATATTAGTTTAATATAAATTCAAAACCCACATAAAAACCTCAAAAGATGACTAAATTAGAATATTAGATGATATATTGTTCTAATCTCATAGACCAATAAAATTTATACATGTTAGGAAATTATTTTAAACATTATCAACTTGATTTATCCTTACTTAATCAATTTAATTTTATTTGTGGTAATAAAATTCTAAATTTTAAATTATAACAAAAAATTAATTATTTGTTGTTAATTTTCCATAATTGGATAATTCATAACATTTATGACCATATAAATCTAAATTTATAATTTTTATATATTTTTGTGCTTTTAAAACAATTTTATAATATGTTATTTTTATAAAATAACAATAGTGTCAATTTTGACACTATTCATTTATAAAAATTTAAATAAAGTATATAGAAGAGATATGTTCAAAAAAAGCATTAATAGATTCATAAAAGGTCACATGTGTCTATAAAATTAGTGGATAATATTAAATAGTTCATATAATATTTATTTTATTATTTTTAATACGATTTATTTGGTTTATCTCTTAATAAAATAATTACTACATCATTTTTGTATAATTATTTAATATACTTATTTTTGCATAACAATTACAAATAAAATCCTATGATGAAGATAAATATATTACCTTTCACAAGAATACTTTTAATCGAAGTTATCATCTTAAAATCACAATATTTAAATTGTTATATTTATTAAATTATGAAGGTGACAACATTGGCATCATTTAAAATAAAATAATATAAGTGTCATAATCACATTTATAAGACTCCAAATGGTTATACATTAGTTAATTGGATGATAATGGTATATATATACACTACCAATATGTTTTGGTCAGGTTTTTGGGCCTTTTAATGGGTATTATTATTTCAATAAAAACTATATTACTGATTTTTTACTTAATAAATAATTTCTGCATCATTAATGTATCACCATTAATTACAGTTATTTAATCCCTAAAAATTCTAAATAAATTATCATAATATAGATAATTTTATTATCCTTCTGGAGACTATTCATTTTATAAGTTTTATGATGTTTATAACTAAATTAAAATTATTATACTTATAAGATTTAAGAGAGTGACATGTTGTCACTTTCTTTAGTTTTAATAATAATTAAATTATTTTCAAGGTCAAAAGTCCATAAAATGAATCTAATCTGACCCTTAGATTATATGGGTCTACTTTTATCCATCCAATAGAATTTCGGAATTTGTTAGTGTAATTTTATAATATTATATTTACCCTTAATTACCCGATTTACCTTTAACTATGGTAAACAAAATTTACCGTAGTTACTATTCATAATTCCCAAAAATAAAAAGTAGCTTATTAACATAATTTGGACCCACTGATTCCAAATATGGAATCCATTTTTCCAAATTCAATTCAAAAAAGTTGCAGAAATTAAATTAAAATTAATCCCGTTGTCGAAAGAAAATGGGTTTTTCTTTAAAACATCGCAAAAGATTGAATTGATTTAACCTACGAATTAAAGATAAAATCAATGATAATGAAATACATTATATTAAATGGTAAAAATATATTCTATTTATACTTTAAAACCATTCAATATTATAATTTAACCACATAAGTTATTACGATGAAAAATGTTGTTTTTAATTAAAATATAGCATGTTTTTACTATTCATTAAAATATGAAAGTTATCAGAATAATATGACAAATTTATCCAAGGTAAAATTTTCTATCTTGATTCCAAAGAATAATTTTATTTTGTAAAATTTAACTTATAAACATGTCAAAAACTAGATTTAAAGTGGGTGCGCCATCAAAAGGCGGCAAAACTGCATTTTTTTAAAAATACTTATTTTACCCGAAAAATTTATTTTGTTCTTATACCATGTTCTAGAAAATGTGTAAGAAGAATAATAATGTTATAAAATTCAAAATATAGTTAATACTATTCATAATTTCTAGTTCATAATATTATTATAAAAACATATCGTTGTTTAGTAAAACTAGGTATTGGGTACAACACACGCTGTCGAAAAAGGTCGCGATTGCATGTAATGTAAGCCAAGTCGAGGTTGCGTATAGTGCAAGACTCCTTTTTTGTTTCGTTATAATATAATCCAACAAATTTTTCATTTATACATTTAATATATATATACACAATGTTGTGTAGAATGACTATTATCAACCGAACATGAAATTGTGTGTAACACAATCTAGGAATAGTGTTGCGTATACTGCAAGCTAATACGGTGTTGCATATAGCGCAAGATAATCTTGGTGTAGCGTACAACAGAATATATGAATGAAATTAAAACGAATATATCTTATACAATCTCGGGTTATTACATTCTACCCCCCCTTAAAATGAATTTTTTCATCGAAATTCATCGGGGTTATAAATGGTTTTCTACTTGAAAGTTTCTTTAATTGAAAACCACATCGTAAAAAGGAATACCAAAACTTAACTTTAAAAACTAAAGTATGAAACGTAACGGTTACCTAAATTAACTCATCACTGGGTTTCCACGTAGGAGAACATAGGTGAAAATATGGATATAGAAGAGAAATCTAACCATCAAGTTCTAATGGAGAGTGGTAGAGAACATGGCTATGAAAACACCAACAATCACAAAGCCATAAATTTGTGATGATCTAAGGAAGCATCTGATTCATCAGATATAAGGGAACTAGGACAACATTTTTGGTTATCAAGATCATTTCTCTAAAGTTGAAGAATTTTAGTTAGATGAAATACTTACTTTATTTCGATATAATTTCACCATTTTTCGTGCCCTGAACAATTTACACTTCATCTCTTAAAGAAATGAAGTTGAATTTGTCATTCGTGAAGTGTTAGTAGATCATGTGAAAGAATGATGGGTCATTCCATTTGTCTTAATCAAAAGGTTAGCAATAGTTATATACATAAGTCCATCTAATTTATATCGTTCCAAAAATGGACTTATACTTCATCTATCATACAACTTAACAAAATAAAACTATTTTATACTAACCAAGGACTTCCTGTAGGATAGTGGTAGGCGATAAAGGCCAATCACACTTCGGTTGTGTGTTCGATTCCCACAGCCTTGTCCGACGTGATGGGCTGTCGCCCGTCCTGCAGGTTGTCCTTTTTCTATTACTATAACATCCCATCAATAATATCGAAAAAATGTCTATCCTTAAACAATACTAACTTCTATCCAACATAATCCATTCCAATCTTTAGGCTTATCAAAAATACTTCTTTCTAAACTCATAGTATAAAGAGAACGATTACCAAAAAGGTCATATAACAAGCATGTGAATACTATCATTTATCCCTCATATATCTTGTTGGTCAAATTCCAATCATTTCAATACCTTAATCATGTATTCCCTTGAAAAAATGAATACCCATTGAGCCTTATTGAAAACATGAATGTAGTTAAATGTTAACACTTTCCACATACAAAAATCCTCAAAATTCTATACACTCAAACCATGATATCACTTAGTCCTTGTATCAATCATGAGCTCATGAATACAATCAAACATATCATTATCTTCTTATCCCTTCATTATGCGCATATCATCTGCTTTCCAAAATATTTTAATCACTTTTCATGGTTACCGGTACCATAAAATTATTCAAAACCATAATATACTAATACAAAAATATTCTAATACACCATAAAAGTACTTAAACAACATTATTCTAGAATACCAATAGATAAAAACTTCAATCCATCCTCTTCAATGATTGTCTTGGAATAAGTCCTTCCTTGATTTAGAAGTAACTTTTTAGGTCAGGGCATTGAGTTGGGTAATGCCCATGTTCTCCACAAATAAGACATTGAACGCCATAACAGTATGTCACTCTATGACCCTTTTCTCCACACAGATAACACCGATCCCTCCATTTGAGGTTTTCCTCATGGTTCTTCTTCCCTTCTTTAGAAATCTCAATATTCCTTTCTTTATTCTCCTCAACATGAGAACATGCATAAAAGTTTATCATTTTCTTATTTGATGAATTAGGCATACCACTAAATTTCACCTTGTTAATCATGTATCGCGATGACTGATTCAGCATAATCACAATATCTTTCTCTCTAGGCATTACACAATTTTGTTTCACATAGTCACCAATTTGTCCGTTGGATTCAATGTTAACCTAATTCCTTATGGTTCCCTCTATTGACTAAAACACAAAAAGAATTCTGTGAGAGGGAAAAATCATGCTTGGGAAAACAACACAGTAAAGGGGGAGTACCCTCAATATCTAACATCTTAGGTTAAATTCTAAGATCGTTACCTTAGTTCTAGAACTATATCCTATACGTATACTTATCCTTAGGGACATCCCTAGACATACCTTAGATATATCTCTAGGGATCTCACTAATGTTTTTGCATCCTAGATTCCAAAGGTTGACTAAACCATTCTTCTAATACCAACTGTAGAGACCCGAAGCTTGACGTACATGGAAATTACATTTCTTTTGTGGAATACTTAATACATAACAAAAAAATACACACAAGGACCTTAATAGTTTAGTGTCTTTGGAAACATGGAACGTAATCTTCTAATCATATTGAAATATCTTCCACATCTCCCATAAAGATCTTCCCTTTTTTTCTTACCTAAAACCTTTCTTTATATCATGGGGAAAGGAAAACATAAAAAATGTGAGCTCAAATGCTCAGTAAGGGTAAGCATGGATAAAATAAAACATACCATGTACATTTGAACTTAAAAACATGAACATAATGTTTAAACATCAAAAGCTTGAGCAATGACATAAAAAAAGGAAGTACGTAAGGCATAGATCATAAAGAAACCCTAAGACTGATAAAATAACATGGGAATAAAACATGTAATTGTGGAAACCATTAAGCACATGATATGATTTCCTTATTAGCCAAGTAATTGCTTCCAAGACCATCTTAGTGGAAAAAGTCCCTTTCTGAATCGAGTTCACTCCTTGTTCCAGTCCTGTATTACTGAACTGGTTTAACTTATCATTCCAGCCATGTCTATCTCAAGAGATATAAATATTTACCCAATTCATTGGAGGGAGATATAGGTCCCACCTATCTCATAATGAAATCATTCTTACTTGTTCCACAAAATAATAATACATAATTCTTAATAACCCAACGAATAAAATGGGTTACATAAATATCATCCCCTTATCACATAATCCATATAAAAGAAATGGATATCATTTCATAATAAGAAAAGTGAATACATATAAGTCATAGAGAAATTATACTTGAAAAATACACATATGAAACAAATTTCATCTTAGATGGAAAATGGTTTTGATAAAGCACTTGAAATGAATTTTTGAGGAAAATATCCTTTCTTCTTGAAAATAATTTTCTTTTCACAAAATGCCATACAATTTTAAAATAAATAGATGTTGTTGAAAATAGTCATGAAATATTTTGGAGGAAGCTTCATGAAAATAAGGCTTTATAAAACCGTAAAAATCCTTTCATTCCGTATAAGTTTAAAAAAACATTCTTCTCGTAATTTTGCCGGAAAAGTCAAAAAAAGTACCTCGTAACATAAAAAAA
This sequence comes from Viscum album, assembly GCA_963277665.1. Classification (NCBI taxonomy): domain Eukaryota; kingdom Viridiplantae; phylum Streptophyta; class Magnoliopsida; order Santalales; family Viscaceae; genus Viscum; species Viscum album. The sequence goes on from OY728156.1 coordinate 1,565,373,183, forward strand.
GAATGATTACTTACATACCATGTAGTAAAAGTCAAAAATGGGTAAAAGGAACTTTAAACATACATGAAAACACTTTTATAAAACATGTAAATTGATTATAACAATAACCCCAGTAAATACTTACATATAAGCAATCTTGGATAAAAATGAGATTTGTAAAATTATACCTTACCTTAGGTCCGATATGCTTCGTATGGATCAAAACCTCCTGTATAATGATTTAAATAATTTCATTTACTTATTACATAATCATATTCATTTTTTATGATATCATATATGTTTCACTTATGACTTTATATTACCCATTCTTTTGTAAATTCCCTGTTAAAGTAGCGTTTTGGGTAAAATCATTTCATTTGTTGTTCGTGTTTTGACTTGTAATATTCATATGATTAAATATATCATGATTACTTAATTCCAGAATAGGAAACATGACTTATATATATAATATATATTCAGAGTATACATATATATAATAGATCGATAAAAGGAAAGAAATACACCGTTCATGGAGACGGTAGGCCGTACGTACGCATGAACGCTGTTTTCGTTTCCTTATTGAGTTGAATAGAATTAAGTAGATGACATACATAAATATATATACATAAACAAAGTAGCTTTATAATTTCATATATTTCATTATTATTTCTTCTATATACTTTATAATCATTCTTAAATGGTTAACATGGAGAATGAATCTCATCTTGTCGTGGAGACGGTAGTCCGTACGTACGCACGAGCGATGATATCATTCCCATAATTATTGAATTGAATTGGATAGGATGATACAATATATCAATATAAGTATGATGTTATAATAACTATGTATAGTTATTCTATACATCATTATACCCATCCAAGTAAGGTGATGTTGGAAAAACAGATTACACCACGGCGTGGAGACGGTATTCCGTACGTACACACGCACGGTGATTTCGTTTTCCATAGGATGGATAGATGGTGAAATAGGGTTGTTTCATACTTATAATAACATATAATTATATGAGTGATACTGATGTTATTACTTCATAATGAAACAACTAAATAAGAAGAAGTAGAAAAGAAATAAAGTTGAAAGAATCGGTAATGGACATTACCTCTTCTTTGAAGCGCCTCTTTGAGACCTCCTCTTAGGGAACTAAAATTGGTCTTTGAAGAAGACCAGGACCTCTATGATGTTTCTATGGAAGTTGAGAAGAGAATTTGGCAGGGGTTGGCCGATCTTGAATGCTCATAGTGGTGTGAGGAAGAGAGGGAGGAGGTGCCCTTTTATAAGGGAGGAGAGGGGCACCTTTGGAATCCTCAAAAATATTAGTTTAATGTTTATTCAAACCCCACATAAAAACCTTAAAAAATGACTACATTCGAATATTAGATGATATAGGTTTTTAATATCATCAACCAATAAAATTTAGACATGTTAGGAAAGTATTTTAAACATTATCAACTTGATTTATCCTTACTTAATCAATTTAATTTTATCTGTGGTAATAATATTCTAAATTTTAAATTATAACAAAAAATTACTTAGTTGTTGTCAATTGTCCATAATTGGATAATTTATAACATTTAAGACCATATAAATTTAAATTTATAATTTTTATATATTTTTGTGATTTTTAAACAATTTTATAATATGTTATTGTTATAAAATATCAATAGTGTCAATTTTGACACTATTCATTTATATGAACTTAAATAAAATATATACAGAAGATATGTTCAAAATAAAAGCTTTAATAGATTAATAAAAGGTCATATGTATATATAAAATTAGTGGAGAATATTAAATAGTTCATATAATATTTATTTTATTATTTTTATTACCATTTATTTGGTTTATCTCTTAATAAAATAATTACTACAATATTTTTGTATAATTATTTAATATACATATTTTTTTCATAAAAATTACAAATAAAATCTTATGATGAATATAAATATATTACCTTTCACAATTATACTTTCACTAGAATTTATCATCTTAAAATAATAATATTTAAATTGTTATATTTATTAAATTATGAAGGTGACAACTTTGGCATCATTTAAAATAATATAATATAAGTATCATAATCACTTTTATAAGACTCCAAATGGTTATATATTAGGTCATTGGATTATTATGGTATAGATATACACTACCAATATGTTTTTTTCAGGATTTTGGGCCTTTATTGGGTATTATTATTTCAATAAAAACTATATTACTGATTTTTCACATAATAAATAATTTCTGCGTCATTAATGTATCACCATTAATGACAGTTATTTAATACCTAAAAATTCTAAATAAATTATCATGATTTATATAATTTTATTATATTTCTGGAGACTATTCATGTATGATGTTTTATAATGATTATCACTAAATTAAAATTATTATACTTATAAGATTTTAATGGTGACATGTTGTCACTTTCTTTGGTTTTAATAATAATTAAATTAATTTCATGGTCAAAAGTCCATAAAATGAATCTAATCCGACCCTTAGGTGACATGGGTCTACTTTTATCCATCCAATAGAATTTTGTCATGTGTTAGGGTAATTTTATAATATTATATTTACCCTTAATTTCCTGATTTACCTTTAACTATGGTAAATAAAATTTACGGTAGTTACTATTTATAATTTCCAAAAATAAAAAGTAGCTTATTAACATAATTTGGACCCACTGATTCCAAATATGGAATCCAATTTTCCAAATTCAATACAAAAAAGTTTCAGAAATTAAATTAAAATTAATCCTGTTGTCGAAAGAAAACGGGTTTTTCTTTAAAATATTGCAAAAGATTGAATTGATTTAACCGACGAATTCAAGGTAAAATCAATGCTAATGACATAGATTATATTAAACGGTAAAAATATATTCTATTTATACTTTAAAACCAATAAATATTACAATTTAACCACATATGTTATTATGATGAAAAAAGTTGTTTTTAATTAAAATATAGCGTGTTTTTACTATTCATTAAAATATGAAAGTTATCAGAATAATATGAAAAATGTATCCAAGGTAAAATTTTATATCCTAATTACAAAGAATAATTTTATTTTTTAAAATTGAACTTATAAACATGTAAAAAACTATATTTAAAGTGGTTGCGCCATCAAAAGGCGTCAAAAATGCATTTTTTGAAAAATACTTATTTTACCCGAAAAATTTCTTTTGTTCTTATACTATGTTCTAGAAAATATGTAAGATGAATAATAATGTTATAAAATTAAATATATAGATAATACTATTCATAAAAACTAGTTCATAATAATATTATGATAACATATCGTTGTTTAGTAAAACCTGATATTGCGTACAACACACGCTATCGAAGAAGGTCACGATTGCATGTAATGCAAGCCAAGTCAGGGTTGCGTATAGTGAAAGACTCCTTTGTTGTTTCGTTATAACAGAATGCAACCATTTTTTCATTTATACATTGAATATATATATATATATACTCAATGTTGTGTAGAATGACTATTATCAAACGAACTTGAAATTGTGTGTAACACAATCTAAGAATAGTGTTGCGTATACTACAAGCTAATACGGTGTTGCGTATAGCGCAAGATAATCTTGTTGTAGTGTACAACAGAAGATATGAAAGAAATTAAAATGAATATATCTTATAAAATCTCAGGTTATTACAATACCAAACATGCAACAATGGGTTTCTTTGAAATCTTACATTGCACGCAACACTCAATTATACCAAAAAAACAATAAAATAATAATAATAATATTTAAAATGGAATTTAACAGCTATCCATTGTATTGGAAGAAATTAACATAATTAACCATATTATGATTTTAGATATTTATTAAATGTTTTTACATGTATCCAATTAATATTAGAGGCTTAAAATGATAATAAATCTAATTTTAAGCATAAAATAATCTAATATTTTTAAAAGGTCATTTTACCGCCTTTTGATGGAGAACCCTTATGAAAAATAGTTTATGTCACTTTTATACTTTATATTTTATAAAATAAAATTCTGGTTTTGAAACGGGATAGCAGAATTTACTTTGGTTGAAATTTTTGTATTTTTCTTATAAATTCTGTATTTTTATGTATAGTGAAAAATACTGCATTTTAATTCAAAACTATATTTTCATATAATTTATTTATATAGATATATTTTCATTTTAATTTGTTTTAAAGTTTATTTATATTAATCTCTTATCTTTTAAACTAATTTTGGTAATTGGAAGTAATTTTACATTTAAATTGGACATAAAAACTTGTCAACCTTTTTATTGTTTTTACTTCTTAAAAACTCGTTTTTTGGTTTTGATAGTGGGAATTAATTTTAAATTAAATTATTAAAATTATGTGTTTTGAATTTGTAAAATTGGAATCCATTTTTGGATTCATAAGGTCCAAATTATGTAAATAATTACCTTTTAGTAATATTTTTTATTTTCTATTTATCATGGTTAAAGGGTAAATCAGGTAAATAATAGTAAACAAATAATATTATAATAATTTAAAACTACCAAACACATTCCCTAATCTAATTTTATGAGATATATCTGACTATAAAAGTCCTTAGGTATAATTTGGGACCCCATGGAGCCACTTGGGTGTGATAATGACCTTTTATAATATTTAATTTAAAGAAAAGGGAAATATTACATAAACATGTATCTATTAATTAAAACAATTTTAATTTGGTTTATATAAATGATATCTTAGACTATAAATATTAATTATAAATATACAAATATTTTCTACCTCATGTTATTTTATTTATAATTTTTTGACATTAAATAAAAATATATATTTATGACACAATGATGATTCTATGATTACCTTATTAATGAAATATTCAAATAAATGATGTTATAAATTTTAAAATAAATGTAATTATTTAATTACTTTTTTCATAGGAATGAAGTTTTTATGAATTTAACAAAAATAAATTTCAAAATAGTGTCAAAAGTAATATAAATGAGTTTTTAAAATGAATACTATTTTATTAAATGATATAATAGCCCCAAAAATATATGATTCGGCCAACTAACAAATATATTGCTTATAATTTCATTAATGAGCCATATTTGGTTCTATTTGTGTTTTACACTTACTATAGTAACCATATATTATTAAAATACAAGAAGAACATGTAAGAGTTAATGTTTTTACCTAACTGTTAATGCTAAAAAATAAATGTAGTTTTGTGACTTAAAATTTTATAAAACCTATTGGTTGAGAGTATTTCTACTCATAATCTTCTTATACTTGAAATATATCACTTTTAACTATTATAATTAGAAAATAAATGTATAATAAAATAATATTTTAAAACTTTCATAAAGTGCCCCACCTCCCTCTTATAAAAGGCCACCACCTCTACCCACTTACTCACACCCCTCAAGACCCTTGTCTCATCCAAATTCTGTTCAAATAAGCTCCCAGAATCCCTCCCATACAACTATAATCCTTACCTTGTACATGCATAAATTCAAGAAAACCTTTTGGAAAAAATCAAATTGAGTTACCTGATTTAGAGGTAACGTCTTCTCTCAAGCTCCTTTTTTTATTTTCCTCATCAAACCCCCAAACCAATATTTATTGCAACGCCCTGACCCCAGTTAACCAGAGTATGTGCATTATTACGTAACATTGGCATGATCATAAAGGATCAAGTCTTGAAAGGCCGATTAGTTTAGTAGTCTTAGAAACACTGGATATATTCATAAGTCTTACATTACATCATAAGGTAAAAACAACTACAACAACATCTTGTCTTCATATCCCCTCATACTATCCCTATAGGTCATTCATAAATTACTTCTTCACAGCCTGGGAAAAATAAAAAATTGAAAGGGGTGAGCTTAGATGCTCAGTAAGGATAAAAATATAGTAGAAGCTTTCATAGATAAGCATAAACACTTAAGGCAATGTATAACTAACAAAAAATCTTTTTAAACATGAAATTCAGCATAATATGGAAAAGAGAAAATGAAATAATATCATTTACTTATTCACATGGATATTCTACTAGTCGAATAATCACATGAAATATCAATAACCACTTTCATAAAGATGGAATGAAAAATGCCAGACTGTCATAACCACATAGTCAAGGCCTCGTGCCAAGAATACAAATAAGATTTTGTCAAAGCCTCGTTCCAAGACACTACTTTGTCTCATGAGACCTACCATTGCATCGAGGAGCTAGAGTGGGCTCCACCCGTCACTTACTATGTCCAATTCATTCCTCATATGAACATGTTTAAACATAACATAAACATTCATATTAAAACTAGCATACGAAATGTCAATACTTTAACCACAAACCATGAATGGTATAAAAATAGCACATCCACAGTCAAACATAACTCATTTGATACAATATGGAAGATTTTATTGTATCATATTAACCTTAATAGAGAATAATTAAGGATATTGATATAGATTAAAATAATCATCAAATATATTAGAGAGAAATATCCCTATTTTTTTGAAATCATTTAAAAGTCACACTATTTATCAAGAAGCCATTTAAAAATATATTTTTGAATGAACGTGTCCCATACCACTTTCAAACTATTAAAAGTAATTTTAATTTTAAAACTTTAATTTCCATATAAATAAATCCTTAAAACTATTTTTAAAACATGGACATTAATGAGAAATATTTAGAAGAACAAATCTTTAGAACATTTAAAAATGATATTTGAGTTAGAGTTTCTAACCAAAAGAGTGACACTTGAATAAAAATAATTGAGGTAATAAAAACTTTGTAATATCATGAGAATAAAAGGGTTCATGATATACAATGTCAAAGTACAATATATACACCATATAAAAGTGAATTGGTGTATAACAACAAAGAAGTCTTAATGGAATGTAAATTGAGATGAAATCTCTTATGAAGACAGTAACCTTTTGTTAAGGAGAAATAAAAAACATAATTATGTGTGAAAAATATTAATACAATCAATATTATTGGATATTCAGTGTAAAACAATCAAAGGACATTCACACATATTCTTGTAAAAGCAACACCAATGAATTGGATGTTTAACTCAACAAATCGAGATTGAGTAAAAATTACTCTTATCAAGTTCATACCGATGACATGTGAATTTATCAATGGATTGATTATGTGTATCAAAATTATATCCACAGAAATTGGAGTGGAAAATATGAAATAATCAAATGAATAGATATTCCAAACATAATCTTGGAGTAAAATAATAAATGAAGTATGCATAAAGCCGAATGAGTGGAAATTGAAATTTCAAATTCCCTTATCATTTTGGTAACTTACGAAACATACAACCATAAAATAAGGATCATAAAATGATGATGAAATTATTCATAAATTATATTATATTACACAATTAATACAATCATGGGTAGTACACACACCACATACAATAAATAAGTGGTGAACAATGGAAATCCAACGGAATTAAAAGTGAGATAAGAAACCCCTTACATTGTATTTTTTTCCTTGGTTAACGGTAGGTTAGCCTCCTGTATAATGGTGAAATAATTGGTATTTAATTATACACAAATAATTTACATTAATATGATATAATTTATGATCTTTTAACATTTATTTGTTATTAATATCTTAATATTATCGTCGTTTCGTGTGTTAACGGATTTGTTTTCCTTTATATTATTTGTTATGGGAGCCATATTTGTTATGGATGGGATTTATCTTATTTATATCCAGAATTATATCATGTATCTAAAAATTATTTTTAATCATCAAATGATATTTAGTCTTGAATGGATATAAAGTCGAATGAATCTCATCGTGTTCGTGGAGACGGGAATCCGTACTTATGCACGAGCGACAATATCATTCTTTTGATATTAAAATAATATATAATTGGATGGTATATCATATATAAAAAATAATTATTATATTATATTTATTATTTACATGAATTATATATCATTATTATACCCATCTAAATTATAATATATTGAATAACAATTACACCACAACGTGGAGACTGTAGGCCGTACGTACGCACGTATGGTGACATGTCATTCAAGGGAGGATAGAATAATGAATCTGTTTATTCCATAATTATAATAACATCACATTATATAGAATATACTGGATTTATTATTTTAGAATTTAAATAACAAGGAAAGAAGAAGTTGAAGAAGAATGGAACTTTAAAGAGGGTGGTGAAGGCGTTACCTCTTCTTCGGGTTCTTCCTTTTGATTTGATCAAAAGTGCTCCTTAGGTTGGATTTATGATCCAAATAAGGCCTCTAGGTTGATTTGAGGGATTTTTGGAGGATATTTGTGAAGAGTTTGGCCGAGAAAAAAGGCTTTTAAGGTGTGAAGAATTGGTTAGAAGTGATGTCCTTTTATAAGGGGGAGGAGTGGCTCTTTAGGAAAAACTTAAAGTATTATTTTATAATCAATTAATATTCGGTTTCTAATGGCTCAAAAGTGTATTATTAAAAGACTAAGGTGGGGATGGGTCTAAATCCTTTCAACCAATAGATTTTAGACAGGTTTGGGTCATTATATTAACCATATCTTTTAGTTTTAACTCTTGGTTAATTAGTTTGACACTTACCATGTCACTTTGTATTTTTATATTATATAGTTAATAAAATTACTATATACCTACAAGAGACCCCCAAGTGGTCCATTAATTATACAAATATCATGATACAAGTACTTTTTCAGAACCTTAGATTTTTACGAATTAAATATCAATTAATAATATAATATTTGTTTTAAAAACTCTTTTATGTCAATTTTGACACTATTTGGTATTTGATTTTTGTGAAAATCATAACAGCATGATTACTTATAAGAAGGTTAAATAAATCAATCCTAACATGTCATATTAACCTATAAAATTATTTTAATTCATCAAATGCCACAAATTATATTTATTTCTATATTTATAATGTCAATTATTTTAATATTTTACTAATAATGAAATTAATGCATCATCATTGTGTCATAAATAAATTAAATTATTTAATGTCTAAAAATTATAAATAAAATACCATTCTGTAGAAAATATTTTTATCTTTATAATTAATATTTATAGTCTAAAATAAAACATATATAACCCTATGTAAATTTTTTTTTTTGATAAAAGATATAGGCTTATGTCATTTTTGTATTTACTTTAACTTAATTAATATAAAGTCTCAATATCACTTACAAGTGGATTCATGGGGTCCCAAAATCGACCCAAATATGGCCATGGTTGAAAATGTATCAACCAATAGGTTTAGGACACGTTTTAGGGTAAATTTAAATTATTAAATTATTATTTTTTTACCCTTATTTACCGGATTTACCCTTTAACCATGGTAAATAAAATATTTACCGAAGTAATTATTCAAAATGTCTAAAAATAAGAGTTATCGATTTAAATAATTTGTAAATCCTAAATCCAAATATTTAATCCATTTATCCAAATTCTGAACATAGAAGTGGCAGAAATTAATTTAAAATTAATTCCCGCTGTCAAAACAAAAAGCATGTTTTTAAGAAATAATAACTATCAAAAGATTGACACTTGTTTATGTCTTGTTTAAATGTGAAATTATGTCCAATGACCATCATTGTATTAAATGGTAAAACTATATTCTATATATACTTTAAAACTATTCAAATTCATAATTTATCACTATTAATTATTTCGATTAGAAAATGAGTTTTTTATTCAAATTTAGTAATTTTCACTATTCATCAAAATATGAAATTTATCTGAAAAGCACAGAAGTTTCACCCTAGGATATTTTCGATATTACGAATCCAAAAATGAAGTCCATTTTGAATGGTAAAATGTATAATATTTCAAAAAGTGGGTATTAATATTCATAACTGCTAGTTTTATTAGTTGTTGTGTGAGTTAGAACTTGAAGTTGTGTACAACACAGGATACTGTAATATTCATCGAGAAGCGTACTGTGGAAGCTTGTGGTGTTACATTCTCCCCTACTTCAATAAATTGCACCCTCACAATTTTTAAAATTGGTCTTGGGAATATAATGGAAAGTCCCACATCAAAAAAATAGTCAATAAAACTATCACTTTAAAAGAAAGAAAGAGAAGTACAAAGGTCACCCGAGATAACCTATACTAGGATTCCATATAGAGAAACATGGATATGGATGATAAAATAAGTGTCACGTTCTAATGGAGAGGGATATAAAACATGATTAGGAGAAAGTGAACAGTAAGAAAACCACAAACTTGTGATTTGACAAACGGTCATTAGTTTCCCAGTAGGAAAAGTAAACGGACAACATTTTTATAATTTTTTTTAAGATACATTACATAAAGATGAGGAATTCATTTCTAAGATTGACTAAGAACATAAAGAAATATACTTAATTTTTTTGTAATGTTTAATTCTTTAATAAATTCCTACTACTAACTCATTTTTAAACGATGACTATTCAAGAAGACTTGGTCACACTGGATGAGATATAAAAAACTTCTTATAGAATCACATGATCCACGAAGGATAAACTATATATTTACCTTGTCTTTAGAGATTAATCAAAACCAAAATGGTTGCTATAAGATCCGACGATCCCCCAAAAGGATATTCCATTAATGAAACACTAATCTTAATTTCTAAAATTAAACCGACAATACCCCAGAGATAAATAAATACCATTCAATAAACAATTGTCCTTAAAATCCTTCAATATAATCCAAACTAATATTGAAACCCAAAACATAGATGAATTTGGTTACGTGGTCTTCTATGTTAAATTGAATCTCTAAATGACATCAACTACTCTAAAAGTAACATACTTAAAAGTAATTAACCTAATCACATATTCTCTATTATAGGTTAATAATTTCCATAGATAACCCAAATCACTCTAAATCCATAATTAAAATAGATAAAAATCCATCATTACTCCTCAAATGAAATCCCATAGTATTCTATATTCCTTTGGCATATAGTGTCTCCAACAAAGCGAACATCTTCTGAAACAACATTTATCACTTTCTCACCAAATCATTTTCTTATAATAAGGGTATTCACTTGATAAGAAATAAGATCCCAAATAAAATTATTATTGATCAATAAAATCATTTTACTAAAAATAATTAGTCACACTAACCAGGGACATCACGTAGTCTAGTGGTAGGCGATAAATCCCAATCTCACATTGGTTGTGGGTTCAATTCCCATAGCTTTTTCTGACGCGACAGGTTGTCACACGGTCTACGTGTTGTCCTTTTTCAAAAACAATATTTTATAACATTACCAAAATGAGATAAATTCCTCAAAATAACCATAACATAATTTAACCAAAAATGTTATCTCACACCTTGCATTTTCAACCCAAATTATAATAACTTGTAATTTCCTCAAACCCAATGATCATACAAAACCAATTGGTTATTTATAACTATATCCACAAGAGAAAAGATAATTCTTATTCAAATATAATTCTCTCATGGAAAACTATAGGGTTAAAAATACAAGAGAAAATTATTCCAAAGTAAACCCATCAAAAAAGTGCACTAATACTTTTTAAACATTTATCCAACCATTTATTTCCACATAGCTTATTCTTTGACCAATAAAATATCCTATAGAATAGTGAATTCACTAAGGGAATGACCAAGTCCCCTAAATTTATGGAAATTGAATTTAAATGGATTCTTGGGAGCATTTTTATCCTCTTCCATAGTACTCTTCATTTTACTTCGGCAATTATTCACTTTATGTCCTTCCTTCCCACACTTAAAGCATTTATTTGTTCCATTGAGACACTATCCTGGGTGTCTCCTTCCACATTTCATGCATGATGTAAATTTAGGATTCCTTTCTCCATGGTCTCCACAGCTGGAGCTCTTATCATTCATTACCTTTCTCTTCTTTGCTGAGTCTGGGAATTGGTTAATATATATATTATTGATCATATTTTTGGAAAATTTATTTTTCATGTAGACGTATATTTTATGCCTATCAACATTCCATTTTGTTGCTCATTTTCACCACCGTTCCCACCTTGTACATCATTCTCAAAGTCACTATGACTTCCTTGGACTCCAGCCATTGACTAAAACCAGAAATCATTGTGTTAGTAACAGTAGTCATAAAATCATTTAGAGAACATTATGTCACCATATCCTCAATTTGAAACAAATTAGGATTAACCAACATCATTTACTCTCATCTTATATATAATACTTCAAATCCGTTTGGAGAGAAAATGTATATTATCTTAAGCATATCCCCCGGGAGTGTCGTAACCAAGAGTGCAGAAAGGCCTGTTTTCATGCACCAATTCCCGTTCGAGTCTATCTCAAAGCAGTGTTTTCGGGTTTTACCCCTAGGTACATCTGTCCCAGATCCACCTCTACCCGCTCATATCCAGACAAGGATGTATTGCTCATAAAACTCACAAAATCTCTACAATACCAAAATTCTAAGAAGTTCTTCAATACTAATACTCAAAGTTCATCTTAGGTTTATGTGCTCTAATCAGCATTTAACTAAATCTAGTTTCCAAGGTTTGTACTAAACTTCATCGGATACCAACTGTAACTCCCCGACCCCAGTTACCCAGAGTCTGTGCGTTATTATGTAACATTGGAATGATCATAAAGGATCAAGTCTCGAAAGACTGATTAGTTTAGTATTCTTAGAAACACTAGATATATTCATAAGTCTTACATTATACCATAAGGTAAAAACATCTACAACAACATCTTGTCTTCATATCCCCTCACACTATCCCTGCAAGTCATTCATAAATTACTTCTTCACATCCTGGGAAAAATAAAACATTGAAAGGGGTGATCATAGATGCTCAGTAAGGATAACAATATAGTAGAATATTTCATAGATAAGCATAAACACTTAAGGAAATGTATAACTAAAACAAAATCCTTTTAAACATGAACTTCAACATAATATGGAAAAGATAAATTGAAATAATTCCATTTACTTATTCACATGGATATACTTCTAGTAGAACAATCACATGCAATATCAATAACCACTTTCATAAAGATGGAATGCATAATGCCAGACTATCATAACCACATAGTCAAGGCCTCATGCCAAGACTACAAATAAGATTTTGTCAAGGTCTCGTGCCAAGACACTAGTTTGTCTCTTGAGACCTACCGATGCATTGAGGAGCTATAGCGGGCTCCACCCGTCACTTACTAAGTCCCATGTATTCCTCATATAAACAGGTTTAAATATAACATAAACATTCTTATTAAATCTAGCATACGAAATGTCAATACTTTAACCACTAACCATGAATGGTATAAAAATAGCACATCCATAGTCAAAAATAACTCATTCGATACAATATGGTATATTTTATTTTATCATATTAACCTCAATAGAGAGTTATAAAGGATATTGACATAGATGAAAATAATCATCAAATCTATTAGAGAGAAATATACCCCTTTCTTTGAAATCATTTAAAAGTCACACTATTTATCATGAAGCCATTTAAAAATAGATTTTTGAATCAAAGTGTCCCATACCACTTTGAAACTTTTAAAAGTAATTTTAATTTTAAAACATTAATGTCTATATAAATAAATCCATAAAACTATTTTTAAAACATGGACATTAATGAGAAAGATTTAGAAGAATAAATCTTTAAAACATTTAAAAATGATATTTGAGTTAGAGTTTCTAACCAAAAGAGAGACACTTGAATAAAAATAATTAAGGTAATAAAAAAATTGTAATATCATTATAATAAATGGATTCATGATATACTATGTCAAAGTACATTATATACACCATATACAAGTGAATTGGTGTATAACAACAAAAAAGTCTCAATGGAATGTCAATTGAGATGAAATCTTTTATAAAGACCGTATCCTTAGGTTAAGGATAAATTTATGACATTATTATGTGTGAAAAATATAAATACACTCAATATTATTGGATATTCAGTGTAAAAAAATCAAAGGAAATTCACACATATTCTTGTAAAAGCAACACCAATGAATTGGATGTTTAACTCAACAAATCGAGATTGATTAAAAATTACTCTTGTCATGTTCATACCAATGACTTGAGAATTTATCAACGGAGTGATTATGTGTATCAAAAGTATATCCACAGAAATGGGAGTGGAAATTATGACATAATCAAATGAATAGTGATTCCACACATAATATTGGAGTAAAATAATCAATGAATTATGCATAAAGCCAAATGACTGGAAATTGAAATTTCAAATTCCCATATCAGTTTCGTATCAGAAGAAACATAAACCCATGAAAGAAGGATCATACAATGATGATGTAATTATTAATAAATTAAATTATATTACACAATGAATACAATCATGGACAGTACACACACCACATACAATAAATAAGTGGTGAACAATGGAAATCCCACGGAATTAAAAGTGAGATAAGAAACCCCTTACTTTGTACATTTCCTTGGTCGATTGTAGGTTAAACTCAAGTATAATAGTGAAATAATTTTTATTAAAATATAAGAAAAATAATTTACATTAATATGATATCATATATGATCTTTTAACATTGATTTGTTAATAATATCTTAATATTATCATTGTTTCGGGTGTTAACGGGTTCGTTTTCCTTTATATTATTTGTTACGCGAGCCGTATTTTTTATGGATGGGATGTATATTATTCATATCCAGAATGATATAATTTCTCTAAAAATTATTTTTATTCATCAAATGAAATTTAGTCTTGAATGGATATGATGGGGAATTAATCTCATTGTGTTCGTGGAGACGGTAATCCGTACGTACGCACGAGTGACAATATCATTCTTTTGATATTAAAATAATATATAATTGGATGGTATATCATATAGATAGAGTCATTATCATTTTATATGTATTATTTACATGAATTATATATCATTATTATACCCATATAAATAATAATATATTGAATAACAATTACACCACCACGTGAAGATGGTAGGCCGTACGTACACATGTATGGTGACATGTCATTCAAGAGATGGATAGAATAATGAATTAGTTTGTTACATAATTATAATAACATAAAAGTATATATAATATACTAGAGTTATTATTTTATAATGGAAATAACAAGGAATGAAGAAGTTGAAGACGAATGAAACTTTAAAGAGGGTGGTGATGACGTTACCTCTTCTTCGGGTTCTTCCTTTTGATTTTATCAGAAGGGCTCCATAGGTTGGATTTCTGATCAAAATAAGGCCTCTAGGTTGACGTGAGGGAAGTTGGAAGGATATTTGGGCAGAGTTTGGCTGAGAAAAAAATACTTTTAAGGTGTGAAGAATTGGTTAGAAGTGATGTCCTTTTATAAGGGGGAGGAGGGGCTCTTTAGGAAAAACTTAAAGTATTATTTTATAATCAATTAATATTCGGTTTCTAATGGCTCCAAAGTGTGTTATTAAAAGACTAAGGTGGGGATGGGTCCAAATCCTTTCAACCAATAGATTTTAGACAGGTTTGGGTCATTATATTAACCTTATCTTTTAGTTTTAACTCTTGGTTAATTAGTTTGACACTTACCATGTCACTTTGTATTTTTACATTATATAGTTAATAAAATTACTATATACCTACAAGATACCCCCAAGTGGTCCATTAATTATACACATATCATGATACAAGTACTTTTTCAGAACCTTAGATTTTTAAGAATTTAATATCAATTAATAATATAATATTTGTTTTAAAAACTCTTTTATGTCATTTTTTACACTATTTGGTATTTGATTTTTTTTCAAAATCATAATAGCATGATTACTTCTAAAAGGGTTAATTTAATCAATCCTAACATGTAATATTGACCTATAAAATTCTTTTAATTAATTAAAAGCTGAAATTATATTTATTTGAGTATTTATAATATCAATTATTTTCATATTTCACTAATAAGGTAATTAATGCATCATCATTGTGTCATAAATAAATTAAATTATTTAATGTATAAAAATTATAATTAAAATACCATTATGTAGGAAATGTTTTTATCTTTCTAATAAATTTTTATATTCGAAAATATAACATATATAACCCTATGTAAAAATTGTTTTTCTAAAAGATATAGGCTTATGTGATTTTTGTATTTACTTTAACTTAATTAATATAAAGTGTCATTATCACTTAAAAGTGGATCCATGGGGTCCCAAAATCTACCCAAAAATGCCCATGGTCGAACATGTATCAACAAATAGAGTTAGGACACTTTTTATTGTAAATTAATAATATTATAATATTATTTGTTTACCCTTATTTACCGGATTTACCCTTTAACCATGGTAAATAAAATATTTACCGAAGTAATTATTCAAAATTTCTAAAAATAAGAGTTACCTATTTACATAATTTGGACATCCTGATTACAAATATGGAATCCATTTATCCAAATTCATAACACAGAAGTGGCAGAAATTAATTTAAAATTAATTCCCGTTGTCAAAACAAAAAGCGTGTTTTTAAGAAATAATATATATCAAAAGATTGACACTTGTTTATGTCTGGTTTAAATGTGAAATTATGTCCAATGACCAAAATTGTATTAAATGGTAAATTTATATTCTATATATACTTTAAAACCATTAAAATTCATAATTTATCACTACTAATTATTTCGATTAGAAAAGTTGTTTTTAATTCAAATTTAGTAATTTTCACTATTCATCAAAATATAAAAGTTATCCCAAAAGTACCAAAATTTCACCCTAGGCTAATTTCAAAATTCCGAATCCAAAAATGAAGTCCATTTTGAAATATAAAATTTATAAAATTTCAAAAAGTTGGTATTACTATTCATAACGACTAGTTTTATTAGTTGTTGTGTGTGTTAGAACTTGAAGTTTCGTACAACACATGCTACTGTATTATTCATCGAGAAGCGTACCGTGGAAGCTTGGGGGTTAAATTTAATCCATTAATTTATAACAAAACAATTTTACTAAATATAATATGATGTTTTTATTAAAAGTGTTATACCTACACTTACAAAAACCTCCATCAAATGGTTATAGAACATACTGTTTTTGTGTACGTCGACCTAATGCCTCACAAAACGATGATTGTTCAATTTTCTAATACCACCTCTCATGGTGGCCATTATCATGGAACTGTATTTATAAATGAAATATATTATATTTATATTTTCTCTATTATTTTGTAAATTTTATTTATAATATACCTTTATTCATTCCATAGTGTGTAAATATGATAATTTCATTTGAGAAAGTGTGGACTACCACCCTCTCAAAGTGATATGACTCATTCATGCCATACTTGGAATATATAAATAATGAATTTAATGAAGTTATGTAAGATATATTACATATAAATTATACTAAAATTTTAATACTCCTATCTATATATTATTTTCTATACCTTTAATATGGAAATGAAATGAAAGTAGCGTTTAAGCATACGTACGGCATACTGTCTCCAGGAACGGTGCATTTCATTTCTTATATCCAAATGTTATGGACTATTATAAATACATATATAATGGATATATATTATATTTAAATCATGAATAATATTCTATGGATAATGAAATTATGACCACATGGATAATTTCCCTCAAAATAATATTTTTTTTAACTCAAATATCAAACATTGACAAAACATCCGATATAAACTCATATAATTAGCTAATTGATAAAACATGGTAATAAGTGATATAAAATGAATAATTATCATTAAAATAGATCTAAAAATTTATAATTCAACCTATTATTATTATTGAGGAATGTAAATAATGAATGAGAAAATTCGAACTCATGGTAAGGGACTTCGTCTCAATCTCCTATCATTGAGGCATTTCTTGATAATATGAATCATTATTCTTTCATATTGGGTATATAAATCCACTATGATATTTCATATACATATTTTATCTATACTAATTTTATTTATTAAATCATAGAGAATAGTATTTAAATGTTCAAAGTTGTATGGGACACCTTGAACATTTAAATATTTAAATATCAATTGTTTTTCTTCCTGATATTAAATTACATATTTATTTATATAAGTATAAAAGGAATATACAAGAAATTATAAGTCACTCTTAAATTAAATTCCATGTTTTGAAATGGAATATTTTTATGTGAAGTTTTTTAATTTCTTTAAAAACGATAAAGGGAATTTTGTTTGTATACAACGACAACGACTTCTCTACCTCCTTAACCATTATTTGATATTTGGCTTCCTCAATAAGACTTAATGACTTTTAAAATGAAAATAAATCCATTATTAATTTATTGGGGTATCTTGGTGTTGAAAATGGGTTCTTAATTGAATTTGTTTATATGGAAACGTTTATAATATGAAATTATAAAAACCTTTCAAAAAATGGGTTTTGTGATGAATGTGTTTTATTAATGAAATGTTACATGAGATTTATATGGAATGGGTGAGTCAGATATAGCTTATAAGAAGGGTTGAGCCCCATTATTGGTCATGGATGATCCCAAAATAGCTTATATGAATGGTTGATCCCCATTATATCTCAAGGGTGAGCCCGACACTGCTTATACAAAGGGCTGATTCAAATTATATCTCACAGGTGGGCTCGATATAGCTTATAAAAAGGGTGATCCCGATTATAGATCTACAATTTGGAAGTAATCCATATCATTATTCAAATTTGAAGATGCTTGAAATTTTTTTATGTATACGATTCTCTAAGTTACCTAAAATAATTTTAATTTCTTTCTATTAGTTTTAGTTCTTTTCATTGAGTAAAAAGTATGAGTGTTATTCCTGTGAAAATGTTTTCTTTCATCTGCTCAAAGAACATTGAATGGGTTGTCAGGTTTTAACAAGACTAATGGTTTTTCATTATTTTTATGTCCCTTACTATGATTTTCTTCTAATTCCTTGTTTTAAATTATTTAATGGAGAATAGTGTCAAGTATGGAATCAAGGAAAAGTTACTTTGATTAAACATAAAAAGAACCATTGTTTATTTTTAAAAGTTTTTATGTTATGGGAGAAAAATATATTATTTTAATTGTACACATTTTATTTCTATCTTCTTATTATGTAACAGTTATGGCCTGATTCTCTAAAACAATAAACCTAGAAATATCATCAATGTGAAATCTTGACTTCACTCATGATTTTGAAACATTTAATGATGGGGCCTTTTTTATCATATATATTCATTATATATATTATTTTTACCATCCATCCCAAAATATAATGAAAAATGATTCACATCGCTACATAGAGGCAGTAGTGTACACGTACACACAAGGAACGTTATTATTTTCTAAAGGAATGACACGTATGAAAGTTGGTATGGTATTATAATTCAAGAAGTATAATTATTCAATATATATATATATATACTTTAAATCCATTATTATATCTATCCGTGAGATATGGTGATGGAAAATGAATTGAACTGGTTAGTGAGGTGGTAGTTTGCATACATAAAATCTGTGATTTCATTTAAAACATGATGAAAATAGACATGGATGTAGGTTATTACACTAAAATAAGATAATTTAAATATTTTATATATATTTATTTTATGATATCATGTTATTTATGAATACCTGTATGAGGTGAAATAATATTTAAAATAAAAACAGTTTATTAAAAACAATACATAATTGTTAGATATACCTCTCTGGAGAGAAACAAAAACTATTTATGAGGTTATATTAATCACAATAATTAATCTAGGACATGGGTAGGAAATTAAGTAATATACTTTTATCAGTATTGGATAAAACTATAGGTTTTGGAAGTAGGAATATAATATGGGAGGGGGATTCCTTTTATAAGTGGGGGAGAGGTCCCTTAAAATTTTTGAAAAGAAAAACTTGTGCTTCCATTTTATAAATTATAAATGGCACTTAAATAGATGATTTTCAAACCATAGAATAGATAAGTTATAAATATGAAAAAAAATATGAATTGGACATTTAGTTTAAGTCATTTTAACCCTTATATTTTTAGACTAACCACTAATAATCAGGTTTTAACCTTAACTACGTTATTCATCTTTCTCTATTTTTTCAATAAATTGGGAAGAAAATAATGTCTAAATAATTATATATTATTAATTTTTATGACTAAATATTTGGAATAAATCTTTAAAAATTCAATTAAAAATTGTGTAATAATTTAATTTAAAATTAATTTCTCAGACATGATAAAAAATTGGTTTTCCAATGAAAACTCTTTTCTAAGTATAAGAAGTTTTTATATAAAAATTTAACATAAAATTGATTCCAATGATAAAAAATGTGACTCTAACTAATATAATTTAACTTATAATACTTTTAAACTATTTTTATACAACATGTTTCTTTGTAAATTCTTTATTGAAATGTTGGTTTTCAATAAAAATAAGTATTCTTCACAATTCATAAAAAATTAATCTTTTCATAATATTATCCAAAATTCACAGAATGATATTGTATACATTTTTATTTCTAAAAAAAGTATTTTTTAAAATAAATATAGTAAAATTTTAAATAATTTATTTTATTATTTTTCCATAAAAATAATGGAAATTAATTTTTTGATAAGAATTGAATTTTCAAATTATATTAATATTTTATAAAAATTAATTACATTCTAATAAATATATTTTAATTATATAAAAACATTTATAATTAATATTAATTGTTTAGTTATTGTTATCCATACCACAATGTTTAATAGTTATGTAATAAATGTCATGTTTAAATAATAATATTTAGAAAATATTTCAGTTTCTAAAAAAATTTTGTTTCATGTAATCCATGCTATTAATGAAATTAAATATTTTTGCAAAATAATAATAAAATATCAGCATGTTACTTTCTCTCCCCCACCACCCTTAAAATAAAATAATCTATAAAAATTTTGTACCTTTCATGAAAAATAATAAGGATGCTTCTTCCTCACAATATACTTAGTTTCCCATGTCGCTTCCTTAAATTTTGGATTTCACCACAAGACATTGATTATTTAAACACCTATATATCCATGTAAATGTTTTTTAATATATAGGAATTTTACGAGCCCGTGAAATCAAACGGTGCGTGATTCTGAGGCCCAGAGTGCCCGGAATGATCCATTGATGTTTTGTTAAGTTTAAGTTAACACGCAAAAGTTGTTTTCCTGAAAATGTGGGATAAATCTTAAACGATTACTCAAATCATAAATATGAGGGTACTATTGCACTATGGGTGGTGGGTTTACCCTAGGCCAGAATTAAGATTAGTCAGTGTGGGCCTCCTGTGTGAAAACCCAAAAATGGAACAATCGTAAATAAAATAACAAAATAAATTATTTTATTTTTCAAATGCTTATAAATCAAAAACGATAAATCAGATTAAAAATCTGAGCCCACCATTGAACTCATGAGGGTATAGTTTTTTTATGAAAATACTAACTTTGGCCGGTGCGGGCCACCAGATAAAGTTAGTTTTTGGTTGCAAATAAAATAACATATTGACAATTATTTTATTCTAAAATTCATAACTTCTAAATGGTAACTTGGATTGAAAATCCAAGAGTACCACTAGATTAGTTGGAGCGTGTTTCACATAGCCAGAGCCTAACATTGACCATCGCAGGTCAAGGGTGACTGATAATAATTTTATGAAATTTTTTTCAGGTACGTTCTGTAAACACACAAGCAGCATTTTGTAAATTTTGAGCCGGTGCTCAGAATTAAAATCTTATAGAACCATTGAACATTCAAATCCGGTATTCTCTTTAGGAGACTTTCACCTCTACAATAGATAAATGAGGGAGAAAGTTAGTTTTTGGGTTTTTCATGGAAATAATAAAATAAAATAAACTTCATTTTGTTGTATTTTGAACTTCCATGTACATATTTTAGGTGGGGTCCACCAGAACTAAAGCGCCATGTAGAAGTTGGAAGTGGGGACCACCAGACCTTAACCTCCCATCAGAGGTTAAGGTGGTGGGAACCACCCAAAACATAACCTACCATGAGAGGTTATGGTGGTGGGGACCACTTGAGATGAAACCCCCACATTAATTGGGAGAAACCCTCAACTCCCACAATTAATGAGGGAGATCCTCTTGAACTCCTCCACCTTAATTGTGCCAACACACATACCTTTTATCTTGCCAATGCACCGCATCATTTGCGCAAGGATAAATTAATTGGCTTTCCTCGTTTTAAATTAAGTAACAGCATCGTTGGAATTTAGGAATGTTCCTAATAAATGAACTGCCATAAATTACAATGACCATTACCAACCTCTCCCCTCTTCTATATATATGGAGCATGGGAGGAGGATTTGGGATAGCTTCAACATGCGATGAAGCACTTGTAAAGTGACGCAACACCCAACACTTGGAGGATTACGCTCTCCAACGAATAACGTGTTCTTCCATGAAGAACACCGACAAGGAGAATCTTAGACTTCTTCCTCAGAAGCACCATGTAGAGGCAATCGACGTGGGATGTATTCGATGACCGACCCTTCCTCCTCATCATCGTCAAAGAACCGATGCACGAGCTCTGGAATGGAGGTTTGTGGAGGATGCGACGAATGATGACAACTCTATCTTCTTCCCCATGACTCTGTCGATGAACAACGAAAAAGGTAGGGTTTTTAATTAAGTATGATTTTTCCCTTGATTCTTTCCTTCTAAAAACAAAGAATGTGGATCAACTTATTATCAAGTTAATCCATAGATGTTTTCCATGCAGGTTGTGCATAAAATATTGTGAGATGTTTTAGGGGTTTATTCATTATAGGATTAAAACTTCCCATGTTATCCCTTCTTTTTCCTTTGTGGGTTTGAGAGTAGAAATTATCGAGGGATTATGGAAATTGATGTCTTAAAATATCTTCAATGCTCATTCTTCTTTATGTTATTGAGTAACTGATTACTACCACCCTAAACACGGAGGGTGCGGGCCAAACTAACATGGCCTAACCCCCCCCCCCCTCTATCATTCATATTTTTAATGTTCTTCAACATGCAGAAAAGGCGACGATATGACGAAGGTGATGAAGGAACCATGTGCCGCCCCCACGATGCTCTGGCACCCCGGCTAAATCGGATCTACCACCCCAGGCCAAACCACGCCACCCTCTGGCTCCCGAGTCGCCCCAGCCACGTTGTTGCTGGCCGCACCCCCCGCAGTCCGAACTGGCTCGAGCAGCACCGCACCCCGGCCGCACTGCGCCCTAGTTGCGACGCGCCCCGGCTCTCAGCTTTCGCATCTCCCACACCCCTCGCGGTTCCCTCCCGAGCCCCAGTCAAACCAGCCATTGCGCACCCTGCGTGCCCTGTGGCTCTACCATCCATGCACCCCACGCACCACATGCAATCTTTGCACCCCGCGCGCCCTGCACGCCCTATGCTGCCGCTGACCGAACTGGCAAGTCGGCCTCCGCGCGCCCTGCAGTTCGGCCGTCTTCGCACCCTGTGGTGCCCCAGACCATCTTTACTCCCTGCCCCGTCCATGGCACCCCGACCTTGGGCAGAGCCGCCCCATGATGACCCCTCGTGGTTTCCTCTTGGCTCAACCTTCCACATGGTTCCCTCTGGGTCGAACCGCCATCGTGCAGACCTGCGGCCAGTCCACGCCCTCACGACTAGTCTGCGCTCTCACAGCCCTCCACAACCCCTCACGGTCGCTGGGATGGGCCGAGCGGGCCAACCCAAACCTAACGGGTTTGGCCAGACCCAACGGGTCAGGCTGGTTTAACCGAGACTGGGTAAGTCCAGACTAGGCCGGGCTGGGTCGGTTCGATCGGGTCGGACCGGACCCGGGCCCATTATGAACCTTTACTTTCTTTTGGCCATATCTTTGGCACCGGGTGTCCGTTTGACGAACCATAAGTGGACTTGGTAATCATGGATCATGAAGGTCCCTTTGAGTATACCCCCACTGGATTTTGGGGTATAGTTGAGATGCAATCAGGTTGGATCATGCATGAATCCAACCAGGCCCCCGATACTAAAAGGATAATAACTCATAGAACGGGTGTCTGATAGATGTGTCGTCTATTCCATTGAGACCCCTATGATGTGGTGATACATTGAGATACTTCTTTGTGGGACTTCGTGACAGTTGGAGTATCAACTAGTAGGTTGTATAGCGGATCCTCCCAGTGACGAGCGGGAAGAGTGTGGAGACCTAGAAGATGGCTGAGACTTGACGACTAATGACTGATTGACTTGAAGTGACTCTACTAGCCCATTGGGGAGTTCCTGGTTGTGGAGGCAGACCCTTGGCGGAGGAGTTCCTGGTTATGGTGGCAGACCCACGGTACTCGATAAGATAAGTTCCTATGTAGGCTATCAGGGGGAGCGCTTGGTTGTGGCGGCAGACCCACAGTGGGGAGCACTTGAGTGTGATGTAGCAGACCCATGGTACACGACCGGAGGAGTACCTCAAAAGTCTAGGTTTATTGGGATGTGTTCTTGGTGTCACAGAAGGCCCACTGTACTCGACAGAGGAGGGATTCTCCAGCATCCGTGGTTTCGATAATTTGAATAAAATCTTAGTTGAGCTGAGTCAGTACTTTTGTGTTTTCCTCATGATTGAGATGGATCACTTGATAACTTAGTTATATGTATGGGCATATACCTATGTATGGTTATCCTTTTATTTCATAAATTGTGGTTAATACTTGTTTGATTTTGTGGGATCTTGAAGGTATCCGGGTCCCTACAATGTATCATTCTACTCACCCCTGCATGGGCTATACCCACACCTCATTGTGTTGGATATAGATGACGGACAGTGCTGACCGAGTCTGAGAGTACCAGGACTGGACGGTACCCAGAGGTGGACCTTACAATGAGATGGTACAAAGAGGATACTGATTGAGATGGAGTGCTACAGAGGTTAACTGTGCATACCCTTCATGTAGGAATTCTATAGGATGACCCAACAACTGTTTTTTCAATTCTTCAGTTGTACTTGTACTTAGAGTTCCTTATACTTTATAGTTGGGCTTGTATTTCTGGCCCCTTTAACTTTTCAACACTCTTTTTTTATACAGTTTACCTAGTGTTTGTATCCATAGGTATGCTCTATTTTGTGTGTTTACAGGTTATAAAGGCAATGCCTTCCCAGTTTTAGAAAATTGCACCTTTGGTGTTAGTCGCCAGCCCCTAGCCTATGGAAGGTGGGCTTGGGTGAGTCACGGCATGTGACCCGAGGGATGGGTCATGAAAAATTGGTATCAGAGGAGTCGGTTCTACCATATAACATAAGAATCTGATATTTTATATGAAGCAATAGTGTTAAGTGTAGTGAGTTCAGATTTCAGTTCAGGGAGTCCAGTGTTGGTGCATCGCCCGACGTATCTATACACGAAGACCATGACTTCTGATTTCAAAATTAGTGCACAGAAACACTAATTGTGTGTGAGTTTTCATTGTGATTTTATAAGTCATCTCACCAAGTCAGATAACCATATATAATATTTTGAACTTGTTGCATATGTTTCACTCAGGATGCCTCCACGCAAAAAGCCAGTTAGAGTTCTGAGAGTTGTACACATTGCAGCCCCCCCCCCCCCCCCGAGTGACTAGGCTCCAGTGTAGGGCTCTCCTACTATGTTTTCACCTTCGGGTGGTGTACCAGAAGCACCACCACCTGTTGGGAAACAGATACCACCAGCCACACTGGTGGACAGTTCACACCAACTGGGCGCATTGCACGAGTTCATGCAACAGAGGCATCTGAGGATTCGAGGCGAGATATATTCCCACGTAGCTGAGGGCTGGTTGGAGGAAAATTCTAGAGATTACCATCTAGTTGAGACACCAATATAGCATATGGTGATCATAGATTCTAGTATTTTCTCATGAGTGACCATGAGGATGGTCCTCTTAGTGATGAGGCTTCGGTACGTGGACCGCGCCCTGAAATAGTACCTTTAGGTAGTGTGCCAAATATATCACTACCAGTTGGTGAAGGGTTACAATCGACAGTACTAGTAGAGGAAAAAAGTAAGCTTAGTTCCTTGCACGTGTTTCAGCATCAGATACCCCTAATGTTCTGAGGAGATCCTAACACAAAGGCGGATGAGGAATAGCTCAAGGAGGTGGTTGAGAGTTCTCTAGAACTTCTACAGCTTCGGTAGGACAACATGTCGGTAGTTGAGTATTCATCGAGGTGTACCGATCTTTCCTAGTACTTGATGAATACGATACGATCAGTGCTTCATGGATTGAACTTTAGAGTGAGGTGTGTTCAAAGGACATCCGAGCTAGAACTATTCCTATATACATTCCAACTTATGCTAAGGTACTAGAGAGAACTATTGTGGTTGAATGTTCTTTTTCTGAGCAGATACATCTAGTGAATGTTAGCAGTGGGAATGTTGGAAATAGGTGCCAGTCTTACAGACTTGGGCATGTAAAATGTTTTGGGAAGAAGAAGTGTTAGGAAAAGATGAGTCTGCAGGGCAGCAGAAGTGGAAGCAGAGCAAGGAGAGCAGCATGAGGTGGTGTACTTTTTGACATGTTACAACCACACCATTTTTTGTGTGGACCCCACCAAGCTTCGGGAACAGGGGAACAGAGGAAGAGAGTAGTTGCATGTGGTCAAGGAATATGACCCAAGGGATTTAGGAATGATTCAAGGTATGGTCTATGTCTACTACTTGTTGTCGTATCAATAGACATAATTACCAATCATTCCTTCCTTCCACGAATCTTGTCCAGGACTTAGAGTTTCTGGTTAAACCATTGACTAGACCCTCGCTTTTGGAGACACCTTTGGGAGGAGACTCAATAATAAAAGTAATGACGATAGTGTGATTTGACCCTTGAGGTGAGAGTTTTAGTTGGAACCGCTTGATGGAAGCATCGAGGCCTTACGCCGTTATTTTAGGTTTGAACATGACATCCACAGTTCACACATAGATTGACTGTATTAGGCCAAGAGGTTGTGGATTATCTACAATGTTGGGACGGGGTTTCCCTTGGTCGGTGAAAAAGGAAACCCAAGAAGAACAGGATAAACTCATGCATAGGAGGGTACATCCAATCACTTATGATTCAGAAAACCTCACCCTCGTGGCAGCAGAAGATGACTTTGAGATAGTCTATACTCCTGGGAATGGGAACATGGTAGCAGAAGCACTTATCAGGAGTTATGGACAGCATCTGCTGAGTGAGGCGACAGAGAAGCTTACCAATTTATAGATATCCTTTTTGGATCGAGAAGCAACATCTTTTCATTAGTATCTTACCATCACTTCCCCACTCCTTCAGCGAGTTAGGGAGGTGCAACATGGAGACACTGACTATGAGACACGACGTGCTCAAATAATCCACAGGACAGTAACCTTTATGGGTTTCCTGAAGGTGGGGAAAACGTTATTGTCTTCAGGGGACATACCATGGTACCAGTTTCACTTTAGGAGGAAGTGTTGAGGGATTTCCACAGATCCCCTCTAGCAGTATATCCACGAGTTCCTAAGATGTAACAGGACCTCCGACGACAGCACTGGTGGCTGGGAATGAAGAAAGCAGTAGTAGATTTTGTCTCTCGGTGCCTCACTTGTCAGTAATTGAAGATAGAACATCAGGTGCCAGAAGGATTCATTCAGCCTTTAGAGGTCCCAGAGTGGATGTGGGATGGGATAACCATGGACTTTCTAACATGACTTCCACATAACTCTAGGGGTCATGACTCGATTTGGGTCACCGTCGACCATCTCACCAAGTCGGCCCACTTCATACCGATCAAAGTGCAGGATTTAGTAGAGAGCTTGGGACTCCTCTATGTGATGGAGATTTTTTAGTTACATGGAGTACCCTCGATGATATTATTTGATAGTGATGCATGTTTTAATTATCGGCTATGGAAGGGGGTAGCAGGAGGCTTTTGGAAAGCAGCTTCATTTGAGCACCACCTTCCATCCTCAGACAGATGGTCAGACTGAGTAGACCATTCAGACTCTCCAGGACATGTTGTGTGCTTGTGTCCTTGACTTTAGTCGTAGTTGGGAGGATCACTTACCTTTGATGGACATTTCATACAAAAACATCTATTAATCCACCATAGGGGTGGAACCTTTTGAGGTGTTGTAAGGGTGACCTTGCAGATCACATTTGTGTTGGAATAACCCAGGGGAGTCAGCAATCCTGGGACCATAGATGGTATAGGCTACCACAGAGAAAGTGCGGATCATCCAAGAGTGGATGAAGAATCCACAGAGCAAACAAAATTCTTATGCTGATAGGAGACTGAGACCTCTATAGTTCAAGGATGGTGACCACGTCTTCCTACGGGTCTCACCCTGATAAGGTCTACGGAGATTTGGCTAAGGTGGAAAATTATCTCTAAGATTCATCATACATTTTTAGGTACTCAGAAGATTTGGTAAGGTGTCTTAACGCTTAGCTCTTCCACCTCAGTTTCACTGGTTGCATGACGTCTTCCACGTATCTCAACTGAGGATATATGTACACAACCATTCTCACATCATCGACCATGGAGAGCTAGACATCGACGATGGGGTAACTTTTACAGAGGTTCTAGTAGAGATTCAGGATCAATAGGAGCGGGTTCTTCATGGATGGTAAATACCTCTGGTGTATGTTCTCTTGCTCCATGGTAATGTCCTGGAGATCACATGGTAGTGGAAGGCTCATATACATGCTCATTACCCCCACTTGTTCCCTTAGTTTGTGTTGTGGCTTACGGGGACATAGAGACCTAAGGTGGGAAGAATATAAAGACCTGGAATTCTCATGTAATTTTTTTTTAAATATATGGTAATTTTATGAGTCCACTAAATCTAACGGTGCACGATTCTTAGGTGACGAGTTCTCATAATTATACTTCGATGTTTTGATAAGATTAAGTTAACGCGCATAAGCATTTTTCCTTAAAAAGTAGAATAACTATTAAATGGTTACTTGGATCAGAGATTTTAGGGAACCGTTGCACCCAGGATGGTTGGTTTACCCTAGGTGTGACTTAAGATGAGTCGGTGCAGGCCTACTATGAGAAAACCCAAAAATGGCATAATCGTAAGTAAAATAATTAAATAAATTATTTTATTTTTTAAATGATAATAACTCACAAACATTAACCTAGATTAAAAATATGAGGCCACCGCTGAACTCGGGAGGGTATAATTTTTTTATGAAGATACAAAATTTGGCCAGTGCGGGCCACCATAGAACGTTAATTTATGGATGCAAGTAAAATAATTAAGTGAAAATTATTTTATTGTAAAATTCATAACATCTAAATGGTAACTCGGATTGAAAATATGACCATACTGTTGGGTTTGTTGGGGTGTATTTCACCTAGGCAGATCCTAACCACAACTGGCACGGGTAAGGGGTGATTGATAATAATTTTCCGAACATTTTTTTGGGTATGTTCAGTAAACGCACAAGCGGCATTTTGTAACTTTTGAACTGGTGCTCGGAATTAAAATCTGAGGGCACCGTTGAACTCATCGCGCCAGTATTCTCTCAAGGAGACATTCACCTCGATGGAATAAGGACGAGGGAGAAAGATAGATTTTTGGTTTTCTGTGGAAATAATAAAAAAAATTCATTTTATTTTATTTTGAGCTTCCATATGGATATATCATGTGGTGTCCACTAGAACTAAACCTCCATGTGGAAGTTGGAAGTGGGGATCACCAGACATTAACCTACCATGAGAGGTTAAGGTGGTGGGGACCACCTGAACCATAACCTCCTATGAGAGTGTATGGTGGTGGGGACCACCCGGGATGAAACCCCCCTTTAATTGAGAGAAATGCACAACTCTCACAATTAATGAGGGCGAGCCTCTTGACCTCCTCCACCTTATTTATGCCAATAGACATACCTTTAATCTTTCCAATGCACCACATCATTTGCACCAGCATAAATTAATTGTCTTGGCTCTTTTTAAATTATGTAACAGCGTCGTTGGAATTTTGGAAGGTTCATATTAAATGAACCGTCATAAATTCCAACGATCGTTACCTACCTCCCCCATCTCCTATATATATGTAGCTTGGGAGGAGGATTTGGAATGGCTTCACCAAGCGATGAAGCAATGGTAATGTGACGTGATGAAAAACACTTGGAGGATTATGCCCTCCAACGGAGAAAGGGTTCTTCCATGAAGAATGAAGGTGAGAAGAGTCTTCGAGCTCTTCCTCGGAAGCACCTTGCGGAGGCAACCGATGTGGGACGTCTTCGAAGATTGACCTTCCCTCCTTAATGTAGTCAATGAACCGATGCACGAGCTCATGATTGTAGGTGTGTGGAGGACGCGACGAATGATGAAAACTACGTCTTCTTCCCCACGACTCTGTCGAAGAACAACGAACAAGGTACGGTTTTTAATTAAGTATGATTTTATTCCATTGATTCTTTCCTTCTAAAAACAAAGAACATGGATCAAATTATTATCAAGTTGATCCACAAATGTTTTCCTTGCAGGTTGGGAATAAAATCTTGCGGCATGTTGTAGGGGTTTATTCATTATTCGATTAACACATCCCATGTTCTCCCCTCTTTTTCCTTTGTGGGATTGAGAATATAAAATATCGAGGGATTAATGGAATTGATGTTTTAAAATATCTTCCATGCTTTTTATTTTTTATGTTCTTGATAAACCCCTTTCTACCACCCTAAACGCGGAGGTTGCGGGCCAAACAAAACTAGCCTGACCCCCATGTTCTCCATTTTAATGTTCTTCGACATGGGTATGAGGCAACGAGATGACGAAGGTGAAGAAGGAAAACTATGTCACCCCCGCAATGCTCTGGCACCCCGGCCGAACTGGCTCTGGTGCCCCGGGCCGAATCGCACCACCCTCCGACTCTTGAGCTTCCCTGGCTGCATTGTCGCCGGCCGAACCAGCATGAGTCATGCTGCACCCCGTCTGGGCCGCGCCCTAGCCACGTCGTGCCCCGGCTCTCGGCCGTCGCGCCTCCCATGCCCCTCACTACGCCCTCCCGAGCCTCGACTGAGCCGGCCTCTGCACATTCCGTGTTCCCTGTAGCTCCGTCGTCCATGCACCCTGCACACCCTGTACGCCTCGCACGCCCTGCATCGCCGCTGGCCGAACCGGCCCGCCGGCCTCAGCCTGACCCGGGCGCCCCACGGCTCCGCCGTCTATGTACCCTGCGGCGCCCCGGCCAAGCCGGCCTCCCAGCCTAGGTCGCACCATCCCAGCCCTGGGCCGAGCTACCATAGTATGGCCCCTCACATTTCCCTCTGGGCTGAACAGCCCACACGGCACCCTCCGGGACAAACCACCCTTGCGCTGACATGTAGCTGGTCTGCACCATCACGACCGGTCCGCGCTCTCGTGGCCCTCTGTAACCCCTCACGACCATTGGTCTTGGCCTAGTGGGCCGGCTCAAACCTAACAGGTCATTCCTGGTCAACCAAGACCAGGTCGGTTCGACCGGGTCAGACCGGACCCAAGCCAACTACGACCCTTTACTTTCTTTTGGCCATATCATTGGCATCGAGCATCTGTTTGATGAACCGTCAGCGGCCCTAGTAACCTTGGAGAATGATGGTCCATTTGAGTATACCCCATTGGAGTTTTGTGTATAGTTGATATATAGTCAGGTTGGATCATGCATGAATCCAACCGGGCCCCCGGGACTAAATGGCTAATAACTCACAGACTGGGCGTCCGATTGACGCACCGTCTGTTACGTTGAGACCCCTATGACGTGGCAGACATTTGAGATTATTCTTCTTGGGACATCATGAAATTTGGAGTATTGACCAGTAGCTCGTGGAGAAGATCCTTCCAGTGAAGAGCGAGCAGAGTGCGGAGACCTATTAGATGGCTGAGACTTGACGACTGCAGACTTATTGACTCGGAGTGACTCGACTAGCCTAGTGGGGAGCACCTGGTTTTGGCCGCAGACCCATGGAATAGGGGCGCCTGGTTACAGCCGCACACCCGTAGTACTTAACAGGAGGAGTACCTCTACATGCTATCAGGGGGAGGGTTTGGTTGTGGCGGCAAACCCACAGTGGGGAGCGCCTCTGTGTAATGCAGCAGACCCACGGTACTCGACAGGAGAAGTACCTCAGCAGTTCAAGGTTCATGGGAAGCGTTCTTGGTGTCACGGCAGACCCACAATACATGGAAAGAAGATTATTTCTCAAGCAGTCATGGTTTCTATAATGTGAATAAATTCCGGGTTGAGATGAGTCAGTACTTTTGTGATTTCTAAATGATTGAGATGGGTCACTTGATAAATTGGGTATATGTATGGGCATATAACTAAGTAAGGGTATCTGTTGATTTCATACTTTATGGTTAATCCTTGTTGTATTTAGTGAGATCTTGAGGGTCTTGGGGTCCCTACTGAGTATCGTTATACTCTCCCCTACACGGTCTATGTCTGCACCTCGTTGTGTTGGATGCAGATGATGAACCACGCTGACTGAGGCTGAGAGTACTAGGACTGGATGGTACCCGGAGTTGGACCTTACAATGAGTTCGTACACAGAGGAGACTAACAGACACGGGGTGGTGAGGAGGTTAACTGTACCTACCCTTCAGGAAGGAATCCCGAAGGATGACCCGACAACTGTTTTGTTTCCTTTCTTCAGTTGTACTTTTACATCCAGTTCCTTTTACTTTACAGTTGGGCTTGTATTTCCGGCCCCTTTTACTTTTTAGCACTCTTTTTTTAAACAGTTTACCTACTGTTTGTATCTAGTTGTGTGCTTTTTTGTGTGCATTTATAGGTTATAAAGGCAATTCTATCCCAATTTTATGAAATTATGCCAGTGGTGCTAGTCGACATCCCCTAGCCTATAGAAGGTGGGCTTGGGGTAGTCACAGCACGGACCTCGATGGTATCTGAGCCAATACCTTGCCAGAAGTGCTTAAGCACTGCCTGGGTTTGAGTCTTGGGGTCCACAATGATGTCATTGTGCTTTAAAGTGGTAGATAATGTAACACCCCTAGAAAAGTGATACTCAAAAAGGCTAACTATTATTACCCATGTTAACAAGGTGCACCTTTCTTTTCGGTATCCTACATGATTAGGACTCCATAGTTAAGCATGCTTGTCATGGAGTAGTAATCAGAATGGGTGACTTTCTGGGAAGTTTCCTAGGGTGTGGTGTGAGTGAGGACAAAACACACTGAAAAACATGTGTTGTCCTATGGGGGCAGTCATTAGTCTGATAAGAGACCCTAGTGAGTAATAGTGTATGGTGTGCTGGGAAGGCAACCAAGGTATTATAGGAGACCCATAGGGTCAGATGAAAAGGTTCATGGCCCAGGGAGGCAGGTTGTGACAGGTTATGTGATTGGTATTGAGTTTCCGAACATTATCTATATGATCAAAAGTCCTCATAGATTTTTCCCCTTAATAATTACCAATACTCATACATATGGCCTGTAATTTTAGTACATGTTAAATACTAGGTATGTACTTCCTCAAGAAAGATATATAGAACACATCGTGAACTTGAGAGAGGATCTGTGGATTCTCTAAGAGATAAGACATTGTTTATGCTCAATCAAAAATATCATTAGGGGAAATACACATAATTATAATATTTACATTTTTCTAGAATATACTTACCATCATTCATTGAAAAACCGACATTACCTTCTCACAAACTATAAATTCTATATCACATTGAAATTTATCAATATATTTTTTTTAAACTTTCTACTGACCTTATACATTGGTGAATGGCTATATCATTCTCTTACATTTCTTCAATGAGGTATGGTCCGAATTTATTTCTTTCTCTAAATTAATCCCAACACATTATAGTTATATACTTCATTCTATATAGGATTCTATAATGATCCATCTGAATTCTCAAGATAAATCTATTGTTGTAAGATAAATCATCTAGATGAAGGTGTCAATCCAAACAACCATTGAAATACATAAAAAAGATCATTGAATATCCAATATGGTTTGAGTTATCTATCATACTATCTATAAATTTGGGTATGATATAATTCATTGAAATTCATATCTATGTCAATACATTGATGAGGAATTCATCAAAACATCTAGGTAAACCTCATATCCCAATCAGATATCATAAAATATTGTAATCTATGAAACCTTACCAACTAATTAATGTATACCATGGAAATATGATGCAAAGCGTTATCTTATCTTTTATAAATTAATTGGGATGACTTTTTATTATGACAAAATACAACCCAAATAAAATTGTTCCAATTAGATGTTTAGGGGAGTCCAATGAAAAAAATAATGTGATGTTTTCTCATTTCCATTCTGGAATTGGTAATGGTTGTAGCATAAAAATATGCATTTTTTTCTCAGACATAACATTCTACATTACATAGAACCAGTATAGACACTCATAAATATCTATCTTCATGTCATCCCCCTATAAAAATGCCATCAAATAATTTTATATGATTGTTGTTCTAGGATTAATAGAGAAATAAAAACTATTATCCTCATCCAACAACTCCATCATTAAATTTAGTATTGATGGAATACATACATGGTTCCTTAAACATAATATTTCATCACAATCAATGTTGAACTCAAGAACATTTCTCACATTAATCTATAGCTCTAAATCATCCTTATATTCCTCTTTAATCCTCACTTAGATATATGGTTGAATACACATTTGATAAAGATAATATTTCTCCCCTTCCTTCATCATTTCAAGATATATCCATATAAGATCTAGAAATATTCGATCTGTTTTAAACCTCAACACAAATAACATATATTGATCCATTTGAATCAAATTATTTAACACATTATTAATTTAACCTTTGTGTTAATGTATTCAAAATTCATAATCTTTAATCACTTTGAACAATATTTATTATAGATATCACAACTTTATCAATAAAAATAATCACTCAATATATTTATCTCACATATTACGACATCTGACCCAAATCAAGAGTTTTTTAATTTTTTAGGGTGCTCAAATATTCATGAGGCGTAATATATGACCATAAAATTTATAAATCCAATTGTTAACTTTATGAAAAAAAACATATGTTCTGAAAATAAACATAATATTAATCTATAAAACATTTAAAAATATTCATATAAAACAACTCATCACATTGTTTAGTGGTTGAAATTTCACCCCAATCACCCTTCGATTCAGGGATCAAGCCCCACTTCTTTTCTAAATTTAACTAGTTATTCACTCAACTAAAATATATTATTATAACTCTAATAGAATCCTAGAATAAATTTTGATTATACATAAACATACAAGTAAATATAATGCATGAATATTATCAAAACCTTTAACATTATGAAAATATCATTTCTACTCAAATAAATAATCATGTTTAAACTAAGAGTTATATATAATTTATTCCAAAAAAAGAACTCCCAAAATTTATTTAATCACATTAAAATACAATACATTAGAACCAAAAAAATGGTATTTAAATGAATTTGAACTTATTAACAAATATAAACTCATAAACCCAAGATGGTATCAATAACCCTTAAGTTATTATTAGAAAATGACATATATGCGTCCAAAATTAAAAATATCGGTTTTGGTTTCATGATTTTTATAAAAAAATACTATTTTTTAAAATAATTCTATAATATAGTTCCCAAATCCGAATATATAAACCCATTTACTCCATTGATTTTGTATAAGATAGGCCCTTCCTGGGTCAAGGGGAAAACCTCTAGTGTTGGGAATTTACTCGGTTAATTCCAAAGTTCCCCACATATAACAAAATTATATCTTTAGTAATTCACTACTCTATGAACATCATCTAAAAAAAGATATTATCTTAACCTCCATTTCATATATTCTTCTACTTTCTTCTTCCCACCCTCTTAACATGTAGTAATCTGAATATTCTTTACACTATGGTCATTACCTCATTATCTTTTAGAAAATTCCATCGTCCTCTTGTTTGACATGTTAGTAGACTCATTGTAGTTTACATTGTTTATAATTTCTATCAACATATTATTAGTTATAATAATAATATTATTTCTCTATTCATCATCCAATTTACTTGGTAATAATCACCAAATTTTCAATGGTATTTTGTTTTAACATGATTCCTCATAGTACTATCCATTTACTAAAACCACAAACAAATGGATGAGAAACAAAAATCATTTTGGGATACCAAATAATCACTTATACAATGTCTAAATATTGAGAAATATTCTCAATCTAGGACACAATAGATATGAACTATGTTATTCACGTCTATCATCTGTTCAAGTCTTTCATGATGGTTTATAAAGAGTTTGTGAATTTCTAAAACATATCACATGGTTCTCCAAACAATTTGTATAGAAAAGGACTTTCAACATTCATCATGTGGAGATCAATTCAATTACTAATCCACCATTGTTTATTTATTACCCCTGGGTAAATCTATATTTGAGCCTGATCCTCTTGTATAATTTAGAAAATTGTGTAACTACTTTGAAACCACTGACTTTATCCTTCGTCAAAATGTCATGAAATTTTCTTATATGTCTAATTATCCTTAGGGTTCTCACAAATGACTTATAATCCTATTTTCTAATAGTTAACATAACCATTCTCTTATTCCATCTATGGATACCTAGACCTTTCATAAAATTCAATTGCATCTTATTTGATGATTATTGATTACATGACATAAAAATACATGTTATAATTATATAGCTCTAGTGCATTGGGAGTCATAGATAAATAGAAAATAAGTTCATAGGTATACTATATATTATCAAACTATATTTTTCAATACTATCACCCTTATTTTTAAGATCATATATAATACTTATCATCACTACCTGGGGAAAGGAAACATAAGAAAGTGTGAGCTCTTGTGTTTAGTAATGGTAAACAAGGGAGATATTAACATAACATGAGTATAAGGGTGAGAAAATTAATATTTGAAAACCATACCTCATATATAATTGATCACATTCTTGAGAAAAATAATAATGCTTTGGAATTCATATGACATTAATCATAAAGCAATTAAATATCATAAGTTCTGAGACCATGGCATTGGAAAAAGAATGTGATTTCTAGAATACACATAAGTATAAAAAACCTTGTGTCAAGGATACCAACCATGACATTCATAACATGTTTGTATGGGGATAACCATTAATGAACCTAATTCATTCATGGGATAACCTCTTGTTACTATCTTTTAGTCTTCTGAAAAAACATGTGTGCCTTATATTTAGGGATTGGTATAACCTCTAATATACCTATTAATCTCATAGAAAATTAACCATTACCATATGAATTAGAGTGAGATATTGGTCTAACCAATCACATAATTCAAATAATACATATGTGTGCTATAATATCCAAAAATTGTAATCGTATCATTACCCATTTAATAGAAATGGGTTTCATAAACATTTAATCATATCATAACTCATGGAAATAAGTATGTTTCATAAACACTTCATCATAACATAATCTCGGGGAATGAAAATATTTTCATCAAAATATTATAATAATAATCTCAAGGAATAATGATAAAGGATAAGGATGGTATCGTTAGATCATTCCCCCAATAAATCATAATTAACATCTACGGATATCATGTTAAAGAGAAAATGATTTTGAAATATCACATGTAACATTTCATGAAAAAATTAACTTTTCAATATTAAACACACATATTTAAATTATAAAACATTTTCAAATAATAAATTTAATTTCTAATTTTTAAATATAATTGTAAACATATAAAGGATGTTATAAATCATTGATAATTCATGATGATATAAAATATTGTTCATGTAAAAGATATTAAAAAATATTCCTTTCATAATTTTGTTAAAAAGTAAGAAAGACATCATTTGGAAAATTGAAATAATAGAGATTTAAAACAATTTTGTTAAAAATATCATTTTAGGGAAAAATTAATTTTATCAATTTTTTAATAATACTAAAAACATTCAATATTTTTTTAAAACCTAGATAAGAATGAAAAATGATTTTTTGGCTGAAGAGAGAAATATGGTCAGGTTTACAAAAAAGCATTATTTTGTAATCTTGAGTACATATAGAGATTAAAATTAAAAAAATAATTTTTTTAATTAAATAACTATAGTAAAATAAATTTAATTATTTTCTTGTGTGATAGATTATAACATTTCATCATAAATAACATAATCATAAATATTCCGAACAAAAATGAGTTTGTAACGTTAAACCAATACAACTTTGGAGCCTTTTTAATTGAAATGAAAGTGAATGAAATAAAATTTTATGGATATTCATATCCCATAATTTCGTGATAATATTCATAAAATTCTTTCATTTAATGTATATACACTACACAAAAGAAACAACTGATGAATATTTCGTGTGTCACACAAAAATAAAAGTGATAGAAAAATTATTTACCTCAAATGTAAACATTATTTGTACATGATGTACATATATTTCAGAAATAAGGTAATATAAATAATACAATTTTTCATTTAATTATTTAATTTTATTACTTTCTTATTCATGATTCTATGATAAAATCATGTTTTAGCTTATAACATGATCTGTTTTTCATGTATGTTTTGGTTTGGTATTTTCTATTTTATTATTTTGATCATAGTTACATCATATCAATAATTTTAATAATTAAAAAAAATATAACATATTTTCATTATATATTTATTCATATTAATCCATAAAATTTAGATGTTGGAAATGAATTACACCATTCAAGGAGATAGTATGTCGTACATATGTTTGAACACAGTTTCCATTTTCTTGATGGATGGAATGAATTAAGTGTAAATGATATATCACCATTATAGAGAGATTTTTAATTAATATTTATAATATATATTCATTAAAAATATCCTTATTACCATAAATTTCAATATAAAACAAGAAAATTAATTGCATCACTTTGTAGAGGCGGTAGTCCCCATATATGCACGATCGATGTTATCGTTTTCTAAAAACACGGAATGTAATTTGGTAGAAATTGTATTACAATTCAATAAGTATAATTATTATATAATTATAATATATATATATACACTTAAAATTCATAATTATATCCATCCATGAGATACTGTGATGGAAAATTAATTACATCATTTTGCAAGGGTGGTAGTCGGCCATACACATAATCAGAGATTTCATTTCACATTGGATGGAAGAGGATGTGGATGAAGGTTTCTCTAAAAACATACTAATATCTCAATATATTTAAGATAATAATTTTATTATATAACTATAGTTTCATATTATTTCAAGGATCTTGATGACCAAACAAAATAAAAACACCCGTATTAGGAACAATTACTCTTTTTCTGACGACCCCCTTATGTTAGAACAAAATGCCTTATTATGAGGCTTTTATAATCCAAATTATAGAACTAGTACATGTGTATTTATTTAAGTAATATATTTGGTTTATTATTTTATAATAAAAGAGTATTTTAAAGTGTTTAGAGTGGATTACAAGTTGTTCACCTTTATAAGTGGGGTAGAGACACAATAATATTATTCGAAAAAAAGAATTTAAATTTTTTACATAACACACAAGGATCTTGAATGGATAATTTAAAAAAATATATTTTATTTGTTTTAAATTTTTCAATAAAATAGAAATATGATAGGTTTTAAGTCATTTAAAGCCTTTAAATTTTTGTTTAACACTTAGTAATCATGTTTCTACATTAACCACAATATTAATTTTTTATTTATTTTACTATTCATTATGAAAAAAAATGTTGAACATAATATATAATAATAATTATGATTATTTTAATTATGGAATTAAATTATAAAAATTCTATACAAATAAGTGGTATATTTTAATTTAAAATTAAACACACATGCCTGATGAAAAGCGGTTTTCCAATGAAAAAATTTCATATATATAATAATTATTTATATCAAAATATAACATAATATTAAACCAGAGGGGTTAGACTGTGAGATCATTCCCAGAGGGTTGCTTGTGAATAAATGGATAATTGTGATAAGTTTTCCATGACAACGAACAAGCTTGGACACAGTCTTCTTGGGTGTTTAAAAGGTCTTCTGATATATCTGTTGTTAATTTATTATATGGGGATAGAGAGATTATGATAGATTTCAATGGTAAATTATTCAGTGATTTGAATAATTTATATATGTAAATGAATGTAATTTAAAACTGTTGGATTGTTTACTTTTGTGTACTTCCTAGTTAACTACTTCATTTCTGCATATTACCTTCTATATATTTTCACTAACTGTTAGGCATAGATCTTTTGGTGGTTGCCTAATGGGATTCATCTCACACCCTATTTGGGTCATAATTTTGAACCAAAATAGATTATATGGTTGCAGGTATAGATAAGGGAAATAATCTGTCATCATTAGGTACTTAATTGTTGTTGGAGCTTGAGATCATGGGACCAAGATGAGGCTTGCGATGCTGTTGGAGTTTACTACTTTTCTATAATTTTGTTTATTATTTTGTTTCTAGAATTTTGAATATTTTTATTACTTTCTTAGAAAAATGTGACATGCATAAATTATTTATATATATGATGTAGTTGTTTATAATGTCACTCTTCCACTATTTACTTTTGTTGTATGGTATTTCTGCTTCTTCTATTGCTTTATATTTAGATTCTATTGTGTATACTCTGCCAATGATGGAATAGTTACCTCATTGTCTTACCTTGGACCTCTCTACTAGTAGGAAGCCTCTAGAATTTGGGAAAAATTAGATTAAGGTTATGTGAGAAACCAAGATCTGGGAACCATTGGGCGGCATCCAGGACCGGGATGTTAAACGTGTTATCAGAGGTGTTTCTTTTCATATTTGTCTTACTAATTGGATCTGATAGATCGGGATATTATGTAATGATTAGTTGGTAACAATATTTTCATAGGTTTTTATATCCTGTGTATAGGGAAAATCCAAGTTACCTAGAATATTATAATTTTTCTAGTTTTGAAATTGTAACAGTTGATTTGATTTCACTATTGGGTGATTCACTTGTATTGTTCTATTATAATTGATATTATTGAGGTTATATTTATGTTTCAACCCAGTGAGATGATGGGATTCCATCTCATGCATCACATATTCACTTTCTATAGATCACATTTCATGAATTCTTGTCATTCCATTTAGGCTTCATTGTAGATTGCATGTAGTTGTGTTAGATTTTGTTCTAGATATGCATTCTATTGTGATATATGTCGTGATAGAAAACCAACTATTTTGATAGGGTATTGGAATATGTAATTTTTTATATAACATGGATTCCAAAACTTATCCCTGAGGTGTTGTGGTCCCTCTTATATTAGAATTTGGTGGATTATGTATGAAACTTAGTTGAATTGTTTCCATTTTTGATGTCGAATAGGATGAAAAACATTGATTTGTAGGACTGTGGACTCTCAATGGTTGGAATTTGTCACTCCTTGGAAAAAAAATTGTGTTTTTAAGTGTTCTAGAGAAGTTTTAGTGGCCTACTATCTAGAAACCTACACAAAACATTGTGTGGTGTCATAAACACACGCCATGTTTTCTTATACTCTATAAGAAAAAACTTTTCTTATGTACACACCATGTTCTAGGAGTATATTCCATGTAGTGCTTGACCATGTGATTGGTTGTGTGAGCAGAGACATGGGGTTCGGAAAAATTGGGTAGAATATTCCATTTCAAGATTGTACACATTGTGTTGTAAAGAACCATGTATCCTGCTATGTGAAAAAGGACACAGGTGGATGAAACTAAGGATGTAAACATCGTGAATCATTTATTTGTACCATATAGATTCGATTTTGTATCCAACCGTGTGACTAATGACACTAGCGATTAGAACATATGTGGTACACACTGTGTGTAATGTGAACACGCCATGTGGTATTACCCCAGAGGGAACCTTGTAGTTCCTACCACATAGAATTACATGGGCATAAAGGAATATTCAAGTACACTCCATATATCTGAAGGAACACGCCATTTGTAAGGGTGTTACATGACCAGGATTGGCAGAGGAACACACAATTTTAAAATCTTAAGGGAACATGCCATGTGGAGTTTATACACACTGTGTAACCCTGTTTAAATTTTTTTTATTTCTTTCTTTCTTGTGTTCCATTATTTCACTTCGAAGTTTTTTTCCATAATAATTGTGAACTGAGGTGTGTGCTTGAACTTGTAGAGTCATACCACCGAGATGTTCTCTAGTTGTACACCAGGTGCAAGGCGATGACCAGACACCAAAAATGGTAGATCAGGAACTACCAGTAGATCCTCCCATCATGCCTATATTGGCACTAGCTGTTATATTGCATGTACGTGTTGATCCATAGTTCCATGAATCCTTTTGAAGATGTTACAAACTTTTCAGGGAGCACCACATCCTACCCAATCTATGGAAGAGCTGACGTGGGTGTTTTAGCAGTATAATCCTATGACTTTTTCTTGGTTTGGAGGACCATAGGCTACAGATTCTTGGCTAAAGGCCATGCTTTATATCTTTGAGCATTTAGAGATACCTATGGAGTGGAGGGTGAATCTTGTGACATACATGATACGTGATTCTGCCAAGAGATGGTGGAATGTTATCTCACAGGGTGGCCTTCTTTGCGATATGGCATGGGAAGTGTTTTAGAGGACCTTCTATGATTACTTATATCCAGAGACTTTGAGGGACGATTGTTCTTGAAATTTCATTCATTTGTAGTAGGTAACTCTTTCAGTGATTGATTTATCCTCTTGTTTTACAGTGCTTCAGTGGTTTACACCTCCTTTGAAAGGTGATGAGTTATATTTGGCTAGTCTATTTGAGGATGGTCTCAGGTATGACATCTGATCGCAGGTGAATGACTTCAGGCTGAGTTTGTGACTACAATAGTTAACCAGATATTGATTACTGAGTGAAATCTATGGGAGTTAAGAGCTACAAGCTAGGGTGGTTCATCATTAAGAGATGGTACTCCATTGACATAAATTAATACATTTCGTAGGGATATTTCATGAGATGTTTCTTCAAATATCAATTTGGTATGCTACGAGTGCAAGAAGAGTGGGCATATGAGACCACATTTCTAGAAGGACCCCGTCGAGTGCTGATCGTGTAGAAATATGGGCCATCCTCATAATTTTTTCTATGTTTCCTCACCATTAGATAGTGAAAGGGGTATGTTATGAATCCCCATTCATAAAAAGGACCACTATTATCTAAGTAGTTTGGGAACTAGTGTTCATTAGTCCATTCAGGCCGTGGAGGTGCTCATGGTCATGGTAGCTAGACTCCATGTCTTCTATGACATCTGGGTGGATCAGCTAAGGTTAGTCTAGTAGAGTTTCAGGTCCATAGTACAACTCAAACTTTTTTAGTATAGAAGACCCAGAATGAGTAGGATCCCAGACCCTCTATGGTTAGACATATGATTATATTTTCCTCATTTTTATCTTCTTCTATTTTTGATACAGGGGATTTCCATAGTTCTATATCTATTTCCATTATGTAGAGGCTTGGGCTTTGTATCATTACTTATAAGGAATTAATGATGTTAAACACTACTTTTATTATTAGGATGGCTATTGTACAATAGTTCAAGGAGTTCCCTCTTGAGGTTGGTGGGTGACATTTATTATGGGACCTCTACGTCTTAGAGATGATAGGCATCGATTTCATTCTTAGAATGGACTGGTTAGTCTTTTTTCAGACATATTTTGACTCCTGTCACTATAGGGTGAGTTTATCTCACTAGAGGGAATGTATTATCTACACTAGGGTGAATGGGATGTTCAGGATAGTAGAGATGGACCCAAGAATCATGGGTTGAGATGAATTATAGCCCAGATTTCTAGTTTATATCTGGATGACCATGGGAATTCACAAACGGAATTGCCTCTAGTAGTGAATTG
Organism: Viscum album; assembly: GCA_963277665.1. Classification (NCBI taxonomy): domain Eukaryota; kingdom Viridiplantae; phylum Streptophyta; class Magnoliopsida; order Santalales; family Viscaceae; genus Viscum; species Viscum album. The sequence continues at coordinate 1,565,416,983 of OY728156.1, forward strand.
TCTTAGAGATTTATTTCCAGATGACTCTTCTGGTTTACCTCGAGAGAGAGGGGTGTATTTATCTATTGAAATCATGTCGGGAGTGGCACCAGTGTCCATTCCTCCATATAGGATTCCTACACCAGAGTTACATAATCTCAAGAAGTAGTTAGAGTAGTGGCATGAAAAGGGTGTCATCATACCCAGTAATTCTCCTTAGGGTTCCCCTATCCTTTTTATGAAAAACGCTGATGGTACCCTCAGAATTTGTGTGGATTATTGGAAGATGAACCAGTTGATAGTTAGAAATCAATACCCTTTTCTAAGTATTGAGAATATCTTTGATCAGGTTTGAGGAGCCCAGGTGTTCTTGATGATTGACTTGAGATCTAGTTACCATTACTTTTGTTCTGAACCATCATATATACCACTTACAGCCTTTCAGAGAAGGTATAATCTATATGAGTATTTGTTTATTCCCTTCAGCCTTATGAACATGCTGATAGTTTTCATGGAACTGATGAACTGAGTGCTCCGTCCTTACTTGGATTCCTTTATGGAGGTCTTTGTGGATGATATCTTGATGTGCTCACACACTCAACACAACCATACCATCTATATTGAGATTGTATTTAGTACACTGAGAGAGCATCTGTTATATGCTATGATATCAAAATTCCACTTTTGGATTGACCAGATTCCCTATATGGGTCATGTTATATCAGAGACAAGAGTATTAGTAGACCCAGAGAATGTGAGAGAGGTAGTTTTCTGGGAGAAGTTGAAGAACTTATTTGAGGTATAGTTTTTATTGGGGCTAGATGGTTACTATTGGTACATTATACAGGACATTTCTCTCTTATAAGTGCCACTGATGGGCTTAACTAGGAAGGTTGTGAAGTATTTGTGGACAAATTCTTGCGATTAAGCCTTTTAGAAGCTGAAAAGGGATATTTAATTCGACCCCAATACTAATTTTTCAGGGGCCGGTTAAGAGTTACACCATTTACTAGGATGCATCCGGTATTGCTATACGAGCATTGCATATGTAGGGGGAGTGATTCATTGCATATGGGTCTCGATACTTGAGGTCACATGAGAGAAATTACTTGATGCATGATCTCGAGTTAGCTACAATTCCGTATGCTTTACACTGTTGGAGACACTATCATTTGGGAGGTCATTTTGTGTTATACACTAACAATAAAAGTCTCAATTATATCTTCACTCCGCGATATCTAAATTTGACATAGTGAAGTTGGGTTGGGTACCTTAAGTCTTTTTACTTTCAGCTTTCCTATACACTTGGGAAAGGCAACGCTATGGATGATGTGTTGAGCAGGTGGATTCAGATATAGGCAGTTCATGAGGCCATCAGTGAGTGGCATCTTATGGCTCTATTCACTGAGATTCATCATGAGGTTCCTGATAGGCATTGGTAGATATTTCTTTATTCTATACCTGTTACCTCTACTCTTATGAATCGAGTGTGAATAAAGTAGCTATCAGATTCCAAAGTCTTAATCATATTGGAGAGTCTACCGATATGGGACCCTACTCCTTGGTGGATCATATATGATGATATTGTCTTTTATTTTCATGGAAACGTATGGGTGTAAGCAGACATACGTGACGAGATATTGTGGTATTTTCATTCCTCATTTTGGGTAGTTCAACTAGGTGTCATCAATATGTATCGAGATCTACGCCGTCAGTATTTTTGGCATAGTATCAAGAAGGATATAGCTTGTTTTTTTATGAGAAGTTCCACCTATCAACAGGTGAAGGCGGAGCATTAGCAAAAAGTAGGGCTTTTAAAGCAGTTACCCATTCTTGAGTGGAAGTGGAGTGAGGTAGCGATGGATTTCATGATGGGTTTACAAATGTATCCTCAATGGAATGATGTGGTTTGGGTTGTTGTTTACAGATTCATTATGTTTGCACATTTCTTGGTGGTCAAGTGAAACATTAGTGTTGATGAACTTAGAAGGTTTTACATCCAAGAGATTGTATATTTGAATGGGTTTCTGCACTCGATCAATTCAGATAGGGAGGCCTATTTTAATTCTCATGTCTATAAGGGACTACAGAGGACTTTGGGTACATAGGTACATCTGAGAACAGCTTACCATCCTCAGATGGACGGCCAGTCCGAGCATAGGATTCATGTTTTGGAGGACATGCTACAAGATTGCATCCTAGATTTCGTGGGATATTCGGAGATACATATACCCCTAGTGGTGTTTTCCTACAATAATAGTTTTCCATTAATGATTCAGATGGAACCTTATGGGGATATGTATGGTAGGCCTTGTCGGTCACCCCTATGTTGGCTAGAGGTAGGAGAGGAAGCTATGATGGGACCTCATTTTGTACAGTAGAACACTAAGCAGGTGGAGTTGATTTAGAAGAGGATGACTATTACACCATCTTGGTGGAAATCTTATGGTGATCGATAGAGAGGACCTCTGGAGTTTGAGGTCAGAGATCAAGTTCTCTAATGTCTCACATTGAGGTTGGGAGATAGAAGTATTATTAGACATGAAAATATTTCACTGATATATTTCAGGACATTTAAGGTTTTGTAGAGACTCGGGCTGGATTCCTATCGGTTGCAGTTACCCCAGAGGTACCGAGCTATGCACAACGTCCTTCATGTTTCATAGCTATGGCATTACTTTTCAGACCTATCTCTGGTTTTTCAACCTAAGGAGGTTGAGTTGGAGGTGGATGCATCCTTTAATGAGCACCCAAATTGCATTTTGGATTGCATCATGAAGGTTCTTCGTGGCTAGTCTGTTCTTCTAGTACGGGTGCTATGGCAGCACGGGTGAGTACAAGACGATACTAGGGATTGGTAGGATGACATATGATCACAGTGTCTAGAGTTGTTTGATGTTTCTTCTTTACAACCCTTAAAAGGGCAATTCAGGGACAAAATTCTTTAATGGGGGATGTTTATAAGAACCACGTTCTCCATTATCGGGTATGGATATTGAATTTTGGTTTTTTTGAGGAAAAGGGAATATTTGGAAAATTTTCTAAGTACATGATGTGTACATTGGAGTACACATTGTGTACCCAATTTCCAGGTGTAGTTGTGTACTGGCTATGTAATGATTGAGTAAATGGCCATGTAGGTGACCTAGAAGACCACCTAAAGCGGGATCCAGTTGAGGATAATACATTGAGAGTTCATTAAATGAACATGCCATGCATTTTTATTTCTAATTGATTAATCATAGAGGGGTTCTATCTCATATCTAGAAATACCTTATTCTTATGTTGGTTCATCTAGGAGTGACCGGGAGTGATGATCAAAGTCTAATCCACCATTTCTCTATCCAATGTCTGATCCAAACTCCTGTGGGTGTGTTGAAATCCCACTGATGATTTCTTCCTTCTTCTTGATCCTCTCTTCCTAATTCCTCTTGTCTCATGGGTTATTCATTTTTGAACGACATTAACCTTTTTTTATATCTACGTCATTCTAGGCTGATTAAAGGGCCTAACTTTAAGAGTGTTCAACATAAAAAATCGAGGTAGGTGTTTCGTTCCTTTCTTTGATTGTCTTTGGATTATATATGATAAAAGTGTTAAATAACCATATTTAGGGTATTATGGGTTTTGGAATTTATCCCTGTTTAAGACCTATTATGGTGTTCTTGATTGAGAAAGGGGTTATTGATTACATATTATTCTTTATACCTTGATTATGGGTGTTCTCCCATGATTGATTGATTATGGCCATTTAGTGTAGAATTCCTATTAATCTTGCTTGGTTTTACATGCCTCATGTTTTTAGGAAGAAGTTACTTTTTATTTGAGATGCATGTGATTAAAATTTTGAAATCATGAACAAGGAGAATATACTATGAGATCATCCCAATATAGGTTCATTTATGTATGAATTGTTGTTATGTTGATCCATAGGTATTTGCTGTGAGAGCTGTTAGGTCATCATTGACCAGAGTGGTCAGACCGTGAGAGCTACAAAGAGGGTCATTATTAAAAGAATCTTGGACCATAGTGAATTGACTATGAGAGATTCTAAGGGTCATTATATTTTACTATTTCATTGCATACCAAGGGGTATTGACAATGAGAGTTACCTCGGTGGCCTTTTGTAAATGATTAGTACCATGTTGGACCAAAGGGGTAAGACTATGTGGTATTTCCCAGGGGATCATTATTTTCTAAAATGATGATAAGTTAAACTAGAGGGGTTAGACTGTGAGAACATTTCAAGAGGTTTTCTTGTGAATAAATGAATAATTTTGATGAGTCTTTCAAGACAATGCACATGCTTGGACTCGATCTTACTTGGTTGTTTAGATGGTCTTCTAAGACATCTATTGTTACATTATTTCATAGGGATAAATAGCTTAGGATAGATCCCAAGGAAACATTTTTCAATGGTTTTAATAATTTATAATTGAAAATGAATGTAATTGAATACATTATTAATGTTTACTTTGGAATACTTCCTAGTTTACTTCTTTATTTCATCATATTAACTGCTATATATTTTCCCGGACAGTTAGGCATAGATCATTTGGTTGTTTCCTACTAGGATTTTTCTCACACCCTATTTGTGTCATGCTATTGGACCTAAACAGATTATATGGTCATAGGTATAGATAAGGGAAATCTCCCTTCTTCATCAGGTACTTGATTTTTGTTGGAGCTGGTGATAATGGGACAAAGATGAGGCTTACGATGCTACTAGGTTTACTGATTCTTTGTAAATTCGTTTAGTATTGTATTTCTAGCTTTGTGACTTATTTGGATACTCTCCTAGACACATATGACATGATTCATTTAATTATATATATTATAATGTTTTTTATACTAGTATTCTTCTATTTTTAACTTTTTTATGGTATTACTGCTTCTGATATTGCTTTATATTTAGATTCTATTGTACATACTCTGCCAATGAGTAAATAGTTTTCCCAATGTCTTACCTTGTCCCTCGCTGGTATTTGTTAGCCTATGGGGTATGGGGAAATTCTCTTAATTTTATGTGACCAAATGGGTCGGGGAACCTTTGGGTGGAATCCAGAAACGGGATGTTACAATTTCTAATGTTTGTTTCTACCATCTTGTGATGAAACAAAATGAATAGGAGCTTCTTTTGATTATTATAATGTGTAAATGATGTTATATTAATAACACTATTAGATATTGATATTCTTAATCCTTAATCATTTATAAATAATTAATATCTTATTATCACATTTTTAAAATAGAATATAACAGTCCATTATCATCTTTAATATAAACATTACTACTCCACTCATGTAGGTGTAATAAAAGACAGGAAAAAAGAGGGTCTTATAATGATTTAATGAGTTTGGGAACATTATTATATAAGGTTAATATAACATTTAAATAATCATAAACATGATATAGTTATCATATATCATCACTACACTCATTATGAAGACCAACCATGATGGGTGGTTATGTCAAAGGAAATTCATTATTAATTGATGTGGTAGTCTACACTTATTCCTGAGTAATGATCCCATTTCCCAATGAATGGTATAAATGATGGTATATGAAAAATGAACATTTAAGATTTGTATTTTTTTAAAATTGAAACACAAATTATTGTTAAAATTTATCCTTGTTACAAGACATGAGAGGCATTGATGGAAGACAAACAACATGGCATCATGGTGGATGTAGTCCACGCATACTTATGATCGATGTTAATTTTTTTTCTTAGTGGATGAAAAGGATTTTATATTTCATTTCAAATTAATATAATGAGAATTATTTGTAGTAATGATACTCATATACTTATATGAACATGAATAATAAATATTTTACGAAGGATTATAATAAAAATAAAATACTAAGAGAAGGTACCGCCGATGTTGGATGCTTGAGTTATCTCTTGAAAACCCCCTTAAATATGAAGTCCTTGAAAAATATAATTTGACTAGAGACGTGATTATTTTGGAGAGTGTTATAAGTGTTGAAGAGAAGGATGATTTAAAATTTGTAATTATAAAGGGAAGTATCCCTATAAAACATTGAATTGTTACCCTTTTATATGAGAATAAAAGTGAACTTTTGGAAACATATATAATTTTTTAATAATTTCATTACAGTATTCACTGTTCAAGGGATAAAAGTTGTCAAATAGTGGTATTAGAACAATATAGGCATGATAATACTATCATACATTCATTTTGAGACAATGGAAAGGTTATTGATGTCCTTTTTTATTTTATCCTTTTTCCCCAAGTGACTTTTAACTTCGTAATTAATTTTTAACCTCAGTAAATATAATTATTAAAACAATTAAATATTTGATAATTTTAAAAAAATAGAGAGATTTTTTAAAATATGAAATTAATTTTAACACATATAATTTTTAATCATGTGGAATGATAATATGAGAATAAACACGCTTATTCTCTTATATCAATATTTAGAAAAAAAATTAGTATTTATATTTACACATAATATAAAATTAGCATACATTTTAATTTTAATTTATTAAAATAATTAATTATAAAAAATGGAGAATTTCAAGGAAATAAAAAATGGAATTTGACCATATAAACACATTATTATAGAAGGAGATCAAAATTATTATATTATTTAATGATATATTTTAATTGAATTTTAAATTTATAGGACATAAGATTAAAAGTTTAAGGAATATTTTGAAATGTATTATTTCATTCCCTAAATAAGTATTTTTTACATAAATGGATTTTTATTCTTCAAATATATGGTTTTAAAATCATAAAAATAAATAAAATTATTGTTTTTACAAAAAAACTATATCTTCTCTTGAAAGTCAAACATTTATGAAAAATCTCAAAATTTCATAGTAATCAAATTTTATATGGGGAATTCAAAAATGAGATTTATTTTAAATAATTTAGATTATGAGGTTTTCAATTTATATTTTGAAATTAAATATACAATATAATGAAATTGGTTTTTATTAAAAACAACCATTTCAATAATAAATCATATAAATTATTTACTTTTTAAATATTTAATTATTTTATGTCTTATCATTTATAATATATTTATTAAAAAAATTCCCTACATATATTTGTTTATAATTAGTTGTAGTGTGTAATAAATTGTATCTAACAACGCGTTAATTTTTGAAAGTCTTGTTTTCAGGTGTTTACAATCTACCCCTTATAAAAAATTAATAATAAACATTTTTTACATGGATAACAAAAGAGAGGTAATTTTCTGTCATCACATCCATAGGTTAACACATAGCCTTTTCAAAAAAGTTTTTCTCCATATATCTTATACCAAATGTGTGGTATTTTTTAGCATCACCTTATCACTTCAATCAAATATCTCCACATGTTATTTTTCATTAGAGGGGACATATTCCAGTTGTATCGACATTTAATTTAATAAATAAAATGTATAATCTATTTACATATTCCAAAAATGATACTTTTAAGATGTAATGAACTTGGGATATGTGAGTATGGAGCACTGACATATATGCTACTACTCTAACACAATCAAGTATCTCCAAAGGGATGATGTATATAGGGCTTATATTCGATTTGATAAAAAATATCATGATCAGCTTCCATAAAATATCCAGAGGAACTCATTATCACTAACATCAAACTATAGATCTCATTTAAAATTATATTCCAGAATATTTTAACCACTTTGTTCCACTTTCATATGGAGCTGAATGGTTTGATAATTCTTTATATATTCATAGAAAAGGTCGGTACCTATTATCTTCATCTCTCAAACTTTATCTCGGTCTATAGAATTATTACATCTCTTGCCTTATAGATCGATATATATGGCCATCTGGATGCTAGAATGGAAGTTGTTTTGATATGGGAACATTACCTATGGGTTTTGATCCCAACGTCCTCAGAAATCCCTGAAAAAAAGATATCAATATATACAATATAGTTTTAACCATTCTCTAATACACACCATCTGTCAAAATATGATATTTTGTGCTCAATCACACCAATGTCTCTAATTATTTCAGATTACTAATCAAAATCCTCAAGGAAATCCCAATTTCCTGATATGATATAGTGGATAGATCTACTCCAAAATTCCTTACCACTTCAAATATATATATCATGGGGAGTTTTTAAGGTTTAAATCTTAGTTGATAGAAATCAGATGCATCGACATTTGAAGGTGATCGACTACACCACATATGGAATTGTGAAATATAGACATTTTGGGGTGTCCTACAATGAATTCCATGGTGAGATTTACAATTTACAAAAATATATAGGTAATGGTTTCATCATCCCTTTCGGGTAACCTCTCTCTTATTTAACATTCTAACATTCCAAGAATCAAGACATAACTCTATGATTTACCTTAGCATGTTTTCCCACTAGAATACTTGATTCATATATCTATAAATATTTTTCTCTCAGGGATGGATAGAGTATGATATATGTACATCATCTAAAATATTATTCTTTAAATTGAGTAGTTATGGGACATATATCAGGGTTCCAAAACCTAAAACTCCATGTTTATCAATGTTTATCTCTATAACATTTGGTAAAATTTTCGGTACTTCTATATCATCTTTTTAAATGTATTTGATCACACATGAATGGTGGTTGAGAAGACACTAGGGTATGATAGTATTTATCTCCCCCAGTTATGGCTTCATTATTCATCTTCTATATATTAATGGGTATTGGTTCTAATTTAATCCTCTGTATTGGTATAGAATCATTGTTTCCTCTTCTTAGGGTAGAACCAACATTGTGATGCTTTCCTGGGTGATAATGTTTCGAGTAGTCATATTCATGGATTTATATCTAAATATATAAATTTTCACAAGTTTATCTCCTTGTATGTGGTTATATATTTTAATATCTAATGATGAATGTATATAACACTCTCTTTACCATAAAGGTAATGCAACTGAATTTTTAATTCAAGTATCATCGCTTCTAATTTGAATTTTTTTCTAATAATATTTTTCAGGAGTTTTAAATTTTTTTGAGTAATAATAATTTAACTTTTCATTTTTTTCATGAGGATGTATATAAATCCATATAATGATGCATCATTATAAATGATAAATCCTTCACCACTACATTATTATATAAACACAGGTGTAGTTACAATTGTCTTCATAATCTCCTAGAATCCATCCTTATATTATTTTATCTAGTTTATCATTACTCCATTCCAGGTTTACATGGTATGTATAGTAGAAAATCCTAAGATGATTCTAAAAAAATTGATGTTAGAATCTGACTAATCCAAGATAACATCACATCTTAGTCATATAGAATGGCCTCAAGTATTTTTCTACTGCAATTTCATTAATTTTCCAACATATATACCATTAATATTGATAATATGACCTAATAATTATACTCATTATACAAAAAAATTATCAAACATGATGATCATGGTGTATAATTTCTACTTTCATAAGGTCCATATAAAAATTCACAAAATTCCCTTCATGATTTTTATTACAATTATAATATATGATAATTTCATCAATAAACACTACCATGAAATTGTCAAAGTAATATCTAAAAACTATAATCATCAAATCCATATATATAAAAAGAGAATTTGTAAGCCCAGGCGACATCACCATATTTTAATAATGACAAAACCTTGTGTAAAAAACTTTCTTAGTCATATCTCCTCTACCAACCCTCAATTGATGATATCAATATAAAAGGGAGATAATTGAGAAAAGTTTATTTCCATGTAGATGATCAAACATACTATTAATATGGTCCAGAGTATTTTTTAACATGATTTATTTGAGCTCATGGTAATCAATGAAAAGACACATTCAACCATTCTACTTTTTTACAAATAGGACTGTTGCACCCCATGGTGAAGAACATGAGAATATAAAAAAATCCTCATGATTCTATTGTAATTACGTCATCTCAAATGGCCCTAATCCCTTCATTTTTATTAATTTTTGATAACCCCCCATTCAAGGGATGAGAAGGAACCTTTACAAGGCCCGTAGGATCACATATTTCATTACTTGTAGGTCTTTGGAAATATATAGACTATACTTGGAACTCCTCCTCCCAGCTTCTTCATCATGATATCATATCTACACCTTTGTATGGGTGTTAAACTAGGCTTTTGGTGCAAGAAAAGGTTGGTTTCGATGGAAATGAAATACCCTCTCTTTCTAAAATATCCTCTTATCTTCTGATACTGTGAATGCTCATGCTCTGAATCCCTATCAGCATTCTGCTCTTTGTAGAGTCTGTCTGATCATTTTTAGCACAATTTCAGGTGTCTTGAAGGCCTTAAGGTGGCCTGAAAGACTGACTGTCTTGATGGACTTGGGTGTCCCAAAGGCCTTAAAGGACCCGAGGCCCATACCAGTGGCCCGAAAGCCCAAACAGATGAATATTTATGGTTGTTACAATACCAAACAGTGTCTTCTACAAAACTACTATAGTACCCAGAAATATGTCTCCACCCGGTTTTGAACTCGAGTCTCTTGGATGCACATTCCAAGAAGGGTGATGATCTATTCCATGATAAATATATATTTTAGGGTGATTAATTGTAGTGACCCTAAGCTTAACGTACATAGACATTACATTACTTTGCGGAATACTTAGTACATAACAAAAACACACACACAAGGACCGTAATAGTTTAGTGTCTTTGGAAACACGGAATTTAATCTTCTAATCGTGGTGAAAGATCTTCAACATCTCCTATAAAGATCTTCTTTTTTAAACCTAAATACTTTCTTTATGTCCTGTGGAAAATAAAACATAAAAGGGTGAGCTCAAATGCTTATTAAGGGTAAACAAAATAAATATCAATCACGTCATATTCATAAGAACATATCTTTTAGAAATCTTAACCTACAAAAGAGATCATAATTTCATAACATGGGATAAATCATAGTAGTGAAATGTAATCCCATTAATCATAACATAAAACATGAAACATTGTGGTATACACACATAATCATATAGAATCATTTCTTATTAGTCAAGAATCATTTCCTAGACTATCTTAGTGGACAAAGTCCCTTTCTGAACCAAGTTCACTCCTCGTTTCAGTCCTGTTTCACTGAACCGGTATAACCTACCGTTCCAGCCATGTCTATCTCATGAGATATAAAATCTTTACCCAATGAATTGTAGGGAGATATAGGTCCCACCCATCTCATAATGATACCATTCTTATGTGTGCCACAAAATCATAGAACCATACATCATAGCATAACCCATGTAATAAAAATGGGAATCTTATACATCATGACATCATAAAACAATTCATATAAGATAAAGGAATTCATTAAAATATAATTCCATCACAAAATAATCAAATCAATGTAATAATAGGGATAAAAACAGAACCCTTTATTATCTTAGATGGAAAATAATTTTGATAAAACACTTGAACTCCATTCTTGAGGAAAATATCCTTTCTGCTTCAAAAACACTTTTCCTTTCTTAACATGTCATACAATTATAAACTAAAAGAATTTGATTAAAAAGAAACTTGAAAACTTGTAAAGAAATCTTCTTGGAAATAATGTTTTAAAAATCCATTCATGTCGTATAAGTTAAAAAAACATTCTTCTTGTACTTTTTTCGGAAAAGTCAAAAAGTACCTCGTATGAAAAATGACAAAATATTCCTTTCATATCTTTTACTAAAAACTCAATGAAGGGTAAAATTGGATTTAAACAATTGTAGTTGGATGGATATAATATTACATATTGAGGAAACATGGATGTGTATGATAAAATACACCCCAGTAAATACCGAAGTATAAACAATCTCGGATAAAAATGAGATTGTGATATTTCCCTTACCTTAGGTCCGATTTGCTTTGTATGTGTCCGAACCTCTGGTATAATGATTTAAATAATGTCATTGACATATTCCAGAATCATAATCATTGTTATGATATCATATATGGTTCACTTATGGATTTATATTACCCGTTCTTTTGTAAATTCCATGTTAAAGAGTGTTTTGGGTAAAATCGTTTCATTTGTCATCCGTGTTTTGACTTGTAATTATTCATATGATTACTTAGATCATGATTAATTAATTAAAGAATATGAAACATGATTTATATATAATATATATTCAGAATATATATATATATATAATATTTTAGTAAATGGAATGAAATACACCGTTCATGGAGACGGTAGACCGTACGTACGCATGAACGATGTTTTCTTTTCCTTATTGAGTTGAATGGAATTAAGTAGATGACATAAATATATATACACATAAATCCAGTATCATTATTATGTCATATATTTCATTATTACTTATTATATATACTTTATAATCATTCATGAATGGTTAACGTGGAGAATGAATCTCATCGCGTCGTGGAGACGGTAGTCCGTACGTACGCACGAGCGATGATATCATTCTCATGATCGTGGAATTGTATTGGAGTGTATTTATACTATTTCAGAATCAAAATCAATTTACAATAATCATATATAGTTATTATGTACACCATTATACCCATCCAAGTAAGGTGGTGGTGGAAAATAGATTACACCACGACGTGGAGACGGTATTCCGTACGTACGCACGCACGGTGATTTCTTTCTCCGTAGGATGGATAGATGGTGAAATAGGGTTGTTTCATACTTATAATAACGTATCAGTATATTATTGATACTGATGTTATTACTTCATAATGAAACATCTAAAGAAGAAGAAGTGGAAGAAGAAATAAATATGAAAGAATCAGTAACGGACATTACCTCTTCTTTGAAGTGCTTCTTTGAGACCTCCTTTTAGGGCACTAAAATAGGTCTTTCAAGAAAACCAGAACCTCTAGGACGTTTCTAGGGAAGTGGAGAGGATAAATTTTCAGGTTTTGGCCGAGCTTGAAGGCTCAAAGTGGTGTGAGGAATAGGGGGAGGAGGTTCCCTTTTATAAGGGAGGAGAGGGGCACCTTTGGAATAACAAAAAATATTATTTTATTATAAAGTCGAATTCGGTTTTTAATAGCTTCAAATTGATATATTTAGAAGATAAGGTGGATAGGGGTCGAAATCCTCTAATCCAATAGAATTTAGACAAGTTTAGGTATCAATTTTAACCTTATCATTTAGATTTAACTTTAAGTTAGATAATTTAACTTTCACCGTGTCTTCTTGTTTTCTTACACTATAAGGTTAATAAACTTACTATATCAAGACAAACGAACCCCAAGTTTTTTATTATTAATATATATAACCTTATATAAGTCATTTGGCCGAACCTAAGATTTTTAGGAATAAAATATAAATTAATAATATAATATTTGTTTTAAAAACTATTTTATGTCAATTTTGACACTATTTAGTAATTGATTTTTGTAAAAATCATAACCGAATTATTAGTTCGAAACAAGTTAATTAAATCATTAATAACATGTCATATTAACCTATAAAATTAGTGTAATTCATAAAAAGTCTAAAATTACATTTATTTGGGTATTTATAACATCAATTATGTCAATATTTCATTAATAAGATAATTACTGTATCATCGTTTTGTCATAAATAAATTAAATTATGTAATGTCTAAAAATTACAAATAAAATACCATTATATAGGAAATCTCTTTATCTTTCTAATGGATATTTATAGTCGAATTTATCGTATGTATAACCCTATAGTAAAAATTATTTACTTATTAAACATTGATTTTGACTATTTTAACCCTTCTTTAAACAAATTAGTAATAAATGTCCTAATCTAATCCAAGTGGGCCTAAATGGTCATATTTTATTCCTAAGGTTGTTTTTGATCTAATTGCACTTTTCCAATAGAATTAGGACATGTTTTAGCATAATAATAATATCATTTTTACCTTTAATTATCCTATTTACTTTTAACCGTAGTAAAAAAAGTAAAAAGTTACTATTCATCAAAAAATTAGTTTCATCTCATTGAACCAAATTTTACTTACTGACATCAACTGTGGCTCTCAGATTTTCGAAATTCCACACACAGAAGCGGTAAAATTAAGTTTTATGAAAAAATTCAATTTTTTAACTACCACTTAGTGGTTTCACTATTCATCAAAAAATGAAAGATTCCAGAAAAATACCAAAAATTAGGCCTATGATATATTTGATATTATGAACTCAAAAATGATGTCCATTTTACCAAATTCTAAACATATCAGTTGCATTAATTAATTTAAAAATTAATTCTCGTCGTCAAAACAAATAGCATGTTCTTAAGAGATAATAACTATCAAAAGATTGACACTTGTTTATGTCTGGTTTAAATGTGAAATTACATCCAATGACCAACATTGTGTTAAATTGGAAAAATATATTCTAAATATACTTTAAAACCACTTAAATTAATAATTTATCACTATTAATTATTTCGATTGAAAAAGTTGTTTTTAATTAAAATTTAGTAATTTTCACTATTCATCAAAATATGAAAGTTATCCGAAAATTACCAAAATTTCACCGTAAGCTAATTTCGATATACTGAATCCAAAAATGAAGTCAATTTTGAAAAATAAAATTTAAAAAATTTCAAAAAGTGGTTATTACTATTCATAACGGCTAGTTTTAATATTATTTTAATAGCATATTGTTGTTTAGGGAAACTCGGTATTGCATACTACAGACGCTATCAAGGAATGTGACGATTGCATGTAATGAGAGGCAAGTCAAGGATTCGTGTTGTGAATGATCCTTTCGGTGTAGTGTACAACACAAGACATTAATGAAATTAAAAAAATATTTTCATAAAATCTCGGGGTGTTACATTCTACCCCCCTTAAAATGAATTTCTCCATTGAAATTCATCGAGGTTATAAATGGTTTACTACTAGAAAGTTTCTTTAATAGAAACCCACATCGTAAAAAGGAATACCAAAACCAATCTTTAAAAACAAAAGCATGAAACGTAACGGTTACCCAAATAAACTAATCACTGGGTTTCCACATAGGTGAAAATATGGATATGGAAGAGAAATCTAACCATCATGTTCTGATGGAGAGTGGTAGAGAACATGGCTATGGGAAATCCAGCAATCACAAAGCCATACATTTGTGATGATCTGAGGTACCATCTGATTAATCAGATATAAGAGCACTAGGACAACATTTTTGGTTTTCAAGATCATTTCCCTAAAGTTGATGAAATTGGAATTAGAAGAAATACTTTCGTGATTTTGGTATAGTCTCACCATTTGTCGTTATTTGGACAATTTCCACTTCATCTCTTAAAGAAATGAAGTTGAATTTGTCATTCTTGATGTATTAGCAGATCATGTGATAGAATGATTGGTCATTCCATCTGTCTCAAACAAAAGCTTAGAAAAGTTATCAAAAAATACATAAGTCCATCTATAGTGAGATTAATCATATATGGTTCCTAAAATGGACTTATACTTCATATATCATACTTCTTAATATAATAAAACTAGTTTCTACTAAACAGGGACTTTCTGTAGGCCAGTGATAGGCGATAAAGGCCAGTCGCAGTTCGGTTGTGGGTTCGATTCCCACAGCCTTGTCCGACGCGATGGGCTGTCGGCCGTCCTGCAGGTTGTCCTTTTTCTAAAGCTATATTACTATAACATACCATCAAAAATATAAAAAAAAAATTATCCTTAAACAATACTAACTTATGTCCAACATAATCCATTCCAATCTTTAGGCTTATCTAAAATACTTGAGTCCAAGCTCATAGTATAAAGAAAATGATCACGTAAATGCCATCATTTATCCCCCATATATCATAAGATATATCTTTTTGGTCAAATTACAAATATGTGAATACCTTAATCATGTATTCTCTTGAAGAATGAATATCCATTTAACCTTAGTGAAAACATGAATGCAGTTAAAAGTTAACACTTTCCACATACCAAAATCCTCAAAATTCTATACCCTCAAACCATGATATCACTTAGTCCTTATATCAATCATGAGCTCATGAATACTATCAAACATATTAGATTCTCTTTATCCCTTCATTATGTGAATATCATCTGATTTCCAAAAATATTTCAATCACTTTTAATGGTTACCGATGCCATAAAATTATTGAAAACTACAATAGACCAAAACATAAATATTCCAATATTCCACGATACTATATACAACATTATTCTGGAATCCCATTACATAAACACTTAATCATTCTATCACATCGTTGTAAAATTCAAAATCTCCAATGGTGATCGCATGTGACTTCCCTTTGTCCTTTGCCTTAAGTGGTTGCTCATGTCAATCATCACTAACCCTTGGATTAGGGCATTTATTATCATAATGCCCAATTTCCTTGCACTTGAAGCATTGAAGTGTAGTAGGTTCATTCTGTGTATCCCTTCCTTTTTTTGCATCATTAGGCATCTTCTTCCCATCATTGTGGCATTCAAATGCCCGATGACCTTCCTTTCCACATTTGAAACATTTACTTGTCCCTTTAAGACAATCTCCACCATTCTTCTTTCCACACTTTGAGCATAAGGAAACATTCATCTTCTTTTCACCATTATTCTGAGATTTCTCCTTGAACCCCATCTTTCGTTTCTTGTCAAAACAATGAGATGGATAAGTAACACCAACTTCCATTTCTACCTTGATAGCACAACACACAATTTCTTCATAGCTACTGAAGTCTCTTATAGCTAATACCCTTAGAAGATTTAGTTTTATGCCACTGAAGAATCGATCAACTTTACTTTTAGGTTGGATGATAAATCTAGATGCATATCTTTCCAGCCTTGTAAAATTCGCTTCGTATATACCAACAGATTCATCATCCTTTTGCTTTAGTTCAATAAACTCCTTCTCCATCTTTGTTCGAAGAATACGAGGGAAGTACTTATTGAAAAATAAGTTCTTGAACTCGTCCCATTCCATGGACTCAATTTCATCTCTTTGCCTCATATTCTTGATAAGATTCCACCATTGATCAGCTTCACCTTCCAAACGATACACTGCTAAGATGACTTTATCATGCTCAGAACATTGAAGAACTAAAAATATCTTTTCAGTAGTACTAATCCATTGTTCAGCAACTAATGGATCAGTAGACTCGTTGAATGAAGGTGGACACTGTCTCATGAAGGATTCAACAGAATTTTTCTCTTTCCTTTGCTCATTTGGAAGTCCTGCATGATTCATAGCTTGAGAAAGTTGTGTGAGCATGGCTACAAGATTTTTCATTCCAGCTCCCATAACGTTTGGTTGCTCAGGGGGAAAATCATTGCATTGTCCGTTACATTGATCAACACGGTTCCTTCGGGTTCCAGCCATCGTCTAAAACCCAAAAAGAATAGTGTAAGAGGCAAAAATCATGCTAGAGAAAACAACATAATAAAGGGGGAGTACCATTAATATCTAACATCTTAGGTTTAATTCTATGATTGTTAGTATAAATCTAGTACTATAACCTATATGTATACATAACCTTAGGGGAATCCCTATACATACCTTAGAAATATCTCTAGGGATCTCACTAATGTTCTCACATCCTAGTTTCCAAAGGTTAACTAAACCTTTCCTCTGATACCAAATGTAGAGACCTGAATCTTATCGTACATAGACATTACATTACTTTTTTGGAATACTTAGTACATAACAAAAACACACACACAAGGACCGTAATAGTTTATTGTCTTTGGAAACTCGGAATATAATCTTCTAATCGTGGTGAAAGATCTTCAACATCTCCCATAAAGATATTATTTTTTTAACCTAAATCCTTTCTTTATTTCCTGGGGAAAAGAAAACATAAAAGGGTGAGCTCAAATGCTCAGTAAGGGTAATCAAAAGAAATATCAATCACGTCATATTCATAAGAACATATCTTTTGGAAATCTTAACCTACAAAAGAGATCATAATTTCATAAAATGGGATAAATCATAGTAGTGAAATGTAATCCCAATAATCATAACATAAAAAATGAAACTTTGTGGCATAAACACATAATCATAGAGAATCGTTTCTTATTAGTCAAGACTCACTGTCAAGACTATCTTAGTGGACAACGTCCCTTTCTGAACCGAGTTCACTCCTCGTTTCAGTCCTGTTTCACTGAACCGGTATAACCTACCGTTCCAGCCATGTCTATCTAATTAGATATAAAATCTTTACCCAATGCATTGGAGGGAGATATAGGTCCCAGCCATCTCATAATTATACCATTCTTATGTGTGCCACAAAATCAGAAAACCATACATCATAGCATAAACCATGTAATAAAAATGGGAATATTAAACATCGTGACATCATAAAATAATTCATATAAGATAAAGAAATTCATAAAAATATAATTCCATCACAACATAATCAAATCAATGTAATAATAGGGATAAAAATATAACCCTTTATTATCTTATATGGAAAATAATTTTCATAAAACACTTGAACATCATTCTTGAGGAAAATATCCTTTCTGCTTCAAAAACACTTTTCCTTTCTTAACATGTCGTACAATTATAAACTAAAAGAAGTTGATTAAAAATAAACTTAAAAACTTGTGAAGGAAGCTTCTTGGAAATATTTTTTTAAAAATCCTTTCATGCCGTATAAGTTAAAAAAACATTCTTCTCGTACTTTTGTCAGAAAAGTCAAAAAGTACCTCGTATGAAAAACGACAAAATATTCCTTTCATATCTTTTACTAAAAACTAAACGAAGGGTAAAATTGGATTTAAACAATTGTAGGTGGATGGAAATAATATTACATATTGAGGAAACATGGATGTGGATGATAAAATACACCCCAGTAAATACCGAAGTATAAACAATCTCGGATAAAAATGAGATTGTGATATTTCCCTTACCTTAGGCCCGATTTGCTTCGTATGTGTCCGAAACTCCTATATAATGATATAAAAAATGTCATTGACTTATTCCAGAATCATACTCATTATTATGATATCATATATGGTTCACTTATGGCTTTATATTACCCGTTCATTTGTAAATTCCATGTTAAAGAGCGTTTTGGGTAAATTCGTTTCATTTGTCGTCCGTGTTTTGACTTGTAATTATTAATATGATTAATTAGATCATGATTACTCAATTCTAGAATATAAAACATGATTTATATATAATATATATTCAGAATATATATATATACATATAATAGATCAGTAAATGTAAAGAAATACACCATTCATGGAAACGGTAGACCATACGTACGCATGAACGTTGTTTTCTTTTCCTTATTGAGTTGAATGGAATTAAGTAGAAGACATACATATATATACACATATATCCAGAATCATTATTATGTCATATATTTCATTGTTAGTTATTATATATACTTTATAATCATTCATGAATGGTTAACGTGGAGAATGAATCTCATCGCGTTGTGGAGACGGTAGTCCGTACGTACGCACGAGCGATGATATGGTTCTCATGATCGTGGAATAGTATTAGAGTGTATGTATACTATTTCAGAATCAATATCAATTTAAAATAATCATATATAGTTATTATGTACACCATTATACCCATCCAAGTAAGGTGGTGGTGGAAAATAGATTACACCACGGGGTGGAGACGGTATTCCGTACGTACGCACGCACGGTGATTTCTTTTTCCGTATGATGGATAGATGGTGAAATAGGGTTGTTTCATACTTATAACAACATATCATTATATGAGTGATACTGATGTTATTACTTCATAATGAAACAACTAAAGAAGAAGAAGTGGAAGAAGAAATAAAGATGAAAGAATCGGTAACGGACATTACCTCTTCTTTGAAGTGCTTCTTTGAGACCTCCTTTTAGGGCACTAAAATAGGTCTTTGAAGAATTAAAGAACCTCTAGGATTTTTCTAGGGAAGTGGAGAGGTTAAATTGGTAGGGGTTGGGCGAGCTTGAAGTCTCAAAGTGGTGTGAGGAAGAGGGGCAGGAGGTGCCCTTTTATAAGGGAGGAGAGGGGCACCTTTGGAATAACTAAAAATATTATTTTATTATAAAGTCAAATTAGGTTTTTAATAGATTTAAATTGATATATTTCGAAGATAAAGTGGTTAGGGGTATAAATCCTCTCATCCAATAGAATTTAGACAAGTTTACGTATCAATTTTAACCTTATCATTTAGATTTAACTTTAAGTTAGATAATTTAACTTTCACCGTGTCTTCTTGTTTTCTTACCCTATAAGGTTAATAAAAATACTATATCAAGCCAAACGAACCCCAAGTTGTTTCTTATTAATATATTTAACCTTATCTAAGTAATTTTTCTGAGCCTTATATTTTTAGGAATAAAATAACAATTAATAATATAATATTTGTTTTAAAAACTATTTTATGTCAATTTTGACACTATTTAGTAATTGATTTTTATGAAAATCATAACAGAATGATTATTTAGAAACAAGCAAATTAAATAAATACTAACATGTCATATTAAACTATAAAATTATTTTAATTCATAAAAAGTCTCAAATTACATTTATTTGGGTATTTATAACATCAATTATGTCAATATTTCATTAATAAGATAATTACTGCATCATCGTTGTGTCATAAATTAAATTAAATTATTTAATGTGTAAAAATTACAAATAAAATACCATTATGTAGGAAATATTTTTATATTTCTAATGAATATTTATAGTTGAATTTATCTTTTGTATAACCCCATATTAAAAATGATTTACTTATTAAACTTTGATTTTGACTATTTTAACCATTCTTTAAATAAATTAATAATAAATGTCCTAATCTAATCCAAGTGGGCCTAAATGGTCATATTTTATTCCTAAGGTTGTTTTTGGTCGAATTACAGTTGTCCAATAGAATTAGGACATGTGTTATGGTAATAATAATATCATTTTTACCTTTAATTACCCTATTTACTTTTAACCGTAGTAAAAAAAGTAAAAAGTTACTATTCACCAAAAAAATTATTTTCATCTCATTGAACCACATTTTACTTACTGACATAAACCGTGTCTCTCGGATTTTCGAAATTCCACTCACAGAAGCGGTAAAATTAAGTTTTATGAAAAAATTCTGTTTTTAACTACCACTTAGTGGTTTCACTATTCATCAAAAATTTAAAGTTTCCAGAAAAATACCAAAAATTAGGCCTAAGCTATATTTGATGTTATGAACTCAAAATTGATGTCTATTTTACCAAATTCAAAACATATCGGTTTCATTAATTAATTTAAAAATTAATTCCCGTCGTCAAAACAAATAGCGTGTTCTTAAGAGATAAAAACTATCAAAAGATTGACACTTGTTTATGTCTGGTTTAAATGTGAAATTACATCCAATGACCAAAATTGTATTAAATTGTAAAAATATATTCTAAATATACTTTAAAACCACTTAAATTAATAATTTATCACTATTAATTATTTCGATTGAAAAAGTTGTTTTTAATTAAAATTTAGTAATTTTCACTATTCAGCAAAATATGAAAGTTATCCGAAAATTACCAAAATTTTACCCTAAGCTAATTTCGATATTCCGAATCAAAAAATGAAGTCCATTTTGAAAAATAAAATTTACAAAATTTCAAAAAGTGGTTATTACTATTCATAACAACTAGTTTTAATAATATTTTAATAGCATATCGTTGTTCAGTTAAACTCGGTATTGCGTACTACACACGCTATCGAGGAAGGTCACGATTGCGTGTAATGAAAGGCAAGTCAAGGATGCGTGTTGTGAAAGCTCCTTTTTGTGTATCGTACAACATAAGAAATTAATGAATTTAAAAAGAATATTTTTCATAAAATCTCGGGGTGTTACATTAATCATATGTGAATCTATTCAATAGTTTCATCTATGTTCCAGTATATTGACATGGATGTATTTCTTGAAAAATCACATAATCTATACATTATCGAAACATCAATAAGATATCTAATACAAAAAACCATTCTTAGATCTCTCGCTATAGTTTTATAAATGAATCCCAAAAATAAATAATCCTTCCCTCTCATTCCAACTATAGACACCTATGAAAAACTTATATATATACATATACCCTTATTTCAGGGTCTAATTTATGCATTCCATAAATATTCACTCAATACAAGGATATAATGTTTAATTTTCTGAGAGACCAGCTACATAAACATATACATTTAAAATACTTATCAACAATTTACCATAACCATTCTTCTCTAGATCATCTTCTATAAATATCATATGACATAATCACCTCAAAACTTGGGGAATGTGAAAATTATAAGGGGTGATATCAAATGATCTATAAGATACAAATCAGCTAGAAAATATCATTAGATCATAAATATTAAAGAACACATGAGTTAAGTAATAACATCAGAAAAAAACTATTATGAGATCAAGAGTTTGAAAAAAACATGATCGGTCACTAAGGATCATGATATAGTAAAATAAGACCAAATAATGTTCATCTGAAACATGGATTTGAAACATATAACCATCCAAATCAAATTTTTATTCAAAGAAAGAACATGAAGTAAAACCAAGTCACACTAATATTTAGGGAGGTCTGAAATAGTGCAAGCCGAGGGAATCCCATCCAAGTAAATTAACACACTTTAGTTTCAAACTATTGTTAGGGAGAAGACTTGTAGTGATAGAGATCTGGACCGCCAAGGATGCCATGTGATCTAAAACCTTATTACCCTCATGCCAAGTGTGAGACACTTGGATGTTGGTTCCAAGAATGGCTCTATATTTCCTCACAATGTAAGCAAAAAACCAAGGGGGATCCTTTTCCAAGAATTGAGTTGCGTAGAATCCTAGAATCACTCTCATCCTAGGTTAACTCAATATTCTCTAGAATGAAGAGGGATATCCATGTGAACAGGGCCTTGGCCTCGACCAAGAGTGAAGTGTCATTGCCAATGAAAGATGTATACTCCATGACCAAATCCTCTCTAGGACCACGAACCACACCCCCTCTTTTCATAATCCCTGTTGTACTGGACCCATCCATGTTCAACATGAAACAAGAGCCAAGGGGTTTCCAACACACCCAGTTTCCTAGCTGAACATCCAGGGAGGGAAGATCCAATGGGACACTGACCTGAAAAAGTCTGGAATGAAAAAAAATCATTACATTACAAAATCGTATCACAAAACAAAACATGACCTTTTGATACTAAAAACATGATCCCCCCAAAATATAATATATAAAATAATTTATCAACTATTACTTTATTAGAAGATAATATTTTGATATGATTGAAAAATTAAAAAAAATTATTTTACAATAAATGTTTCTTCGTATCATCTTAAAAGGAGTAAATTTTCAAGTTCAATTATATTTTTTTTGAAAATGATGATAACAATTCATATATAATATCATTAAAAATTAAAATAAAATTAACTTTGAAACTTATTAATCATATGTCAAAATGTGATGTAGAAGTTAAGAATATATGATCATTGAACAGAAAATGCTTTGAAATATTTGTCGATAACTATATTGAAAACCCCCCATCGTTAACTGGATATTGAAACATTTTTTAGAAAAAAATGTAATATAATTTTTATTTAAAATAAAAACAGTATTAGTTTGCAATAGGTAATGGAGATCATTAGTGAGAAGTTAAAATATGAATATGTAGGGGAAATCCATTAAAACAAAAAAGAATTATTCTCAACAAAATTTCATTTTGGACAAATATTACATTAATTAGTGAAGAAAATGTTAGGGTGAAACATGATTTCCAAAAAACCAAGGAATAAATACTAAATAAGATTATAATATTTTACATTTCATTGTACTTGAAATTTTTTTTGTCAACGTGAAGTGATTATGACATAGGGGAGTATTTGAATCATGATAAACCCTTACCTTTATGCCCACTTAGTCGAATTCACCTAACCACTTGCATTAATAAATATTTTAATCTTATATTTGAGAATATTACCCAATTATAAAACCTTTTATATAATTAAATTATAAATATTTCATACATGTATATTAGTTACTTGTCATCTATTTTCAAAATAGGGTGTCATAATTCATTATAATTTTGACCAAGTTTTTTATTGTTGGTGTTTTTATTTAATATCATCACATTTTTGTATTATAACATCATAATAAGTGTAAGAAGTTTGGTTTCAAAATAATTTATGAATTCTGAAATTCATTTCATACTTTTTTTGGTAAAATTTTATTTTGATGAACAAAAATACAAGATCGTTTTGGTGAGTATGACGAATAAAAGGTTATATGCTAATAACATCATTAGATATTGATATTATGAATAAATAAACATTTATTCAACATGAATATTTATTATTATTTTTTTAAGAAAATATAATATTCTATATTCATCCATGAAATAAACATACCACATCACTTGTGTATGTGGTAAAAACGACCAAACAAGAGTGTGTTATAATTATAGAATGAGTAAGAGAATGTTATTATATAATGATAATATATACTTTAAAAAATAATCATCTTTTCATAATTATAAAATATCATATTTAAACACATTCATATATCAATCCTTGATGGGTGGTTATGATAAAATAAATTCATTCCTCGTAGAGGTGGTAGTTCACTCAAAAGCATGATTTACAATTCTATTTCACAGTGAATGGAAATAATGATAGTAATTAAAATTTTGCCTCTATTAATTTGAATATAATATATATATAACCTATTTTTAAATCATATACATAATTTATACCGGTCTTGAGATGATGGGATGGAAAAAATGGTATCATGTTAGGCAAGCGGTAGTCTTCTCGTAAGTAGGATCGTTGTCATTTTGGTTCTTAGTGTCTAGAAATTATTGAATATATATATTATAATTATTATAATTATTTTTAAATATATTAATTATATATATTTAATTATATTAAAAGGGATATAAATTATTATTGGAAGGATTAGACTAAAATAAAATACTACTATAAAGTAGTATTCATGTTTGAAGTTTGAGTTTTCTCTTAGAAAACTACATAGAGGCGAAGTCCTTAAGAAAAAATAAGTTCAAAACAAGATTATATATATTTTTAGAGGTTAATAGGTGGATAAATGGTTCATATTGAATGAGTAATTCAAATATAAGGTGTAACTTTTAATGGGTGGAGTTGGTACCCTGTTATAAGATAATAAAATTGAACTATTGGAAACACCTATCATTTTATAATAATTCAATGGCACTATTTAAGGATAAATTTCTCAAAATGGACAAATATGGGGTGGATGAAAATATAAGTTTGAAAATCCTCTAATAAATTTATTTTAATATTAGTTGAGAGTGATTTATGGATTTGTTTTACTTTAAACCATATGATGAAAATAAAAGTTTCCTTGGTAATAAATTTTTAAACCTCGTAATTAACATTAATGTCAAAATTTAATATTTTTCCCATTTACCTAATTAGAAAAATATGATAAAAAAATCCTAAAAAATTTCATATTATTTTTTATTGGTTTGAATATTAATCATTAAAAAAACAAATCGCATAAAAATGATTTCAACAAAAATAAAATTTTATAATTTTAATTTATTCATAAAGTAAAATTTTAAGGGATATGGATTTTTATTACATAAATTTATTTATAAATAAAAAAATTAATAGTATTTCAAGGTAATTAAAATAATTAATTTCATGATCTAAAACCTTTTTTATAAGATTACACGAAAATTGTATTTTTATTAATGTTATATTTTAATTATGTTTTAAAAATATTAGGCATATGGTTATAGTTTCAGAAAAATATTGTAAAATTCATAATGATATTTCATAAATAAATTTTTTATTATGTAAAATTATTTTTAATCTTCTATTACAAACATACATTATTCTGAATTTAGAAAAAAATTGAAAACATGTATTTTTTCAACTGAAAATAAATATTTTCATAAAACAATCAATGAGTGAAACTAAGTGAAATTTTATGATATTAAATTGAAAATGAATTTTATTTTATTAAATTTTTTAAGATATGTTTTAAAATGAAAAAAATAATACAAATGAATTGTATTTTATTTGAAATTAACTTTCAATTTTTTATTTATATTAATTATTTACCTTTTAAATATTTAATGGTTCACTATATTATTCATTTTTATAGCATTATTAATATTTTTCTCTCAATATGTTTTTTTCAACTGGTGAAACATGTAGCACAAGATATAGAACATAACTTCATCTTTTAAAAGTCAATAATTTCATGTAGTTATGGAGTATAAGAGATAACCTCTTAAGAAACATCAGAATGAGTATGTTTGTATCATTTAACCACATGAGAACCCTAGATATTAGTACATGTGTCTAAAATGAACTCCTTGAGTGACTAGGGTTGGTTAAGGGTGATCAATGAGGGTGTGAAATGTTAGAAAAGCATAGGTACAGGGTCATATCTTATTATCATAGTTCAGATAGACTATCCATCCAATATAGAGATGAAGTAAGTTGGTTTAGGGTTCATTATGGTCTTGTAAGTTCATGATGGCCTAATAAATTGTGTGTTTATTTATGTATTTAATTTTTTTCAATACATAATCATTTATAATTAGGTTTCACTTATTAAAAATATCCATTAGTGTTGTCTGGTAGATTTTATTCTCACATCCTACATGGGCCTCAGAATATGTGCCCAATAATCTTAGTCATGAATATAGCCATAGTGAAGTAGAATTTTGACTATGTACCAATTAGATGCTGGTGTATTTTCACAAGGCAGTTACCGGGCATATGTTGAGATATTGGGGATCACTTCGATTTTATTTTTTATTATAAATTTTCATTGTTATATTGATATCGTGCATGTGGGATTCCTTTTTTCATGATCATAAGAAGAATATTGGATTGAATTCTTTATAGTATGTCATAATGAATATATTTCATCTACTTATTATTTTGATATATATATTTTTCCTACTTTTTTATTGCTTATTTTCATGTATACTATTATTGAAACAAGATAATAATGTAAATGAGGGGACTCTATTTTACCTTGTAAGAATATGAAATATATTAAGAAAATTTTTTCGAGCCAGGCACTAAGAAAGTGCACAATTTTGAGGCTCGGAAAGCTTGGTTTTAATTTTATTAAAATCATAAAAAGTGGTATTTATTAAAATTTTTAATAATGATGTTGATATAAAAAGGAACTCATAAAAAATATAAAAAAGGGGGTGTATGAAACACATATTCACCCTATTTACGTTTTTTAGGGGGGTAGGCATAGAACCCATTACGCATATATTAAAAGATTTTATGTTAACAATAAATAGAATGAAAAGAGGTGAGTCGCCTTGTTTGAAGAGAAACAAATAGTGGGTATATGACCCCACATTTAGGCCTGAAGAGGGGCTCTATTCTCTCGCACATTCCTTTTATATATTATTTTGATAATATAATAATCATAATAAATATATTGTTGTTGTTTTTAATATTATTATTTAATAAATAAATTTTTTGGTTATATCTTTAAGCTGAGACATTGGATTGATGAACTGTCAGTGTAATCATGAAACTCACATTGAGGCGGTCAATTAAATGAAAATGATGGGAAACTTTTTTTAGACTCATGGATCGTGTCCTTGAAGAACCTATAATAATAATAATAATAATAATAATAATAATAATAATAATTATTATTATTATCATCATCATCATAATTTTGAAATATAAAATCTAACTTAACTAATTCATATGGTCTTGGAGTGAAATTTTTTTTGTGCCATTTCGAATCTCATATTTAGGTAGACATTTTGAGACCTATATCAGGTGTTTAATTTGGGGTTGCAACTTGGTCCCATGATGAACCGTTCATATGTTATAAACATAAATCTTATGTTCTAACCATGTGTGTCATTTAGGCATGTGAATAGTATATCTTGAGTTCTTTGTTCAAGAGGGTCACAATAGTGAAATCCATTTGGTCATTCGTGTACATTTTCAATGACATTTCAGTAGTTTAGAATTTTAGCTGATGGGATGATGATGAACCACATGTTCTCATCAATATATTATCCAATGTCATATTTTTGCCAATGATTAGCCTATCCTAAGTGTTATTTCATGTATAATGTGATGGTATACTTCATAGTGTCTTTTGAGTTACAATGTCAAATGTTTCATGTAACACTACCATATTTTGTGAGAAAAAAAATTCAAATAGATTTTATATTTAGGATATTTCAGGTTACATGGAAAACGGAGTATTTATTTCGTTATAAACAACATTTATTTTAGATTTTGTTACATGAAAAAATGATTTTCTCAGAAAGAATGCATGACACTCAACATCGAGCTTCAATAAACCTTGAAACAAAATATTATTTTAAATATTTCAATTATATTCTATCTTTTTAATAGTTAGTTATTTATATTATTTAAAATATATGTAATAAACATATAAAGTTCCAAACCAATTTAATTTTTTTTATAAAATCATAGTAAATATTCAATTAAGTTTTGTAATGTAATTAAATTCATCAAAAATATATTTTCTTCAGAAATGATTTTTATGGGAAAATATTATATTTAATTTTTTCCACATTAAATATATTTTTTGAAAACATAATGTTATTTTTTCAAATCGTAATGTCAAAATTATATTAGGTTGACTTTTTTAAGACTTTCTAAAATTATTTTTTTAATAGTGAAAAATAAAGAATTTTAATTGAAATTATCTATTTAGTTCAAATTATTTACAAATAAATATTATATTTTAAATTTTACTATAATGGAATAAGTTAAAATATATATATATATATATATATTAATCCAATTTAATTCATTGGAATCAATTTCATATTGAAATTGGATATATAAAATTTGTAAATATTTAATCATTTTCTCTTTGAAATCTCGCTTTCCTGTTGCCTCTACTAGATTAATTTTAAATTAAATTTTTACAATTATGGGAATGGAATATGGAAAAATATATTAAATAATTTTAATAAAAAATATTTATATTAAAAAATAATGTTAACTTAATATTGGACCAAAATAAACAGTGAAAATAGTAAAAATTGATTATCATTGTTAATTTAAAAATGGTTTTACTGGTGGCTAAACTAAACATATAAAGGATAAATTTAACTTTAAAATTTTTATGAAAAACAAATTATTGAAATATTTCAAACATTAAACCTATAAGGTTTTATAATTTCCCATATCAAATGTGAAAAACATTGGATTACTTAATTCCTTTCAAAAATGCATAGTGTGATCTTTCCCCACATTATAAAAGGCCACCCACTATCCTCTGTTTTTCACACCGTAGAACCCACTTTGATCAAACATTACCTACCCAAATCACATTCCAACATTCCTCATATCATTAAATTAGACTTTTTTTTGGTATAAATCCATCCTAGGAAGGATTTTTGTGCAAACATAAAGAGGATACCCGAGGAAAAGAGGTAACGTTATTTATTGAGTGTTTATATTTTCTTTATTCCTCCAACTCATTTAATTTTTATTTAAAAATAATGATATAATAAAATTAGTAAATTAAATATACTTATATGTTCTTATATTATGGTAATTACATTAATTCATCTCTACTTTCACTAAATATTATATAAAATCTCATTCATGGGTATGGTGAACTACCTCCTCGTGAACTGATATCATTCATTTTTTCCATTACCACAACTCACAACTTGGTATCATTATGGATATAAAGTATATATATGTGATATTTATAACATAATTATACCTCTACATTCATTATATCATATAATCCTTCTTATATTCTATTATGTTGGGGTTACGATAATTATGCTCGTCTGTTTGGCGGACTACTGTCTCACGGTGATATTTATAACATAATTATACCTCTACATTCATTATATCATATAATCCTTCTTATATTTTATTATTTATGGGTTACGATAATTATTCTCGTGTGTTCGGAGGACTACTACCTTGGGATGTGATTTGATTCATTTACACTAATACTTTACATCGAAGATAATAAGGATAATGTTAATGAATGTATGTGATAAAATAATTTAATTATCATATTAATTATATATTTTTCATTATAAAATAATAAAATATCATTTTATTTCTTTCATTTTCACTCACTTAAATATGATTGCATCATTTCTGTACGTGTGGACTACTGCCTTCATAAAGTGATGTGACTCTATTTTCACCACCACACCACAAGGATGATATGTTTAAGTATGTTTAAAGAAGTAATATGGTACTTATATTATTATTGTAATTCAAAAAATATAATATATTATTTATTTTATTTCCATAAGTATCATTTAAAAATGGAAATGTTACTCATGCGTACGTATGACATACCATCTCTATGATCGTAGTGTACCTCATTTATAAGCAGCATCTTTCATGGTTGGTATTAATAGTAAAATCAATGTAGAAATATTATAATTATGTCATTATTATTATTCTAAGGATTATGGAACCATGATAAAAAAATATGGCCAAAAATAAAAAATCAAAACATATATGAAATACAAAGCGATTATTACCTGAAACATGACTTTAACATGGAATTGTTAGTAAAAGGGTAATAAAAAGGAATAATTTAATCATATATGGTTATATATATAAATGTATTGTTCATTAATACATTTATAATAAACTTATATTTACTATATAGGAGGTTCATATGTGTACAAAAAATATTAAGACTTATGGTAGTGGATTTTTCCCCTCTTTTTTTGGGATACATAGGAAAATTCACCAATTGTTTTTTCCTATAGTGTATAAACTACCAATTTGACATGTTATATCATGGATCCTATTATTAGTGCAATATCATGATGTTTTAAAAGAAAAAAATTATGTTCAACATCACATGTGACTTAAAACCCCAGAAATAAAAGAAAAAATAGAACCCCAAGATGTTCTGATATACATATTTTTTAAATAAATTCTATCTCTTCAATATCTTGAATTACATGAAAGCCTGATTTTAGGTTTTGTTACATACAATACCGAGTTTAAATGAAACATGACATATTATTATAATATCTTCATTTAATGTGATAGATATAACTTAGACATTGGAATGGCAGGTATGAATAAGATTAAATAAATTATGAAAATATATATTTTATACAGATTCATTTTGTATTTTTTTTATTAGTGATAAAATTAGAACCATTTGAATTAATATGAATTTTTTTCTAAAATAATACATTTTTTTCTAAAAGGATGTTTGGTTCTACTTTGTGAAAATAATCTATAATTAATTTTTACTATATTTAAGAAATTTTTTAGAAAAAGTAAAATTCATTTCTGAATTCAAAATATCAAAATCTGACTAGCGTATGTTTTTGAAATTCTTTGAAAAAGTTTCATTTTTTGATGAATAGTGAAAATAGTGAATATTAATTGAAAAATTCATTTTATTTTAAGTAATTTATAATTATAAATTATAATTTGAATTGGTTTTAAAATAAAATATTTTAATATATATATATATATTAATCTGATTTTTTCTTTGGAATATTTTTCATATTTAATTATTTTTTAAAAATATTGTAAACATTTGAGCATTTTCTCTTTCAAAACACTCTATCTCATCACGTTTGAGGGATTAATTTTAAATTATATTTCAACCGTTATTTGAATTGAATTTGAAAAAATGGAATCAATATTTGGAATCATAATAATTTAAATTGTCTCTTATGGTCAACCTAATTTTTTATCCAAATGAATAGTGAATAAAATAAAAATTAATTACCTAAGTTATGGTGAATATGGATTTACAATGGGGTTAAACAATGAAGATAGTGGTTATAAATAAAATAAAAGTTTTTAAAACACCAATTGAATCGAATTATTTCCATGTAATCTCTTTTTATTTTGATAATATCCAATTTTGGGATCATTTTTCATGATAAAAACGTGTTAATGATTCAATATTTTCAAAAAAAATTACAAGTTTGTCACTCACCTCCCTTTCAAAAGGCCACCCCATATCATCTCTTATTCACACCTTCAATAATATTTGGTTTTCCCAATACCTACCCAAACAACTTCCCAGCATCTGTAATCTCATCATAAAATCCTTATTTTGGGTAGAAATCTAACCTAGAAAAGCTTTAGTTCAATCCTACGAAGGATACACAAATAAGAGGTCATGTTCTTTGAAAATCATCTTTATTTTATTTCTTTCCCCACCTCCATCAATTATTATTAATACATTTTTATATATAAATTACAATATCTTCCATAACTATGTTTTTATAATAATTTCATTATCTAAAACCATTATACTTTAATAAAATGGGTTACGAAATCATCATTCATGTGTATGGTGGACTGCCACCTCACAAAATGATGTCATTAGTTTATCCATTACCACATCTCATATTTTGGTATAATGATAAATATAACGTATATATGTGATTTTTATAATATAATTATACCTATGTAGTCATTATGTAATATATTACTTTTGTACATCCTATTTTCAAGGGATATGATAACGTTGTTTGTGTGCCTGCTGGACTACCGCCTTGCGAAGCGATGTGATTCGTTTCACTAATAATTTACTTGGAAAGTAATAAGGGTAAATGAATTTCACAAGAGGATTTTCACCACTGAGGAGTAGGGTTTAATTAGTGGTGATTTTTTACAATTTTTCATTCACTCGAAATTAACCTCTAATGACCTATTAGGGTCCAATCCACTCTTATGATAACTCAACCTCTCCTGAAAGTAGTAAAATTAAATGGAATAGTAACACAATATTCATATATGGTCCAGTACCATAATGAGGATACAACATGTTCTCATCACTTAGACATCCCAATCATAGATTCTCTACTTTAATTAGAATTTATTTAATGTACATTTCTTCCCTAACATAGAGTACCACTATACCTTCCAGAGTCCCACTAGAATAATAGTTTTACACTACCTTGTTATAAAAATGATTACAAAAACATAATAAAGGCCACTTATGAATATTGACTGGTTCTAAAACAGCTGATGAATTTATTTCTTTCAATCCTTCAACATAAATAAATTATTATATGCTAAAAAACTGAATAATTCCAATGTATCGACTATCCCTCAAATATTCTACATCTCAACTTCTCAATTATTTAACTTCGTTTATAATTGATTTATACATCCCGATATACTCCCACATACTATCTAAAATTATTTTTATTGATTTAAGAGTAACATCTCAACTCTGTGTGAAACAAATAAACATCAAATGATTTTTTACGTTAAACTTTAGTTCCACTACTCACTACTCATTGTACATTAAAAAAATTTGACATCAATGTAAAACTTTTTTCATTCAAGAGTCAATATAATATTTTTATGAAAATATCCACTAGTGAATTGTGTGGTTATTATTCATCATATGTATATGTTTAGAATCATTTTGTTAGATTCTACAAAACTTCATGAATACACATCATTCGCGAAATAATTTATACAAAAGTCTTCCACTACAAAATTCATAGATAATGATGTTCAACCTCATCCATGAATATATCTATGAACTCTAGAAATATCAACCGCTTACTTCTTATATGTATGAAAAACATCATCCATAAACTGTATGGATATCTCAGAATCAATACCACCATGTGACCAGCTGTGAACTGAACCTACCCACAAACCATCTTCAACACGAACAACTAGATTAAAAAGGAACTCCATCTGCAAAGCATAGTACGTGAAACTTCATCATTATCCATATCATTTGAAAACATCATGTCTTTTTCATATGATCATGGTAATTTTATTCACATGAATATTGGAAACACCTTATATATGAGGCATTATTATTGACAAAGAACACATCATCATGAAGCATTTTATTACTTTACAGAAATCAACCATAGTCGATTTCTCATTCTCACAAAGTCTGTTAAGGTTTCACGCATGGAACCCACGTTTGTAGGTTATTTGTTCTAATAAAACCTTGTATGTGGAGTTCTTGACCATGATGGAATATCTCACATGTTAAAGAAAAAAATTACTATGATATCAGACGACACTCATTCAAGCGAGGAGATGTAATTAGACACCCCAAATTATTTCCATGATTTAAGGGATCTATGAAGAGTACCTATATACTATTTTCCCACATCAAAACCACACATCTTGGAGGTGCAGTATATAAGAAAACCCCCACAACAAACCACTGAGAATTATCCTCTCCCCCTCTTGGTACTACACTATATTGGTTCTTCTCCCATCCATGCAACCCCACATGGAAACAATGAAGTTCCACTATTGGAATGCTCCGACGCTCACATGTTGAGCCTTTGATTGAGAACTATACAACTTCTATACACTGGGCTACTCCCTTGTTCCAATACATAGACTTTTCTCCATTCGTACTACCTTAAGTAGAACTTACCATGGAGGTTGACCATTGGGTCCCCATAAATGTTGTTGAGGTATAGGTTGTATTACAGCTTCAAGGTGCTGGCAATTTTTTTAATAAAGGGTCATATCAAAATACTTACTTAATTTCTTAGTACAAAGATATAGAAACCCATATCAAACAAAATTCCACATACTATAAATTCCCAATTATTCGTTCTTTATGTATTTCATACATGGTATAAATAATGTTTCCATGGTATCAAATTTCTTAGACATTGAGGATCATTACAAAAATCCCTAAATTTATAATTTACCAAGAAATTTCGAAGCATGGAATCCAATTACATTATATGAATCCATAACAATTGTCCATGCATAACCACTTTATCCACCTATTTATGTAGAACCCTATGACACCATTAGAGGAGAAGGGTGAATTAGGGAGTCAACGTTTTCTTTTAATGTGATGCATCTTGTTACCACTTTTGTAGGAACTCATTAAACTTGTATGATGGATATGATCAATAAAAAAAAAATTACATTCAAAGAGACAACACTACACTTTTACTTGGTTCACCACTAAGGGGTACGTCTAAGGATCATATGTCGATGTTGTGTCTGGAATACCAAAATCCACAAATTTTCACTAGATGTGGAATAAAAATGTTTGGTCATAGTCACTATGTGCCAAGCACACTGCCTTTACAAGATTCTAGGGATAGCTCACTACTTCCCCTATAACACTGTTGTTTCTCCCTCTAGATCACTACTTTAATATAATTCTATCTTAGTTTATCAACATCAAGGTTAATTCAATGATTTGGAATTATAGAATTTTCCCCTTACATAGAACAAAAATCTACACACCCTATAGACCCGATTTGATTCACATTGAAATCTTTTTCCACTTAAAACTAGTATTCAAAAATAACCTTTCACAATGCTCCTTTGAGAAGAACCTTCACAAAGCTCACTTCATCTTGAAGAACACCTTCCTTCGTGGAACACACTACCTTTGTGAAGCTCCCAGGACTTTTAGGAATACACTACCTTCACGAAGCTCCCTTTCCTTCGCGGAACATACTACCTTTACAAAGATCACTAAGCCAATATGCAACATCCCATATTTTAAAAGCACTCAATACTTTGAATCATTTACTTCAGTCAAGACTATAATTGTATTTTCATGAAGCTCAAGATCTCATAGGCAAATAGTTTTGTGGATCACCCCTTTCTTCGTGAAATCAGAACAATTCAAGATTTTCTATGAAAATTTTCATCTCAAATGAAGAAGGGTAGACTCTTATTTATAAGATCGTCCAATCGTAATGCTCCACTGCCTCCAGTGCATTTTTCAGATCATTCAAAAACAACTTTGCAGTGCTCCTCCGTATTCAATGATTTGTTGAAATTCTATATTCTCAATTCTCTTTATAACTGCATAAATTTCATTAAAAAACCATCATTCCACCATAGAGCTCCTGTTCTTGTAATTGAGAAGTAAAAACATCTCAAATCACAATGATTCATATCTTCAAAATCCTCAAGCCGATCATCATGAAATCAATGCCATTACCAACCTTTTTAGGAGTTGATTCTAGAAAAATATCTTTCACAAAGATCCAACATAGATAGTTGAAGAGCATTTCATCAAAATACATTAACCCTTCATGAATCACAAATCATGAATCTCATCTCTTTGAAACTCATGCCTTTTACATATTTTCACAATGCCTTCAATAAAAAAAATCTTTTCTTAATGCTCGAAATTCGCCAAATTTTGGACCACAAAAATTTGGAAAACACTTGGAAATGATACATCCTTTCACAGGGATTATGACATAAACTTTATAATCCCTTTCCATGAAATCTCCCTTAGAATCAATGAGAGGATTGAAGAAAACAAAAACCATACTCCATTCCCAAAAAAGAACAACTTTGGTTCCAAAAATCTCCCCGTTTGGGTTCTTTTGGAAATATACAAATAAATTCAATAGAGAACCAACCACTATCAAAACTTGATATGAAAGAATAAACTCATCCAAGACTCTAAGTCTTCATGAGCATTGATCGATGTAGAAAACAAGAGGGAATACATGAATTGTGTTGTCATGTTTTTTAATGAAAGATCTGATTGTTTCTTCATAACACCATATTTTTTTCTCCATTCACATTCCCTCCTTTGTTCCTCATTGAATTTAACTTTTCTCCCCCATTTTATCATTTGTGTCTTTCTCTATTCTATATATTTCCTGTGACTAGAAAAACAATTCGTCCTCCATATTTTCACATTGAATTTAGCCATTTCTCCCTCATTGTAAATAAACCTAAAGACTGGTATTTATATAGTTTATATATAAGAACATACCACCCCTCGATCATCTCTTCCCCATAAACCTACATAACATCCACAAATTGATAAAAAAAATACATAAAAACTAAATAGAAGAGAAATGTTATGACCTCACCATGAACTCGGAGGTGGCTGAACATTGATGTTCGATAGATGTTTCTAAAAGACTTGTTCTACTAGAGGCTTGGTTAGAATGTCAGCCACATTCTGAGGAGTTCTAACAAGACACATTCAGATCACACATTATTCAACATTTTCTTTGATGAATTGGTACCTATTTCAAAATGATTTGTATGAGAATGATGAATAGGATTCTCCATAAATCAATTTCACTCTTGTTATAACAGTGAATCACCGTCAGTTGTTTTACTTCATCACCAATATCATTCAATTAATTCTCCATCCATAGTAGATGAGTTCCTGCCTTTTTAGTAGAGATATCCTCAGATTTGGTAGTACTGAGAGAAGTGGTTTCTTATTTCTTACTCAACCAGTCACATATTTTATTCCAATAAATAATGTTCCTCCACTTGAAGACATTTTTTCCACCACATCTCTAGGCCAATCAACATCATATAAATCTAATATTTCATTATATTATCCTTCAACAAATAAAAAATCATAATTGTGAGTACCTTGAATGTACCTCATGATTCTTTTCACTGCATCCATATGTTCCTCCTTTAGATTACTCTGATGTTGGACTACTATGAATGTCGTAAAGACAATATCTGGTCATGTCACTTTCAACTATAGTAAGATTCCAATGATTCTCCTTTAGATTTTAAAATCAATAGATGTCGCATCCTCATGCTTTCCCATTTTATTTCCAACTGCAATCAGAGTCGACATTGGTTTGGAGTTATTCATATTGAATTTCATTAGTAATACTCTTACATACATATCTTAGGAGATAAATGTGATGTCTTCCCTATGAATCACTTGTAGTCCTAAGAAATTTGTTAGTTCACCAATCATGGACATTTCAAATTTAAATTTCAAGTGATTGGAAAATTTCTCCACTGATCCCTGCATGCTTCCACCGAAAATAATATCATCAACATAAACCAATACCATAAACTAAATATTTTTAGAATTAATCACATAGATATTCTGATCCACTCCTCCTATTTTAAATACAGTCTTGTTCAGATAAGAATCCAGTCAAGAGTACCATGCCCATGGTTCCTACTTTAGACTATAGAGTGATTTCATTAATCTTCAAACCATTATATCATCATTTCCAATAATGAAACCCACTATTTCTTCAATGTAGACATATTCTTCAAGAAAAAAATTTATTAATTTTTCCTTGAAATCCATTTAGCGTAATTTAAACCCTCTTTGGATTTTCATGGAATGAAATATCCTTATTGACTGTAGTCTAGCCACTAGAGAAAAAATTCAACATTGGTGGCTTTAATATGGTAATATCCATTACACACAATTAACTCAATATTTCAAATCACATTAACATGTTCATTGTATTTGTTTCTAAAAATACACTTCCCCCCAATTGTATTGTGACCTTCATGTCTAGTGACTAGATCTCATGTTTGGTTCTTATTAATCTAGTCCAACTCTTTATTCATGGCCTTAACCCAAGATTCATCATCTACGACTTCATTAAAGTAGGATGGTTCTAAAAATGATTAAAAGGAATATTTTCATTATTAATTATTCTACTTATCTATGTTTGTATAGTTCAATCTCCAATGATATTAGACTGGTCAATTTCTACAATTTTATTTCTTCTGGAAGGTTCAGAATAATTTTCTTCCACCAGAGTTTCCTCTTTTGATTATTATTCTAAATCCATATTTTGTGGTGAACTATGATTGTCTTTCACTCCTTCCTCTAATTCTGAATTTAAAATTTTTACATTTTCATTAACTACTACATTCTCAATCACATCAGCATAAGATCCCCATATGTTATTTGTGGTCCATTATTCAAATATCATAACATCACTTCTTTCCACGATTTTTTAAAGGAGTGTATTGAAACTTTTTTTAATTTTCTATTCATTAAATATTTAAGGAACATTCATTCATCTACTGCATCACCATACATTCCTTGGTATCCATCTTGGTTTTTAATAAATCATTCACTTCCAAAAAACATAATATCTTCAAATATTGATTCCTTCCACGCCAAAACTCATACGGTTTCATTGTTTCACCCAAATAAAACCCTATTTGTTTTTTACTATACACTATATCTTGAATGGACTCCTTCCATAGGGGTAAAACACTCAATCAGCATATTTCTAGCTTTATTGTTCACTTGCCAATTCCTATATTCAAAAACTACATTTTTTTGTAGGGTTATCACAACTTCCACCTCATGTTGTATTCCATGATTCTCCATGTAATTTTTAAACTTAATGGATGTTTGTTATCCTCCATTATCAAACTGAAAAACATTGATTATTC
The DNA here is from genome assembly GCA_963277665.1 of Viscum album. Classification (NCBI taxonomy): domain Eukaryota; kingdom Viridiplantae; phylum Streptophyta; class Magnoliopsida; order Santalales; family Viscaceae; genus Viscum; species Viscum album. The sequence goes on from OY728156.1 coordinate 1,565,456,014, forward strand.
ATCCAGTATCATTCTTGGTGATTTGAAAATAAGTATTCAAGAAATCAATCACTTGTTTCTTCCTATTTATAACCATAACACAATCAATTCTACTATAATCATCAATGAAAATGAATAATTACCTCTCTATATGAGTTTTGGAAACATTTATAGGGCCACATATGTCTGTATGGATGAGATTAAGAATATGCGATTCCCTTTCCTACTTTGGATGATATGAACTACAGACCAGCTTCCCACATATAAATGCCTAACAATTATTTTCTCATTCACATTTCAGGTTGCGGATATGCAAGAATATCTTTATCTTAGATATCTTTTACATTTTTTTATTATTGATGTGCCCTAATATCTGATTCCTCATGTTTTTTTCTTCTTCAATGGTCATGTAACAAATGTTTTCATTATTGTAAACCTAATACATGTTTCCTTCTGTTCTTTATCATTTCATAATAAAATACCCTATCATTTCACTTAAAGTACACCCCTTCTTATTAAATTTCGCAATAATTCCTCAGTCATAGAGTTGACTCACACTATGGAGAATCTGACGTAAACCATCCACATAAGGAACTTTAGTTTTCTTGAGCTCATCATTAGAAATTCTAGTAAATCCACTACTTTGAACTTAAACACACCATTATTATCGAACCTTACCATTCCATTTACCATTTTCATAACGTTATTTTGTATTACAACATTACCCATCATGTGGGATGAACATATGCTATCAAGGATCGAGGTAATGATTCTCTTAGTAGCTTTAAGAGCTAATAATGAAATGTTGGATTTTTCAAAATTATTCCTTTACATCAATGAAATATTAGATTGAGTGAAGGATTAAGATATCCTTTAAGATATATTTTCAATGTAGGAATTTTCTTCATATTCATACTCTTCTTCTAGAGGTGAAAACCAACTTAAAATAGGAACAACATCTGGTTGACGAGTATTGACTAGTATCTGACTTCTGTATGTATTGTTTGTGCCTTTAATCTATCTTAAATGAACAAGTTTGTGGAAAAAAGTTAGAACAATGAAAATAATATCAATAAAAATTAGTCCTCCTATAATAAGTAGGATATGAATTTGTTCTCCTTTGTTGTCTTCCAATATCTTCCCCATTCAAAGATCTCCATGTACCTTCAAAGTATGACATGGTATGGCTCAGATAGCCACAAAATTTACATTTCATAAATGGATATGTCTTATAATTTCAATTCCTCCTCATATCACCTTTTTTCGAAAAATAATTTGGCTACCTATCATTTCTAGAGTCCAGAGAATAGTTTTTGGTTCTCCAATAATCATGAATTGAGGGTCCCCTTTTTATCAATTTAGGGGACTTATCAACATCTCAAAATATTATCCTTTCTTTATTGGGGCTTAGTTTATTTTCAAAATTTGATGCCCCAACATCAAAACGCATTCTAATATTACCCATTCTAAATAGACATTAATCATTTAGAATCATTTCAACTCCATTGGAACCACTCTAAGCTCTCACCTGCAACTCTACATCTGATAATTTTCCAAATTTTATTTTCTTATTTGGATATTTAGAATTTGATAAACTTTTGAGATTACTCCTAAGAGTATAAAATTATTATTTGAGTCCCTCAATGGTCATGGACTTCTCCTGCAGTATAGAGGTAAGGTAATTAATGACCATTTCATATTCTTAAACAATGATCCTTAGTTCCACTAAATCTTTAGTGATTTTAAGGATTTATAAATGTACTTTCTCTAGTTATTCTAGTCATTCAATTTCATCTTCAAGTTGATCAACATATTCTAATGATTCTTTCACAAATTATTTCCACTTTTTTTCTCTTATTTTTACTCTAAAGCATACCATGAGAATTCTTATGTTGCAACTTGAGATTACCATCATTGGTCAGCTATTTATCTCTATCTTTATCTTTTAATGGTTATGATTTCTCAATAGTATCCATGGTGGAAACATCGGTTACAGGTTTAAATTCTAGTTATTCTTTCTCAAATAATTCATTATCATCATCTACCACTACATAGAAAAAACTCCTCCTCTATACTTTATTTTCATATAGGAAGTATCCCTTTTTGAAAAACATATTCTATGGATTCTCCATGTTTCCAGATTCTCTGTATTCATCGTTGAACTTTCTTGACCACTTAGTTGAAGAATTTAGTTTTCCTCTTTATCTTCATCAACCCTATCACCTAAAATTTCATGTTTGTTAATGGATTTGAATGTAACAGCCCGAGATTTTATGAAAAATATTCTTTTTTATTTCACTAATGTCTTGTGTTGTACGCTACACCAAAAGGAGCTTGCACAACACACATCCTTGACTTGCCTTGCATTACACGCAATCGCAACCTTCCTCGATAGCGTGTGTGGTACGTAATACTGAGTTTCACGAAACAATGATATGCTATTAAAATATTATTAAAACTAGCCGTTATGAATAGTAATAACCACTTTTTAAATTTTATAAATTTTAAAATGGACTTCATTTTTGGATTCGGAGTATCGAATTTAGCCTAAGGTGAAATTTTGGTACTTTTCGGATAACTTTCATATTATGATGAATAGTGAAAATTACTAAATTATAATTAAAAACAACTTTTTTAATCGAAATAATTAATAGTGATAAATCATTAATTTGAGTGGTTTTAAAGTATATTTAGAATATATTTTTACAATTTAATACAATGTTGGTCATTGAATGTAATTTCACATTTAAACTAGACATAAACAAGTGTCAATCTTTTGATAGATATTGTTTCTTAAAAACACGCTATTTGTTTTAATAGGGGGATTTAATTATAAAATTAATTAATGCAACTTTTATGTAATGAATTTGGTAAAATAGACTTCATTTTTGAATTCGGAATATGAAATATTGCTTGGGATGAAATTTTGGCACTGTTCTGAAAAACATCAATTTTTGATGAATAGTGAAACTACTAAGTGGTAGTTAAAAAACTGAATTTTTTCATAAAACTTAATTTTACCGCTTCTGTGAATGGAATTTCAAAAATCCGAGAGACACGGTTGATGTCAGTAAGTAAAATGTGGTTCAATGAGATGAAAATAATTTTTGATGAATAGTAACTTTTTACTTTTTTTTACCGCGGTTAATAGTAAATAGGGTAACTAAAGGTAAATATGATATTAATATTACCCTAACACATGTCCTAATTCTATTGGACAAGTGTAATTTGACCAAAAACAAACTTAGGAATAAAATATGACCATTTAGGCCCACTTGGATTAGATTAGGACATTTATTATTAATTTATTTAAAGAAGGGTTAAAATAGTTAAAATCAAAGTTTAATAAGTAAATCATTTTTAATATGGGGTTATACATAAGATAAATTCGATTGTAAATATTCATTAGAAAGATAAAACGATTTACTACATGATGGTATTTTATTTGTAATTTTTATACATCAAATAATTTAATTTATTTATGACACAATGATGATGCAGTAATTATCTTATTAATGAAATACTGACATAATTGATGTTATAAACACCAAAATAAATAAAATTTGAGACTTTTTATGAATTCCAGTAATTTTCTAGGTTAATATGATATATTAGTGTTGATTTAATCAACTTGTTTCGAACATATAATTCTGTTATGACTTTCACAAAAAATCATATATCAAATAGTGTCAAAATTGACACAAAATAGTTTTTAAATAAAATATTATATTATTAATTGTTATTTTATTCCTAAAAATCTAAGTTTCGGCCAAATGACTTAGATAAGGATATATATTTTAATAATAAACAATTTGGGGTTCTTTTGGCATGTTATAGTAAGTGTATTAACCATATAGTGAAAGAAAACAAAAAGACACGGTAAAAGTTAAATTATTTAACTTAGAGTTAAATCTAATTGATAAGGTTAAAATAATAACCTAAACTTGTCTAAATCCTATTGGTTGATATTCTTTCGACCCATCCCCACTTTATCTTCGAAATACGACCATTTGGAACCATTATAAACCTATTTTGACTTTAAAATAAAATAATATTTTGAGGTATTCCTAAGGTGCCCCTCTCCTCCCTTATAAAAGGACACCTCCTCCCCCTCCTCCTCACACCAATTTGAGCACTCAAGCTCGGCCAACCCCTGACAAAATCTCTTCTCCACTTCCCTAGAAACATCCTAGAGGTTCTGGTCTTCCTCAAAGACCAATTTTAGTGCCCTAAGAGGAGGTCTCAAAGAGGCACTTCAAAGAAGAGGTAATTACCGTTACCAATTCTTTCATCTTTATTTCTTCTTCCACTTCTTCTTATTAGGTTGTTTCATTATGAAGTAATAACATCAGTATCACTCATATACTGATATGTTATTATAAGTATGAAAAAACCCTATTTCACCATCTATCCATCCTATGGAAAAAGAAATCACCGCGCGTGCGTACGTACGGAATACCGTCTCCACGCCGTGGTGTAATCTATTTTCCACCATCACCTTACAAGGATGGGTATAATGGTGTAATGAGTAACTATATATGATTATTATGAAGTAATATTGCTACTGAAATAATATATATATACTCCAATACAATTCCACGATCATAGGAACGATATCATCACTCGTGCGTACGTACGGAATACCGTCTCCACGATGTGATGCGACTCGTTCTACATGATCTTCATTTCATAATGATTATATAAATGAATTGAATGAATGAATATGGTATATACTACACTAATACCATTCTGGAAATGAATTATCTATAACCTAAAGATAAGAATAAGAATTTATTCGACAAAACACGCATAAGAACAAAAAGTTATAAAGACCCGAGTAACAAGTAACAATGAAATATTACTAACAAGAAGCTAATAATATGACCATATATGATATCATATCAATATGTATGATTCTGGAATAAGTCAATAACATTATTTAAACCATTATACAGGAGCTTCAGACACAAACAAAGCAAATCGGACCTAAGGTAAGGGAAATATCACAATCTCATTTTTTATCCGAGATTGTTTATTTGTAAGTATTTACTGGGGTGTATTTTATCATCCACATCCATGTTTCATCAATATGTAATATTATTTCCATCCACCTACAATTGTTTAAATCCATTTTTACCCTTCGGTTAGTTTTTAGTAATATGTACGAAAGGAATCTTTTGTCGTTTTTCGTACGAGGTACTTTTTGACTTTTCCGACAAAAGTATGAAGAATGTTTTTTTTAACTTATACGGCATGAATGGATTTTTAAAACAAAATTTCCAAGAATCTTCCTTTACAAGTTTTCAAGTTTATTTTTAATCAACTTATTTTATTTTAAAGTCGTATGACATGTTATGAAAGAAAAAATGTTTTTAAAGAAGAAAGGATATTTTCCTCAAGAATGGAGTTCAAGTATTTTATCAAAATTATTTTCCATCTAAGATAATAAAAGGGTTCTGTTTTTATCCCTATTATTACATGGATTTGATTATGTTGTGATGGAAATATTTTTATGAATTCCTTTATCTTATATGAAATGTTTTATGATGTCATGTTGTTTAAGAATTCCATTTTTATTACATGGGTTACGCTATGATGTATGGTTTATGATTATGTGGCACACATAAGAAAGGATTCATTATAAGATGGGTGGGACCTATATCTCCCTCCAATGCATTGGGTAAAGATTTTATATCTCATGAGATAGACATGGCTGGAACGGAAGGTTATTTCGGTTCAGTGATACAGGACTGAAACGAGGAGTGAACTCGGTTCAGAAAGGGACTTTGTCCACTAAGATAGTCTTGGCAATGAGTCATGACTAACAAGAAAAGATTTTCCATGATTATGTGTGCATGCCACAAAGTTTCAAGTTTTATGTTATGATTATGGGGATCTCATTTTCACTTCTATGATTTATCCCATGTTATGATATTATGAGCTCTTTTGCAGGTTAAGATTTCCAAAATCTATGTTCTTATGTATATGATGTGATTGATATTTCTTTTGTTTACCCTTACTGAGCATTTGAGCTCACCCTTTTATGTTTTCTTTTCCCCAGGATATAAAGAAAGGTTTTTAGGTAAAAAAAAAGGGAAGATCTTTATGGGAGATATTGAAGATCTTTCACCACGATTAGAAGATTACGTTCCGAGTTTCCAAAGACACTAAACTATTACGATCCTTGTGTGTGTGTTTTTGTTATGTACTAAGTATTCCGCAAAAGTAATGTAATGTCCATGTACGTCAGGCTTTGGGTCTCTACAGTTGGTATCAGAGGAAAGGTTTAGTCAACCTTTGGAAACTAGGATGCGAAAACGTTAGTGAGATCCCTAGAGATATTTCTAAGGTATGTCTAGGGATGTCCCCAGGGATAAGTATACGTATAGGTTATAGTAATAGAATTACGCTAACGATCATAGAATTAAACCTAAGATGTTGGATATTGAAGGTACTCCCCCTTTATTATGTTGTTTTCCCTAGCATGATTTTTGCCTCTCACACTATTCTTTTTGGGTTTTAGACGATGGCTGGAACCCGAAGGAACCGTGTTGATCAATGCAATGGACAATGCAATGATTGCCCTCCTGAACAAACAAATGTTATGGGAGATGGAGTGCAAAATCTTATTGCTATACTTACACAAGCTATGAATCATTCTGGACTTCCAAATGAGCAGAGAAGGGAACAATATTCTATTGAGTCCTTCATGAGGCAACGTCCACCTTCTTTCAGTGGGTCTTCTGATCCACTTGTGGCTGAACAATGGATCAGTACTACTGAAAAGATATTTTCAGTTCTTCAATGTTCTGAACATGATAAAGTCATCTTAGCAGTATATCGTTTGGAAGGTGAAGCTGATCAATGGTGGAATCTTATCAAGAATACGAGTCCAAGAGATGAAATTGAGTCCATGGAATGGGACGAGTTCAAGAACTTGTTTTTCAGTAAGTACTTCCCTCGTATTCTTCGAACAAAGATGGAGAAAGAGTTTCTTGAACTGAAGCAAAAGGGACGATGAATCTGTTGGTACCTATGAAGCAAATTTTACAAGACTTGCAAGGTATGCTTCTGGAATTATCATCCAACCTGAAAGTAAAGTTGATCGATTTTTCAGTGGCTTAAAACCAAGTCTTCGAAGGGCATTAGCTATAAGAGACTTCAGTAGCTATGAAGAAATTGTGCGTTGTGCTATCAAGGTAGAAATGGAAGTTGGTGTTACATATCCATCTCATGGTTTTGACAAGAAACGAAAGATGGAGTTCAAGGAGAAATCTCAGAATAATAGTGAAAAGAATATGAATGTTTCCTTATGCACAAAGTGTGGAAAGAAGCATGGTGGAGATTGTCTTAAAGGGACTAGAAAATGTTTTAAGTGTGGAAAAGAAGGTCATCGAGCAGCTGAGTGTCGAAGTAATGGAAAAAGGGTTTCTAATGATGTGAATAAAGCAAACACTGCAGAGAACGCACCACCAACACTTCAATGCTTCAAGTGCAAGGAAATGGGGAATTATGCTAATAATTTCCCTAATCCAAGGGTTAGTGATGATCAACATGAGCAACCACTGAAGTCAAAGGACAAAGGGAAATCACAAGCGATCACTATTGGCAATATTGAATATGACAACGATGTGGTGGAATGATTAAGTGTTTATGTAATGGGATTCCAAAATAATGTTGTATCATTGAGTATTGCAATATTTATTGATGTGGTATTCAAAGTGATTGAGATATTTTTTGGAAATAAGATGATATGCGCATAATGAGGACGAGAAAATGAAATGTTTAATAGTATTCATGAGCTCATGATTGATATAAGGACTAAGTGATATCATGGTTTGAGTATATAGAATTTTGAGGATTTTTGTATGTGGAAAGTGTTAACTTTTAACTGCACTCATGTTTTCACTAAGGTATTCAAGAGAATACACGATTAAGGACTTTGAATGTTTGGAATGTGACCAACAAGACATATCTTATGATATGTGGGGATCAACGATAGTATTAAATCTCTGGTAATCGTTGTCACTATATTATGAGAGTGGACTGCAGTATTATGTATAAGCCTAAAGATTAGACTGGATTATGTTGGACATAAGTTAGTATTGTTTAAGGATAGAAGATTTTCGATATTATTGATGGGATGTTATAGTAACGTAGTTTTAGAAAAAGGACAACCTGCAGGACGGGCGACAGCCCATCGCTTCGGACAAGGCTGTAGGAATCGAACCCACAACCGAAGTGCGAATGGCCTTTATCGCCTACCACTGACCTACAGGAAGTCCCTGTTTAGTAGAAACTAGTGTTATTATATTAAGCAGTATGATATATGAAGTATAAGTCCATTTTAGGAACCATATATGATTAATCCCACTATAGATCGACTTATGTATATAAATTTTGCTAACCTTTTGAGACAGATGGAATGACCCGTCATTCTATCACATGATCTGCTAACACTTCACGAATAACAAATTCAACTTCATTTATTTAAGAGATGAAGTGGAAATTGTTAAAGGCACGAACAACAGTGATATTGTACCAAAATAAAGTAAGTATTTATTCTAATTCAAATTTTTTAACTTTAGGGAAATGATCTTGAAAACCAAAAATGTTGTCCTAGTTCTCTTATACCTGATGAATCAGATGGTACCTTAGATCGTCACAAATTTATGGATTTGTGATTACTGGCTTTTCCATAGCCATGTTCTCTACCACTCTCCATCAGAACATGATGGTTAGATTTCTCTTCCATATCCATATTTTCACCTATGTGGAAACCCAGTGATTAGTTTATTTGGGTAATCGTTACATTTCATACTTTAGTTTTTAAAGCCAAGTTTTGGTATTCATTTTTAAGATGTGGGTTTCTATTAAAGAAACTTTCGAATAGTAAACCATTTATAACCACGACGAATTTCGAGGGAGAAATTCATTTTAAGGGGGGTAGAATGTAACAGCCCGAGATTTTATGAAAAATATTCTTTTTTATTTCACTAATGTCTTGTGTTGTACGCTACACCAAAAGGAGCTTGCACAACATGCATCCTTGACTTGCCTTGCATTACACGCAATCGCAACCTTCCTCGATAGCGTGTGTGGTACGTAATACTGAGTTTCACGAAACAATGATATGCTATTAAAATATTATTAAAACTAGCCGTTATGAATAGTAATAACCACTTTTTAAATTTTAGAAATTTTAAAATGGAATTCATTTTTGGATTCGGAGTATCGAATTTAGCCTAAGGTGAAATTTTGGTACTTTTCGGATAACTTTCATATTCTGATGAATAGTGAAAATTACTAAATTATAATTAAAAACAACTTTTTTAATCGAAATAATTAATAGTAATAAATCATTAATTTGAGTGGTTTTAAAGTATATTTAGAATATATTTTTACAATTTAATACAATGTTGGTCATTGAATGTAATTTCACATTTAAACTAGACATAAACAAGTGTCAATCTTTTGATAGATATTGTTTCTTAAAAACACGCTATTTGTTTTAACAGCGGGATTTAATTATAAAATTAATTAATGAAACTTTTATGTAATGAATTTGGTAAAATAGACTTCATTTTTGAATTCGGAATATGAAATATAGCTTGGGATGAAATTTTGGCACTGTTCTGAATAACATCAATTTTTGATGAATAGTGAAACTACTAAGTGGTAGTTAAAAAACTGAATTTTTTCATAAAACTTAATTTTACCGCTTCTGTGAATGGAATTTCAAAAATCCGAGAGACACGGTTGATGTCAGTAAGTAAAATGTGGTTCAATGAGATGAAAATAATTTTTGGTGAATAGTAACTTTTTACTTTTTTTTACCGCGGTTAATAGTAAATAGGGTAACTAAGGGTAAATATGATATTAATATTACCATAACACATGTCCTAATTCTATTCTACAAGTTTAATTCGACCAAAAACAAACTTAGGAATAAAATATGACCATTTAGGCCCACTTGGATTAGATTAGGACATTTATTATTAATTTATTTAAAGAAGGGTTAAAATAGTTAAAATCAAAGTTTAATAAGTAAATCATTTTTAATATTGGGTTATACATAAGATAAATTCGATTGTAAATATTAATTTGAAAGCTAACAAGATTTACTACATGATGGTATTTTATTTTTAATTTTTAGACATCAAATAATATAATTTATTTATGACACAATGATGATGAAGTAATTATCTTATTAATGAAATATTGACATAATTTATGTTATAAACACCAAAATAAATATAATTTTAGACTTTTTATGAATTCCACTAATTTTCTAGGTTACTATGATATATTAGTGTTGATTTAATCAACTTGGTTCGAACATATAATTCTGTTATGACTTTCACAAAAAATCATATATCAAATAGTGTCAAAATTGACACAAAATAGTTTTTAAATCAAATATTATATTATTAATTGTTATTTTATTCCTAAAAATCTAAGGTTCGGCCAAATGACTTAGATAAGGATATATATTTTAATAATAAACAATTTGGGGTTCGTTTGGCATGTTATAGTAAGTTTATTAACCATATAGTGAAAGAAAACAAAAAGACACGGTAAAAGTTAAATTATTTAACTTAGAGTTAAATCTAATTGATAAGGTTAAAATAATAACCTAAACTTGTCTAAATCCTATTGTTTGATAGTATTTCGACCCATACCCACTTTATCTTCGAAATAAGACCCTTTGGAACCATTATAAACCGATTTTTACTTTAAAATAAAATAATATTTGGAGGTATTCCTAAGGTGCCCCTCTCCTCCCATATAAAAGGACACCTCCTCCCCCTCCTCCTCACACCAATTTGAGCACTCAAGCTCGGCCAACCCCTGCCAAAATCTCTTCTCCACTTCCCTAGAAACTTCCTAGAGGTTCTGGTCTTCCTCAAAGACCAATTTTAGTGCCCTAAGAGGAGGTATCAAAGAGGCACTTCAAAGAAGAGGTAATTACCGTTACCAATTCTTTCATCTTTATTTCATCTTCCACTTATTCTTCTTAGGTTGTTTCATTATGAAGTAATAACATTAGTATCAATCATATACTGATATGTTATTATAAGTATGAAATAACCCTATTTCACCATCTATCCATCCTATGGAAAAAAGAAATCACCGCGCGTGCGTACGTACGGAATACCGTCTCAACGCCATGGTGTAATCTATTTTCCACCATCACCTTACAAGGATGGGTATAATGGTGTAATGAGTAACTATATATGATTATTATTAAGTAATATTGATACTGAAATAATATATACATACTCCAATACAATTCCACGATCATAGGAACGATATCATCACTCGTGCGTACGTACGGAATACCGTCTCCACGATGTGATGCGACTCGTTCTACATGATCTTCATTTCATAATGATTATATAAATGAATTGAATGAATGAATATGGTATATACAACACTAATACCATTCTGTAAATGAATTATCTATAACCTAAAGATAAGAATAAGAATTTATTCGACAAAACACGCATAAGAACAAAAAGTTATAAAGACCCGAGTAACAAGTAACAATGAAATATTACTAACAAGAAGCTAATAATATGACCATATATGATATCATATCAATATTTATGATTCTGAAATAAGTCAATAACATTATTTAAACCATTATACAGGAGCTTCGGACACGAACAAAGCAAATCGGACCTAAGGTAAGGGAAATATCACAATCTCATTTTTTATCCGAGATTGTTTATTCGTAAGTATTTACTGGGGTGTATTTTATCATCCACATCCATGTTTCATCAATATGTAATATTATTTCCATCCACCTACAATTGTTTAAATCCATTTTTACCCTTCGGTGAGTTTTTATTAATATGTACTAAAGGAATCTTTTGTCGTTTTTCGTACGAGGTACTTTTTGACTTTTCCGACAAAAGTACGAAGAATGTTTTTTTTAACTTATACGGCATGAATGGATTTTTAAAACAAAATTTCCAAGAATATTCCTTTACAAGTTTTCAAGTTTATTTTTAATCAACTTATTTTATTTTAAAGTCGTATGACATGTTATGAAAGGAAAAATGTTTTTAAAGAAGAAAAGATATTTTCCTCAAGAATGGAGTTCAAGTATTTTATCAAAATTATTTTCCATCTAAGATAATAAAAGGGTTCTGTTTTTATCCCTATTTTTACATGGATTTGATTATGTTGTGATGGAAATATTTTTATGAATTCCTTTATCTTATATGAACTGTTTGATGATGTCATGTTGTTTAAGAATTCCATTTTTATTACATGGGTTACGCTATGATGTATGGTTTATGATTATGTGGCCCACATAAGAAAAGATTCATTATAAGATGGGTGGGACCTATATCTCCCTCCAATGCATTGGGTAAAGATTTTATATCTCATTAGATAGACATGGCTGGAACGGAAGGTTATTTCGGTTCAGTGATACAGGACTGAAACGAGGAGTGAACTCGGTTCAGAAAGGGACTTTGTCCACTAAGATAGTCTTGGAAATGAGTCATGACTAACAAGAAATGATTTTCCATGATTATGTGTGCATGCCAAAAAGTTTCAAGTTTTATGTTATGATTATGGGGATCTCATTTTCACTTCTATGATTTATCCCATGTTATGATATTATGAGCTCTTTTGCAGGTTAAGATTTCCAAAAGCTATGTTATTATGTATATGATGTGATTGATATTTTTTTGTTTACCCTTACTGAGCATTTGAGCTCACCCTTTTATGTTTTCTTTTCCCCAGGATATAAAGAAAGGTTTTTAGGTAAAAAAAAAGGGAATATCTTTATGGGAGATATTGAAGATCTTTCACCACGATTAGAAGATTATGTTCCGAGTTTCCAAAGACACTAAACTATTACGATCCTTGTGTGTGTGTTTTTGTTATGTACTAAGTATTCCGCAAAAGTAATGTAATTTACATGTACGTCAGGCTTTGGGTCTCTACATTGAATGCCATTTCCTTACATACATGATTCATTTCATCTCCTAGTTTGACTCTCTTCTCATATGCCACCCAGTTGCTAAAAAGGTAATCTAGAGAATTCTTTGGGAGATCCTTTTCTTCAATAGCTAACACCTTTGTATTGTAAAGAGGTGGAAGTATTATCATGATTTTATTTACAATATCAATTTATTTAATCTCTTCTCAAATCCCTCATATTGCTCCGACAACTTCATTAATTTGATTGATGAAGTAATCTTAATTTTCATTTGAGTGCAACTTTATATCATCAATCCTATTTTGAAAATCCAAGAGTTTTACCTCCTTCACTTTACTATCCACTTCATAAATATTTCTCATGTTTTTCAATATAGACTTTATTGTGGTTCAGCTCATTACCTTCAGATAGATCTGATCAGAAAGTGCATCTGTGAGAGTATTCTATTCTTTAACATTTGCATCAATCATTTTTTCTCTATTTCAATCATAGACTGACGTGTGGGATCAGTAATGTGTATTACATGAGCATTGGAAAAAAGAACTTACATTCTAATAGATATTAGATGATATCTCATCTGATTCTTCTAAATCTGAAATTTACTTCAATCAAAGAGTGGGACTCCCCTAACATTGATTGAATTCTCCGTGACAGAAAATGACAGATTTAACTACAGCAACCTTTATGCTCTAATACCACTTATAGGACCTCAGGAAACCCAAATAAGAAAGGTGTGAATCGTGGTGTCAAATTTTTCTTTTACTAAGTTGGATCTTATTCCCACATTGCTAGGAACTCATTAAACCATTATGATTGATATGATTGGAAATCAAACATTCAAATGCAAAGAGGTGAAATAACACTTTTAATTGCTTCACCAATAAATTTTATGTCCAATGAGCATATATAGATAGTATTTTAATCATACAAAAATATACTAAACAAAACTAGATATGGAATACAAAATTTTAGTCACTGTCACATTTTTCTTGGAGCACTGCCTTTAGAAGATTACAGGTCTAGCTCACGGATTCCCTCAGAACACTTCCGCTGACTCCCACTAGATCATTAATTTAAGAGAAATCTAACAATGGTTATCAACTAGAAGGTCACATCAATGATTTGGAATTAAATTCTTTGTCCCTGAAATAGAATGGGACTCTTCTTACACCATAGACCTATGTTTATTCACACTGATATCCTTGTCCACTTAAACCTTATATTCAAAAACTACCATTTACAAAGATCCTTTGAAAAAATCCTTTGAAAACCTTACTTGTTCCTGAAGAACCCATACTTTCATATAACACACTGCCATCATGAAGCTCCCTTGTCTTCACAGAACACACTACATTTGTGAATAGCCCTTCCATTCATAGAACAACCTTTATTCACAAATCTCATTGGTCCAATGCGGAACATCCCATCTTCACTAATCAATAAATTCTTAGAATAATTGACTTTAATCTAGACTAGAATAGTTTTTTCGTGAAGCTCAAGCTCTCATAGACAACAAGTTTCGCATAGCACCTCTAGCTTCATGAAATCAAAGAGATTCCATATTTTTCAAAAAAAAATCATCACAAATGAAGAGTGGCAGCCTCTTATTTATAGGTTCAAGAGATCGAAAAGCTCCAAGGCCTCCATCTAATTTTCCAGATATGCCAAAAACATCTTTACGGTGCTCCTCCATTTGACGAGATCCATGAAAATTCTCTATTCACAAAGCTCATCATAACCGCATAGATTTCTAGCAAAACCCTTCACGCTGCCACATACCTTCAATTCTAATAATTGTGAAGTAACACTATCTCAAATCTCAATTAATAATATCTTTAATATCCTCAATCTAATCTTTATGAAATCCATGCCTTTACTAAATTTATGAAGAGTTGATTCCAGACAAATACCTTTCATGAAGGTCGAGTTCTCGTAATCACACAGCACACCATCACAATACATTAATCCTTTAAGAAAACAAATCATGAAGCACATATCTGTGAAACTCATTCTTTTCCATAATATCAGAAGGCCTTGATGAAAAAAAATTCTCTCAATGGTTGAAATTTTCTAAATTTTCGACCCTAAAAATTTGGAAAAAACTAGGAAACGATGCCACCTTCAACACATCTTATGGCTTGAACTGTATGATCTCTTCCCCTGACCTCTCCCAAATCATCCATGATAGGATTGAAAAAAAAACAAACAATACCCAATTTCTAGAAAATAATAGCCTTGGTTCCTACTATTGACAAATTGTGAATACAAATGAAACACTAAGGTTCACCAATACCCCCATTGTAATTTTTTTCAGTATCCCTTCACATATATCTTCATAGTAATTATGATAAAAGTATATATGTGTATTTATCTACTCACCCTTAATGAAAATCAAATTAAATAGGTAAGTGGAATCATCTTAACTCATCTTCATTCTTAAAAACCTCATCTCCCTTAATGACTTGATATTTGGAAACAAACCTTTAGTTGATAACCTCTAAGACTACGAGGGAATACTCAGTGTAAAAAACAAGGGAGATATCACCAATTTCATCATATTATAATTTCAAATATTAAGGTATGTGAAATATATCATAGAAAGTCTCAAAAAATGTAATATATCCTGCACACATCTGAAAACATTGTTGAATGTTCAGGTGCATAAGAATAATTTCCTCTTTTCATAGAATGTTCATCAATCAAGTAGTATCTTTAGATAAATATAATTTAGAAATAGATAGGAGTGTGATCAAATTACACAAACCTCATAAACTATCCCCCTTTAGAGATACATCCACATTCGTCATAATGGAATTAATTTAAATCAATGATGAAAAATATGACTCTGTCTATTCCTTTCTTTGTTAGCACAATTCAAATATTATAATATGGAATAGGGCGGTACCACAAGATTTTTTTAAAGTTTAAGGAAAATTAAAAACCTAATGTTTTATTTATAACTCAAAAAAACTTTTTTGGTATTTCTCAATTGAGAATATCTACAACCAGATCTTTTGTAGAAATGCATTCAAGCTTGATATCCCCCCTGCCACTTTTTCTTCGATAAAATGATACATGATACCAATATTCTTGGATCATGAATAATGTAATGTATTTTTCATGATCCAATAACACTTTTATTGTTGCTTGAAATTTTTAGTGGTATATCAGTCTCAGTATTCAAATCTGTCAACTATACTTACACCTGGATCTTTTTTTACCTGAATGTGCATCTATAACATAGTCAACCTCAGTGGTACTCAGAGTTACTAAATTTTGATTATTTTTGTACCAACTAACCTAGACTTATCTTATAAATATGTTTCCACTTGATTTGGGTCTCTTATTAGTATAGTTAGATGCCCAATCAACATTTGTATACCCTACTAGTTTCAAATCTAAACCATGTTTGTGTAATAACACATAGTTCAAATTTCCATTCACATATCTCATTATTCCTTTAGTATCAAAAAAGTGAGATTCTTTTGGATCACTATGAAATCTTTCACAAAGATTTACATCATAAGTTATAACTTGTAATGACCCAAAATATTATTAATGATGTACCCTATTTGTTTTAATCAAATGTATTATTAAGTATCATGGTTATATAAAACACACGCACTATTTATTTTATTATATCTAATTGGATTTAAAATACCATTAGGTATCATTACCATCGAAAATGTATATTTTTAATAGTGACCAAATGATTAGCATAAATGTAGTATTTTTTCAAATTCAATTAACATAGATTAAGGAAGTGATGGCCTCAACTAATAGAATCAAATCCTATGATGCTAATTTTTGTAGATTCCAAGGGAGATATAATTTCTATGGTTTTTCATTGACCAAGACCAATCTGAGATCCAACAACTAATTTATGAGTTAAACTGATTATGGGAGAAGTTCAAGCTCATTGAGATCATGTCCAGAACCATGTTTCTCAAATCACCCAATGAATATCCCACCATCACACAATGTATTCTTAGCATGTTTACAAGTCAATTAAAGTTATATATATCATGACCCCAAAAATATTAATTTTAAATTACTTTTTGTAGAATAATGAATTTAATTTCATCCAATTATTCTTATATTGAAAATAATTTTTATTTTGATACAATAAATCACCAATTGTATTTTTAGTTAATATTCAAATTAAATTACTGAAATTATCAATTAATTTGTATCTCAAATATATAATTTTTATAAAATATAAATGATCATATGATTTTTGTGAAGTTATATGTTATTTTTATAAGGATTTGAAAAATGTTACTGTTAAAAAACAACATCTCTTAATAAAGGTCTGTTTTATTTTAAAAGATAATATTTTCATTATTAAAAAAATAGATAAAATTAATATTGGTTTTTGAATCCAAAAATCATAGTTATCCAATAGTAATTTTTTTATAATTTTCTGAGATAGTCAAATTTTCGGGTAAAAAGTAAATATCATTTAAATATACTTTATGTATTATGTCATAATAATAGCCCAAAAGTGATCTAATAAATAATATAAAGGGTATCCATGAAAAAAATCATTTTTTCCTTTAAAATAATGTGATTTTATTTCTATTTGGTTAATTTTAAAATTTCTTTATGAATCCTCCAAAACCATTAAAATATTTTAATGTTTTAAAATAACATATTTAGGAGTATAACTCACCTCCACATAAGCCTGGATATTATTTTATTATGTTATGACCATGGACTTATAAAATAATGATAACCACTCCCTTTTTTAGAAACCATGGAAAAACACATGGGATGGTTTGTGGTTTTGGATATTCCATTTTGTAGATTCCAAAACATAAATAATAATGAGATCCCCCTCTTTTCCTATATAAACCCACCAATCCTCCCATTTCTCATCACCCAAAATCCTTGAATAATGTCCATACTATTTTATCCACTCTCTAGTGTCCTCCCAAGGTTCCCCAAGCTCTCCAAAAGCCACTCTTAATCTTTTGGATTCACACACTCAAGTAAAGGACATTCCCCTCTGCCTTTAAATTCATGTAACTTCTTTAGAATTTGTCTTCTTAATTGAAATTAATTATAAATTTTTTAATTTAAAATAATACCCATACTATCCTTTTTTTTATATTTTAATGGGATATCATTTATCCTTTCTCTTTTCTAACTTTATCTATGTCATTACTATGCTAAAATTTTATAATGGACTACTCTCCTCTTTTTGTTGAAGAACATATTTTTTATGTTATGCTTCTTAATTTTAGTTTGATTGTGTTGGGGTATATTGTACCATATTTCCATTAATTTAAATTTTATTTACATTATATGAGATTCCCCTTTCACTCTCATTGAGCTTCATATGATCCTTTATATACCCCATTTACCATGTTGAACTATAGTTAGGATTCATTTCATTATTCAAGTTTCTTTATTACAATTTTCTTTTTATTTCTAATTTCAAATATTTGGATAAATTTTCCTTGTATCTATTACTTATAATTTTGTGTACAAGTTATGTGAGATCTCCTTCTCTCTCAAAAACCCATTTTATGAGTCTTTATATGACAACGTTATTCTACCAATGTTTCACCACAATTTTCTAAGACAAAACATTTGTGTAGTGAATATCATAACCATTTCCTATTAGGGGTGTTCACCATTATATAAATATAATTCTTTGATTTAGGACTTACATGTATGAATTCCAAAATCCTTAATCATGGAATAAAATATAATTTTGATAGTATCCATGTTGTATGATCTATGTGGCACACTTAATCATGAGAATGAAATTAATGTGATGTATGTGTTGAGAATTATATAGTCCTCTAATGCATTGGGTAATGTTCAGTATCATGATATGTCATGTTGGTATTGGGATCGAACCTAATTAAATTATGGGGATTTTTCAATAATGATGTATTTTCCATTTATCTTTGATCTTCATTTATTGATGCAATGTTTTAAATTGTTTCCACATTTCCCATGTTAGGATTATCATGATATATCATGCCATATTATTTATATTTAATTAATTCCCCATTTTTACACATATTTTCTTACATTAATTACCTTATTCCATGTTTACTCCCTTACTAAACATTATATCCCACCTCTCTTTATGTATGTCCCTAGGTTATCCCATGCAGTTTTATGTTTGAATGAGTATTAGAAGCAAGTTAAAGAAGTTTCCAATAAATATACTGTATTCCCTATTTTTTGTTCTTATGTAATGTTCTTTATTTTCAAAGACACTACACATTCCATTCATCTAGGTTTTAGCATGAATATTATTATATAATAAATCATTTAATAATGTTTAATAAAGATTAGTGTATTTATAGTTAGTATCAAGGGAAAATTTTTGTTATTTTTTATTAGGATTAGAAAACTCTAGGGAAATCCTTAGGTATAATATAAAGTATAATAAATAATCTCTAAATTTTAGTAAGAGTAGATTAAGTGGTTTATCATGAAAATACATCTTTTTCTAGATACTATTAGTAGGTGCGGTTCTAGCATAGATTTACATAGGTGTAATAACATCGACAAGGTGTCTCGAGCCTAACTTGGGGTAACCTGGTACTCAAAAACGGGCCATTCTGCACACTTGGTTTGACACACCTGGGGGATATGATTTCATAAATTCATTATCTCATTAAGAACCATTATTAATGGAATAAAAATACCAATAATAATATATGTTATGAAATATATCAGGGATAACATATATTGAAGCCTATAAATTCATAATTTATAAAATAAATATAATTTATATGTTATCCCAGTAATGTCATTGGATTACCCTATAATGTGTTTAATATTTTAAAAATGTGTATCCCCAATTTTCCCTTTATTTTAGATAACTTTTAAAAATATGAGGAATCGAGTGATCAATCAATGCAATGGGAAATGTGATGACTGCCCCAATGAGATGGCCAACCCTATGGGTGTAAAAATCATGAACATTATGAAAATACTCATTTTCATGACTCAGGTTCTAAATATAATCCTAGTTTAAAAGGATTTTCCAAATCCCTCTACAATAGAACAATCTTAGATAAAGGCATTTATGCAACAAAGGCCTCTGAGATTTAATGTATCGTCTAATTCCTTAATTGGGGAGCAATATATCAACTCCATTTACAATATGTTCTTTATACGTAAATGTTATGAACAATATAAAGATCAACTAGATGTTTTACATATGGAGGGTTAAGCTAATCATCAATAGACATTGATCAAGAATATTAAGCTTGAGGAAGATATCGTAAAGATGAAGTGGAAGGAATTTGGGTAAATGTTTTTCGACAAATATTTTCCTCACACACTGCATCTTAAAATGAAAATGGATTTCTTTTCCGTCAGGAAAAAAGATTATGAATCTATTTGGTTTTATGAGTAAAACATCACAAGAAACTCTTGATACGCTTATGGTCTGTGGTTACCCCCTAATACAATATTAACCACTTCTTTGATGGGATAAACTCAAGTCTGTGAAAAATCCTTGGTGATGCATGAAATTAATAGCCGTGATGAAATTTTCCGATATTCCCTTAATATTGAAATGGAGAATAGAAAATCTATAGGGTATCAGGGGTATAAGAAGTAGAAAGTGGAGTTCAATTATAAAATATTGATAGATAAGTCTATTTGTGGCAAGAAAGTTTAACATCACACTTGTCAAATGTGCAGAAAGAAGCACCTTGAAATTTTCAAAGGGGAATGAAGACATGCCTTAGGTGTGGGAAGGAGGGATAGCTAGCTAGTAATTTACTACAAGAGTAGCCCACTACATTGGCTGAGGAAAGGAATTATCTGGTCAACCATTAGTGCATTTTCTATTTCATCAACTGTAAGGAACCAGGACACTTTGACAACGAATGCACTAAGCCTTGCGTTTTTGGATACAACTAACAACCTATATGGTAGAAAAGGATATGTTTTCCCATCACTACTATTGAAGTGAATCCAATCAAAAAAGTGGGGATAGGTATGCTAGTTATTCATTAAATAATAGTGAATGTACTTTTGGATTCTAGTACTATGAATTTCTTCATATGACGAATGTTTAGTAGAACTATCCAAATACTATAAAAATCAAGTAAGAAGATATGTCAGTTAAAACCGAAAATGGGTTAATTATTGCATCCCAAGTATATAAATCCTCCCATATTAGTTTTTGTGGAATGAAATTCCCAAATAAACTTTCCATACTTTCTTTAATGGAATTTGAATTAATTCAAGGCAAGGATTGGATTTACATATATAGATAAAACATAAATTTTTGTGAGAAGGAAATCATTGTCTGTATTGTGAATCGACCCCTAATTCTGTACATGTGAAAAGAGGAGGATGAATCTTCATTTGACCCAACATATCAGGCATGGATATTATTTACTTCTGTAAAATCATATTTGGCTCAAATTATTGAGTCTAAGGATATAATCATATTTTAATCCATTACCATTATCAGGGAATATGGGGATGTGTTTCTCGAGGAATTTTCCAATCTCCCACCTAGACAAGAGGCTGAATTTTCAATTGATCTTGTACATAATGAATTAAAATTATCCAAGACTCTATATATGATGGATTTTTTTGGAACATTAGGACCTAAAGAAACAACTACAGGAGTATCTAGATAAAGGGTTTTTATACCCATGTGCTTCACCATGGGGTGCCCCAATCCTCTTCATCAAGAATATGGATGGTTCAATACGCCTTTGTAGTGATTGTCGTGAGTTGAATCAGATCACGTCAATGAAAAAGTATCTTCGTAAATGGATTTATGAATTGTTTGATTAGGTATGTTGAGTACAATACATCTCCAAGGTTTTTATCTGGTTGGGATATTATCAAGTATGAGTGAAGAAGGAAGATATCCCAAATATTATTTTTCCTACAAGGTATGGGCACTATGTGTTCATAGTGATTCCATTCAAACCCACTAATTCTCTACAAATCATCATAAACATTATTAATAGAGTCTTTAGATAATACCTTGACAAAAAAATTTCAATAATTTATAAATGGTATTCTAATATAATGTAAAATAAAGGAGAAACAAGAGGAGAATTTCAGAACTATGCTATAGGAACTATTAAAAGATAAGCTTTCTACCGTGTATACATAATGATATTTCTGGATGAAGGAAGTTTATTTCTTGGGTAATATCATCATAATTAATGAGATATATGTGTACCATTTAATGATGGAATCAACTGAATTATGGGTGAGGCCAACATTTGGGACAGATATCTATAGTCTCCATGGGTATGCTGACTATTATCTCTGATTATTGAGAAATTTGTCATGATTATCAAACCCTCTAACTAAGATAACATGGAAGGGAGTGAAGTCTTTCTTGGAAAAAGAATGTCAATAATGATTTAAGGATCTCAAAAAAGTGGTTTATCACTGCACTAGTACTCACACTACTGACAAGTGGGGAAATATTTGTGGTACATAGTGATGCTTCATATAATGGATTAGGTTGTTTACTGATGTTGAATGATAAGGTTATCACCAATGCTTTAGGAAATTGAAAATTCATGAGAAAAACTACCCCAAACATGATTTGGATTTGGGAGTTGTATTATTTGTGTTGAAAATCTATTGGAATTATTTTCATGGGAGATGTGGGAGATATATACTAATCATAATAGACTCAAATATATATTCACACAGAAAGAGGTTAATATGCACCAATGAATAAGTTTAGATCTCAAAAAGGATTATGAGTCCTTAATCCAATAACATCATAAGAAAGTGATTGATGTGGAAGAATATTGAATTATAAAGGATCTATTAATTATATCACTAATGAAAATTGAGAGGGATGCAATCTTCTTTAATTTGGAAAGGATAGACATGGGAATCAAAAAATCATCAATCCTCCTGCAAATGATTTCTCAACCATCTCTTTTGGAAAATATAAAGGATGATCAAATGGATTATGTGGGAATTAAAAATAAAGTGGAAATTATAATAAAAGTGAAATACTCATAGTATATTGTTAATTAAGAAAAAAATGTGATATTTGGGTCAAGACTATGTGTTCTATAAAATCTTGAGTTAATGATGGAACTGTTGGATAATGCACAAATTTCATCTCTCTCCATTCATACAAGAAGAAAAAATATATATCAAGATCCCAATGAACAATATTGGTGGAAAAATATGAATAAAAATATCACTTAATATATATATATCAAAGTGTATGGTATGTCATAAAGTGAAGGATGAAAGGAAAAATGTATAAGGTGATGATGAAACCATTACCCTTACTAAAATGGAAATCATAAAGCATCACCATGTACATTTTCACTAGACATCCTAATAAATCCAGGGGAAACACTGTTATATGGGTAATTAAGGATCATCTTATAAATACAACTCACATTATTGGGACTAGAGAATATTTCTCTCTCAATAAATATGCACAAATATACATTAGAGGAGTGGTAAGTCTATATAGAGTACCACTATTGATTTTATCTGATTGTGATATGGGATTCATCACCAAATTCTTGAAATTTTCCCGTATTCCCTAAAAATTGAGTTGAACTTCATTATGGCACATCATCCCCAACCTGGTGGCCAATTTGAGCAGACTATTCAGAAACTTGAAGACATGTTTCATGCATTTTATTTGGTCTTTAATGGAGGATGGGACCAAAATCATTCTTTGGTTGAGTTCTCTTACCATAAAAGCTTCTACATGTGCATCCAAATGGCTCCCAATAAATCCTTTTATGTGAATAGGTCTACAACACCAGTGTGTTGGGATGAAGTTGGGGAATGAAAAATGCTTGGTCCTGAAATGGTCGAGGAAATGGTGGAAAAGTTTAAGACTGTTCAGTAGAACATCAAGGCTACTCAGAGTTGAAATATGAGTTATACTGATAATCATTGATGAGACCTAGATTTTTATGTTAGAGATATGCTAATCCTTATCATATATCAATGGAATAATAAAATGATATTTTGGAAGAAGGGAAAGCTTAGTCTCTAATTCATCAACCCCTTTGAGATTATTTTATCACTTCAGATATGTGGCCTACTGACTAGAACTCCCACCAAACCTATCACAAGTACATAATTTATTACATGTGTCCCTATTAGGAAGTTAGATACTTGACCACTCACATGTAATTAATCTAGAGATTGATATGATGGAGAATATATTTCCTACGAAGAGAAACCTGTGAAGATCTTATATCATTGAGACAATGTTCTATGAAATAAGACAATGCATGTGGTCAAAGTGTTGTATAGAAACCAAAAGTTTGAAGAAGTTATTTAGGAACCATAGGAAGTGATGAAAAATAGTTACCCTCATATTTTTTATTGTGGTAAATTAAAATTTTAAGGGTGATGTTTTTAAAGGGTGGAATATTATAATGACCCACACTGTTATAAAAAATGTCATGTTTCGTTTTAATTAAATGCCTGAATAAGTAATATGGTTATAGAAAAAATATGCACTAATTTGGTTTTTTTTATATTTAATTGGATTTTAATATCATTAATTATCATTACTGCTGATAATATAGACATTGAACATGATCTCATGATTAGTATAAATATACGTTTTTAACAATTCTAATTGACATGAACAAAGGAATTGATGGCCTCAACTTGTTAGATCATACCCTATAAATCCCATTTTTTAGAAATTATGAGGGAGATATCATTCCTGGTACTTCCCCTTGGCCAATCCCAATTCTATATCTAATAACATAGTCATGAGAAAAACCATTTATGGGTGAAGTTCAACCTCATCAAGATCACAACCCAAAAAATGTTTCTCAAACTGCCCTATAAAAGTCAAACCATCACACACATTTCTCATAAGATGTTTCTAATGTATTTAAGGGATTTGTATCAGGACCCTAGAAATTTGAATTTTTTTATTATTTTATATATAATAATGAATATAATTTCATCCTATTATTTTTACTTTATAAATGATTTCTATTTTGATACAATAAATCACAAACTGTATATTTAGATAATATTAAAATTCAATTAATGAATTTATGAATTAAAGGATTATTGAACTAAATAATATATTAACACTATTATTAGATAATTTTTATAAAATATAAATGATCATATTATTTTTATGTCGTTAAATTTAATTTTTATAGGGGTTTGAAAACAATTATTATGCAAAACACAACATTCCTTAATAATGGTCTATTTTATTTTAAAATAAATATTCACATTTTTTGGAAATTATTTACATAAAATGAATATATATTTTGGAATCGGAATGTTGAAATTATTCCCTAGTGAATTTTTAATAATTTTCTAAGAAAGTCAAATTTTCAGGTAAATATTGAATATCATATAAATATATATTGTGTATTATTACCTCATAATTACCCAAAAGTGATTTAATAAAAACTATAAAGGGTACCCACGAAAAAATATACATTTTTTCTTTAATATAATGTTATTTTTAGTTTATTTGGTTAATTTTATAAGGCGTTTATGAATCTTCCAGAACCATTAATATATTTTATGGTTTAAAAATCATTTCATTAAGAGTATGACCCACATCCACATAAGGAAGGGAATTATTTTACTATTTTCTGATCTTGGACTTATAAAAAATGAAAACTAATCCCATTTGGTAGTAACGATGGTAAAAAACCATGGGTTGGTTTTTTATTTTTGATATTTTATTATGTAGAGTCCAAAATATAAATAATATAGAAATCCCCCTCATTTACTATTTAAACCCACCCACACTCCCATTTCTATTCAGTAAAAATACTTTTATCATGTACATACTCTTCCCTCCTCTCTCTAGAGTCCTCCCAAGGTGCCTCCAAGCTCTCAGGAAACCCCTCGCAATCTTTTGTAGTCACACACTCATGTAACTGACCTCCATCACCTCCTTTTAATTCAAGAACCTTATTTGAAATTAGTCTTCATAACTGTATTTTTTATAATATATTTTATTTATAAATATCCCCCTATAGTACAATTTATGTTATCTTAATGCAAGATCATTTATCCTCTCCCATTTGTACATTTATCTAAGTCACTACTGTAGAGAAATTTTCTAAGGGATTTCCCTCCTCTCTTTTTATTCATGCACCCCTTTTTATGTAACACTTCTTAATTTCAATATGATCATGTTGGGATATATTATTCCATATTTAACATACTATTAATATTATTTATCAATGATTATTTCCCTGATTCACTCTCTTTAAGGCTCCAAATAGGTTTTATGTACACCTGTTACCATGATGATTTTTAGTTAATATTCTATTCCTTATTAAAGATTATCAATTACCTTATGCATTGTATTTCAAATTTTTAATGTGGAAATATATTTTCCCATGTCCCTATTACTTTTAATTTTATCACTATGTGATGAGATACCCATTTCTCTCTCATAAAACTTCTTTCTGATTCTATATGTAATTTCGTTATGCTGTCAAAATTTCACTGTGATTTCCCATGCCAAATAAATTGTATAATAAATACCTTACCAATTTCCTATCAAGGGTTTTCACCATTATACACTAATACATAATTTATTGGAGACGTACATGTATTTATTCCGAATTCAATGATCATGTATAAAAATTTGATTTTCAATGAATCCATGTTGTATGATATATGTGGCACACTTAAGCATGATAATGAAATGAATTTGACCAGTGTGCTAGGAATGATATAGAACTCCAATGCATTGGGTAATGTTTTGTATCATGATGTGTCATGTTGAGGTAGGTAGTTAACCTCATTTTTGTGGGACTTTTCCACCATGAACTCAGGGTGGTTTATCCTTCACCTACATTTATGTTGTGTGTTTTAAGTTGTTGTCAGAATATCCATGTTATGATTATCAGTATATATAATGCTTTATTATTTATGATATTTTTATTTCCCATTGATATGACTATTATATTTTATTTATTAATTTATGCCATCCTTTTTGGGAATTATATATCACCCATTTTATATGTATGTACCTTGGATATCCCATGGATTTTTATGTTCTAGGTAATATTTGGAGCATGTTAAAGTTGTTTTCAATAAAAATATTGTATTCCCTATTTTATGATGTTATGTAATGTACCTTAATATAAAATAAACTAGACTTATCGATCATCCAAGATGTATTAAGTGTATTATTATATAATAAATCATGTAATAATGGTTAATAAATAGTAGGGTTGTTATATATCTAGCCTTGATGCTATGAGATAAAGTAGGCTTCTAATGATTCTTCTGAATTCATTCTATTTAACAATATTTCCAAATTCATCCTTGCATAATTTAGTTCCAACTCAAATGGGTGTTGAAACTTCATCTTCACTGTCCATTCAAAACTTTTTCACCAACACCCTAGAATACATTTCCGATGATAGAAATATGGAATTTGGTTCCTTCTCAACCTTAAACCACAGAATATATGTCGTCTGACCAAGCATGTAAATCTAAAAAGTTAATTACATTTTCTCAGAAACAACATCCTATAAACCTTCTTTTTCAAAAGAAAATATGATGTCATCTAGATGTAAAATGACTGTGAGAGTATCTTTAGACATACCTCTCACCTAATTAATACTATCAACTTTTACATTCAAAAACATCATATCCTTCATATAAAAATCTAATTTAGAATAAAAAATTCTAGGGGACTATTTCCAAATATACAAATATTTTCTAACCAGAAATTCCTTATTTCCATATTTTTCTAAAAAACCATCTGGTTGTTCAACATATATTTCTTCTTCAACATCACCATTTATAAATACATATATCACATATATCTTATAATCCTTATAATTTTTATGTGTAGAAACATCCAAGAACACTTTAATGGTTTCTAGTTTTTTTGATGGTTCCATAGTTTCATCAATTTTAGTTTCTTCTATATGAGATTGTCCTTTTCATACTAGTCTAGAATTGATTCTGGAGACTTCACCCTTATCATTTAGCTTATTTCTGAAAACCTACTTTATACCAATAACATTTTTATAGATATTGATACACGATCGAAAGTGTATTTATTTTCAATATGACCATGCTCTTAATTGATAACTTATAACCATTCCTTATGATATTCATCTTCTATTACTCTATTAGATTCAACATGAGAAATATATAGAGTATGATTCTTCATTCTTATTATTCTTCCAGTTTTAACTTGAGATAATTAGTTGTCTATGATATTTTCAATCTCAACATTATTCATTAATTTGTTGTATTTTTTCTCTCATTTTCATTAGTTATGTATTCATCACTGGTATGATCTGAATAAACACAAAGAAATTTTGGTTCCTTCTTAGAAACATTATCATTCTTTTATTCCATATTTATACCATGTTCCATTAAATCTTCTAAATATTCATCAACATTGATATCATATTCAATCTAGTTTTCAATAATTTTGACATCACTATAGTCGACCATCTTGTTCATTCATCTGTTCTGACATCTAAATCCTTTACCATTATATAATTATCCCATGAACACTCATTCCTCTTCTTTTTCATTAATATTTTCCCAATTGATGTTATTTTTTTATAATTCTTGGTATTCAAAAAACTATGAAGAATTTTATAGTTGGATCTTAATTGTACCATAATTCATATGATGTATCTTGTGTTTCTGGTCTTAGTAGACATTTGTTCTATACATGAATAGTAGTACATATAACTTCTCTCCAAAAATACTTCAAGTGGTTGTGCTCAGCTAACAAAGTTATTCCCATATCAATTATGCTTATATTTTTTCATTTATCTGCCCTGTTTTTTTGCGGAGTATAAATCTTTTTGTATTTATGATTGATTTCATGTTTGGAAAAATAATTTCCCAAATAATCACAAGTAAACTCATTTCAATTATCTGATCTTAGCTTCTTGATATAGAGACTTGTTTCTTTCATAGATTGAATTATAAAATATTTTAACATTTTAGTTTCCTTTAACTTGTGCTTTCTAAAAATGACATTATTCATATAAGTATAATAATCAATAAATCTATTGAATTTTTTATCATCTCAGGTAGACTTTAATCTCAATGTTCCACATAAGTTAGTTTCAATAAGTTCAAGGGGTCTATATATTAAAATATCCAACCATTTATGTGAACTTTGGGTCAATTCCCATTTTTAGCATGTTTCATAGATTTCAACCCTTTGTGTCTTGAGCTTGGGAAAATCTCTCACAATATCATTATTCAAGGTATTACTTATACTCCTTCAACAAAGATGGAAAGGCTTAATATGAAAATGTTTTCATTCATCCTTATAATTCAAATAACAAGACTTGATATAATCACTAAATTGAAATAGATTATCATTGGTTCTCTTTCTATGATTGGTGATTCTCCCAACCTTTTTTCATTTGGTCATACATGAATCCTTTTTGAACAATACCTCATATTGGTCATTACAATTTTGGATCATACTAAGAAAATTCTACTTCAGTCCTTCACCAAATAACACATTATCGGACTTCATATTTCATAATACAATATTTTCTTTTCCAACTCCCATGATTTTATATTAACAATAATTTATAAGGGTCACTGCTTATTCTTGATGGTTCCCAATGCTGCTCATAATTTTTGTATCACCTATCTTTTGTGATGAACATAAACTATAAAGACACAATGACTTGGGTTTGTCTACAATATTTAAAAGAAACATCCTTAAAATATGATTTCCCATCATTCGTTTTCTGATCTCCCTTTCCTTTCATAAATTTGGATGTTTTTTGGTTGAATTCCAAATCACTTTTCAGTAATATGACATTATTGGTCACATATTCCAAAAACCTCTTCTAAACAGTGAAATTGGTTCTGAATTGGAAGATAAGATGAATTCATAAAAACTACATTCTTAATTATGTAAATTTTATCTCTTTCTTTTAGAATAGATCTCCCTTGGTTCATGTATCATATCTGTTAAGGACATGTTATACCAAAATAAATCATATTTATTACCAAACACTCCACAACACCAACAGTGTCCTCTGAATCATGATATTCCCAACTGATAATAGCCATGCATTAGAGATTACTCGAGTTGTTTTTCAATAAATTGACTTCATCTCTATTCAGAAGGATAAAATATTCTTTGATAATTACAAGATAATTTCTCACTTGTCTTTCTGGTCCATACTTTTATAGAATTTAGTTTTGGTCCTACATTCTTGGAGGTAAGAAAATTATTTTAAAATTCATAGAGTGAGAAATTAATTTTCTTTTTTGAACATCTATTTTCACGAGTTTATAATGATTATAATTTAATATAGATTTCCTTGCTGAAATATTATTATATTTTTTTCCGGTTTTTCTTTGCTTAATTAAATTTATACTAATTCATTGATTTTTATTATTATTTGAGATAGTGTTTTTATTCAAGGTCCTTTATGAACTTTTTCCTTTTCATCCACTTTCAGTTTGTGTATTTTGGTTTCTTCAATGTAAATAAAATATTTCATTTCACAATATTACATTTCCCTAGCTAACATTTATTTTTTATTTCAAATTAGATCATTTATCCTTATTGAGATTTGTGTTTTTCTCAGGACAAGATTCTCAATAATTTTTCCACACATGATCTTGGGTTTTCTATTCACATTCATGATCGTCAATTTTTGAAGTGTCAAACCCCTTTTCAACATGAACCATGATGTTAGTTTCATCTTATGAATTGATTTTTGTAATGTAGTTATCTTCATATTCCTTTCCCAAATACATATTATTTAAAAAAATTATTTCTTCCATCAAATCAAGTTGTTATTTTTGAGATCTTCCAGCATTTCATTTGTTGTGGTTTTTCATTATATGTCATAGGTTCCACTTACCCCTTTTTAGGAAAATTTATATCAAAATGTCCAATGAAATTATAGTTGTATCACCTTGGAGGTAAATTTATTTTACCCCAAAAATCCCCCTTATTGAATATTTTTCTTACAATAGTAATGATTCTATTGAAATATTTAACTTAATATTCATTATGATGTTCACTTCATTTTGAAATTCCATCATCTGTTATTTTTATCCTTCTTATGGCTTCAAAAGCCATCTCATATTTTATCATCCTCTTAAATACTAGGATTCATCCCATTTTATATGTAATGAGTATGTTACATAATTTATCAATATTATGATCATCTCTATCTTTCAAAGTTGATAATTTCGGATCAATCCTATCGGGAAAATTTCTTATTAATTTTTTCAAAACAGTTGAGTATTTAATTTTTTCTCCAAAAAATGGAATATTACTGAAAATTTCATCAATTCTTATGAAATATAAAAATTATTTTATTCTTAACCCATCTTAATATCTTCAAATATTCTTTACCAAATTTTTAATTTGGCGTCCTAGATATTAATGTTTCATTCATAGTTTCTTTCCAATTAATAACAACTTTTATTAGAATACTTGAGTCACATAACAATTGTGTAAAGTTATTCTTAGAGAGATATCAAAATGGAATTCTGAGATTTTCCATCAACTTCCATATTTTTCTTCTTAGTAAAATTCATAGCGACTTCATCAGCATTAGGTGGGAACCCAATAGTAACTGCGTTTTTAACTTTATATCCACGGGATAGAATATAGGGAAACATTTTTTATGTGAACTATGATAGTTTGATATTGAATATAGGAAATCTCCTACTATTAACCGAATTCATATTATCCATCTCAAATACATAGTGAATGATGATAGAAGTAATTGTGCTCTGATACCAATTGATGTTCCTAGGGGGATATAAAGCACTAAAAGGGGGGGGTTGAATCAGTGGTGATTTTTTAGAAAAATTAATTATTTTAAAAGTAACCACTATTGACCAATTAGAATATGATACACTCTTATAATAACTCAGCTTCTCCAAAAAAAAAATTAAATGGCACAGTGACACAACATTTTTACATCGTTAAACCTTAATTATTTGACAGCTTCATGAACTTATATCTGCATCCATATATACTCCCACATATTGTCTACAGTTATTTTTATTGATTTTTTAGAAGCATCACAACTCTGTGAGAAATAAATAAACATCAAAAGTACATTCTTTGTTAAACATCAGAATCACTTATCACTGCTCTCTATGATTATAAAAATATTTCAAATGAATGTTCAAATTTTTTCATTCGAGACTCACAATAATATTTATAATAAAATATAAATATTTTATTTTGTGCAGTTGTCTCTAATCATGCATAGCAGTTTAAAGATGTTTGTAAGAATGTTCTAAGCTTCCAGCCTACACCTTATCTATGAACTACTATAAAAAAACTCTTCCACCATGAACTATATGAAAAATCTTGTTCCCCCTCATCCATGAATAAAATTGATCCATCTGTGAACTTCAACAACATAAACTGCGTACATCATGGATGCTCAGAAAACACCGTCTATAAACTACATGACTATCTACAATAATTTTCACCATGAGCTCAACCTCAAAATAAACATGTATACAAACCATCTTCAATATGAATAGTGGTCTGCAAAGGAACTCCACCCATGAGTCATAGTCCCCAAAGATTCACTGTGAAACATCTCATCTATGAACTACATGATATTTTTTTTATTATCATGGTAATTTTACTCATTAAGACTCATGGAAATACCTTTTCAATGAGGTGTTCATATCAAAAAATCACATATCATCGTAAATAATTTCATTGCTTCATTAAAATAATCCATACTATATTTCTCAACCACACGATGTATTTTGGGACTTCCTATATAGAACAACATTTCATGGGTGCTTTCTTCTACAAACCCTCTTACACAGGGTGCCCGACCATGAAGGAATGGCTCATGGTTGGAATAAGAAATATCCCACAAGATTCGATGGTCTTCATTCAAATAAAGATAAATAATAATATGCCCCATGCTATTTATATGATTTTAAGTGATGGAAGAATTGTTCTCGTATTCTATCATCCTAGATCTAAACTGTAAGGCTCGAGGGTGGGATATATAAACAAACTTCCACCGCATACCACTCAGAAATATCTTATTTCCCACCTGGTATCACCTCATACCGATTCTTCTTACCATCATTACACCTCGTATAGTGGATCCACCTATCTTCTTTAAGAATGCTCCTGCACTCACCTAAACCACCTTCAGGAAATCACTACATAGGACATATACACGTTCCTACTCCCTTGGACCTATACACGGCCATGTCACCCTGTTATCTCTATTAGAAGAGCCTTCCTATAAGGATTAACCCCTAGGTCCCCCTATTGAGGTTGAGGGATATCTAGTAGTGTGTATTGATGTTTCTTTATATTTTTTTAAAAAATTAGAATATAAAAATACTTAATTAATTTCTCATTACAAATAAATTAAAACCCATCTCAAATAAAACTAAAACCACTCACAATTCCAAATAATGGTTTCTTCAAATATTCTATACATGGATTAAAAAAGTTTCCTTAGTTACACATATCATAGACATTGATGATCAGCCTGGTAATTTTTTGATTAATAGGAAATATCCAAGATTGACTTCCGATGCCACAATTTGAATCCATAATAATTCTACAAAAATCAACACTTCATATATTTACTGACATGCTATTAAAACAAATAAAACATTTATGTTCAATAATAATGATAATGAATATATGTGATATACATGATATAATTCTTATATTAATGAAATATTTAACTTTTTATAAATAACATTTTCTTTTCCTTTCTTACCCTTTAACTCACTAAAAATGTGATAATGTTATTCGTGTATGTGTGGACTACTGCCTTTATGAAGCAATGTGTCTATATTTTCATCACAAATACACTTGTATGGTATATATAAGTATATTGAAAGAAACTAATTTGGCGTATATGTTATTATTATCATTCTGGTAAGATAAAATATTTCCTTCTTTCCATAATTATTTCTGAAAAATGGATATGTTACTCATGTGTACGTATATCAAACCATCTCCATAATCGTAACGTACCTCATTTCAAAGAAAAAAAATTCATGATTTGTCATTAAATTATAATTAATTTATAAATAATATAATTATTTCATTCCTATTATATTATATATGTTTAAATAATTTCCTCTTTGACCATAGTCTAGCTACTGAAGTCATTTTTGACTCATAAGCCGAATCCAGTCAAAACAGATGATGTAAATTTAGTTGATTATGTAAATATATAAAAATGGTAATAAGTGAAATAAAAGTAATAAAAACATGAAATGGGTTCTTAAGAAATTTAATAATAATGATATACTATTATTTATTATAAAGACACATGAGAGATTTTGGACTCCATGCAAGGGACTTCGTCTCAATTTCTCTTCATTGAGGCATGTTTTATTGTTATGAATCTAATAAATATTTTATAGTGTACATGCCACCTATTGTTCATTTTATATCATGAATAATTCAAACATAATGGTATTTTATGTTTAAATTTGAATTATTTCATCCAAATAGATTTTATTTGAAAGTAACCATATTGTAAGGGACTTCATCTCAATTTCCTTTCATTGAGGGATATATTGATTTTATACACATATACTCTTTTATGAGGTGTATATATAGACAATTTGATATTTTATATCATGTATTTATATATTCTCATGGAATCTATAGTTATTCTTGATGTTATTATTTCATGGGGATTATGATTCAAATATTTCCAAAGTTGTAAGATATTTTTTTGTGGAAAAATTATTTTTTAATGTTTTCATTCAAACTATTTATTTTCAAGATCTACATTTTAATATGATTTTATAAAAAAATTTATACGAGAATAAAATATTTATAATATAAATTTTATGTATTTTTTAAATTTTTTCAATTGTTATCAAGAGGAATATGTTAATGTTTTTATACTAAACATTTTTTCAAACAACAAAAGGAATATTCTATTCATAACAAACATGGGTAAAATGAATTTTCCACCATTTTGGTTGTTATTATATTTTTTCGCTTCCTTTTCAAGATTTCATGTCTTCTTTATAAAAAAATTATTTCCCTTTTGTTGGTCATTTTGTTATTGAAAACATTTTTTAAAAGAAAAGGGTATTTTAATCTGAATGTGTTTTGCATATAGGTTTCAAAGAGTATTTCAAATAGTTTTATGATAAAAGTTATTTATTCATGATATGAAAAATGGGAATTATAAAAAATGGGTTATCTTATTACCACATATATGAAGGTTTGATCCCGATTTTATATCATGAAAAATAGTTGAGCCTGATATATATTATACAAAGTGTGATCCCCATTATAGCTATAAAATGCATTGGGTAATGATTATATAAGAATTTTTACATATGGTTATTATAATTGAAATGGTTCTATAAGGGCTTAATGATAATGGTTTTCCAAGGATCAAACACAATATATGTAAACATTTCATAGGTTTAAAAATTTTCCATTGTTCAAGATTATTATCAGATGTATCATGATTATTGATTTTCTGGACTCTTTCCCTTTTCAAAACCTTATTCTATGCATCAATATTGATGATTTAGGTATTTATGGGTATGAGACCTTTTATGATTCGATCATGAAATATGATTATGTCATCATAACCTTATTCATGTTTTATGCTCATTAATGAAATTATAATTTTAATGATTATGTTTACCCTTACTAGGCATTTGAATTCACCCATCATGTGTTCCCTCATCCTAAGGTTCTAAATAATGAGTTTGAATGAATTATTTCAATAAGGTATTTCCTATGTATTATTATGATGATTTATTGTTAAATAATAAAATCTGTGTTAAGTGGGTAAAATTCTCATTTAATGACATGTATAAAGTTTAATTATATTTTATAGTAATTCTCTAATTCGCTAAACCTAAATGGTTCTTGAAATTGTATGTTATCCAATCCATTTGATTTTATAGGTTTTTGATGGAAAACAAATTGGGTCACAATTATTAGTATCATAGCCATAAATGTAATTTTTATGATTTTATTTCCTCATCTAGGGGTGTGGGATCATGGTTATTGTAATTTGTAATAGAGGACAGTTTCGATAAATTTTGAGATTGTAATGATTTCATGTGTGGTTATCTTTATAGTTATGGATACCATCATAAGCCTATAAGATTATGGATTATCATTAGATCAAATTATTAGACACTCTTTTGAGGTTTTATCTAATGAGATCTTAAAGTCATTAATGAAATTTTAGGAAATGTTTCAGAAGGATGGTGTATTTTTTAATTCATTGTGTTACAATAATTATAGATTTAAATTTTTAGAAAAAAATTATTTAACATATTGATAACCTTTAGGGTTTAAGTGATCTTGGATGTTGAGATGAACTGTTTTATTGTATAGATAATCATATTACTGGAATGTAATTTTTTTAAAAAATTTCTAAAGTACCTTAAATGAAGATGACCATTTTCTGAGTAAGAAACATGAAAGGAGCGAGAAAACCATTGAGGTTAAAATACGATTTAATTTTGAGTTTATTGATGTTATTATGAATATAGGGTTATAGAATGAGTTTTTCTCAACTTTGGATATTAATGTTGTATTCTTATTATTATTGTATCATATGAGGCATTATTAATTTTAGGAATTATCTTACCATGTGCTAACCATTTTGGTTTTGGTTAATGTCTAGGATAGTAGTAATATCTTTTTATCCCTTTTATATTTACTTCGACTATAAAATTTGATCTATGTATGTCATACATGAATAATTCATCTTGAATACTCTTTATTTGGAGAAAAATATGAGATTTCAATGGAAATTGACAAAAATATGAAATTCAACTCATCAATTAAGTAAATTTTTTATTCTCTTAGAATCGATGGAAAATAATTCACCAATACTACGAAAAATATTTTGAAGAAAAAATATTATCCTATTAAATTCATATATAATGAATCAGATGACCCTTTATATTATCGTAGAATTATGGTTTTGAGGCCTTTAACAATGCATTAATCATCCGATTTCTTTTGATCAATGACCTCAATCACTCTCTATAATTATTTACCATTTTCTTTTATTCCCACCTATATTCTCTTATTTGGAAACCCAATTCTGCGTTATTCCATTTGAAATTTTCAATTCCCTTTCTCTCTTGTTTAGATGATGTTTTGTTAATACCTTTTTGAAAATTTGGTTTACCACAAAATAATTTTCAAATTTCAGTCCTTTTTTTACAGAGATAAATTTGAAATAATGAGGAAAAATATTAACGGGGGAAGATGTAACACCATGAGATTTAAATGAAAAAAATTATGTTCGATATCATTTGTGACATGAACCACCAAGCATTAAAGAAAATATAACACACCAAGATTTTATGATATATTTATTTTTTAATGAAATTTGACTTATTGAATAGCTTTCATTACATACAAAACTAATTTAAGTTTGTGTTACACACAAAAATATGTTTAAATGAATTGCATCATATTATTAAAATATTATTATTTAATGTGACAATTATCCCCTAGATGTTTGAATGGAATATATATATAGTATTAACCAAATTAAGAATACATATTGTTCAAAAACATTCATTTTTTATTTATTTATTATAGATAAAATTAAAACCATTTTAATGAAAAAGTACAGTTTTCTGAAAAACTATATTTTTTTATGAGAGGATTTAGTCACACTTTGCGCACATATTTTAAAATTATTTTCTACTAATTTTAGAAAAAAAATTTATACAAAATAAAAAATATTTTTTAAAATATAATATCAAAATTATCATATGGTGAATATTTTTTATTTTTCATAACTGGTTCATTTCTTGATGAATAGTGAAAATATTGAATTTTAATTGAGAACTACATTTTGTTTATTTAGTTTATAATGTTAAATAATATTATGAATTGGTTATGAAGTAAAATTATTCCAACTATATATATATATATATAATTTAGGTCATGGGAATCTTATTAATATTGAATTTTTATATAACAACATTGTAAACTATTGAACATTTTCTTTTCGAAAATAGACTTTCTCGTCGCGTCTACGGGATTAATTTTAGAATAACAATTCCCACTTCATTGAATTAAATTTTATAAAATGAATTAAATATTTTAAATAATATTTTTTATATTTTATAATAAGTCAATTTAATTTTTTAACTAAAATTATTAGTGGAAACTATCAAAATTAATTAATGTGATTAATATAAAAATTGATTTACAATGGGGATAAAATAAGAAGACATGCAATAAAAATGAAAATACTACTATCTCAAAACACATTGGTTGGCCATATTTTCCTCTTATATAATTAAACATTTGGAATGCCCCATTTTGTATCTCATTTCATGATAAAAACATGGGCATGATTGAATATTTTTCAAAAAAAATTACAAGTGTGCCACTCACCTCACTTATAAAAGGAGACCCCATCTCCTCTCTTGATCACACCATCAAACCTCTTAGGATAATCTAATACATTAATAAAAAACATCTCAACATCCCTCCTCTCATCCTAGATGCATTATTTTTGGCATAAATCCATCCTAGGAATGCATTGGTGCAAACCTAATAAGGATACTCGAAGTATAGGTGAATTTCTACCATGAGCATTGTAATATCTCATATTTTTCTAGGTATTCCCCTATTTTTGTTTTTTGTTTTTTTCTTTGGTATCCAAGTCTTTTTCATAGATGGATATCCTTTTGGTGGAAAAGACCTAATGTTATGGGACATATGTTTTTTTAAATTAATGTATTCTAGGTATAAACGTGTTAAATGGGTTCGTGAGGGTTTTATATGTTTTGGAAGGCTTTCGAGTTTATTAACATACATTATAAAAATGGGTTGAAAACTGTCTCATTGGAAATTAAGCATTGTGTATATGTTACATAATGTTTAACTTCTACCAGAAACAAATTGTGAACCATTATAGTGAATTAAATGGGTACACGTCATGTAAAACATTCCGGTCGTATAATAATAGATCAGGATAAAAATTAACCTTACATAACGGGTTTTTCGGTGTATCCCTCTAAAAAAGAACACTATATGTAACAAAGTTAAATAAAGTGTATTATCCCAAGAATCATTTTTAATGGGTTCATGCTGATGTTTTTTGTTTCAATCCATTATAGACTTCCTCCCCATGATTTAAGGGTCTTTTCCATGTGATTTTAGTGTTCTATCCTACCTTACAAATTTCTTGGTTGTGTGATTGATCCCAAGTGGGTCTTTAGCATTGGGTTGTCCTTCCTCTTCATTAATTCACCATTAGGGCAGCGGAAAATCTGGATCACATTTGGATTTGATGTTAATATTGATCTTATTTGATCTAGATTTTATCTCGTGATCTTTTTTGGCTTCATTTCCATTCTATTTACTGATTTTTTATGTTTCTTTGATTGTCAGTTTAATGTTAGGGGGTCTATATCTTAAATTTGTGGTCTATTTTATTGGAAATTATATAAAATATTGTGATTGGTCCGACATTAATTGTTCTAAGATAAATTAGATGATTAATTTTATTATTCTTCGGAGTCCCTTGGATCTAATTTTTTATGATCTATCTCATGGACACCATTTGGGTGAGTGAACCCTTGATTATAAATAAATAGATTAAAGACTTCAAGAACATTTTTCATGAAATGAGTTTAGGTTGATTTCGTGATATTGATTCACCTTGGATTGGATTGACTGTTGAAATGAATATTATGTTATTGATTCACGAAAAAATGATTAACAAAGTGTATAGTTCTAGTTATATGGTAATTTCCATAATTAACCATTGAGACATATGACGTGGTATTGTGATGTCTTTTTTTCTATTCCTATTAAATCATGTTATAATGCTTATATAGAGGGATATTCCCATTGACATAAGTTTCCATTCTTATATACTGGGCTTGTCCTGAATGCTTGTTTTAATGATTATATAGAGGTCTATGCCCAATGAAACATGTTAAAAATGATTATATTCCAAGCTTGTCCCCGATACATGCTAAAATGATTATATATCAGGATCGACCCTTATTTATGTTGAAATATTTATATATCAGGCTCAACACTAATTTATTGATTAAATGATTATATAGTGGGGAAGACCCAATTTTTTTGATTTAGAATATTGATATATGGTTATGGTTGGAATGGTTGTGAGACATGCTCAGTGATATTCAAGAATTACACAAAAGAGGGTTATGAATTACCATGGTAATATGGTTATGGTTACAATGGTTGGGAGGCATCCTTAGATAAATTCCAGCATTGTTTCAATGTAGGTAGATGTTGACTTAATATAATTAATTAATTAATTAATAAGCCATTTTCTACATTTTCCATGAACTTATTATCAAGCAAGTTATGTTTATACATGGAGGTGTTGACCTTATGAGTTATACTCACACCCTATTTGGGACATCGTTTGGTATCCAATTTGATTAAATAGACGTAGGATTTGAAAAGGGTGAGGAGCCATGATGTTTATTTTTTTGTTATATGGGTTGGAGTTTGAAGATGGGATCGACATGGGGTTCGAGACCAGGGTCCTTTGAGTATTTATTTTATGTTATTACATTATGATGTTATTGGCTCACGAGATTTATAATTGTGTCCTAGAATGGAATGGTATGAGTTTGTATGCACTATAATAGGCACATAAGGA
Source organism: Viscum album (assembly GCA_963277665.1). Classification (NCBI taxonomy): domain Eukaryota; kingdom Viridiplantae; phylum Streptophyta; class Magnoliopsida; order Santalales; family Viscaceae; genus Viscum; species Viscum album. The sequence goes on from OY728156.1 coordinate 1,565,496,550, forward strand.
TATATATTCACATGCATGGTTCATTATAGGGAAATATTTATTTTATGTGATATATACTTTATTGTTTAAACTATTATATAAAATATATATTATATCTACTAAATAGAATAATATGAACTATTTTCATAATAAAACACTTATAATCCATGTTTAGAGAGACCTAGAGTAGTGGTTCTCTATTGTTGTCACTTTTTGAGGTTGAACATGTTGTTATAGAAAATATTATAAGGAGTGTGTTTGTCTTATAGATAAAAAACATTCTCTTAGTGTTTGAGTTGAGCATCAGGAGAGTGTGAATCTCGAAGCTCCAAAAATAGATGAACTGGAGCTTCATGTAGCTTCTAAAGATCAGATATATGTTCATCTTCATAAAATTTCTCGAGGGTCATGTGATCCATTGAAAGGAATACTATTTGAACTACTGCTTTGATGTATGAATTGACGATAAAGTTATAGCTATGGAATATACATACATTCACTAGTGAGGGAATCCCCTGGGTAGCTGAGTTTTTTATCGAGTTAGTTTGTATGATATTTATGAATCATGATACACCCATAGAGATGATGGTGAATATTGCTGTGTATAATCTTCATGGACTAGCCAAGAATTGATGAGACATTCTATAGAAGGAAGGGCAATAAGGGAGTTATCTTATAAGAACATTGAGGTGATATTCTTGAGACAATCTTATCTTAAGACAGGGATGAATGAGATGTCTAGTGAGATAGTGCACTTGACGCCAGCGAGAATTTTAGTGATGGAATAAACTGAACAGTTCACAAACCTACAACACTTTGAACCATATTTGATAGTTGATGAGACCTCTAGGGTGAGAGGATTTTAGGATTGGATTTAATATGATATCAGAACATAGGATAACATGTTCTATATGATAAATTTTTTAGATGTGATGAATCAGGACCTCATTATATAAGATATTTTAATAGAGGCCCCAATAAGTGGAAAGGTTGTTTCAATAGTGTGAACCAAGAACTCTTCAACTAGTTTAATGAAGCATCTCTATAATAGTTTCCTCCAAGAAAATACTAGAAAGAGTCTTCATATCAGTTGTTAGGAATCTCAGGATCGTATTTCACTACATTTCTATCATTCTGGAAATATCTTCCATAAGAAACCTTATTGTCAATACCCCGCTTTGTAGTGTCATTCTTATGGTAGAATAGGTCACTACCATAGGATTTTTTGGGGCATGCAGTAAAAGAGTAATAGAATGGGATTAATATTGTCACCAGATTCTGGGAAGGATGTACCTACTCCCTAATAATAACAAATATAGAGTTCCATAGGATGTTCTAGTTGGGGAAGAAGATGTGGTACCCCAGTGAAGGAGAAAAGGTACTATATAGAGGTAATAGCTTAGGGGATTCAGGTTGGATCCCATGGAAGTGGGTATATTCATATTCATGTTATGCAGACTAATCAATCCCTTGTAAAGGTATGATTGTCTACTATCAGAGGTATGATTCTCTTCGGCTACCATTGCTTTTGTTTTGCTTGATACCTGAGAATCACATTCAATTTTATCATCTCTCTTTTTAAATGGTTTGGTATTGGATGTGGAAATCTTGGATTGTGTTTTGGGAATTCAAACACCATTGGGAGTGCAGTCATATAATATCAAATGTTCCATTGAAATTTCTCGAGATATTTGTATTTCTTTTGGGAACTGTTCATGATAGAAATAAAATGTTTCGATTTTATTCCAATTATGTATTGTATAGTCTATACTAGGACTATATTGAATGTTATCAGAGGAGAGTGGAATTTATATATCTATAATGAGGCTTTTATTCTCATCAGGGTTACTAGGATCTTCAGGTAGTTCATGTAGTAGAATTTAATTTTAGATTGGATTGTCACCCAGCACAAATATTTTTCGTTCTCTAGATGATGGGGAAATGAATCTGAATTTTTTTTCCTCCAGTGGTAGACCATTTTCTTGATTTTCTTACTGAGAAGAACTATGTATTACTTCCCACATAGGAGATCAAGTTCATGATTGAGTTGATGTTGGGACCATATCATGTTTCTATCCAACCTTATATAATGTAACTAGTAGAGCTTAAGTGGTAGAAATTTATGTTGGAAGATCATGAAGCTAAAGACTGTATACAACCTATTACCTATCCTTAGGGTTCTCTAGTTCTCTTCCCAAATTTATGATCAGATATTTTACCAGATGATGGTGAATAACTACTATCATTTTCCACAAATTGATGATTTTTCAATTGGTTGATAGGTTCTAAGATCATCTCCATGATCGACCCGAGATCTAGATACAATCAGTTGAGGGTGAGACCATTAGACATTCCATTTACTTCTTTTATAAGTAGTAATGACTTGTATATGTTTTTAGTGAATATATTTGGTATGAATAATGAACCATTGGTATGAATGGAAATGATGAGTAGGATCTTTCATTATTTTCTGGATCTATTTAGGGTGGTTTTGTTAATAAATTATTAGTGTACTCTGTGTCAGTAGACAGTCATGCCCAATATCTTGAAAAAACCTTGAGCACACTGATATGGGATCATCTTTACACCAAGATAACCAAATAAAGATTCTGGATTAATAAGGTGTACTTCTTACACTATCTATTCTTAGAGACTATAGTTTATTGGACCTGAAGATAGTTATACTTGTAGTGTCTTGGGTGAATCCTAGGAATGTCCCCAAAATTTAGATTATTTTGTTTTTAGAAGGTTATTATCAGAACTTTATCCATGAATTATCCTATATGGAATCACTAATGTTTAGGATGAATAAGAAAGGGGTGAACTTTGTTTGGTCAGATACTTATAAGAGGTATTTTCATGACCAGAAAGGCATGCTAACCTCGTTACCTATCATCACATTACCTGTATCAGGTAAATAATATACCATGTAATGTGACACATCATGAGTTAAAATCTGATCATTTCTAGTGGAAGAGGATCACATTGTTGCTTATGGCTCTATACAGGTCATATTACATGAGAGTAATCACCCTACTTACAATATGAAGTTAGTAGAACTGGTACATTCCCGAAGATGATAGAGGAATTATCTCATTGGTGAGAGTTTTGTGGTATACATGAACCTAAAATGCCTTAGGTATATCATTTCTCAGTGGACTTGATCCTTCATTTGTGGAGGTGGAATGAGTAATGTAGACATTTGAATTTTAGTTAGATTATACACTAGGAATGGGATACATCATTGTTAATGAACTGATTTTAATGACACAAATAGAGTTAGTATGGGAGTCCGGCAATGATTGAAATATGAGGGAACCCTTTGAAGAAAATTATTCACATATTCAGGAGTATCAAGGAAAAGAATATCTAACTTAAACATAATTTATACATGTGCATTTGGACCAGATCAATATCGAGTTGTTATCTAATACAAAGGGCATAGTTCCGAGAGACACCTTATATGGTGGGGAGACAACATTATAATGGTCTCTTGGTAGTCAAAATTATCTTCTTTACTATAGTTGAGTATGGGTTCCTATAGGATTGTGTGAGGATATGATTATAGATTTTCATGATTCTAAATTAGTGTTATATCTAGTTTGAAAAAGATGTATCGTGATCATCATAGAAAGTGTTGTCGGTTATGAATGAAGAAAGATGTAGCGGGATTTGTGGTGAGATGCTTCACTTGTTAGCAGGTGAAATCATAGTGTTATAGATCAACTGGGATTTTACTAACTTTCCCCATTCCTAAATGGAAAGGGGATTATGTAACTATGGATATTGTGATTGGATTACACAAGAAAACCCATAATAACAATGCAGTATGGGATATCGAGGATCTAGAAGCAAAGGTATCCCACTTATTTTCTATCATAGAGGCCTTCAAAGTTGATTATCTTTGTATTCTTTATGTGCATGAATTAGTTTGGATATATGGTGATATAAGGATTAAAAGTTTAGATAGTGATCTTAGATTCACATCAAGATTCTAAAAGGGTCTTTAGAAGGCTATCGAATTAGGGAATATTTTGAGTATGACCTATCATCCTCAGACTGATGGTCAATCTGAACAAACTATTCAGGTTATGAATGATATGTTACGAGCCTATGTTTTGGATTATGATAGTTCATGGGTGAATCATATGGAACCTGTGGAGTTTTCATATAATAACTACTTTGAATAATTAATCTAGATGAAACTATTCATGTATTTATATGTAATGTCATTTCCTTTGACTCTTTATTGGATAGAGGCTAGTGAGATAATTAGTAGTGGACCTAGTCTCAAGAAAGGGACATCTGAGTAGGTCCAGTTGATTAGGAAGTGGTTGGTTGTAGAGACCCAAAGCCTGACGTACATGGACATTACATTAATTTTGCGGAATACTTAGTACATAACAAAAACACACACACAAGGATCGTAATAGTTTAGTGTCTTTGGAAACTCGGAACGTAATCTTCTAATCGTGGTGAAAGATCTTCAATATCTCCCATAAAGATCTTCCATTTTTTTTACCTAAAAACCTTTCTTTATATCCTGGGGAAAAGAAAACATAAAAGGGTGAGCTCAAATGCTCAGTAAGGGTAAACAAAAGAAATATCAATCACATCATATACATAAGAACACAGCTTTTGGAAATCTTAACCTGCAAAAGAGCTCATAATATCATAACATGGGATAAATCATAGAAGTGAAAATGAGATCCCCATAATCATAACATAAAACTTGAAACTTTGTGGCATGCACACATAATCATGTAAAATCATTTCTTGTTAGTCATGACTCATTGCCAAGACTATCTTAGTGGACAAAGTCCCTTTCTGAACCGAGTTCACTCCTCGTTTCAGTCCTGTATCACTGAACCGAAATAACCTTCCGTTCCAGCCATGTCTATCTCATGAGATATAAAATCTTTACCCAATGCATTGGAGGAAGATATAGGTCCCACCCATCTTATAATGAATCCTTTCTTATGTGTGCCACATAATCATAAACCATACATCATAGCGTAACCCATGTAATAAAAATGGAATTCTTAAACAACATGACATCATAAAACAGTTCATATAAGATAAAGGAATTCATAAAAATATTTCCATCACAACATAATCAAATCCATGTAATAATAGGGATAAAAACAGAACCCTTTTATTATCTTAGATGGAAAATAATTTTGATAAAATACTTGAACTCCATTCTTGAGGAAAATATCCTTTCTTCTTTAAAAACATTTTTCCTTTCATAACATGTCATACGACTTTAAAATAAAATAAGTTGATTAAAAATAAACTTGAAAACTTGTAAAGGAATATTCTTAGAAATTTTGTTTTAAAAATCTATTCATGCCGTATAAGTTAAAAAAACATTCTTCGTACTTTTGTCAGAAAAGTCAAAAAGTACCTCGTACGAAAAATGACAAAAGATTCCTTTCGTACATATTACTAAAAACTCACCGAAGGGTAAAAATTGATTTAAACAATTGTAGGTGGATGGAAATAATATTACATATTGATGAAACATGGATGTGGATGATAAAATACACCCCAGTAAATACTTACGAATAAACAATCTCGGATAAAAAATGAGATTGTGATATTTCCCTTACCTTAGGTATGATTTGCTTTGTTCGTGTCCGAAGCTCCTGTATAATGGTTTAAATAATGTTATTGACTTATTCTAGAATCATACATATTGATATGATATCATATATGGTCATATTATTAGCTTCATGTTAGTAATATTTCATTGTTACTTGTTACTCGGGTCTTTATAACTTTTTGTTCTTATGCGTGTTTTGTCGAATAAATTCTTATTCTTATCTTTAGGTTATAGATAATTCATTTCCATAATGTTATTAGTGTAGTATATACCATATTCATTCATTCAATTCATTTATATAACCATTATTAAATGAAGATCATGTAGAACGAGTCGCATCACATCGTGGAGACGGTATTCCGTACGTACGCACGAGTGATGATATCGTTCCTATGATCGTGGAATTGTATTGGAGTATATATATATTATTTCAGTATCAATATTACTTCATAATAATCATATATAGTTACTCATTACACCATTATACCCATCCTTTTAAGGTGATGGTGGAAAATAGATTACACCACGCCGTGGAGACGGTATTCCGTACGTACGCACGCGCGGTGATTTCTTTTTCCATAGGATGGATAGATGGTGAAATAGGGTTGTTTCATACTTATAATAACATATCAGTATATGAGTGATACTGATGTTATTACTTCATAATGAAACAACCTAAGAAGAAGAAGTGGAAGAAGAAATAAAGATGAAAGAATTGGTAACGGTAATTACCTCTTCTTTGAAGTGCCTCTTTGAGACCTCCTCTTAGGGCACTAAAATTGGTCTTTGAGGAAGACCAGAACCTCTAGGATGTTTCTAGGTAAGTGGAGAAGAGATTTTGGCAGGGGTTGGCCGAGCTTGAGTGCTCAAATTGGTGTGAGGAGGAGGGGGAGGAGGTGACCTTTTATAAGGGAGGAGAGGGGCACCTTAGGAATACCTCAAAATATTATTTTATTTTAAAGTAAAAATCGGTTTATAATGGTTCCAAAGGGTCTTATTTCGAAGATAAAGTGGGGATGGGTCGAAATCCTATCAACCAATAGGATTTAGACAAGTTTAGGTTATTATTTTAACCTTATCAATTAGATTTAACTCTAAGTTAAATAATTTAACTTTTACCGTGTCTTTTTGTTTTCTTTTACTATATGGTTAATACACTTACTATAACATGCCAAACGAACCCCAAATTGTTTATTATTAAAATATATATCCTTATCTAAGTCATTTGGCCGAACCTTAGATTTTTAGGAATAAAATAACAATTAATAATATAATATTTGATTTAAAAACTATTTTGTGTCAATTTTGACACTATTTGATATATGATTTTTTGTGAAAGTCATAACAGAATTATATGTTCGAACCAAGTTGATTAAATCAACAATAATATATCATAGTAACCTAGAAAATTATTGGAATTCATTAAAAGTCTCAAATTATATTTATTTTGGTGTTTATAACATCAATTATGTCAATATTTCATTAATAAGATAATTACTGCATCATCATTGTGTCATAAATAAATTAAATTATTTGATGTCTACAAATTACAAATAAAATACCATCATGTATTAAATCCTTTTAGCTTTCTAATGAATATTTACAATCGAATTTATCTTATGTATAAACCCATATTAAAAATGATTTACTTATTAAACTTTGATTTTAACTATTTTAACCCTTCTTTAAATAAATTAATAATAAATGTCCTAATCTAATCCAAGTGGGCCTAAATGGTCATATGTTATTCCTAAGTTTGTTTTTGGTCGAATTACACTTGTCCAATAGAATTAGGACATGTGTTAGGGTAATATTAATATCATATTTACCCTTAGTTACCCTATTTACTATTAACCGCGGTAAAAAAAGTAAAAAGTTACTATTCACCAAAAATTATTTTCATCTCATTGAACCACATTCTACTTACTGACATCAACCGTGTCTCTCGGATTTTTGAAATTCCATTCACAGAAGCGGTAAAATTAAGTTTTATGAAAAAATTCAGTTTTTTAACTACCACTTAGTAGTTTCACTATTCATCAAAAATTGATGTTTTTCAGAACAGTGCCAAAATTTCATCCCAAACTATATTTCATATTCCGAATTCAAAAATGAAGTCTATTTTACCAAATTCATTACATAAAAGTTGCATTAATTAATTTTATAATTAAATCCCACTGTTAAATCAAATAGCGTGTCTTTAAGAAACAATATCTATCAAAAGATTGACACTTGTTTATGTCTAGTTTAAATGTGAAATTACATTCAATGCCAACGTTGTATTAAATTGTAAAAATATATTCTAAATATACTTTAAAACCACTCAAATTAATGATTTATCACTATTAATTATTTCTATTAAAAAAGTTGTTTTTAATTATAATTTAGTAATTTTCACTATTCATCAGAATATGAAAGTTATCCGAAAAGTACCAAAATTTCACCTTAGGCTAAATTCGATACTCCGAATCCAAAAATGAAGTCCATTTTAAAATTTCTAAAATTTAAAAAGTGGTTATTACTATTCATAACGGCTAGTTTTAATAATATTTTAATAGCATATCATTGTTTCGTGAAACTCAGTATTACGTACCACACAAGCTATCGAGGAAGGTTGCGATTGCGTGTAATGCAAGGCAAGTCAAGGATGCGTGTTGTGCAAGCTCCTTTTGGTGTAGCGTACAACACAAGACATTAGTGAAATAAAAAAGAATATTTTTCATAAAATCTCGGGCTGTTACATTCTACCCCCCTTAAAATGAATTTCGCCCTCGAAATTCGTCGGGGTTATAAATGGTTTACTATTCGAAAGTTTCTTTAATAGAAACCCACATCGTAAAAAGGAATACCAAAACTTGGCTTTAAAAACTAAAGTATGAAATGTAACGATTACCCAAATAAACTAATCACTGGGTTTCCACATAGGTGAAAATATGGATATGGAAGAGAAATCTAACCATCATGTTCTGATGGAGAGTGGTAGAGAACATGGCTATGGAAAAGCCAGTAATCACAAATCCATAAATTTGTGACGATCTAAGGTACCATCTGATTCATCAGGTATAAGAGAACTAGGACAACATTTTTGGTTTTCAAGATCATTTCCCTAAAGTTAAAGAATTTGAATTAGAATAAATACTTACTTTATTTTGGTACAATCTCACTGTTGTTCGTGCCTTTAACAATTTCCACTTCATCTCTTAAATAAATGAAGTTGAATTTGTTATTCGTGAAGTGTTAGCAGATCATGTGATAGAATGAGGGGTCATTCCATCTGTCTCAAAAGGTTAGAAAAATTTATATACATAAGTCGATCTATAGTGGGATTAATCATATATGGTTCCTAAAATGGACTTATACTTCATATATCATACTGCTTAATATAATAACACAAGTTTCTACTAAACAGGGACTTCCTGTAGGTCAGTGGTAGGCGATAAAGGCCAGTCGCACTTCGGTTGTGGGTTCGATTCCTACATCCTTGTCCGAAGCGATGGGCTGTCGCCCGTCCTGCAGGTTGTCCTTTTTCTAAAACTACGTTACTATAACATCCCATCAATAATATCAAAAATCTTCTATCCTTAAACAATACTAACTTATGTCCAACATAATCCAGTCTAATCTTTAGGCTTATACATAATACTGCAGTCCACTCTCATAATATAGTGACAACGATTACCAGAGATTTAATACAATCGTTGATCCCCACATATCATAAGATATGTCTTGTTGGTCACATTCCAAACATTCAAAGTCCTTAATCGTGTATTCTCTTGAATACCTTAGTGAAAACATGAGTGCAGTTAAAAGTTAACACTTTCCACATACAAAAATCCTCAAAATTCTATATACTCAAACCATGATATCACTTAGTCCTTATATCAATCATGAGCTCATGAATACTATTAAACATTTCATTTTCTCGTCTTCATTATGCGCATATCATCTTATTTCCAAAAAATATCTCAATCACTTTGAATACCACATCAATAAATATTGCAATACTCAATGATACAACATTATTTTGGAATCCCATTACATAAACACTTAATCATTCCACCACATCGTTGTCATATTCAATATTGCCAATAGTGATCGCATGTGATTTCCCTTTGTCCTTTGCCTTCAGTGGTTGCTCATGTTGATCATCACTAACCCTTGGATTAGGGCAATTATTAGCATAATGCCCCATTTCCTTGCACTTGAAGCATTGAAGTGTTGGTGGTGCGTTCTCTGCAGTGTTTGCTTTATTCACATCATTAGAAACCCTTTTTCCATTACTTCGACACTTAGCTGCTCGATGACCATCTTTTCCACACTTAAAACATTTTCTAGTCCCTTTAAGACAATCTCCACCATGCTTCTTTCCATACTTTGTGCATAAGGAAACATTCATCTTCTTTTCACTATTATTCTGAGATTTATCCTTGAACTCCATCTTTCTTTTCTTGTCAAAACCATGAGATGGATATGTAACACCAACTTCCATTTCTACCTTGATAGCACAACGCACAATTTCTTCATAGCTACTGAATTCTCTTATAGCTAATGCCCTTCGAAGAATTGGTTTTAAGCCACTGAAAAATCGATCAACTTTACTTTCAGGTTGGATGATAATTCCAGAAGCATACCTTGCAAGTCTTGTAAAATTTGCTTCATAGGTACCAATAGATTCATCGTCCCTTTGCTTCAGTTCAAGAAACTCTTTCTCCATCTTTGTTCGAAGAATACGAGGGAAGTACTTACTGAAAAAAAAATTCTTGAACTCGTCCCATTCCATGGACTCAATTTCATCTCTTGGCCTCGTATTCTTGATAAGATTCCACCATTGATCAGCTTCACCTTCCAAACGATATACTGCTAAGATGACTTTATCATGTTCAGAACATTGATGAACTGAAAATATCTTTTCAGTAGTACTGATCCATTGTTCAGCCACAAGTGGATCAGAAGACCCACTGAAAGAAGGTGGACGTCGCCTCATGAAGGACTCAATAGAATATTGTTCCCTTCTCTGCTCATTTGGAAGTCCAGAATGATTCATAGCTTGTGTAAGTATAGCAATAAGATTTTGCACTCCATCTCCCATAACATTTGTTTGTTCAGGAGGGCAATCATTGCATTGTCCATTTCATTGATCAACACGGTTACTTCGGGTTCCAGCCATCGTCTAAAACCCAAAAAGAATAGTGTGAGAGGCAAAAATCATGCTAGGGAAAACAACATAATAAAGGGGGAGTACCTTCAATATCCAACATCTTAGGTTTAATTCTATGATCGTTAGCGTAATTCTATTACTATAACCTATACGTATACTTATCCCTAGGGACATCCCTAGACATACCTTAGAAATATCTCTAGGGATCTCACTAACGTTTTCGCATCCTAGTTTCCAAAGGTTGACTAAACCTTTCCTCTGATACCAACTGTAGAGACCCAAAGCCTGACGTGCATGGACATTACATTACTTTTGCGGAATACTTAGTACATAACAGAAACACACACACAAGGATCGTAATAGTTTAGTGTCTTTGGAAACTCGGAACGTAATCTTCTAATCGTGGTGAAAGATCTTCAATATCTCCCATAAAGATCTTCCCTTTTTTTTACCTAAAAACCTTTCTTTATATCCTGGGGAAAAGAAAACATAAAAGGGTGAGCTCAAATGCTCAGTAAGGGTAAACAAAAGAAATATCAATCACATCATATACATAAGAACATAGCTTTTGGAAATCTTAACCTGCAAAAGAGCTCATAATATCATAACATGGGATAAATCATAGAAGTGAAAATGAGATCCCCATAATCATAACATAAAACTTGAAACTTTGTGTCATGCACACATAATCATGGAAAATCATTTCTTGTTAGTCATGACTCATTGCCAAGACTATCTTAGTGGACAAAGTCCCTTTCTGAACCGAGTTCACTCCTCGTTTCAGTCCTGTATCACTGAACCGAAATAACCTTCCGTTCCAGCCATGTCTATCTCATGAGATATAAAATCTTTACCCAATTCATTGGAGGGAGATATAGGTCCCACCCATCTTATAATGAATCCTTTCTTATGTGTGCCACATAATCATAAACCATACATCATAGCGTAACCCATGTAATAAAAATGGAATTCTTAAACAACATGACATCATAAAACAGTTCATATAAGATAAAGGAATTCATAAAAATATTTCCATCACAACATAATCAAATCCATGTAATAATAGGGATAAAAACAGAACCCTTTTATTATCTTAGATGGAAAATAATTTTGATAAAATACTTGAACTCCATTCTTGAGGAAAATATCCTTTCTTCTTTAAAAACATTTTTCCTTTCATAACATGTCATACGACTTTAAAATAAAATAAGTTAATTAAAAATAAACTTGAAAACTTGTAAAGGAAGATTCATGGAAATATTGTTTTAAAAATCCATTCATGCCGTATAAGTTAAAAAAAACATTCTTCGTACTTTTGTCGGAAAAGTCAAAAAGTACCTCGTACGAAAAACGACAAAAGATTCCTTTCGTACATATTACTAAAAACTCACCAAAGGGTAAAAATGGATTTAAACAATTGTAGGTGGATGCAAATAATATTACATATTGATGAAACATGGATGTGGATGATAAAATACACCCCAGTAAATACTTACGAATAAACAATCTCGGATAAAAAATGAGATTGTGATATTTCCCTTACCTTAGGTCCGATTTTCTTTGTTCGTGTCCGAAGCTCCTGTATAATGGTTTAAATAATGTTATTGACTTATTCCAGAATCATACATATTGATATGATATCATATATGGTCATATTATTAGCTTCTTGTTAGTAATATTTCATTGTTACTTGTTACTCGGGTCTTTATAACTTTTTGTTCTTATGCGTGTTTTGTCGAATAAATTCTTATTCTTATCTTTAGGTTATAGATAATTCATTTCCAGAATGGTATTAGTGTAGTATATACCATATTCATTCATTCAATTCATTTATATAATCAATATGAAATGAAGATCATGTAGAACGAGTCGCATCACATCGTGGAGACGGTATTCCGTACGTACGCACGAGTGATGATATCGTTCCTATGATCGTGGAATTGTATTGTAGTATATATATATTATTTCAGTATCAATATTACTTCATAATAATCATATATATTTACTCATTACACCATTATACCCATCCTTGTAAGGTGATGGTGGAAAATAGATTACACCACGGCGTGGAGACGGTATTCCGTACGTACGCACGCGCGGTGATTTCTTTTTCCATAGGATGGATAGATGGTGAAATAGGGTTGTTTCATACTTATAATAACATATCAGTATATGAGTGATACTGATGTTATTACTTCATAATGAAACAACCTAAGAAGAAGAAGTGGAAGAAGAAATAAAGATGAAAGAATTGGTAACGGTAATTACCTCTTCTTTGAAGTGCCTCTTTGAGACCTCCTCTTAGGGCACTAAAATTGGTCTTTGAGGAAGACCATAACCTCTAGGATATTTCTATGGAAGTGGAGAAGAGATTTTGGCAGGGGTTGGCCGAGCATGAGTGCTCAAATTGGTGTGAGGAGGAGGGGGAGGAGGTGTCCTTTTATAAGGGAGGAGAGGGGCACCTTAGGAATACCTCAAAATATTATTTTATTTTAAAGTCAAAAATCGGTTTATAATGGTTCCAAAGGGTCTTATTTCGAAGATAAAGTGGGGATGGGTCGAAATCCTATCAACCAATAGGATTTAGACAAGTTTAGGTTATTATTTTAACCTTATCAATTAGATTTAACTCTAAGTTAAATAATTTAACTTTTACCGTGTCTTTTTGTTTTCTTTCACTATATGGTTAATACACTTACTATAACATACCAAACGAACCCCAAATTGTTTATTATTAAAATATATATCCTTATCTAAGTCATTTGGCCGAACCTTAGATTTTTAGGAATAAAATAACAATTAATAATATAATATTTGATTTAAAAACTATTTTGTGTCAATTTTGACACTATTTGATATATGATTTTTTGTGAAAGTCATAACAGAATTATATGTTCGAACCAAGTTGATTAAATCAACACTAATATATCATAGTAACCTAGAAAATTATTGTAATTCATAAAAAGTCTCAAATTATATTTATTTTGGTGTTTATAACATCATTTATGTCAATATTTCATTAATAAGATAATTATTGCATCATCATTGTGTCATAAATAAATTAAATTATTTGATGTCTAAAAATTACAAATAAAATACCATCATGTAGTAAATCTTTTTATCTTTCTAATGAATATTTACAATCGAATTTATCTTATGTATAACCCCATATTAAAAATGATTTACTTATTAAACTTTGATTTTAACTATTTTAACCCTTCTTTAAATAAATTAATAATAAATGTCCTAATCTAATCCAAGTGGGCCTAAATGGTCATATTTTATTCCTAAGTTTGTTTTTTGTCGAATTACACTTTTCCAATAGAATTAGGACATGTGTTAGGGTAATATTAATATCATATTTACCCTTAGTTACCCTATTTACTATTAACCGCGGTAAAAAAAAGTAAAAAGTTACTATTCACCAAAAATTATTTTCATCTCATTGAACCACATTTTACTTACTGACATCAATCGTGTCTCTCGGATTTTTGAAATTCCATTCACAGAAGCGGTAAAATTAAGTTTTATGAAAAAATTCTGTTTTTTAACTACCACTTAGTAGTTTCACTATTCATCAAAAATTGATGTTTTTCAGAACAATGCCAAAATTTCATCCCAAGCTATATTTCATATTCCGAATTCAAAAATGAAGTCTATTTTACCAAATTAATTACATAAAAGTTGCATTAATTAATTTTATAATTAAATCCCGCTGTTAAAACAAATAGCGTGTTTTTAAGAAACAATATCTATCAAAAGATTGACACTTGTTTATGTCTAGTTTAAATGTGAAATTACATCCAATGACCAACATTGTATTAAATTGTAAAAATATATTCTAAATATACTTTAAAACCACTCAAATTAATGATTTATCACTATTAATTATTTCGATTAAAAAAGTTGTTTTTAATTATAATTTAGTAATTTTCACTATTCATCAGAATATGAAAGTTATCCGAAAAGTACCAAAATTTCACCTTAGGCTAAATTCGATACTCCGAATCCAAAAATTAAGTCCATTTTAAAATTTCTAAAATTTAAAAAGTGGTTATTACTATTCATAACGGCTAGTTTTAATAATATTTTAATAGCATATCATTGTTTCGTGAAACTCAGTATTACGTACCACACACGCTATCGAGGAAGGTTGCGATTGTGTGTAATGCAAGGCAAGTCAAGGATGCGTGTTGTGCAAGATCCTTTTGGTGTAGCGTACAACACAAGACATTAGTGAAATAAAAAAGAATATTTTTCATAAAATCTCGGGCTGTTACATTGGTGACCATGAAGACTAGGTCGAAATACTATTCTATCTATTGGAGTTGACCTATGGAGTTCGAGGATGGGAATCTTATTTTCTTTCGAGTTCGCCTTGGGTTGGGAAATGTCGAATCAGGAGCCGAAAAAGCTTTCAACTATATTTTTTAGGCTATTTGATATAGTCTATAGGTTCTATCTAGTGGAATACTGATTATCCCTTCCACAATGCTATAGTTCCATGCATGATGTGTTTCATGTGTCATAGCTTCAGAGATATTATCCAGACACTTCTCTTGAGATAGATGTAATAGATATTGATCATAGTTTTATTAATCCTTTTAAAAGAATCTAATAATTATTATACATCGTAGTAAGAAATTTATCTACGGTATGGTGTTTCTTCATGTTCGAGTGCAGTGGTATCATGGGTCAGTTCGGGAGGATACATGGGAGAGGGAGTTTGATATACGAGAACAGTGGCAAGACATGATTGATGAAATCCCATATATATGCATGGAGAGGATTATAGAAGATATATTATATGATGGGTAGGTTTTAATATCATGTCATTTTTAAGATATGTCTTTCTTTGAGTTTTTCATTTGAGCCTTGGGGGACATGTCTGGTTTTGAGGTGCAGATCCTTTATTGGGTAAAATAACCTATTGTTTGGGGATATATGTCTATTTGAATTAATGGAGTCTATTTATAAACATATTAAATGGTTTTATGAGGTTTTTCCATTATTTGGAAGGATTTGTAGGTGGTTCATGTCCTTTTCTAAAAAATGGGATAAAAATTTCTTGTTGGGTGATTACATGTCATGTACTTGTTACACGACATGTAACTTTAACCTAAAATATTTCATGAACTAGTATAGGGTGTGAAATAGTTGCATATCATGTAAACTCTTAATGTCAGGTAATAATAAATTGTGATAATTATTAAATTGAGGCCTCAACAAATCCATTTTAAAAGAAATAGACGACATTTAAAAGTGTTACATGCCATATAATATCCCAGGAAACATTTATAAAGGTGTTGTATAGCTTAATTTTTATTACATACAATAAATAATTCATCCTCTCGATCCTATAGAGTTTCACTTGAGATTTTTTGAGCAATATCCTCCTTTACATATGTCTCATTTGTGCGATTAATCCCTATTAGGTCTTCATATTTGGTTTTCCCTTCCGCATCTATTGTTCTTTATTAGTGTTGTGAAATATTTTGAATGAATTTAAATTCTATATTTATATTGAGTTGATTTTATTAAGGTTTTATCTCATGATCTTCATTACCTTTGTTTCTATTGTCTTTACCTGTTGTTGTTGTTTCTTTGATCATTAGTTTAATGGTAGGGATCTAAACCTTTACCATATGGTCTGTTTAATTTTAAAGTAAGTTCAATATTGAAATTATTCCAAAATTAATTTCATCTAAATTAATTAAATAAAGAATTTTATTATTTTTCATAATACATTTGGATCCAATTTCTTATGATCAGGATTATGACTACCGTTTGGGTGAGTGAACCCTTGATTATAAATGAATTGATTAATGACATAACGTGTGTTTAGAATTACTAGAGTTTTGGGTGATTTCTTGATATAGATTCACCATGGATTATCTTGATTATTGAAATGAATGGAATGTTATTAATTTATGACCAAATGATTAATGAAATTGGTAATTTTAAGATAAATGGAAATTTTCATAATTAACCATTGAGCTTTGTGATGTGATATTATGATATTGTGATATATTTGCTTCTATGCCTTTTAATTGATGCTGTAATTATTCAATAGCATGTTATACCCAGTGAAACATGTTGTAAACATTATATACTAGGAATGGACTTGATACATGTTGCAATGCTTATATAGTAAGATATACCAAGTGACACGTGATAAAATTCTAACATACAGGGCCTTTCCCTGATACATGTTGAAATGATTATGTACCAAGATCAGACCTAATTTATTATGTAATTATTATAAACTACGATGAAACCTAATTTTTTTCATAATTTATTATATAGAATGCATCACCCCAGATTTTTGTTTTTTATACATTGAATATATGTTTTTGAATGGTAAGGATCTGAGAGATACTCAAACATATTATAGCATAGAGCTATAATAGGTTTTGATTTACCATGGTTATATTTTTATCATTGGATAGGTTGGGTGATATGCTCCAAGATATTCTGGCACGGTGTCAAAGAAGGTTGGCGTGGTATTAATATAATTATTTAATTAATTAGTACACCAGTTTATTTAATTATTGCATGAACTTATTATCAGAATGGTTATGGTTAGAAATAGTGGTGTCAACATAGTGAGTTGTACTCGCATCATATTTGGGATTTCATTTTTTACCTGAATATATTAAATGGTTGTAAAATTGGACAAGTTAAATTGGTCATATAGTTGATTGTTTCCTACTAGATGGTCTGGATTTTAGAAATGGGGTGGTCCTAAGGTTCAAGACCGGGGTATTTTGAGTCTCTATTAGAGTCACCTAGTAGATTATTTATATTAATTCTTTCATGAAAATTAGTTACATTTCATACTATCATTATATTATTCTTTTATTAATTATCAGATTATTTAGTTGGTTTTATTTTTAGTTTTTCTACTATGTTATATTGTTTCCTTTATTTCTGCTGCTCTGAAATTTATTGGAATATTATTATTATATTGTATTGAAACTCTACAAATAGGGGAGTAGTATCCCCAATACACTCATCACATCCCAGATTCTTGTTAGAATCCCTCATTGTATAGGGAGGCATGCATAAGGTCTCGTAACCAACCCGATTCGACCACGTGAGATACTTCTAGATCAGAGGATGTTACAATAATTGTTATTTTATTTCATTCTCTATATCCTTCAATTCCTTTTAATCCATAATTATATAAAAAACATATTATATTACATATATTGGGGTGTTTTTATAATATGTTTGTGACCTACATCCTACTCCACTTATATCAAATGGGTTACAAAATCATCATTCATGTGCGTGGCAGACTACTGCCTCACAAACCGATGTAATTCATGTTTACGTTACCACCTCTCTCATTGGGGATTGATGAATGATCTATGGTATATATGTGTTGTTTATAATATATTTAAACCTATTGATACATTATATCATATAAAACTTTTTTAAATTAAATTCCATAGGGGACACGATATTGCGGTTCTTGAGTACGGCGGAGTACCGCCACACCAAGCGATGTGATTCATTTTCACTAATGCTTTACATGGTATTTAATTAGGGTAAATACAATGAATATATGTTATATACATGAAGTTATTATGATATTCATTATATATTTATCATTATAAAAATATAATATATATTTCTTTTCATACCTTTTCACTCACTAAAAAAGTGTTAACGTTGTTTATGTATGTGTGGACCACCTCCTTTTTAAAGCGATGCGACTCGTTTTTCATCACCCAAGAACTTTTATGTTATATATAAGAATTGTTAAAGAACTAATATGCTATATATGAAATTATTATCATTTTATAAATATAAAGAATTACTTACCTCATTTCCATAATGATGGTTTAAAAATGGAAACGTTACTCATGCGTATATACGGCCTACCATCTCCATGATCGTAACAAAATTCATTTCTCAAAAGAAACATTCATTATGGGTCTTAAAAGATTAATTTGGGTATTAATATGATAATTATGTCATAATTATGAATCTGGAGATGTATAAAAAATTACCTCTTTGACCATAGTCAACCTAACAAAGTCATTTTTGACTCATAAGCTGAATATAGTCAAATCATCCGATGTAAAATTAAATGATTAATGTAATGTATAAAATGGGGTAATAAGTGAATTAATTTTAAAAAATCATGGAAATTTTATCAGAAAATTAAATAATTAATATATTTTTTATTATTCAGGAGGATAAAGAGACATGTGACAAGTCAAACTCAAGGTAAGGGACGTTCTCTAAATTTCCCTTCATTGTTGTATATTTTATCGTTTTGACCTTATTTCATTTAAATAGTCCACATACATCCCCCTTTCCATGTTATATAATTAATAATTCAAACTTCATGGTATTTTAAGTTTCATTTTAAATTATTTTATCCAAGGGGATTTTACTTGAATTATACCAAGTGGTGAGGGACTTCATCTCAATTTCCTTTATTTGAGACCTATTTTAATGTTATAGAATTATTCACTTTTATGAGTTGTATATACAGACCCTTTTAAATTTTCATATATTTCACTATTCACATGGTATTTATAGTTTTTTTTAATTTTATTCTTTCATGTGGTTTATAATTAAAATACTTCTAATGTGATAAGTAATTTTTCATTAAAAAATCTCTTTTAATGTTTTCCTTCAAACTATTTATTTTTTATGTCCATGTTCTTGAAATTAGTTTATGGAAAAAAATATATGGACATGCATTGAATTTTTTTTAAATGGATTTAAAATGTGAATTTTTTACCCATTTTATATGTAATTTTTTAAAAATTTACAAATAGAATGTTCTATTAATAACGTACATGGTGACAATGAAATTTCTACCATTGTGGATATTATTTTATTATTTTCATTCCTTTTCATTATTTAATTTTTTCTAATATGGAAAACCCAAAGTCAAATTTGTTGGGTATTTTGGTATCGAAATGTGGTTTTCGATAGAAAAGGGTATTTTATCTGAAGGTGTTTTTTATATGAGTTAACAAGTGATTTCCAAAGGTTTTTATGATAAAATTGTTTTATTCATGATATGGTAAATGATAATTATATGAATGGGTGTGTCTTATATTCTTTATACGAAGGGTTGGGACCCATTATAGCTCACAAGTGATCCCAAAATAGGGTTGAGCCCCATTATGGCTTATAAAAAAATATAATCCTAATATGGATTACAAGAAGGGTGAGACTCATTATATTTTTCCAATGCATTGGGTAATGATTATATTGGATGTCTACCATATGGTTATCAAAATTGTAAGGGTTCTATAAGGGTTATATGATGATTATTTTCTCAGACACTAACACATTATATTGGGGTTGTGATAGGTATTATCAATATTGAAAACATATTATTTGATACTAGTTAAATGAATTATTTTGTGTACTGAAATATCTCTAAGACTATTTTTTATATCCCCAATGGTTATATATCTAATTATCTATTAAAACTCATGTTACTGCAATGATTTCATCATAGTTTTATAACTACTTTTTGAGTAATGTTTGTAATAATGTGCTTCTTGAAAATCATATTACTTCACCATTAACTTAATTTGATGTTATTTTGGTCATATATTTCTTATTTATATATATACTATATATTTTTTATGGTAAATGATATTATCATCAAATATCTTGAATCAACCTATGGCCATTTGCTAGTGAAATGATGACCATGAACTCCCTACGGGAATTAATTCCATTATAAGGGAGTTAATACCAAATCATGATCAGTATTTTTATGAAATGGTTTAAGAGAAAGAAAATATTGAGGATATTTAAATTTTGAATGAATATGGTAATGTTTCCAAAAAATAGTTTCCTTATCTTCCCTATAATGCGATAATGAGTATTCCAAATTACTCATAAATGGTATTATGACTCTATCACAATATCCTTATTAAATCTCCCTAATGGATTAAGATAAATTAACAAATATCTAAATGATAATTTTAAAAATGGTTTTTTATGAATACATTCCCCACCAAGTGGGGCAGAAGTTATCATTTTCATGACGAAGGACAAGTCAATGTGTCTTTACATTGATTACCATCAACTGAATAAGATCAAGTTAAAGAATAGATATCTTTAACCCCATATTAATGTCTTTTATAATCATATTATAATGGATAAAAAATCATATATGTTTAACTTTTATATTAATACCATCATAGAAAAGAGATAATATATAACAAACACAACCTTTTTTAAAAGATATGGAAAATCTAGATTTAGGGTGCTCCGACTCAGATATAGAAATTCCCACACTATCATCATGGATATGATGAAAGGAAATTGATAGATTACCCAAAACACATTACTAGTATATATTGATTATATTATAATATATTCCATGGGAAAGGAGTATAAAAATCATTTGATGCTTTTACTTAAGATCTGGAGAATTTTGAAACTTTTTTCGAACTTTTTCATTGGGGGTTGATGGATATAATATTTTCAAGATGATTTTATTTAATAAAAATAATAGATATATATTTAGATCCTTTAATGATATATGTGATTGAATATGGTCCCATACAAAAAACTATAATAGTGATTAGTAGTTTTCATAGATTCACTGGATATTATTGATTCTTTTTGACAAATGTCATGGAATTGTGATATCCAATATACAGGTTGATTAATTATATAATAAAGTAGTATTTAATATATTAATGTGAAATAAATTTCAAGGATATTAAAATTAGGTTGTTCATGACACTGGTATACACAAATCCAAGTAGTGAATAATTGTTTTTGATATACAGTTATTCATCAAAAAGTGATTGGAATGTTTCTTAATGAAAAATGATAAGCTAATAGATTAGTCTTCATATAAATTAAAGAACCATGATTTATCCTACCTAACACATTATCTGGATTAGGAAATGGTAAGGTTTACATTATAAATTTAGAATCTATATCTCTATGGTTAAATTTGAGATATATATTGATCATGTAACACCAAGAGATTTTTTTAAATATTTTCATAAAATAAATTAAATATTTTCTATATTTTTATTTACACGAAATGTAGAGTTTATCATGAATTAAACAAAAAGCTAATTTTATCTTGAAATACACCCAACACCATTTTAATCATGTGGTACATCAAACACTGGGTTAGCTTATGTTACACATGATATAATGTTTTAACTAAACCATAATATATTATTAATATTTTCCAAACATGACCACTATAACCTTAGACATTAAACCTATAGGTATGTGTAAAGACCCAGATTTTCCATGAATTTTTTATATAAAGTTATTATGAGTCTTTGAAAATTGACGGCGTGTGATTCTGAGGCCTGTTGTGCACGAAATTAATATCTAAACATTATTTTAAGATACATTCAGAAAACGTGTGAGAGGAATTTTCTAACTTTTGAACCAATGCTCATATTAAAAATTCAAGGGAACTGTTGAATCTGCAGCTTTGCGATTCGCATAAGGGAGACTTTACTTTGACCATAGTAGGTCTAGAGAAGAAGTTATGTTTTGTGACTTCTAAAAGAAATGAAATAAAATAATTTTATTATTTTATTTTATTTCTTCTTCACCAACGGACATGCGGAGTTTGGGACCCATGATGCATCAAGACAATAAATGGCTTGAATTTCTAATCCTATGTAATGACGTCATTGGAGAATTAGGAAGGTTCCTAATTTATGAGTCCCCATTATTTCACAACGTCATTACTTACCCTCCCCTCTCTTATATATATAGATATTGGAGAGGGGTATTGGCACAACTTTTCTAGGAAATGAAGTACTGAAGGATTGTCATGATGCCCAACCCTTAGAGGAAGAACCTGATCATAGCGGGGGGTGATGGGTGACACTAAAACCCGAACCGGAGGACGACATTAGAGCAATTCCATTGGAATGCTATTGCGAGAATGATGAACATTGACCCACCTTCAAGTTGAAGATTCTCTCCAACAGGTTTACGAGGTAGGGGTTTATTTGTTTACGCATTTTAAATAATTCCCTCTTCCCTGTTCTTGAATTATACGAACAATGTGGACCAAGATACTAATGGGTTGATCTGCAATTCATTCATTTTTATGGGAGGTTATTGTGGGGTATAATTTTAGTGTTTTAATTGTTGTTAATTCAACTAATTATTAAACCCCTAATCCCCCTCATGTTTATGAGATAACACGGAGGGGGAGGGCCTAAGGATCCCGGTCCAAACCCTCTACTATCATGATATCCTTGCACCTCCATTGAAGACCTCCAGTTAGGTGACACTGACCGGCTACGTTGGTAATAGCGTGTCCACACACGCTGCAAGAGGAGGCCGCGTCACAAAGCAGTGGCGGTCATCAGTATAACGACCCATACTCTACATACAATGTTATTACATTAGAATTGAATCATACTTATTACAACATATAACTAAACCATGAAAGGACCGTACAGGTACAGTGTATTTAGAAACTGGAAAACATAAACAACTGGTTCATAAATCATCTACGTTGTCTCCCATTTATTTCATAATATCTAGAATCCCTTTTGGCATATTTTACTTAATACCCTTCATCCAGACCTGGGAAAAAGAAAACATACAAAAGGGTGACCTCAAATGATCAGTAAGGATAAAAAAAAGAAATATAAATCATATCATATTCATAAGAACATAAAATTTTGAAAATCGTAACCTACAAAAGAGATCATAATATCATAACATGGGATAAATCATAGTGGTGAAATTTAATCCCAATAATCATAACTTAAAACATGATACTTTGTGTCATACACACATAATCATAGAAAATCATTTCGTATTAGTCAATACTCATTGCTAGGACTATCATAGAGGACAAAGTCCATTACTGAACCGAGTTCACTCTTCGTTCCAGTCCTGTATCCCTGAACCGGATTAACTTGCCGTTCCAGCCATGTATATCTCAGAAGATATAAATCTTTACCCAATGAATTGGGGGGAGATATAGGTCCCACCCATCTCATAATTAAACAATTCTTATGTGTGCCACAAAATCATAAATCATACATCATAGCATAACCCATGTAATAAAAATGGGATTCTTAAAAACCATAACATCATAACATATAAGATCAAAGGACATCATAAAATTAATTCCATCATAACATAATCAAATCAATGTAAAAATAGGTATAGAAATAGAACCCTATATTATCTTATATGGAAAATAATTTTGATAAAACACTTGAACTCCATTCTTGAGGAAAATATCCATTCAAATTCAAAAACATTTTTCCATTCTTAACCCGTCAAAAAAATTTAAACTAAATAAAGTTGATTAAAAAAGATCTTGGAAACTTGTAAAGTAATCTTCATGGAAATAATGTTCTATGAAATCATAAAAATCCATTCATGCCGTATAAGTTTAAAAAAACATTCTTCTCGTACTTTGGCCGAAAAAGTCAAAAAGTACCTCGTACTAAAAACGACAAAAGATTCCTTTCATATATTTTACTAAAAACTCACAAAAGGGTAGAATTGGATTTAAAAAATTGTAGGAGAATCAAAATAATATTACATATTGAAAAAACATGGTTGTGGATGATAAATATTCCCCAGTAAATTCTGAAGTATAAACAATCTCAGATAAAAATGAGATTGCGATATTTTCCCTTACCTTAGGTCCGATATGCTTTGCACGTGTCTAAACCTCCTGTATAATTTTATAAATAATGTCATTGAATTATTTCAGAATCATACTCATTGTTATGGTATCATATATGGTCATATTCTTAGCTTCTAATTTGTAATATTTCATTGCTACTTGTTATTCTGGAGTTTATTGCTTTATGTTCTTATGCATGTTTTGTCAACTAAATTCTTATTATTATTTTTAGGTTATAGATACCTCATTTACAAAATGGTATTAGTTTAATATATATCATATTTACTCATTCAATTCATTTATATAATCATTATTCAAGGAATATCACATAGAACTAGTCGCATCACATCGTGGAGATGGTAGGCCGTACGTATGCATGAGCAATGATATTGTTCCCCTGATCATGGAAATGTATTAAAGTGTATGTATACTATTTCATTATCAATATCACTTTAAAATAATTATATATAGTTATTATTTACACAATTATTCCCATCCAATTAAGGTTGTGGTGGAAAAAGTTTACACCAGGGCGTGGATACGTTATTCCGTACGTACGCACGCACGATGATTTTGTTTTTTATAGGATGGATAGAATGTGAAATAGGGTTGTTTCATAT
Source organism: Viscum album (assembly GCA_963277665.1). Taxonomy (NCBI): domain Eukaryota; kingdom Viridiplantae; phylum Streptophyta; class Magnoliopsida; order Santalales; family Viscaceae; genus Viscum; species Viscum album. The sequence goes on from OY728156.1 coordinate 1,565,521,545, forward strand.
TTATAATAACATATCATTATATGAGTTATACTGGTGTTATTACTTCATAATGAAACAACTAAATAAGAAGAAGTACGAAAAGAAATAAATTTGAAATAATCGGTAATGGATATTACCTCTTCTTCGACAGGCCTCTTTGAAACCTCCTATTAGGGCACTAAAACTGGTCCTTGAAGAAGACCAGAACCTCTAGAATGTTTCTATGGAAGTGGAGAATATAAATTTTCCGGGGTTGGCCGAGCTGGAAGGCTCAAAGTGGTGTGAGGAGGAGAGGGAGGAGGTGCGCGTTTATAAGGGAGGAGGGGGCACCTTTGGAATTATAAGAAATATTAATTTATAATAAATTCCAAACCCACTTAAAAACCTCAAAAAATGACTCAAATCTAAATTTTAGATGATATATGTTTGTAATCTCATCAACCAATAAAATTTAGACAAGTTGGGAATTTATTTTAAACATTATCAACATGATTTATCCTTATATAATCTATTTAATTTTATTTGTGGTAATAATATTCTAAATTTTAAATCATTATAAATAATAACTTATATGTTGTGAATTTTCTATAATTGTATAATTTATTAAATTTTCGACCATATAAATTTTAATTTATAATTTTAAAATATTTTGGTGATTTTTAAACGATTTTATAATATGTAATTTTTATAAAATCACAATAGTGTCAATCTTGACACTATTCATTTATTTGAATTTAAGTAAAATATAAACAGATGATATTTTCGAAATAAAAGATTTAGTAGATTCATAAAATGTCATATTTATCTATAAAATTAGTGTAGAACATTAAATAATTCATATAATATTTATTTTAATACTTTTAAAATCATTTATTTGATATTTCAATCAAAAAAATAATTTCAACATCACTATTATGTCACAATTAATGATAATTATTTAATCCCTAAAAATTATAAATAAATTTATATGATATATATAATTTTATTATCTTTATAGGGACTATTTATATACGAAGTTTTATGATGTTTATCACTAAATTAATGTTATTACACTTATAAGATTTAAGAGAGTGACATGTTGTCACTTTCTTTGGTTTTAATAATAATTATTTTATTTCATGGTCAAAAGTCCATGAAATGAATCTAGTCTGTCCTTTAGGTGATATGGGTTGACTTTTATTCATCCAATAGGATTTTTTCAAGTGTTAGGATAATTTTATAATCTTATTTTTACCCTTAATTAAAAGATTTACCTTTAACTCTAGTAAATAAAAATTATTGTAGTTATTATTCATAATATCAAAAAAAGTAAAATATTCACATAATTTAGACCCACTGAATCCAAATATGGAATCCATTTTTTAAAAATTCAAAACACAGAAGTTTCAGTAATTAATTTAAAATTAATCCCGTTGTTAAGAAAATGGGTTTTAAAAGTTAAAACATTCCCAAAGATTGAAATGTTTTTACCTATAAATTCAATATAAAATTAATAATAATGACATAAATTATATTAAAGGGTAAAAATATATTCTATTTATACTTTAAAACCATTAAATATTATAATTTAACCATATAAATTATTACGATGAAAAAAGTTGTTTTTAATTAAAATATAGCGTGTTTTTACTATTCATTAAAATATAAAAGTTTTGAGAATAATATGAAAATTTTATCCAAAGTAAATTTTTATATCCTCATTCTAAATCAGAATTTTATTTTTTTCAAATTGAACTTATAAACATGTCAGAAATTATATTTAATGTGGGTGCGCCATCAAAAGGCGGCAAAGCTTCATTTTTTGAAAAATACTTATTTTACTGAAAATTTTTATTTTTTTCACATACCATGTTTTAGAAAATATGTCAGATGAATAATAATGTTATAAAATTCTATATTTAGTCAATACTATTCATAACGACTAGTTTATAATATTATAATAATAAATCGTTGTTTAGTGAAACTCGGTATTGCGTACTACACATGCTATCGAGGAAGGTCACGATTGCATGTAACGCAACCCAAGCTAGTGTTGTGTGTAGTGAAATATTCCTTTGACATTTCATATAACATAAGACATAAAAAATATACTTCTCATAAAATATCAGGGTGTTACTTTCTACCCCCCTTAAAATGAATTTTTCCCTCGAAATTTGTCACTTCGTAACAAACAGATGAGGATACATCTCCCTCATCATATCCTCAAGCTCCCATGTAGCTTCTTCTATTTGGTGGTTCCTCCATAAAACGTTCACCAAGAAAGTGGTCTTGTTCCGTAGAACGTTTTTGCTACGATCTAGAATCTCTATCAGCCTTTCTTCATAAGAAAGATCTTGCTCCAGCGGTACAACTTCTGAGATTATTACATGTGAAGGATCAGGTATGTGCTTTCTCAGGAGAGATACATGGAACACATCGTGAACTTGAGAGAGATTCATTGGAAGTGCTAATTGGTACGCTACCTTCCCAACACAATCTAGTATTTAAAAAGTATCGATATACCTAGGGATCAGCTTTCCCTTCCTTCCAAATCTCATCACTCTCTTCAAAGAAGATATTCGTAAGAACACTTTATCACCCACTTCAAACTCTAGGTCTTTTCTTCAGTTATCAGCATTACTTTTTTATCGACTCTGAGCTACTCTTATGTGTTGTTGAATATATCAGACCTTTTCTGCCATCTCATCAACAAGATCAGGTCCAAATAGCTTTCTTTCCCCAACTTCATCCCAGCAAGTTGGAGTTTGGCATTTCTTTCCATAGAGAGCTTCATAAGGAGCCATTTGAATAATGGAGTGAAAACTATTATTATAATAAAATTCCACCAAAGGTAGGTGTTGATCCCAACCAACTTTGAAATCCATAGATCAAGCTCTCAACATGTATTCTAGAGTTTGAATTGTTCTCATAGACTGACCATCTATCTGAGGATGATAAGCAGTGCTGAAACTCAACTCTGTATCTAGAGTTTGCTGAAGACTTTTCCAAAACTTCGAGGTAAACCTCGGATCCCGATCAGATATAATGGAAATTGGTAATCCATGCAATCTTACCACTTCCTTTACAGATATCCTGGCAAGATGATCCAGAGAGAAATCTTCTCTAACAGCAATGAAGTGTGCCGACTTCGTAAGATGATCAACTATAACCTAGATAGAATTATTTCCTTTGGATGTTTTAGGAAGTCCAGTAACAAAGTCCATAGTGATGTTTTCCCATTTCCATTCAGATATCGGTAATGGTTGTAACATCCCCTTAGACTTTTTTCTCTCAGCTTTAACTCGCTGACAATCCAAGCATCGAGAGTCATATTCAGCAACATCCATTTTCATGCCATCCCACCAGAAATACGCTTTCAGGTCCCTATACATCTTCGTGCTTTCAGGATGAATAGATAATGAAGAACTATGAGCCTCATCCAGTAGCTCCTTCTTTAATTCTAGTATGGGTGGAACACAAACCTGATTCATGAAACTTACTATCCCATCACAATCAAGGTTGAATTCAGGAACATTTCTCACATTTTTTTGTAACTCTACATCTTCTTTTTGTGCATCTTTAATCTTCACATGCATATATGGTTTAACATTCATTTTAGAAAGATAAGATTTTCCCCTTCCATTATAACTCCAAGATCCATCCTTTGTAAATCCATAAATACTGGATCTTTTGAGATCCTCATCATGGATAAGCTAGCATGGTCTTGCCGAATTAATGAGTCTGCCACCTTGTTTGCTTTCCTAGGGTGGTAATGAATTGAGCAGTCATAATCCTTAATCATCTCAAACCATCTTCTTTTGCGCATATTCAGCTCCTTTTGTGTGAAAATATACATTAAACTTTTATGATCAGTATAAATATCACACCTTTCGTCATAATGATAATGCCTCCAAATCTTTAATGCAAAGATTACCGCAGCTAACTCAAAATCATGAGTTAGGTAATTTTGCTCATGGATTTTCAAATGTCGTGAGGCATAAGCTATCACCATATCGTTTTTCATGAGAACACACCCCAATCCCTTCTTGGATGCATCATTGTAGATCACAAACCTTTATCCACTACAAGGTAGTTTGTGAATATGTGGACTGGATAACCTTCTTTTCAACTCCTTGAAATTATCTTCACACTCTTCGGTCCACAATAACTTAACTCCTTTTTGAGTCAACCTGGTTAGTGGATTATATAATCATGAAAAATATTTCATAAAACATCGATAATATCCAGCCAAACCAAAAAAAACTTCAGATCTCAGTTATTGTTGTTGGTCTCGACCATCTTTCGATAACCTCTGTCCTTTCTGGATCCACAGATATCCCTTTTTTTGAGATTATGTGACCCAAAAACGAAACTTTTTGAAGCCAAAATTCACACTTTGTAAATTTGGCATAAAGCTTCTCCTTTCTTAGGGTCTTTAATACAATTATCAAGTAATCTTCATGTTCTTCCATGCTCTTTGAATAGAAAAGAATATCATCTATAAAGACTACCACAAACTGATCAAGATAGTCTCTAAAGACTCTATTCATTAGATCCATGAAGATATCAGGGGCATTAGTAATACCATATGGCATCACTATAAATTCATAGTGTCCATACATTGTACGGAAAGCCGCCTTTGGTATATCCTCTTTTTTGACCCTTAATTGATGATACCCTGAACGAAGATCAATCTTGGAAAAGTATTGGGCTCCACGTAGTTGGTCAAATAAGTCATCAATTTGTGGGAGAGGATATTTATTCTTGATAGTGATCTTGTTAAGTTCTCGATAATCAATGCAGAGTCTCATTGATCCATATTTCTTTTTTTTTTAAATCAAGCCGAGAGAATTTATTAAATAAAGAGTTTACAATGTAATCTCGAGGTGTAATGAAGTTACACCATCAACCATTTAGAAAACAACCATAACATAGGGTAAAAAAAATAATAAGTAGGCTGACAAACTTCAAGAGGAGGAGGGACTTTAGCCGAAGCAGTCCAGGAGAATGCTGAGCCATCTAGGCTTTAAGTTGGTGAAGGGGGGGCCTCCAGGTGCTCAAACTATCCAGAACTTTCAACATGTAGAGCCAAACACCAATAGCAGGCAGGGACTACAAAACAGTCTTCAAAATCAGGTGGGTAGAAGCAGTCAACAAAACATTAAAAGCAGAGGGCAAGCCAAACATCTTCATGATGTGAACGTCCCTTATGAAATCCATAAGAATCTGATCAGTGAACTCCAAGCACATCAAAGATAGATACTCATCTATAGAGGAACATACCATCATAACCAGCAATATCACCCAGCTGTTCAACATTTTCAGAGCAGAACCTGTTCTAAGATACACAGCTAGAAGAAGTCAAATAGAATAGACAAGAAAACAAAAAAACAAGTTTTCCCCATGGAGAGCATTCAAACATAATTAGAAATCTAGAAAATACAGTCAATTGATGATGACAAAACACATAACCTTCCTTCTAGGAATCAGAGAAAATATAGCCAAACTGACTCAGGTGATCAGAGACAGAAAACCACAAAGCAAAGCAGATCAGCCAGAACAACAAAAATTTGAGACCAGTGCACCAGAACAAAGTCCACACAGAGGGTCTGCAAATAGCAACATCAAGAAAGTGGTGCTTTCAACTTCAATTTCTCAAAGTAAATGAATTTCATAGAATTTTGGAATTGGTCTTCATTAATAATCCCCTTTTGTCTCTCCTGTTTCAACAATTCTTGTTGCTTTCTCATATGATCAAGCCACCCTTTCATTTCCTCTTCCGTGAATTGAAATGAGAAGTAATATAAAACAACGCTGGATTTCTCACATATTAATTATGTTTTCTCTTTTTCAGGATAAACCTTTTTATTAACCTCAGTCAACCTAGTGGTGATGGTTCTTTCCACTTGAGAGTAATCCTTACATCTTCTAGTCTTTTTTGGGTTCATGGTGATGAAACCATCAGCATCAAACACTGATTTTTTTCCTTTCCAAGCCATGGTTTTTAGATATTATTCTTATAATTGTCCGGGTTATCCTCATCTTCAGATGATGATCCACTGCAAACGGATCCATCTCTTTGAACCTTTTCAACAACCTCTTGATCTGTGTTAGCAGATCGAGCAGGACATCCCATGTCTTTCTTATTCAATGAACAATCACCAAGATTTTTATTTTCTATATTGAGCTGAACAGAATCATTACTATACACAGCATTTTGTTGATTAACCCTATTTTCCATAGAAATTGAATCTGTAGCATTGACATCTGTGACAAAATCTGCAGTTTGGATCGCAGAGATATGAGAATCTTCCTTATCCTCCCTAATCTCCAATTTGGTTTCTCTAATATGTTCATTAGACACCTTAGAGTTACTTGGAAGATTAGAGTTTTTAGGGATTTTAGAAGGGGCTGTTGTCTTGGAAACTTTTTCTAGCCAACATGGCTTTAATTGCTTAGTAGAGGGAGCTTCTTGTTTCCCACAGTTCTTGCACACATGACCAGATTTAAAACAATTGCTACAAAATTCAGGAGGGTTTTCAAAAACCACATTCTGAACAAAACCTCTGTCCCCATTTTGAATCCAAAAACAGCTTTGAAGGTCCTTAGAGAGATCAATCTCGGTGCATACCCTTGCAACCGAGGGCCTTGTCAAATTAGAGGTGGAAAATCCAATTTAATTGGAGTACCAAACAGTTTAGCAATAGAAAATAAGGCTTCTCTTTTAAACAAGTGAATCAGAAGGTCTGGAAAAGCAAGCCAGATTGGAGAGATGGGGGATTCAAAGCTATTGACGTAGTCCGATGACCATTTAAGAACTTTCATGGAGGATCTCCCAAAATTCCAAAAACTACACATCCAGAATCTGTAATAGTCCGAATTTGATGTAAATCTAAAAAGAACATTCCAAGAGTTTAAGAAACCTATTTTGAAGTCTGTAAAGCCTATATTTTCCAGTGTAGTTCTTAGGAACGGAAGCGAAGGTCACTGCTTAGAGAAATTACCAATCAAGTCATACTGTAAATCAGAGGCAAGTGAGATTACCTCTTCCTTCATGAAAGATATAGCGTTTAAACCATGATGTCTGAATGCTTTCGGAGCTATAAGCTCAACCTTTCTCAGGTCAGTGGATGAATCGGCACCCACGACTACATCGGCAAAGGATCTAGCATCTCGAAACCCTCTCCTAGGGTTTGCTTCGCAATCGCCTGGACCCGACAGCTCCTTAGCCTCCGCTCCCGACATCCACCTATCCTCAATCCAAACGAGCTATCTTGATCCATATTTCTTCTTAACAAACAGAATAGGTGCTCCCCAAGGTGATGCACTAGGGTTTATGAATCCATTATCAAGATTCTCTTGGAGTTTCTTCTTCAATTCTTGCAACTCCATTGGGTCCATTCTATAAGGTGTCTTTGAAATGGTCATAGCACCCGGTATGAGTTCTATTGAAATCTCAACATCACGATTTGGTGGAAGACCTGGAAATTCCTCCAGAAAGACATCATCAAACCCCTGTACAATTGGTTCATTCTTAATCGTGAGTTTCTCTCCAACCATTTGAGATAAATACCTTCATTTATTGGAATCAAGACCCATAAGATGGAAGAAATTTCCACTGGAAGGTTATATTCATCCTTGCATCGATAGATGATAGTAGATTGATCAGGAATATTAAATGTGATTTCCCTTATTTGGCAATTGATATAACCTCCATATAAAGAAAGCGAATCCATGCCAAGAATCACATCAAATTCCACTATAGGAAGGATCACAAGATTTGTAGGAAGCACTTTCCCACAAACATCAATCAGAGAAGAATTATAAACTTTTTATGTGACCTTTGTGCCATTAAGAGTTGTCACAGCTAACTCAACATCTAATTGTTGAGGTAATATAGCAATACCCTTAGAAAATTCTTCAGAAATAAAAGAGTGGGTGGATCCATAATCAAATAAAACATTTATTACTTTAGAGTGGATTGTAAGTGTGCCTTTCACCACTTCGTTGTCATACTCCACATTGCTGATAGTAATTGCATGTGACATTCCTTTGTCTTGGGCCTTAAGAGTTTGTTGACATTGATCATCATCAATAACCCTTGGATTAGGGCTTTGATTGGCATAATTCTCTCATCTCCTTGCACTTGAAACATTTATGTTTTGGAGGTTAATTCTATGTATCCCTTTCTTTTTTCTCATCATTAGACATCTTCTTCCCATTATTTCATCATTCAATTGCCCGATGAACTTATTTTCCACACTTAAAACATTTTCTTTTCCCTTTAAGACAATTACCTCCATGTTTCTTTCCACAATTTTAGCAAAAAGGAAAACTCATCTTCTTTTCAGTGTGGTATTTTGATTTTCCTTTGAATTCCATCTTTCTTTTCTTATCAAACTCATATGACTAATGGGTTACTCCAATCTCCATCTCAAACATGACAGAACATCGAACAATTTCCTCATAGCTATTGAAGTCCCTTATGGCTAACGCCCTTCGAAGACTTAGTTTTAAGTCACTAAAGAATCGATCGATCTTACTCTCATGTTGGATAAAAATTCTGGAAGCGTACCTTTCAAGTCTTGTAAAATTTTCTTCGTAGGTACCAACAGATTCATCATCCTTTTGCTTCAGTTCAATAAACTCATTCTCCATCTTTGTTCGAAGAATACAAGGTAAGTACTTATTGAAAAATAAGATCTTGAACTTGTCCCATTCCATGGACTCAATTTCATCCCTTTTTCTCGTATTCTTGATAAGATTCCACCATTGATCAGATTCACCTTCCAAACAATATATGGCTAATGGATCAGAAGACCCGCTGAATGAAGGTGGGCGCTGCCTCATGAAGGATTCCATAGAATGTTGCTCCTTACTTTGCTCGTTTGGATGTCCTACATGATTCATAGCTTGAGAATGTTTTGTGAGCATGGCTACAAGATTTTTCATTCCGTCTCCCATAAAGTTTGGTTTCTCAGGAGTACAATCATTGCATTATTCGTCACATTCAGCATTAGCATGGTTCCTTTGGGTTCCATCCATTGACAAAAACCAAGAAGCATAGTGTGAGAAACACTAATTACAATAGGAAAACTACATAATTAGTAATAAAATTTCACACATTAGGTCTTATTATAGGTTATTCATAGCCATTTCTAAAACACTATGATTATGTTCTATTCTTAGACATATCCTTAGGGTTATTACTAAGGCTTTCACATCCTAGTTTCCAAAGGTTGACTATACCTTTCCTCTGATACCAACTATAACGACCCATACTCTACATACATTGTTATTACATCAGAATTGAAGCATACTTATTACAACACATAACAAAACCATGAAAGGACCCTATAGGTATAGTGTCTTTAGAAATAGGGAAACATACACAACTGGTTCATAAATCATCTACATTGTCTCCCATTTATTTCATCATATCTAGAGTAACTTTTGGAATATTCTACTTAATACCCTTCATCCAGACTTAGGGAAAAGAAAACATACAAAAGGGTGAGCTAGAATTCTCAGTAAGGGTAAAAAAAATATCATCATATCATATTCATAAGAACATAACATTTTGAATATCTTAAACTACAAAAGGGATCATAATATCATAAAATGGGATAAATCATAGTGATGAAATGTAATCTCAATAGTCAAAACATAAAACATGATACTTTATGGCATACACACATAATCATATAAAAATATTTTATATTAGTCAAGACTCATTTCCAAGACTATCATAGCGGACAAATTCCATTACTGAACCGATTTTACTCCTCGTTCCAGTCTCGTATCACTGAACCGGATTAACTTGTCATTCCATCCATCTCTATCTAATGAGATATAAATTTTTACCCAATGCATTGGAGGGAAATATAGGTCCCACCCATCTCATAATAAAATCATTCTTATGTGTGCCAAAAAATCATAAATCATTCATCATAGCATAACCCATGTAATAAAAATGGGATTCATAAACATCATGCCATCATAACATATAAGATAAAAGGACATCATAAAATTAATTCCATCATAACATAATAAAACCAATGTAAAAATATGGATATAAATAGAACCCTATATTTATTAGATGGAAAATAATTTTGATAAAACACTTGAACTCGATTCTTGAGGAAAATATACTTTCTACTTCAAAAACATTTTTTCTTTCTTAACATGTCATACAATTTTAAACTAAAAAAATTTGATTAAAAATATTCTTGAAAACTTATAAAGGAATCTTAATGGTAATAATGTTCTATGAAATCATAAAAATCCATTCATGCCGTATAAGTTTAAAAAAACATTCTTCTCATTCTTTGGCCGGAAAAGTCAAAAAGTACCTCGTACTAATAACAACAAAAGATTACTTTCATATATTTTACTAAAAACTCGCCAAAGGGTAAAATTTGATTTAAAAAATTGTAGGATGATAGAAATAATATTACATATTGACGAAACATGGATGTGGATGATAAATATTCCCCAGTAAATTCTGAAGTATAAACAATCTCAGATAAAAATGAGATTGCATGATTTTCCCTTACCATAGGTCCAATATTCTTTGTACGTGTCCAAACCTACTCTATAATTATTTAAATAATTTCATTGACTTATTCCATAATCATACTCATTGTTATGATATCATATATGGTCATATTCATTGCTTCTTATTTTTAAATTTTCATTGCTACTCGTTATTCGAGAGTTTATTATTTTATGTTCTTACGAGTGTTTTGTCGAATAAATTCTTATTATTAATTTTAGGATATAGATACCTAATTTCCAGAATTTTATTAGTGTAATATATATCATATTTACTCATTCAATTCATTTATATAATCATTATTCAATTAAGATCATGTAGAACCCGTCGCATCACATCGTGGAGACGGTAGACTGTACGTACGCACGAGCGATGATATCGTTCCCATGATCGTGGAAATGTATTTAAGTGTATGTATACTATTTCAGAATCAATATCACTTTACAATAATCATATATAGTTATTCTTTACACAATTATACCCATCCAAGTAAGGTGGTGGTGGAAAACAGATTACACCACGGCGTGGAGACGGTATTTCGTACGTACGCACGCACGGTCATTTCATTTTCTATAGGATGGATAGAAGGTGAAATAGGTTTGTTTCATATTTATAATAACATATTAGTATATGAGTTATAATAATGTTATTACTTCATAAATAAAAATATAAATAAGAAGAAGAAGAAGAAGAAATAAATTTGAAATAATCGGTAACGGATATTACCTCTTCTTTGACACGACTCTTTGAAACCTCCTCTTAGGGCACTAAAATTGGTCTTTGAAGAAGACCAGGACCTCTAGAATGTTTCTAGGTAAGTGGAGAAGAGAAATTGTATGGGGTTGTCTGAGCTTTAAGGCTCAAATTGGTGTGAGGAGGAGAGGGAGGAGGTGCCCTTTTATAAGGGAGGAGCGGGGCCCCTTTGGAATTATAAGAAATGTTAATTTATAATAAATTCCAACCCCACTTAACAACTGTAGAGACCCAAAGCCTGACGTACATGGACATTACATTACTTTTGCGGAATACTTAGTACATAACAAAAACACACACACAAGGATCGTAATAGTTTAGTGTCTTTGGAAACTCGGAACGTAATCTTCTAATCGTGGTGAAAGATCTTCAATATCTCCCATAAAGATCTTCCCTTTTTTTTACCTAAAAACCTTTCTTTATATCCTGGGGAAAAGAAAACATAAAAGGGTGAGCTCAAATGCTCAGTAAGGGTAAACAAAAGAAATATCAACCACATCATATACATAAGAACATAGCTTTTGGAAATCTTAACCTGCAAAAGAGCTCATAATATCATAACATGGGATAAATCATAGAAGTGAAAATGAGATCCCCATAATCATAACATAAAACTTGAAACTTTGTGGCATGCACACATAATCATGGAAAATCATTTCTTGTTAGTCATGACTCATTGCCAAGACTATCTTAGTGGACAAAGTCCCTTTCTGAACCGAGTTCACTCCTCGTTTCAGTCCTGTATCACTGAACCGAAATAACCTTCCGTTCCAGCCATGTCTATCTCATGAGATATAAAATCTTTACCCAATGCATTGGAGGGATATATAGGTCCCACCCATCTTATAATGAATCATTTCTTATGTGTGCCACATAATCATAAACCATACATCATAGCGTAACCCATGTAATAAAAATGGAATTCTTAAACAACATGACATCATAAAACAGTTCATATAAGATAAAGGAATTCATAAAAATATTTCCATCACAACATAATCAAATCCATGTAATAATAGGGATAAAAACAGAACCCTTTTATTATCTTAGATGGAAAATAATTTTGATAAAATACTTGAACTCCATTCTTGAGGAAAATATCCTTTCTTCTTTAAAAACATTTTTCCTTTCATAACATGTCATACGACTTTAAAATAAAATAAGTTGATTAAAAATAAACTTGAAAACTTGTAAAGGAAGATTCTTGGAAATTTTGTTTTAAAAATCCATTCATGCCGTATAAGTTAAAAAAAACATTCTTCGTACTTTTGTCGGAAAAGTCAAAAAGTACCTCGTACGAAAAACGACAAAAGATTCCTTTCGTACATATTACTAAAAACTCACCGAAGGGTAAAAATGGATTTAAACAATTTTAGGTGGATGGAAATAATATTACATATTGATGAAACATGGATGTGGATGATAAAATACACCCCAATAAATACTTACGAATAAACAATCTCGGATAAAAAATGAGATTGTGATATTTCCCTTACCTTAGGTCCGATTTGCTTTGTTCATGTCCGAAGATCCTGTATAATGGTTTAAATAATGTTATTGACTTATTCCAAAATCATACATATTGATATGATATCATATATGGTCATATTATTAGCTTCTTGTTAGTAATATTTCATTGTTACTTGTTACTCGGGTCTTTATAACTTTTTGTTCTTATGCGTGTTTTGTCGAATAAATTCTTATTCTTATCTTTAGGTTATAGATAATTCATTTCCAGAATGGTATTAGTGTAGTATATACCATATTCATTCATTCAATTCATTTATATAATCATTATGAAATGAAGATCATGTAGAACGAGTCGCATCACATCGTGGAGACGGTATTCCGTACGTACGCACGAGTGATGATATCGTTCCTATGATCGTGGAATTGTATTGGAGTATATATATATTATTTAAGTATCAATATTACTTCATAATAATCATATATAGTTACTCATTACACCATTATATCCATCCTTTTAAGGTGATGGTGGAAAATAGATTACACCACGGCGTGGAGACGGTATTCCGTACGTACGCACGCACGGTGATTTCTTTTTCCATAGGATGGATAGATGGTGAAATAGGGTTGTTTCATACTTATAATAACATATCAGTATATTAGTGATACTGATATTATTACTTCATAATGAAACAACCTAAGAAGAAGAAGTGTAAGAAGAAATAAAGATGAAAGAATTGGTAACGGTAATTACCTCTTCTTTGAAGTGCCTCTTTGAGACCTCCTCTTAGGGCACTAAAATTGGTCTTTGAGGAAGACCAGAACCTCTAGGATGTTTATAGGGAAGTGGAGAAGAGATTTTGGCAGGGGTTGGCCGATCTTGAGTGCTGAAATTGGTGTGAGGAGGAGGGGGAGGAGGTGTCCTTTTATAAGGGAGGAGAGAGGCACCTTAGGAATACCTCAAAATATTATTTTATTTTAAAGTCAAAATCGGTTTATAATGGTTCTAAAGGGTCTTATTTCGAAGATAAAGTGGGGATGGGTCGAAATCCTATCAACCAATAGGATTTAGACAAGTTTAGGTTATTATTTTAACCTTATCAATTAGATTTAACTCTAAGTTAAATAATTTAACTTTTACCGTGTCTTTTTGTTTTCTTTCACTATATGGTTAATACACTTACTATAACATGCCAAACGAACCCCAAATTGTTTATTATTAAAATATATATCCTTATCTAAGTCATTTGGCCGAACCTTAGATTTTTAGGAATAAAATAACAATTAATAATATAATATTTGATTTAAAAACTATTTTGTGTCAATTTTGACACTATTTGATATATGATTTTTTGTGAAAGTCATAACAGAATTATATGTTCGAACCAAGTTGATTAAATCAACACTAATATATCATAGTAACCTAGAAAATTAGTGTAATTCATAAAAAGTCTCAAATTATATTTATTTTGGTGTTTATAACATCAATTATGTCAATATTTCATTAATAAGATAATTACTGCATCATCATTGTGTCATAAATAAATTAAATTATTTGATGTCTAAAAATTACAAATAAACTACCATCATGTAGTAAATCTTTTTAGCTTTTTAATGAATATTTAAAATCGAATTTATCTTAGGTATAACCCCATATTAAAAATGATTTACTTATTAAACTTTGATTTTAACTATTTTAACCCTTCTTTAAATAAATTAATAATAAATGTCCTAATCTAATCCAAGTGGGCCTAAATGGTCATATTTTATTCCTAAGTTTGTTTTTGGTCGAATTACACTTGTCCAATAGAATTAGGACATGTGTTAGGGTAATATTAATATCATATTTACCCTTAGTTACCCTATTTACTATTAACCGCGGTAAAAAAATGTAAAAAGTTACTATTCACCAAAAATTATTTTCATCTCATTGAACCACATTTTACTTACTGACATCAACCTTGTCTCTCGGATTTTTGAAATTCCATTCACAGAAGCGGTAAAATTATGTTTTATGAAAAAATTCAGTTTTTTAACTACCACTTAGTAGTTTCACTATTCATCAAAAATTGATGTTTTTCAGAACAGTGCCAAAATTTCATCCCAAGCTATATTTCATATTCCGAATTCAAAAATGAAGTCTATTTTACCAAATTCATTACATAAAAGTTGCATTAATTAATTATATAATTAAATCCCGCTGTTAAAACAAATAGCGTGTTTTTAAGAAACAATATCTATCAAAAGATTGACACTTGTTTATGTCTAGTTTAAAATTTGAAATTACATCCAATGACCAACATTGTATTAAATTGTAAAAATATATTCTAAATATACTTTAAAACCACTCAAATTAATGATTAATCACTATTAATTATTTCGATTAAAAAAGTTGTTTTTAATTATAATTTAGTAATTTTCACTATTCATCAGAATATGAAAGTTATCCGAAAATACCAAAATTTCACCTTAGGCTAAATTCGATACTCCGAATCCAAAAATGAAGTCCATTTTAAAATTTATAAAATTTAAAAAGTGGTTATTACTATTCATAACGGCTAGTTTTAATAATATTTTAATAGCATATCATTGTTTCGTGAAACTCAGTATTACGTACCACACACGCTATCGAGGAAGGTTGCGATTGCGTGTAATGCAAGGCAAGTCAAGGATGCGTGTTGTGCAAGCTCCTTTTTGTGTAGCGTACAACACAAGACATTAGTGAAATAAAAAAGAATATTTTTCATAAAATCTCGGGCTGTTACATTCTACCCCCCTTAAAATGAATTTCACCCTCGAAATTCGTCGGGGTTATAAATGGTTTACTATTCGAAAGTTTCTTTAATAGAAACCCACATCGTAAAAAGGAATACCAAAACTTGGCTTTAAAAACTAAAGTATGAAATGTAACGATTACCCAAATAAACTAATCATTGGGTTTCCACATAGGTGAAAATATGGATATGGAAGAGAAATCTAACCATCATGTTCTGATGGAGAGTGGTAGAGAACATGGCTATGGAAAAGCCAGTAATCACAAATCCATAAATTTGTGACGATCTAAGGTACCATCTGATTCATCAGGTATAAGAGAACTAGAACAACATTTTTGGTTTTCAAGATCATTTCCCTAAAGTTAAAGAATTTGAATTAGAATAAATACTTACTTTATTTTGGTACAATCTCACTGTTGTTCGTGCCTTTAACAATTTCCACTTCATCTCTTAAATAAATGAAGTTGAATTTGTTATTCGTGAAGTGTTAGCAGATCATGTGATAGAATGACGGGTCATTCCATCTGTCTCAAAAGGTTAGCAAAATTTATATACATAAGTCGATCTATAGTGGGATTAATCATATATGGTTCCTAAAATGGACTTATACTTCATATATCATACTGCTTAATATAATAACACTAGTTTCTACTAAACAAGGACTTCCTGTAGGTCAGTGGTAGGCGATAAAGGCCAGTCGCACTTCGGTTGTGGGTTCGATTCCTACAGCCTTGTCCGAAGCGATGGGCTGTCGCCCGTCCTGCAGGTTGTCCTTTTTCTAAAACTACGTTACTATAACATCCCATCAATAATATCGAAAATCTTCTATCCTTAAACAATACTAACTTATGTCCAACATAATCCAGTCTAATCTTTAGGCTTATACATAATACTGCAGTCCACTCTAATAATATAGTGACAACGATTACCAGAGATTTAATACTATCGTTGATCCCCACATATCATAAGATATGTCTTGTTGGTCACATTCCAAACATTCAAAGTCCTTAATCGTGTATTCTCTTGAATACCTTAGTGAAAACATGAGTGCAGTTAAAAGTTAACACTTTCCATATACAAAAATACTCAAAATTCTATATACTCAAACCATGATATCACTTAGTCCTTATATCAATCATGAGCTCATGAATACTATTAAACATTTCATTTTCTCATCTTCATTATGCGCATATCATCTTATTTCCAAAAAATATCTCCATCACTTTGAATACCACATCAATAAATATTGCAATACTCAATGATAAAACATTATTTTGGAATCCCATTACATAAACACTTAATCCTTCCACCACATCGTTGTCATATTCAATATTGCCAATAGTGATCGCATGTGATTTCCCTTTGTCCTTTGCCTTCAGTGGTTGCTCATGTTGATCATCACTAACCCTTGGATTAGGGCAATTATTAGCATAATGCCCCATTTCCTTGCACTTGAAGCATTGAAGTGTTGGTGGTGCGTTCTCTGCAGTGTTTGCTTTATTCACATCATTAGAAACCCTTTTTCCATTACTTCGAAACTCATCTGCTCGATGACCTTCTTTTCCACACTTAAAACATTTTCTAGTCCCTTTAAGACAATCTCCACCATGCTTCTTTCCACACTTTGTGCATAAGGAAACATTCATCTTCTTTTCACTATTATTCTGAGATTTCTCCTTGAACTCCATCTTTCGTTTCTTATCAAAACCATGAGATGGATATGTAACACCAACTTCCATTTCTACCTTGATAGCACAACGCACAATTTCTTCATAGCTACTGAAGTCTCTTATAGCTAATTCCCTTCGAAGACTTGGTTTGAAGCCACTGAAAAATCGATCAACTTTACTTTCAGGTTGGATGATAATTCCAGAAGCATACCTTGCAAGTCTTGTAAAATTTGCTTCATAGGTACCAACAGATTCATCGTCCCTTTGCTTAAGTTCAAGAAACTCTTTCTCCATCTTTGTTCGAAGAATACGAGGGAAGTACTTACTGAAAAACAAGTTCTTGAACTCGTCCCATTCCATGGACTCAATTTCATCTCTTGGCCTCGTATTCTTGATAAGATTCCACCATTGATCAGCTTCACCTTCCAAACGATATACTGCTAAGATGACTTTATCATGTTCAGAACATTGAAGAACTGAAAATATCTTTTCAGTAGTACTGATCCATTGTTCAGCCACAAGTGGATCAGAAGACCCACTGAAAGAAGGTGGACGTTGCCTCATGAAGGACTCAATAGAATATTGTTCCCTTCTCTGCTCATTTGGAAGTCCAGAATGATTCATAGCTTGTGTAAGTATAACAATAAGATTTTTCACTCCATCTCCCATAACATTTTTTTGTTCAGGAGGGAAATCATTGCATTGTCCATTGCATTGATCAACACGGTTCCTTCGGGTTCCAGCCATCATCTAAATCCCAAAAAGAATAGTGTGAGAGGCAAAAATCATGCTAGGGAAAACAACATAATAAAGGGGGAGTACCTTCAATATCCAACATCTTAGGTTTAATTCTATGATCGTTAGCGTAATTCTATTACTATAACCTATACGTATACTTATCCCTAGGGACATCCCTAGACATACCTTAGAAATATCTCTAGGGATCTCACTAACGTTTTCGCATCCTAGTTTCCAAAGGTTGACTAAACCTTTCCTCTGATACCAACTGTAGAGACCCAAAGCCTGACGTACATGCACATTACATTACTTTTGCGGAATACTTAGTACATAACAAAAACACACACACAAGGATCGTAATAGTTTAGTGTCTTTGGAAACACGAAACGCAATCTTCTAATCGTGGTGAAAGATCTTCAATATCTCCCATAAAGATCTTCCCTTTTTTTTACCTAAAAACTTTTCTTTATATCCTGGGGAAAAGAAAACATAAAAGGGTGAGCTCAAATGCTCAGTAAGGGTAAACAAAAGAAATATCAACCACATCATATACATAAGAACATATCTTTTGGAAATCTTAACCTGCAAAAGAGCTCATAATATCATAACATGGGATAAATCATAGAAGTGAAAATGAGATCCCCATAATCATAACATAAAACTTGAATCTTTGTGGCATGCACACATAATCATGGAAAATCATTTCTTGTTAGTCATGACTCATTTCCAAGACTATCTTAGTGGACAAAGTCCCTTTCTGAACCGAGTTCACTCCTCGTTTCAGTCCTGTATCACTGAACCGAAATAACCTTCCGTTCCAGCCATGTCTATCTCATGAGATATAAAATCTTTACCCAATGCATTGGAGGGAGATATAGGTCCCACCCATCTTATAATGAATCCTTTCTTATGTGTGCCACATAATCATAAACCATACATCATAGTGTAACCCATGTAATAAAAATGGAATTCTTAAACAACATGACATCATAAAACAGTTCATATAAGATAAAGGAATTCATAAAAATATTTCCATCACAACATAATCAAATCCATGTAATAATAGGGATAAAAACAGAACCCTTTTATTATCTTAGATGGAAAATAATTTTGATAAAATACTTGAACTCCATTCTTGAGGAAAATATCCTTTCTTCTTTAAAAACATTTTTCCTTTCATAACATGTCATACGACTTTAAAATAAAATAAGTTGATTAAAAATAAACTTGAAAACTTGTAAAGGAAGATTCTTGGAAATTTTGTTTTAAAAATCCATTCATGCCGTATAAGTTAAAAAAACATTCTTCGTACTTTTGTCGGAAAAGTCAAAAAGTACCTCGTACGAAAAACGACAAAAGATTCCTTTCGTACATATTACTAAAAACTCACCGAAGGGTAAAAATGGATTTAAACAATTGTAGGTGGATGGAAATAATATTACATATTGATGAAACATGGATGTGGATGATAAAATACACCCCAGTAAATACTTACGAATAAACAATCTCGGATAAAAAATGAGATTGTGATATTTCCCTTACCTTAGGTCCGATTTGCTTTGTTCGTGTCTGAAGCTCCTGTATAATGGTTTAAATAATGTTATTGACTTATTCCAGAATCATACATATTGATATGATATCATATATGGTCATATTATTAGCTTCTTGTTAGTAATATTTCATTGTTACTTGTTACTCGGGTCTTTATAACTTTTTGTTCTTATGCGTGTTTTGTCGAATAAATTCTTATTCTTATCTTTAGGTTATAGATAATTCATTTCCAGAATGGTATTAGTGTAGTATATACCATATTCATTCATTCAATTAATTTATATAATCATTATGAAATGAAGATCATGTAGAACGAGTCGCATCACATCGTGGAGACGGTATTCCGTACGTACGCACGAGTGATGATATCGTTCCTATGATCGTGGAATTGTATTGGTGTATATATATATTATTTCAGTATCATTATTACTTCATAATAATCATATATAGTTACTCATTACACCATTATACCCATCCTTGTAAGGTGATGGTGGAAAATAGTTTACACCACGGCGTGGAGACGGTATTCCGTACGTACGCACGCGCGGTGATTTCTTTTTCCATAGGATGGATAGATGGTGAAATAGGGTTGTTTCATACTTATAATAACATATCAGTATATGAGTGATACTGATGTTATTACTTCATAATGAAACAACCTAAGAAGAAGAAGTGGAAGAAGAAATAAAGATGAAAGAATTGGTAACGGTAATTACCTCTTCTTTGAAGTGCCTCTTTGAGACCTCCTCTTAGGGCACTAAAATTGGTCTTTGAGGAAGACTAGAACCTCTAGGATGTTTCTAGGGAAGTGGAGAAGAGATTTTGGCAGGGGTTGGCCGAGCTTGAGTGCTCAAATTGGTGTGAGGAGGAGGGGGAGGAGGTGTCCTTTTATAAGGGAGGAGAGGGGCACCTTAGGAATACCTCAAAATATTATTTTATTTTAAAGTCAAAATCGGTTTATAATGGTTCCAAAGGGTCTTATTTCGAAGATAAAGTGGGGATGAGTCGAAATCCTATCAACCAATAGTATTTAGACAAGTTTAGGTTATTATTTTGACCTTATCAATTAGATTTAACTCTAAGTTAAATAATTTAACTTTTACCGTGTCTTTTTGTTTTCTTTCACTATATGGTTAATACACTTACTATAACATGCCAAACGAACCCCAAATTGTTTATTATTAAAATATATATCCTTATCTAAGTCATTTGGCCGAACCTTAGATTTTTAGGAATAAAATAACAATTAATAATATAATATTTGATATAAAAACTATTTTGTGTCAATTTTGACACTATTTGATATATGATTTTTTGTGAAAGTCATAACAGAATTATATGTTCGAACCAAGTTGATTAAATCAACACTAATATATCATAGTAACCTATAAAATTAGTGGAATTCATAAAAAGTCTCAAATTATATTTATTTTGGTGTTTATAACATCAATTATGTCAATATTTCATTAATAAGATAATTACTGCATCATCATTGTGTCATAAATAAATTAAATTATTTGATGTCTAAAAATTAAAACTAAAATACCATCATGTATTAAATCTTTTTAGCTTTCTAATGAATATTTACAATCGAATTTATCTTATGTATAACCCCATATTAAAAATGATTTACTTATTAAACTTTGATTTTAACTATTTTAACCCTTCTTTAAATAAATTAATAATAAATGTCCTAATCTAATCCAAGTGGGCCTAAATGGTCATATTTTATTCCTAAGTTTGTTTTTGGTCGAATTACACTTGTCCAATAGAATTAGGACATGTGTTAGGGTAATATTAATATCATATTTACCCTTAGTTACCCTATTTACTATTAACCGCGGTAAAAAAAAGTAAAAAGTTACTATTCACCAAAAATTATTTTCATCTCATTGAACCACATTTTACTTACTGACATCAACCTTGTCTCTCGGATTTTTGAAATTCCATTCACAGAAGCGGTAAAATTATGTTTTATGAAAAAATTCAGTTTTTTAACTACCACTTAGTAGTTTCACTATTCATCAAAAATTGATGTTTTTCAGAACAGTGCCAAAATTTCATCCCAAGCTATATTTCATATTCCGAATTCAAAAATGAAGTCTATTTTACCAAATTCATTACATAAAAGTTGCATTAATTAATTTTATAATTAAATCCCGCTTTTAAAACAAATAGCGTGTTTTTAAGAAACAATATCTATCAAAAGATTGACACTTGTTTATGTCTAGTTTAAATGTGAAATTACATCCAATGACCAACATTGTATTAAATTGTAAAAATATATTCTAAATATACTTTAAAACCACTCAAATTAATGATTTATCACTATTAATTATTTCGATTAAAAAAGTTGTTTTTAATTATAATTTAGTAATTTTCACTATTCATCAGAATATGAAAGTTATCCGAAAAGTACCAAAATTTCACCTTAGGCTAAATTCGATACTCCGAATCCAAAAATGAAGTCCATTTTAAAATTTCTAAAATTTAAAAAGTGGTTATTACTATTCATAACGGCTAGTTTTAATAATATTTTAATAGCATATCATTGTTTCGTGAAACTCAGTATTACGTACCACACACGCTATCGAGGAAGGTTGTGATTGCGTGTAATGCAAGGCAAGTCAAGGATGCGTGTTGTGCAAGCTCCTTTTGGTGTAGCGTACAACACAAGACATTAGTGAAATAAAAAAGAATATTTTTCATAAAATCTCGGGCTGTTACAACAACCTCCAAAAATGACTCAAATCCAAATATTAGATGATATATGGTTGTAATATAATCAACTAATAAAATTTATACAAGTTGGGATTTTAGTTTAAACATTGTCAACATGATTTATCCTTATATAATCTATTTAATTTTATTTGTGGTAATAATATTCTAAATATTAAATCATTATAAATAATTACTTATATGTTGTGAATTTTCCATAATTGTATACTTTATTACATTTTAAACCATATAAATTTTAATTTATAATTTTTAAATATTTTTGTGACTTTTAAACGATTTTATAATATGTAATCTTTATAAAATAACAATAGTGTCAATTTTGACACTATTAATTTATTTGAATTTAAATAAAATATACAAAAAATATATGTTCGAAATAAAAGATTTAATATATTAATAACATGTCATATTTATCATGAAAAGTAGTGGAGCACATTAAATAATTCATATAACCTTTATTTTAATACTTTTAAAATCATTTATTTGATATTTCAATCAATAAAATAATTTCAACATCACTGTTGTGTCATAATTAATGGTAATTATTTAATCCCTTAAAATTATAAAAAATTTCATATGATGTAGATAATTTTATTATATTTATAGGGACTATTTATATCCTATGTGTTATGATGTTTATCACTAAATTAAAATTATTACACTTATAAGATTTAAGAGCATGACATGTTGTCACTTTCTTTGGTTTTAATAATAAATATATTATTTCATAGTCAAAAGTCCATGAAATGAATCTAGTACGACCTTTAGGTTATATGGGTAGACTTTTATTCATCCAATAGGATTTTGGAAAGTGTGGGGGTAATTTTATAATCTTATTTTTACCCTTAATTACCAGATTTACCTTTAACTCTAGTAAATAAAAATTACCTTAGTTACTATTCATAATATCAAAAAAATAAAACTAACCTATTAACATAATTTGGACCCAATGAATCCAAATATGGAATCCATTTCTTTCATAATTCAAAACACATAATTTGCAGTAATTAATTTAAAATTAATCCCGTTGTTAAGAAAACAGGTTTTAAAAGTTAAAACATTGCAAAAGATTGAAATGTTTTTACCAATGAATTCAATGTAAAATTAATGCTAATGACATACATTATATTAAATGGTAAAAGAATATTCTATTTATACTTTAAAACCATTCAATATTATAATTTTTCCTTATAAAAATTTTGATGAAAAAGGTTGTTTTTAATTAAAATATAACGTGTTTTTACTATTCATTAAAATATGAAAGTTATCAGAATAATATGAAAAAAATTATCCAAAGTAAATTTTCATATCCTGATTCCAAATAAGAATTTTATTTTGTCAAATTGAACTTATAAACATGTCAAAAACTATATTTAATTTGGGTGTGCCATCAAAAGGCTGCAAAACTGCATTTTTTTAAAAATACTTATTTTACCAAAAAAAATTATTTTGTTCACATACCATGTTTTAGAAAATATGTAAGATGAATAATAATGTTATAAAATTCAAAATTCAGTTAATATTGTTCATAAAGGCTAGTTTATAATATTATAATAATATATCGTTGTTTAGTGAAACTCGGTATTGCGTACTACACACGCTATCGAGGAAGGTCGTGATTGCGTGTAACACAAGGCAAGCTATTGTTGTGTGCAGTGAAAGATTACTTTGATGTTTCATATAACGTAAGACATAAAACAATATACTTCTCATAAAATATTAGGGTGTTACAATCAGAGCGACCGACACAGGCTGGCCGTGGAGGAGGTGTGGCGCGCTGTCGCGCGTCGCCAGTGAGCAGAGGGTTGCGGCTCATCAGCTGCAGCAGAATGAAGAGGTATTCAGTGCTTCGTATGGCTATGCAAGGGGAGGTGGCATGACCCGTGTGCCACCGGTGAGCAGAAGTCGCGTCTGAAGCTGCGAAGGAGGCAAAACTCGTGTTGCTAGTGGGTTCCACAGTGACCGAGCAACGCCCACACGGCGTCGCCTCTTCGCAAATTGAATGGCCACCAGGCCGTTCAGGAGTTCTAGAGACTAGGCGGTCACACCCCCCGCACTGGCTAGGGTGTACCCCATAGCGATCCGTGCTCCCCCTCGGATAGGACTGCACCCCAGCTCAGGCCGATCCACGCTCCACCGCGGCTGGGTCGCCGCCCTACTAGGCCGCCCCCTTGCGGGCCATCCCCAATATGGGTCGGGTCGCCCATTGTGGGCTGCCCTTTGAAGGTCACCCCTTTACAGGCCAGGTTGCCCTCATGCAGGTCAGGACGGACCTCGACACAGTGGGCCGATCTCGCTGTGGCCCAGCCTAGATCTGGTCGGGTCGGTCCATCCTGGTTGGACCGGTCCCGGGCCCAGAAACATCTAAAGGTCCGTATCATGGGAACCAGGTGTCTGTTTGATTAACCGTCTGCGGTTCTAGGACACATGTATCGAGACAATCCTTTTTTTCACTCCACTTGAGTTTTGGAGATAATTGGAGTACAACCAAGTTGGATTTAACCCAAATCCAATCGGTCCCCCTGAGCTAAAACACTTATAACTCACAGACTGGGCGTCCGATTGACACGTCATCTATCATGTTGGAACCCTTACAACATGGATGTCCTTTGGGTTACTCCTTTGTGGAGCTTAGTTTTGGTCAAGGTATGACCGATATCTCGAGTGGCAGAATCTACTAAACTCAAGCACACCGGGTGAGAGGAATCCAGTGGCTGACAGTGAGGTTGAGGTTGGAGACAGATCTTACGGAGGTAAGTGTTGAGTGTTCCTGTGTGGGTCTGCATCTAGTGGTCCTATGTGGATCAACAACTCCCAACCCCATGAGGACCTTCCTTAGAGCGGCCCGTCATGGTTCATCGATATACTGATCCGGTGTGGGTCAGATCATGTGTGGGTCAGCGGGGGTTAGTTACCTATCGACTCTAGGTGGGTTGGATCATTTGTGGATCATTTCAGGGGTTAGTACCAATCGATCATGTGTGGTTCAGACTCCGTATGGTCAGAATCAGTACCTCTTGGCAGAATAAGATGACCTAGCTTAGAGACTAATCATATGTACTTATATACTTCACTTAAAACCTGGTATGAGCAGAGACTCTAATTGATCTATGACAATTGATTTGTGTTTTGTGATTGGGATCATGCTTCGTGGTTTTCCTTTTTTTAATTTTGAGAGACCATCAAGGGTTTCTTTGTCCCTAATGTGTATTGTTATACTAACCCCTTCACGAGCTTTGCTCGTACCTTGTTGTGTCTTGTGGACGAGCAGCCAGGCTAAGGTTTGAGGGAGCATGGACCAGGTGATACGCAGAGTAGAGGAGCAGACGTGGAGTGTTGAGGATTATATTAGTACCTACCCATCAGGTAGGATCAATGGTGGATGATCCAGGGGATTTTTTTCACCTTTCAGCTATTTTGTACCTTTCAGTTGTACTTCTACTTTTCCAGTTGGGCTTGTATTCTGAACCCTTAACTTCCAAAACTCTTTTACTACATTAGCTTACTTCTTGGTAGCTTCTTTTTCATTCAACTATGTGTGTTTGTATAGATTTAAAGGTAAATCTTTCCCATTTTAGGGATACACCTTTTTGGTGCTAGTCGCCAACCCCTGGCCAATGGAAGGTGGGCTTGGGGTAGTCACGGCACGGGCCCCGGGGGGCGGGTCATGAAAAGGTGGTATTAGAGAAGTCGGTTCAACCGATGAAATAAGACACCGATATTTTAAATGTATTAGAAGGGTTAAGTGTTATGAGTGTGGTTTTCAGTTCAGGGAGTCTAGTGTCGGTGCGGCAGCCGACATATCCATACACCAAGACCCTGAATTCAGATTTCTGACTCAGTACATAGAAGCACTGATTAAGTGTGTTTTTGAAGATTTTTTCCTTTGATTTCATTGTGTCAACTCACCTTGTATAACTTATTGATCATGGAACACTTGTCAACTTTCAAGATGCCACCACATAGACAGCCATCTAGGATTCCTGAGAGAGTGCACGATGATGGCCCACCAAGCGATGAGGCCTCGGTGCAGGGCCCTCTTATGGTGTTAGCACCTTCAGGTGGTGTACCCGCAGCACCACTACCCATTGGGAAGTAGTTTCTACCAGCCCCACCAACAGAGGGTACAAATAGACTGAGCACATTGCACAAGTTTCAGTGGTAGAGGCCCTTGAGGTTCTGAGTTGAGGAAGACCCACAGGCGGTTGAGGACTAGCTGGAGGTTGTGTTTAGAGTTTTCCACTTGGTTGGGACATCGGCTTCCCTTATGGTTATCCTAGGATCCAGTCCTTTTCTGGTAGTAGTAGAGGGATGGGGGGGCTTAATTCTCCAGATACACAATGAGGTGACACTCATATGAGAGGACTTCTAGGTCCTTTTCAAGGCATATTTCATCCCATTGGCCTTACGCTCTATGTGTATATAGGATCTGCTGCACTTACAGCAGAGCAGCATGATAGTAGCCCAGTACTCGGCAAGATTCATTGATCACTCTCGCTACTACTCCAACATTGTACGAGACCCTTTCTTCAAGGCATGGACCATTGAGTAGGGTCTCCAACTAGAGATTACAGCATCGGGGATATCTCTCAACATTCCAACATAGGTTGGGGTGCTAGAGAGAGCGCTTTTGGTGGAGAACTTCCTACCTGAGCAGCTATCGATGGAGAGATCCACCACCAGATGTCAAGTAGTAGAGTCATCTATAGCAGGTAGGAGAAAGATGATTCAAGGGCCCAAGCGAGCTAGGCCTTCTAGTTGATGGCCCTAGGATGCAGGGTTGGAGGTGTGGGGCTTGTGAGGAAGAGGAGGTCAGACGAGGTACATGGAGTGCTACATGTGCTATAGGCAGGATCACATGGCTCCTGACTACCTAAACCATCGGAAAGACGACAAGTGGACGGTCAAGGTACCACTGAGGCAGAGGCAGAGGTTCGAGTGAGGAGGTCTGTAGGGTGGCAGATGTGGCATAGGAGCTGGTCGTGCAGTAGGTGGTGGGTGTTGATGTTAGGTTCTACTTCCACCACTGCCAAGTAGCCCACCCCAACCACAGGGAGTAGGTGGACAGGGACGAGATCAACTCTAGGAAGCTGAGGCCTATGACAACAGTTCTCCATAGATGATTAGAGGTATGATCTTTGTCATCTCCACCTTACCTATAGTACTTATAGACACACATTCCAGTCACTCTTTTATTTCCAAAACCCTCGTTCGAAGCTCAAAGATTTTGGTAGAGTCGTTGGCTCGATCCTTACATCTAGATACTCCTACGAGAGTGTATTCATCGATTACACCCTGGCTCTAGTAGGTTGAGCCTACTATAGGAGGCAAGAGCTTCGGCTGGAATCTTCCAGTATCGCTGACGAGGCCTTACGATTTCCCCTTGGGTATGGACTCATTATCCACAGTCCATGCTTAGATTGACTATATTAGGTGAAAAGTGTGGTGTGTCCACATAGATGGTACTAGTTTTTCAATCATCGACAAGAAGGGGACATTTTCACCACAATATGGACTTACCCCTAGGAGGGTGCAGCTGATAACACATCAGTTGGCTAGCCTTACCCTCAGGGCAACGAATGTTGAAAGTCTGAGATATCCTGTAGTGGTGGACCAGTATGTAGATGTCTATATTTATGATGTTATAGGACTTCCTCCACACATGAAGGTAGAGTTTTACATCGGCATGTACCCTAGGACAGCACCTATATCTAAACCAGCATATCGGATGTCTCATGCGAAGCTTCGTGAGTTACAGGTATAGTTGGAGGACTTATAGAGTAATGGGTTCATAAGGCCCAGTGTTTCACTATGGGTAGCCCCAAATTTGTTCTCCAAGAAAAAATATGGGAGTTTGACACTCTGTGTAGACTATCTGTGCCTGAACTAGGTAACCATGAACAACAAGTATCCACTTCCAAGGATTTATGATTTTTTTAATCAACTGAAGGAACCTCGTTGGTTTTTTGAATATAGACCTCAGATCAGGCTATCATCAACTCAGGGTAAGAAATGAGGATTTGAATAATATGGCCTTCAGATGTCGGTGTGGACACTGTGAGTTCTTAGTTATGCCTTTCCGCATGACCAACACCCATGTAGTGTTCATGGGACTCGTGAATAGGATCTTCCAGACATACCTAGATCATTTTGTGGTGGTCTTCATCAATGACATCTTGGTATACTCAGAAATGCTGGAGGGGAATGCCTATTATATGTAGATAGTTATTGATACAATCCAAGAGCACTAGATTTATGGTAAGATCATGAAGTGCCAGTTCTGGATATGAGAGTTCCACGTTCTAGGACACATTATATCAAATGCTAGATTTACACTGGATCCAGTGAAGATGGACGTTGTACTTTCTTGGGAGCCACTCATTATTGTAACCGAGGTGTAGAGTTTCCTATGGTTTGATGTATACTATCGAAGATTTATGCCTGGATTTTCTAGAGTTTTGGTAGCCTTGTCAGCACTGACAAAGAAGGGGTAGCCCTTCGTATGGATAGAGAGATGCCAATAGAGTTTTCAGGAGCTGAGGTTGAGAATGATGAGTTCCCCCATCTTGAGGCTACCCGAAGAGTGCATTAGTTATGTATTCTACTACGAGGCATCAGGGACCGGACATGGGTGTGTCATGATACAGGATAAAGCAGTGATTGATTATGGCTCATGACTACTCAGGAAACTTGAGCAGAAATACGATACCCATTACCTGGAGTTAGCAGTAGTGATATTCACCTTATAGATGTGGTGACATTACTTGATGGGCGAATGTTTTATATTCTACTATGATCACAAGAGTCTCAGGTATATCTTCTCTCAGAATGAAATGAACCTGAGACAGTGGCCAGGGCTAGAGTTCCTCTAGGACTATGACTTTGTGATAGTCTATACTCCTGGGAAAGGGAACGTGGTATCAGATGCACTCATCATGAGGTATAGTCTTTAGTTTTTCAGTGAGGTAACAGAATAGTTAGCTGTATTTTAGATATCCTTCATGGATAGAGATTGACTATCTTACCTCTAGTCTATGACTGTCACTCCCCCGCTTCATCAGCGATTTAGGGAGGCATAGCTTGGGGACATTGATTGCGAGGCTCGACATGCTCAGATATCCTTAGGACAGGCACCTGATTGATTTTTTGAAGGTGGAAGCATGTCATCCTCTTCTGAGGCTGTACCATGGTACTGGTGGCTCTACGGGAGGAGGTGTTGATGGAGTTCCATACATCCCCTCTGGAAGTACATCCTAGTGTGTTGAAGATGTATCAGGACCTCCGACATTAGTACTAGTGGCCAGGGATGAAGAAGCCAGTGACAGAGTTTGTTTCACGATACCTCATTTCCAGAAAGTGAAGGTCAAGCATCAAGTTCTAGCAGGCTTAGCTAAGACACTAGAGGTGCTGAAGTGGTAGTGGGATGGGATCTTCATGAACTGTGTGACAGGGCTACCATATACATCTTAGAGACATGATTCTATCTAGGTGGTTGTTGACTGAGTCACCATGTTGGCCCACTTTATACCTATCTGAGAGAATAGATCAGTAGAGGTATTGGGACACCTCTACATGTAGTAGATTTTGTGACTTCAGGGGGGTACCATCAACAATATTCTATGACTGTGACACATGTTTCACATCCCAGTTGTGAAAGGGATTGCAGGTGGCATTTGGGACTCAGCTACGTTTGAGCACTGCCTTTCATCATCAGATGGATGGTCAGACAGAGCATACCATTCAGACACTGGAGGACATGCTTCATGCATGCGTCCATGATTTTGGCCGCATTTGGGAGGATCAGTTGCCCTTGCTGGAGTTAGCATACAAAAACAGTTATCACTCCACCATCGGTATGGAACATTCGATTCCTTGTCGGGTTGACATTGAAGGCCATCTCAATGTTGGAAAGACCCATGGGAGTCAGTACTTATGGGTCCAGAGATGGTATGGGTTACCATTGAGAAGGTGGACATCATCTAGGAGTGTATGAAGACTACACAAAGAAGATAGAATTCTTGTGCTAACAGTAGAGGGAGACCATTGGAGTTACAGGAGAAGGACCATGTATTCTTGTGAGTCTCTCCTTGGTGGGGACTATAGATATTTGGATGAGGTGGCAAGTTATCACCGAGGTTTATCGGTCCATTTCTGGTACTTCAGAGGATAGGCATGGTAGCATACCACTTGGCACTTTCATCGCAGTTGGAGAGATTGCACTCTGTCTTCCACGTATCCTATATGAGGAGATATGTGCATGAACCATCTCACGTCATCGACCATGGGGAGATGGATGTAGATGATAGGGTGCCATTTATAAAAGTTCCAGTAGAGATTGAGGATCGATAGGAGTGATTCCTTAGTGGGCAGTCGATACCTCTGGTGTGTGTTTGCTGGAAGCACGAGAACCTATGGGAGAGCACATGGGAGTGTGAGGATTATATTCATGCTCATTACCCTCATTTGTTTTCTTAGTCTATGTTGTGGATTTTGGGGATGAATATCTATAATGTGGGGAGAATGTAAAGAACCAGATTATTCATGTAGTTATTTTTAATATAGAATTATTATGTGTCTATAAAAATTGACGGCTCTTGATTCCGAGGCCCAGTGTTCCCATAATTAATTTTTTAACATTATTTTATGGTACATTCAGTAAACAAGTGAGCAGTATTTTCTATCATTTGAATTGTTGCTCGGATTAAAAATATGAAGTCATCATTGAATCCACAATTTCGGGATTCGCTTAAGGAAGACTTTACATTGAAAGAAGTAGGTTTGAAGTAGAAGTTAATTTTTGTGACATTTAAAAGAAATGAAGTGAAATAATTATATTATTTTATTTTCTTTCTTCTCCTCCAGCGGACCAGTGGAGAGTGGGACCCACGATGCCTCAAGCCAATAAATGGATTGACATTCCAATCCTATGTAATGATGTCGTTGGGGAATTAGGAGGGTTCCTAATTTATGAAGCCCCATTAATTCCCCACGTCGTTCCTTACCCTCCCCCTCTCCTATATATATAGAGCTTGGGTAAGGGTATCAGCACAGCATCGCCAAGAAAAGAAGTGCAGAAGGAGTGTCATGAAACCAAAAACATAGAGGACAGAGCAGATCTTAATGGGAGGTGACGGGTGACACTGAACCATGAACCGGTGGAGGATGTTTGAGCGGCGTCATTGGAAGCCAGTTTAGAGAACAAAGAACATTGACCCACCTTCATGTTGTGGATGCTCCCGAACGGGTTTATTAGGTAGGGAGTTTATTTGTTTATGCATTTTAAATGATTCTATTTTCCCCATTCTTAAATAATATGAAGAACGCAGACAAACCAACTAATGGGTTGATCCAAAATTCATTCTTTTTTTATAGAGGTTGTTGTGGGGTATCTTTGTAGGGTTTTGATTGTTGTTAATTCAATTGATAATTAAAAACTTATTCCCCCTCATGTTTACAAGAAAACATGGAGGGATCAGGCTTAACAAGACCAGCCCAAACCCTTCGCTATCTTGTTATACATGCGCCTCCATGGAAGACCGCCAGCAGGACAACACTGACTGGCTACATTTGGAATAGTGCATCGACGCACGCCACAAGAGGAGGCCACATCACAAATCTGTAATGGTCATCAGAGTGACCGAAATCGGCCGACGGCGGAGGAGCCATGGAACACCATCGAGCACCACCGGTGAGAAGAGGGTTGTGGCTCATCATCCGCGGCGGACGGAGGAGGCGGTCGCCACTTCGGCCAGCCGCAGAAGTGGAGGCGGCGAGACCCGCACGTCACCAGTGTGCAAAATTCACGGCCAGATCCATGACGGAGTCAGAACCCGCGCCTCTGACAGGTTCTATGGTAACTAAGTGGCACCAACGAGGCAACAATGCTTTGCTAGCCAAATGGCATCTAGGTCGTTCGTGAGTTCAGGAGACCAAGGGGTCACACTGCCTGCATTGGCTAGGGTGGACCCCCCAACAGGCCGCGCTCCACCTCAAACTGGACCGTTCCCCACCTCGGGCCAGTCTGTGCTCCTCTGCGATTGGGACACCACCCTAAGAGGCTACAACCTTATTGGGAAGCCTCCCTATAGGGCCCTCGCCCAAGAGGGCCAACGGTCTACCATGCCACCGCCCTACCAGGTGGCCCCCTCACGGGTTTCACCCTATATAGGTTGGGCCGCCCCTTGTTAGCCTCCCTTTGCGGGCCTCCCCCTTACGGGTCGGGCCGCCCCCTTACGTGTCAGGCCGGACCTCATCCCTGCGGGCCGAGCCCACCGTGGCCCAAATCAGATTAGGTCGGATCGGTCCGGCGGGGTCGGACTGGACCCGGGCCCAGAAACTTTTAATGGGCCATAACTTGGGAACCACGCATCTGTTTGATGACTCGTCTATGGCACTAGGACCCTTGGATCGAGATGATCTTTTTTGGTACACCACCTGAGTTTTGGAGACAATTGGAGTACAACTAGGTTGGATCAAACCTGAATCCAACCGGGGGCTTGGAGATAAAACGCTTATAACTCACAGACCGGGTGTCCGATTGACGCACCGTCTATCGCGTTGGAACCCTTAAGACATGGAGGTCCTTTGGGTAACTCCTTTATAGAGCTTAGTGGAAATTGATTTATGACTGATATCTCGATTGGAAAACTCTATGGAACTCGTGCGCACAATGTGTGAGTA
Source organism: Viscum album (assembly GCA_963277665.1). Classification (NCBI taxonomy): domain Eukaryota; kingdom Viridiplantae; phylum Streptophyta; class Magnoliopsida; order Santalales; family Viscaceae; genus Viscum; species Viscum album. The sequence continues at coordinate 1,565,554,430 of OY728156.1, forward strand.
ATCCAATGGCTAGCAGTGTTGCAGAGGTTGGAGATAGATCATACAGAGGTTAGTACTAAGTGATCATGTGTGGGTCAACACCTAGTAATCCTATGTGGATCAGCACCTAGTGGTCCTATGTGGATCAGCACCTTGCGGTCCTATGTGGATCAGCACCTTGCGGTCCTGTGTGGATCAGCACCTCTCGACCTGACTAGGACCAGCCTTAGAGCATCCCACCGTGGTTCATCAATATACTGATCTTGTGTTGGTCAGATCCGGTGTGGGTTACCGGGGGTTAGTTTACTATTGACTCTGGGTGGGTCGGATCATGTCTGGATCACTGTGAGTGTTAGTTCCTATCGATCCTATATGTGTCAAACTTTTTATGGTCATAAGCAAGGCCTCTTGACAGAATAAGATGATCTGGCTTCGTGACTAATCATTTGTACTTCTATACTTCACCGAAAACTTGGTTTGAGATAAGACTCTAATTGAGCTATGTCTATTGTTTTTTGTTTTGTGATTGAGATCAAGCTTTGTGGTTATCCTTTGTGGAATTATAAGAGACCATGAGGGGTCTCATGGTCCCTACTGGGTATTGTTATACTCACCCATGCACGGGCTTCACCCACAACTTATTGTATCCTGTGAAAATGACGAGTAGTTGGGATAAGGTTTTAGGGAGCCCGGAACAGGTGGTACGTAGAGGATACGAGTGGAAGTGGAGTGATGAGGTGGAGATCTGTACCTACCCTTCGAGTAGGATCTGTGGTGGAAAATGTAAGATCTTCTTTTAACCTTTCATTTGTTTTGTACTTTTCAGTTGTACTTGTACTTTTCCAGTTGGGCTTGTATTTTAGACCCTTTACTTTCAGAACTATTTTACTACATAAATTTATTTTGTAGTTTTTTTTTGTTGTGTTTTAATCTGTGTTTTTGTATAGTTTTAAAGGAAATTCATTCCGGTTTTAGGGATATGCTTTTCCGATGCTAGTCCCCATCCCCTGGCCTATAGAAGGTAGACTTGGGGTAGTCACTACACGTGCCTCGAGGGACGGGTCATGATAGTATAAATAGTAAAAACTAATATTTAAGTATTATGTATAATATTTTTATATAAATAAATCATACTAATAAAAAATACGTAATTTTTAATTAATTCTTTATATGATTCGGAAATATTATTTTCTAAAAAAATTGATTTTTTTTTGAATTTTAATGAATAATAATAAAAATATTTTATGAATATTTTAGAAACATAAGTTGATAAACCAAACCTATATTAAGACTTAAACATTTAAAAATAATATTAGGGTGATATTTTATGTTTTTTATGAAAAGTTTAATTTTTTGGTGAATACTGAAAAATTATGAATATTATTAAAAAGTGTCTTTTTTTTTAAATTATTTGTAAAGATAAATTATATTTAACAATTGTTTTAAAGTTAAATTAGTTGAAATATAAATCAAATAATAAAATTTAGGTCATTTTACTAAATTTTATTTTTTTAATTTGGATATAAAAATCATGTTATCTTCTAAAGATTTTCTCTTTAAAAACCCACTTTCTTATTACGTCTCTGGGATTAATTTCATATAACAATTTTCACCTTATATGAATTTAATAGTGTAAAATTGATTCCATATTTAGAATAATAATAATTTATATTATCTAAAATATAAACTTTATTTTTTACCAAAATAAATAGTGGATACATGGAAAATTAATTACTATTGTTAAGGTAAAAATGCATTTACTGGGGGTTAAACAAAAACTATAAGGGTAAAATTACCTATTAAATTGCCTAAAAAACTAATTTGCGGCCTATTATTGACCATTAAATTTCTATTGTTCAATAATGGTCCATTTTGGACCCTTTTGACATGATAAAAACGTTATACCACTAAATTTATTCCATAAATACCAAGTGTGTCCTCTCCCCCACTTATAAAAGGCCACCCCTATCCTGTCTTATTCACTCCTTCAAACCCATTTTTATTGGACCATAACCTCTAAAATAACTTTCTATATCCTTTATTATCATAATATAAACCTTAATTTGGATATAAGTTTAACCAAAGAAGCGTTTTAGTGAAAACCTAAAAAGGATACCTAAAAAAGATATAATGTTCACCAAAAAGTTGTTTTGTTTTATGTAATCCTCCACCCCCATAAGTTATTATCATATCTTTAATATATTATATATAATGATTTTTTTCATGTTAGTTTAATGTTCTAAAACCATATCCAGTTTATTAAAATTGGATATGAAATCATTGTTTGTCTGTACGGTGGACTACCACCTCACAAACTGGTGTCATTCATTTTTCCATTACCAACTCTCATAGATGGAAATAATAATCGATTTATTATTTATAAAGTATATTTATGATATTAATATTTCTAATTAATTATTATTTCACACATACCTCCATTATTTTCATTTTGGGGATATGATAATTGTCGCCCATGTGTACGGTGGACTACCGCCTCGCGAAGAGATATGATTCATTTATGCATTACATGGATGTTATTAAGGATGGTTCTAAGGATAATATTCGTTAAATATGAAATAAAATATAATCAATGATATTATTGTAACATTTACCATTATTTATTTCAATCTGAAACATAATGGAGACAACATTAATGGGTACGTATGTCCCACCATCTCCATGAATGGTGTATTTAATTTCCCATTACTAAATTTTATGTATTAGTCTAAATACATATATAATTAATATATATATGATATTTATGTCACGGTTAAAATTATGAATTTTATGAAACCATGATAAAATTAATAGGATAAAATATAAAAAATCAAAACATATATGAAAAATAGATTGATTATTACGTAAAATGTTACTTTAACATTGGATTGTTAAAAATGGGTATTAAAAGAAAATAAGTAAATATTATACATTATGATATATCTAATTATTTTTATAATATATTTATAATAAACTTATTTGAATTATACATGATGTTTTAATGAGTATAAAGGAAGTCAAGACTGGCAGTAAGGGATTTCTAGTCTCTCTTTTATTTATGAAAGAAATATGCACATTGACCAACTATTTATTTCACATGGTGTCTATACTGCCCATTAATTTATTTTATTATGATTTTCCAAAAATATATTGGTATTCATATATCCATTTTATGATATACCTTTCATGGGGGTTACTATTCAAAAGATGCAAAATCTATAGGGGATTTCTATGTCAATTTTCCTTCCTTTAGATCAATGTTATTTTATGTACCTATCTTATTATACGAGGTTTATATATTTCCCAATTGACATGTTATATTAGGAATATAATTCTTTTCATGATATTATATGTTTCCATTAATGTTAATATTCCATCGGGTTTATGAAACAAAGTATCCAAATAGGTAAGAGGTTTATATTACAGTCTCATCGTTTATCGGTTGTTTATGATGAAGTCTCAAATGATGAAATATAATGATATAACGCTTAATAATTCCCATTAAATTGATTATCCTGCGGTTATTTAGGAAATTTCCATGTATTATTACCATTTATCAAGTTTTTTTACTTAAAATAATTGATAATTCCTTTTAATAATATCTTTACATATTTCTCTCTTCGGTCAAAAATCTTTTTTCTTCAAAATCCATGGAATATAAAAATATTTTCATATTTTTATTATTTTAAAAATGATTTATTAATAAAAATTTTACCCATTTCTACCTTTTTTTATAATCAAAATTGAACTAAATCTTCATTTTCTTTCTAAATATTTTTTGTTTTTAATTTATTGAAAATGTGAAAAGAAAATTAATTTTAATGTGTATGGATTGAATAGAATTTATTGTGGTCATGAAAAATCATTGAATCAAAAGATAGATTGTTATTTTTCTTAGTTATTATTAAATAAAAATATTTCTACAATTTTTTTCATTTTAAATTTTTTTTCCAAATATGAAAGGATGTATTTATCAATAAATTATTTAAATGATTGATAAAAATCATTTTCTATCAATGTTTTCACCCATTGATGTTACATTTGACTTTATGGGGATATAATCTATGAATACTATACTTATTATTTCCATCAATGTTTTTGTTTATTTTAAAAGTTTTTCGATAAAACACATTTCCCTTCCATTGGTTATACCATATGGGGATGCTTATGAAAGCCACTTCTTGTCATGGGTTTTGCTATGATTAAATGATTATGAAACCTATCTCTTTTCCACAGGTTATGATATGACTAAAATTTTATGATACCCATCTCATTTAATTAATTATTAAATGATGAATTTTTATAAACATATGGTACAAATAAATGTGGTTTTTATTATTTTAAGGGTGGGATATTTGTCTCCTCCAATGCATTAGGTAACGATTTATGTCTCAAGGGATAAACAAGATTGTAACATGAAGTGAACCCAGTTTAATAAGGAATGTTTTCCTATATTATGGACTTGGGAGTGATGTTTTACTACATTTATGGTTTGGGGAGTGAACCCATTCCAGTATTATATCCTTGTGAATGATCCTTGACAAATATGGAAATTATTTTCTATGTTTATGTGTATGCCACAAATACTTGTTTTATTCCAACGTTATGTTCAAATGTGACATGTTCATTAATTAAAGTATGATTCATATCTTATTGACTAGAAATCATTATTTGATTACTAAAGTTGTCAATCATTTATTTTTAGGGTATATTTTTATATCTTTTGGTTATGTCCTCAGACCCTTATGCTCATGTTATACTTACGTATCTCCCTTCTTTACCCTTACTAAGAATCTAATATCACCCATTATTCTATTACCTTTACTTAGGTTATGAATAAATCTATTATTCTGATATGTATAAAAATGGTTCTAGCTATAAATATTGTTGTGGGAGACGATGTTGTTCAAATTATGTAACAATGTTTATGTTTCCTAGTTAACAAAGGCACTAAAATATTATGGTCCTCGGGCGTGTGTTTGTGTATTGTAATGAATATTCATGAGATTTGATTTAATATCTACGTCTGATAATCTAGGGTCTCTATAGTGTTAATCAAAAAAATTAGTTAAACTTCGGAAACTATTATGAAAAAAATATTATCATTTCCCTAAGGACACGTCTAAGGATATGTTTAAGGATGAGTCAAATTATAGGAAAATGTCTTGGAATTTTGGTAATGGATAGAGAGAGTGGTTTCCTAGTAATAAATATATTTCTAGATACTATAAGTGGATGTGGATCTAGTATAAATGTACCTAGGTCTATCAACCCTGAAAAAACTATATTGAACTGGACTTGATCGGTAACTAGTTCAAAACAACATTCCTTGTTTCACAATTAGTTTGAAATTTTGTAACAATAAGAAATTGAATCTAAATAATGGGAATAGTTTAAGGGGATATTTTTTTGAAATTATGTACCTTGTATTCAATGAAAAGATATAGAGAATTATTTCCCAAAGATTAAGACAATTGATTATGATTCTATTGGATCCTATAAAGATAGTGTTACAAGACATTCAATGTAATGTTTTATTTTAAGTATCAACCTGGAAAGAAAAATCAATTGATTATTTGGTTTTTGGAAATCAATTCTTTTATTGTTTGTGCCTATAATATACTTTCTAGATATAATAAATTTGTTTTATGTGCACTGAAGTTAAAAATATAAATTATATATTCTTATTATTGAGTCAATAAGTTTTTCCTTATTACTTTTCCATTACATTAGACTTGGGGGAGATTGTTGAGTAATTAAGTTTTCCTTTTCACTTTACCATTCCATCTTGTTTTAAAAATCACAAACACCTTATTTCAAGGAAATTCTCTTTTAACCATGTGTTTTACTTCTATAAGGAAAATTTTCCTTCCCCAAGGAAATTTATCCTTACCTTGTTTTACATTGTTCTTCATCCTATCTAAGTATAAAATTTGGTGTCATATCTAAAACCATGGAATCATATAATACTTAGGTAAAGAGAATTATTTTTTCAGGATCTGAAATCTGACTTTGAGTTCTCTGTATTCAGACTCTGAACTTTCATGAAGTTCAACTCCGAATTCTGGTTATAAAATTTCATAAAGTTCAACTTCAAATTATGGTTACGAAATCTCATGAAGTTCAACTCCGAAGTCTGGTTACAAAAATTCATGAAGTTCAACTCCAATTCTAGTTACAAACTTTCATGAAGTTCAACTCCAAATTCGGGTTATAAACACTCATGAATTTCAACTCCAAATTCTAGTTACAAACTTTCATGAAGTTCGACTCCAATTTTTGTTTACAAACTTTCATGAAGTTTGAATCTGAATTTTGATTATGAATTCTAATGAGCTTAGACTAAGAACTTCCTGATAAACAGAATCCGAATATCTATTAATATACACTCTGAATAATCATTTTCATTAGACCCCCTAACTTTTATCTACTTACACTCCAAATATTGAAATATGTTATGTAACCATATTTTTTCATACACCTATTTTTCCATAAAATGATGTCGTGTATTCAGTTACTAACTAACCATTGTTTGAGTGACTCATGTACAGGTCCCTCTGAATTTCAAGGAAAAATATGACCATTGGAGGAGGGAGCCGACCGTTGAAGTCGTGCCTATAAATAGGAGCTCATTTGAAAGAGCTCAGAACAAGTCGATCAAAATAGAGATTACATGTTTCTAATGTGATTTATAGATAGAGGGGTTTATTTCATTATGCGTACTGAACTTCTTGTTCAGATTTTGTTTGTGCGACTCCGAATGTTTCTGATTACATTCGAGGGATTCCGGGGTAGGAAGACAGAGGTGCCGACTACCTTGAAGTTGAGGGCTTCCTTGCTGAGGAAGACATGGGTGTCGACTACCTGAAAGTTGAGGGCTTGCGAGGATAGCAAGACAGACACTGATCTTTGTACTGAGGGATTACTCTGGTTTGGGTAAGAGAAACTTTATTGAAAGTATAAATCAAGGGTTCTTTAGCCACGGTTGTTGGATACCCTTCTCTTTGGGTTAAAATACTCACTACTGTTACTTTTTTTTCTAACAAGTTTTTCCACTGCATTTGTATTGTTGAGGAAATTATAACTATCTTATACTTCCTTATACTTGTGCTCTGATTTAGTAAGATTCTATAGTCTTTGAGGTAGAATCTTTGTTATTGTAATTAAGTTTCAGTTTCTGGAACCATCTTTCTAGATTCACAATCTCAGAATCATAATTACAGAATCAAGAAGGAGTGTAAAATTAGAGGTTTTGTGAATTGTGGTTTTTAACCTTGTTAAACAATAGGAAGGTTTCTAACCATATTTAAAAGTTCCAAAGGAATTTTTAAAAGTATACAATTCACCCCCCCCCCCCCCCTCTTGAATTTTGAGCATCATTAGATATTCCACACAATATCTCTTTTATTTCGATCCTACATTTGGTATTATAGAGTATATCATACTCACATACCATATCAACACTTACTATTCAAATAGTTTTGATAAGAAAAAAGAATATTTCATCTCATAAAAACTCAAATTGTGGAATGAAATTTGAGGCATTTGTAATCAAAAAAATGTTGGAATAATAATAATTGGAATTGATTTAATGGAACATAGAGAATATAATAATGATTAAAGGTATTTCATAAAACTCATGAATGTCCAAATTTGATTAATGGATTGTTTAATTAAATGTATGAGTATATGATTGAAACTAATACACCACCCATGTATCATTCACAGCCTAATTAGCCACCCGAATAGTGTTATCGGGCCGGGTTCCCCTATCCTTAGTCATGCCTTCCCATATTCCAATGCTTGTCGACTAGCAATGAGGGTGTAAATGATTCAAGTGGGGAGACTATAAACTCAGGGGAAAGAAAATAATACTGGTCTGAGTATATAATATATAGGCATCAAAATTAAACAACCCATATGACTCGAACCTGGCCATATAAAGGAGGAAGTACAATCAATATCAAATAAATAGATCAAACAAAAATGAATAATATACAACATCGAAAAATAAAAACATTACAACATACCACTTGTAACATAAAACTAAAACACACAGAGTATACAGAAAAATGTAGGTCATACAATACAATATATAAAAATAGGGTTACCCATGGTCGACCACCAGTTGATACATATATATAATAATTTTGGAACTAAAAATGAAATATCCAATTGAGGTAGCAACCTCAATGTCCCCTGACAATATCCCATGAAAATAGTCACTATGATCTATATCATGAGGTTGATACTTTACATGAAAACTATTTTATAAAAACTAAACGTGTCTAAAAGCGACCATGTAGGATGTTATAATGTTTCTTAGTAGGATACCACCCAATCCTACATACCCTACATAATTGTTTAAGCAGGTGTGAAATATAAATGATGTAAGCAAAGTCATGTGTAAAATAACTCAGACATCCCTCATACCCAATATCTAATAAGGAAGTCATCACCAGCCTCAGCCAATGCCAGAATACATGACGTGGAAAGGATACTTGGCCCATGGACCAAGGTATCCCTATGTGTAAATTGGATGAGGTGAACCCTCATTTTCCACCTCAAAATTCACAAGCACCTCATCAAAAACCAACATCTTGTGTCCTGAGTATAATCACTGAAGTCCCGAAGGCACACCCAAGAAAATGTATCATGTTCCATCATAACCCTTCTCAAAAGCACATTTCAACTTGATGACTGACATAATGAGGCACAATAATAATGATCCTTAAATATAAGTTGGTGTTGGACTATGGGACGATGTCCTTAGGAACAAAAATCTCTATCCTCACAAAATAGTCTTGACCCAAATTCCAGGATATAGAAATCCTCATCCCCAAACAGATTACCTCACCACTATCAAATAAAGTCTTCTCAACTTCTACATGGATTTATATGGAAAGAACCTGAACAAAATTTCTTAAGCCTCACTACCAGTGGCCTCTATCCACACAAGTGGAAAAAACCAACTCATCACGAAGTCAACTAGTTTGAACATGACTCAAATCGGAACTTTGGACATCATAGGTGAGAAACAATCACCAAATATTACCAAAACCACACAAAAATTGGAACCCCATTCCCCTTAGACCTTGTCTCTCAAGAATTATGGCCATTATATCCAACATCATGAGCCTCTCTCTCAACCTCATGACCTAACCGCCTCAAACAACCCTTCATGATGCCCAACCAGTGATTACATCACCCAAGTAATCTGGGAAAAGCCAAAATAGATGACCACATCACCTCAATCTTGATATCCATGCCACCTCGACCTTCGGCCAATCCCATCAAGATCCCATGGGTCTCCTCTCATTGATCTCATCTTATCACAAGTCGCATCTATATATATTGAAAAACACTTAACAAAATAAATCTATTTAATACAATTGAATTTAATAAATTAAATAACATGACAATTCAATGTAATTGACTTTTCCATTTTATCATACCTCATATATATAATTCTATGTAATTGGGAAAACCAATTAAATATAATTGAATAAAACCAAATCTATTAAATAATCAAAACCGATTTAAATCAATGAGCCCAAGCCACCCAAGGTGATCGGTGGCCTCTAACCCATCCTCGAACAAATGAATTGGTCTCAGTCATTCCTAAGGGAATCCCTTAAGGTCAAATTATAAATTTAATATCATGAAATCGGAACTCTATAAAAACCCCAACAATGCGCTAAAAGTTGAACCCCAAAAATTCCTATAAAAACACAAAGAATGGAGTTCCCCACCAACCTTGGACTCGAAGACATAGGGGTGTCCGGTATCAAGCTCGTACATAAAGCAGATTGAAAAAAATCAATGATTCAACCAAAAACCCTAAAAATATGGTATACAAATCAAATGGATATAATGCTTTATTAAGAAAAAGAGGGGAAGGAATAAAGGGTGAGGATAGCCTTACAGAGGTGTATCCAACTCACAAAATGGATCTAAAAAGGTATGGCTGTCACGACCCGCCCTCGGGGTCCGTGTCGTGACTACCCCAAGCCCGCCTTCCATAGGCCAGGGGCTGGCGACTAGCACCAAGGCGTAAATCCCGGTAAAAAGGGAAGGCATTGCCTTTGTAAAGTAAAAAAACACCACAGAGTAAGCAAGCATAAAGTAATCACTAAGTAAAAACAGAGTACAACTGAAATTGCGGAAGAGTAAATGGGCCAGTATACAAACCCAAACCCAAACTGAAAGTAAAGTACAACTCGAAAGGGAAAAACAACAACTGAAAAGTAAAAGCCGCTACACCGAGCTGTCCACTGGAAATCCCACCTGAAGGGTGAGTACAGATAGCTCCACTGCTCCACGGGTCCCGCCGTCCGCTCCGAGCACGTCCCGCCCAGTGGTCCACCTCCGGGTACCGTCCCGCTCCGCAAGCCTCAGCTAAGGTCAACGCTGTCTGTCGTCTGCAACCAACACAACGTAGTGGTGGCAAAGCCCGTGCAGGGGTGAGTATAATCAACTCAGTAGGGACCCCGAGACCCCTGAAGGTCTCTCAAATCCACAAAGGATAAACCACGAAGAAAGGAACAATCACGAAGTAATAACCGACACTGCTTAGGTATATGCCCATACATATACCTAAGTCATCAATTTCAAATACGCACCAACCTCTAAGACCAAGTACAACTCAGTCCACACAGGAAAGTAAACGTATTCCACACAGGAAAGCAAAACGTAATCCACACAGGATTGCACAACACAATCCACACAGGAAAGCAAAACTTAATCCACACAGGATTGCACAACACAATCCACACAGGAAAGCAATAGGATTCAGCTCACACAGGATTTTCATTAACAGAAACGTAACTACTGAAGAGCCCCATCTCTGAAGTGTACAGTGTCCTGTCACGACTCTGAGATACTGCTCACTAACCTAAGACTGCTGAAGTACTCCTCCTATCGAGTACCGCGGGTCTGCTGCCAACTACCGGCCGCTCCGTCCGCTGAGGGTCTGCTGCCAAATACCGGGCGCTCACCCAAATAGCCTACAGAGGTACTCCTCCAGTCGAGTACCGCGGGTCTGCTGCCAACTACCAGGCGCTCCGTCCGCCGTGGGTCTGCCGCCAAGTACCGGGCGCTCCGTCCACTGGGCTAGTCGACTCACTCCAAGTCGAGTCTGTTGAGCAGTCTTCAGGTCTCAGCCGGCTACACGGTCTCCGTACTCCGTACGCTCGTCTCCAGTATCGCAGGTCTGCCGCTACAACCAAGCGCACCACCTCTATCGAGTAAAACAGAAGATTCAACTCACACAGGTATATATCTTCGGATGACAATAAAGATGATCCCTGAATCATATAATTCGTCGGACCCACGAAAGATCGATAGGTAACTAACCTTGAAGTGACCCACACAGGATCGGGCCCACATAGGACCGGGCCCACGCAGGACCTGTAGCACTGATCCACGTAGGATCGCTGAGTGCAGTAGTCGTCGGAGTCCACAGAGGATCTCTGCACAGTCGTTACCGCAGTCCACTGAGGGTCTCTGCACGGTCGTCGTCGGAGTCCACGGAGGATCTCTACACAGTCATCGCCGCAGTCCACTGAGGGTCTCTGCACGGTCGTCGCTGTCGAAGTAGCAGTCGCAGCCAGCACTAGGGTTCCCGCACACAGCAAGCTCGTTCGGGAGGGTCCGCTCCACGAGCCGAGAGGCTGATACATCAACTGACACAAAGTCCGAAGTTGATGTATCCAAAAGTTCCGTATCGACAACAGGAACTCAACGCAACAGACGGCGCGTCGATCGGACGCCCGGTCTGAGAGTTATTGGCATTTTCGTCTCCAGGGCCCAGTTGGTTTTTAAGGAAAAACCAACCCGACCGTACTCCACCTGCGTTCAAACCTCGGGCGGAGTATTCCAAAAGATCCGTCTCACTAAGAGGAACACAACACAGCTGACGGCACGTCAATCGGACGTCCGTAGCTCAAGATATGAGCGTTTCCGCTCCGAAGGCCCGGTTGGTTTCGTGAACGAACCAACCCGGCCGAACTCAAAGTAATCCGAAACCTTGAGTGTGATATACCGAAACGACCGTCTCGATCCAAGGATCGCGTTGCCGCAGACGGTTCGTCAATCGGAGGTCCGAGGCTCAAGTTATGGCCAAAAGACCGTAAAAGATTCGAAACGGGGGGGTCTGGGTCCGGGCCGACCCGGCCCGACCCCCCCCCCCCCCTGGGTCGGCCCGAACCGGGTCGACCCGACCCGACCTGGGTCCGACCCGGCCCGGCGCGGCGGCGCGGGGGCCGCGGCGGCCTGGCGCCGCACGGAGGGTGTACGCGGGGGGCAAACAAGCCCCCGCTTCTTCAATTGGCGGCGCGGCTATGCTGCGCCGTTTTGTCAAACAACGGCCCCCCTCCTGGGGGCCCGCTTCATGGAAAAACCGGGGGGCCTCCTGCCCCCCCTCAAGGAAACCGCCCCCCCCCCCCCATTAAGAGGGGGGTTTTGTGAGCCGGCCGGGGGATTAATTCCCCCGGATTAATGCCATCCGGCCGGCCAGCTGGCCGGCCAGTTTTCTCCAACGGGACCAGAAATTCCGGTCCCGCCTTCGGCTTCCGACGCCGGCGGCCCGGCCGCCAGTCTTCTCTTCCGCCGCGGCCCGGAACCGGCCGCGGTTTTCGTCATCCGGCGCGGTGCGACGGCATCGCGCCCCTCCGCCGCACCTTGATTTCTTCAACGCGGCACGACGGCGTCGCGTTCTTGTTGTTTCTTCCATGGCGCGGTGCGACGACGTCGCGCAATAAGGATTGGGCGAATATCCGCGTGGTGCGACGGCACCACGCCACCTTGATTCATCCACCCGCAAGCAATTCAACAAGGACGATGGAGGGGGGTTCGGCCGTGTTCGTGCGGTCCGGCCCCCTCACGTTAAAATAATAACTCAACTTAAAATATTCAAATTCCTCACGTTAGTCATGCGAACCATGAGCAAGAATAGAATAATTAAACAATAAATAACAACCCCTACCTTGGGTATAAGTTCGAGGATTTGCCAACGTCCGCGGAAGTCGACGTCGCGGAGATCGGGCGTCGCGGTCGTCGTTCGTCATTTCCGTTGACGAAGAGATGCGTCCGATGTGATACGTCGTTGGCGAAACCTCTTATGTCGACGAAGGGAATTTGAGGAGGAAGCGGCGTTCCCTCTCGTTGACACGGAAGACGAAGAAGAGCGGAGCGGCGTTCTTCATCGGAGCTTGAGCGTTCTTCGTCAAGATGAGCGTTCTTCGTCAAGATGAAGAAGATGGAGGAGGAGCTCTCAAAAAGAAATCCACACAAGTTGGCTAACAAAATAAAATAAGGTCCCTCCTTATTTTATTTACCAAGCCTAGGAATTCAAAACATCAAATTCAAAAACATAACACTTAATTAATTAACATGTCATGTGTAATTAATTAGATGTTAAGTTTACAAACATTTAAGAGGGAGAGAGGGGAGTTTAAGGGGGAAGTTGATAGGTTTTGGTTCGTGTGGGTCCCACCACACTTAATCCTCTCAAGGGAGGTTAAGTGGGTGTGGGTCCCACCCCTAACTCCTTTTGAGAGGAGTTAACCTACAAAAGTGAAATAAAAAGAATCCACATTTTTTTATTCAACTTTTTATAAATCTCCCAAAAACTAATTTGCAACCCGCAACAAACGCAACTTCCGAAAAGGTCTCTTTAAGCGAATATCTGCGCTGCGAGTTCATCGGTGCCCTCAGATTTTAATTCCGAGCACCAGATCAAAAGTTAGGAATTCCCGCTCGTTCGTTCACTGAACGTACCCGAGCCAAACTTCGGAAAATGATTCTGGGCACTCAGGGCCTCGGAATCAGGTGCCGTCTGAAACCGCGCTCTTGTAAAATTCCAAGGAAAATTAAGAAAAAATTTCCATTGAATTTTACGGGTCTTTACATTACTCCCACCTTAGGGCTTTACGTCCCCGTAAAGATACATCCAAAACTAGGGAAACAAATGAGGGTACTGAGCACGCATCTGAGCCTCCCACTCCCATGTGCTCTCCTGGAGATTTCCGTGCTGCCATCTGATGCGCACAAGAGGAATCGATCGCCCACGCAGGACCCGCTCCTGTTGATCCTCTATCTCCACCGGGACCTCCGTAAAAGTCGCCCCATCGTCAACGTCAAGCACCCCATGGGCAATGATGTGTGTCGGGTCCTGCACGTATCTCCTCAGCTGAGACACATGGAAGACGTCGTGCACCCGGTGCAACTGAGGTGGTAGAGCCAGGCGATAAGCCACCTCACCAATCCTGCTGAGGACCTGGAAGGGTCCGATGAAACGCGGAGATAACTTGCCGTTGTAGAGACCCAAATCCTGACGTACATGGACATTACATTACTTTTGCGGAATACTTAGTACATAACAAAAACACACACACAAGGATCGTAATAGTTTAGTGTCTTTGGAAACTCGGAACGTAATCTTCTAATCGTGGTGAAAGATCTTCAATATCTCCCATAAAGATCTTCCCTTTTTTTTACCTAAAAACCTTTCTTTATATCCTGGGGAAAAGAAAACATAAAAGGGTGAGCTCAAATGCCCAGTAAGGGTAAACAAAAGAAATATCAATCACATCATATACATAAGAACATAGCTTTTGGAAATCTTAACCTGCAAAAGAGCTCATAATATCATAACATGGGATAAATCATAGAAGTTAAAATGAGATCCCCATAATCATAACATAAAACTTGAAACTTTGTGGCATGCACACATAATCATGGAAAATCATTTCTTGTTAGTCATGACTCATTTCCAAGAATATCTTAGTGGACAAAGCCCCTTTCTGAACTGAGTTCACTCCTCGTTTCAGTCCTGTATCACTGAACCGAAATAACCTTCCGTTCCAGCCATGTCTATCTCATGAGATATAAAATCTTTACCCAATGCATTGGAGGGAGATATAGGTCCCACCCATCTTATAATGAATCCTTTCTTATGTGTGCCACATAATCATAAACCATACATCATAGCGTAACCCATGTAATAAAAATGGAATTCTTAAACAACATGACATCATAAAACAGTTCATATAAGATAAAGGAATTCATAAAAATATTTCCATCACAACATAATCAAATCCATGTAATAATAGGGATAAAAACAGAACCCTTTTATTATCTTAGATGGAAAATAATTTTGATAAAATACTTGAACTCCATTCTTGAGGAAAATATCCTTTCTTCTTTAAAAACATTTTTCCTTTCATAACATGTCATATGACTTTAAAATAAAATAAGTTGATTAAAAATAAACTTGAAAACTTGTAAAGGAAGATTCTTGGAAATTTTGTTTTAAAAATCCATTCATGCCGTATAAGTTAAAAAAAACATTCTTCGTACTTTTGTCGGAAAAGTCAAAAAGTACCTCGTACGAAAAACGACAAAAGATTCCTTTCGTACATATTACTAAAAACTCACCGAAGGGTAAAAATGGATTTAAACAATTGTAGGTGGATGGAAATAATATTACATATTGATGAAACATGGATTTGGATGATAAAATACACCCCAGTAAATACTTACGAATAAACAATCTCGGATAAAAAATGAGATTGTGATATTTCCCTTACCTTAGGTACGATTTTCTTTGTTCGTGTCCGAAGCTCCTGTATAATGGTTTAAATAATGTTATTGACTTATTCCAGAATCATACATATTGATATGATATCATATATGGTCATATTATTAGCTTCTTGTTAGTAATATTTCATTGTTACTTGTTACTCGGGTCTTTATAACTTTTTGTTCTTATGCGTGTTTTGTCGAATAAATTCTTATTCTTATCCTTAGGTTATAGATAATTCATTTCCAGAATGGTATTAGTGTAGTATATACCATATTCATTCATTCAATTCATTTATATAATCATTATGAAATGAAGATCATGTAGAACGAGTCGCATCACATCGTGGAGACGGTATTCCGTACGTACGCACGAGTGATGATATCGTTCCTATGATCGTGGAATTGTATTGGAGTATATATATATTATTTCAGTATCAATATTACTTCATAATAATCATATATAGTTACTCATTACACCATTATACCCATCCTTGTAAGGTGATGGTGGAAAATAGATTACACCACGGCGTGGAGACGGTATTCCGTACGTACGCACGCGTGGTGATTTCTTTTTCCATAGGATGGATAGATGGTGAAATAGGGTTGTTTCATACTTATAATAACATATCAGTATATGAGTGATACTGATGTTATTACTTCATAATGAAACAACCTAAGAAGAAGAAGTGGAAGAAGAAATAAAGATGAAAGAATTGGTAACGGTAA